>OY757310.1:173111164-174311164 GCA_963583905.1 Stenurella melanura | reverse complement strand
CCGACTAGAAGATTTTAGTGCGGATAGTATAACCATTTGAAATACTTAATTTTTAGTAAATACATTTCGCAAAATTTCTGATGGGTTCTGTGGAATTAATAACATTAACCCTAAACTAACAATTTAACATTTTCATGTAAAAACCGAGCACAGCTTAAATATTTTAATTAATATTATGTGAACAATAAAACCCGACCAAATCTAAAACTCAATTCGATTTTCTAAAAATTAATCATGTTTTTTTTCTATTGAGCTGATAGAGATGTCTTTCCCCCTCTTCCCTTTCTCTTAATCGTTGTAATTATACCGACATTACAATGTTTAGCAAGCGTAAAATCTTTAATTTATGTAAAAACCATTCTATTTTTTGCTCTTCTAAATGTTAACAATTATTTAATCATGTCAATTATTATTTTCACTATTTTATAATAAATGGCAATTTATTGTTGCGATTTGGACCTTCAAATCTTTCAACTCTAAACATGATGAAACAGCAGTGAACAATCAAAATAATAACAACTGTCGTTTTATCTTTTATTAAAAATTCCGGAAGTTGATGTTCGTTTTTGTGGTGAATATTCAATCATTCTAGCTTCGTGTTGTAGTTTTTTTAGTATATATTTCAATTAGCATGAAACCGCAAAGTCACAAATTATGAGGAAAACGAGATTTTACAAGTTTTGTCATAATCACAATACACTTTTATATTCTAAATCTAAATATTGTTACAATTAATGAAGTCTTTGATAATCAAGGTTTGTGCTGTACAGTTACAGCATACGGTCAAGTGTTTGCAATGGAGGTACAACCTTTCACTAACTCATTCATTTTTAGTTCACTTGTGCTCTCAATTTTCTTTTGTTACTACTTATATTATTTGTTCGACAGTTTTTCATCAATAATTTCTACAGCTGTCTCTAACTCTTTCTTCAGATTTGAAACTGACAAAAATGTAAATCACATATTTATCAGATGTTTAAAAATTGAAAGAACGAATATCATTTTTATATTTAGAGTTTATTGGTATCTTTGAAAGTGTGGCTGATGAAAGTTCACCCATAATCATAAATCCTGAATTAGGTACTACTTTGAAGTTATCAGCTTTAAAGCCATGGAAGTAGAGAATTCTGTGCAATAACCGCAAGTCCTCTTGTGCTTTAAAGAAAGTTTCTTTAAACCAGATATCTATTTATAAATAATTGGGTAACACTACCAAATAGTCTCAGTAATTCTACAAAGTCCGTATGCTAAACCATTGTATGATGTACATTCTGATATAGTTTCTTCAAAATTGTTTCATCAGTTTTCATTTAAGGAACAACACCGGTAACAAATAATAGCAGGTTGTCCATGTTTTCTGCCGTCATGTCGACTCGTAGTTATCGTAGACATGAATTTACTAAAGTATTTGCTAACTCATATATTTTCCATTGGGCTCAGAAGAAACGTTCTGTCTAGTCTTGTCATAGGCCTATGAAAAATATGTTCGTGTTAGTTTTGACACCGATGGCACCTAAACATTCCTAAATTTGCCTTTAATACACTTACAAATATTGCCAGAAGTAGATTATTTAGTTTCTGTTCACGGTATGACACGAAATATTTTAAATCCTCTGTCAACTTTATAATTCGAAACTCTTCCGCCCAAATAGATAACTAAATAAAACGAGTATCTACGGAAGAAACTCCGTTCAAGTTAACATGCCGTCATAAAAAATGGAATTGTTTTAAGGTATCATATTTATTGTGAAGTAGGTACGTATTCCACTTTTTTTTCGCTATAAGTTATGAACAATAATAGCAACAAATATGGGTACTTTTTATTCTCTTTCGTCAAGTCAAAACCTGGCATAATAGAGTTTTAGACCTTCTTTTGCTGATATTGTTGTTATGTAAATTTGTCATACAAGAGCCGTGTCATATTCAAGTCCATGAAACTCCACCTCCTTGGAGAAAGACCACGGAAGGAGGTGGTGAAAATGGACACTTTTAGGTGATCCGACAGCCAGGGCTGCAGGCCCGTGAGGGGCCCTTTAAAAAAAATTGGAATCAATGGCAACCTCCTTGAATATTAAAAATTAAAAAGTCTGGCTACCAAAGAGTAGGACAAACTTAGTCCAAGTATTTTCCAAGGCAGCCGCGGACGCTGATAACAGTTTGTTTTAGTAAAATATTCCCCAAATTTTTGGAAGCGATGAGGAACCATTCAAATCGTGATTTTTCATATGTATTTTTAAGCAATAATAAGTAATGGAGGTGTCCAAGGAAAAACCTTGAGGACCGTAAAATGTTATTCGCCGAAAACTTCAAAAAATCGTCGTATACCTCAACTTATACCTTGAGTTCGAGGACTTTCCGATGCTGCAAACTATTTTCAACGTTGAAAACGTTACAAATCTGGCATTTAATTATCCTCGATTCGGTTAAAAATTAGGACTCCATAGAAAGGGTTAACTACAGGAAAATCCTTGCACTCCGATTATAAGTTACCTAAGGCCCAAAGGACGGTATGTCACAGATTTTACATTATTTAATTAATTTTACTTTTTTAATTTGCACTGATACGGCGCTCCATGTTTTTCCTTGGACACTTCGATTACTTATTTCTTTATTAAAAATACATCAGAAAAAGCTAGATTTGAGTAGTTCCTCATCGCTCTAAAATTTGGGGAATTTTTTACCAAATCAAACTGTTGCCGTTTTTTATTTTTTTCTCAGGGCTCGTCTGTTGATAAAAACTCCGAGGGCACTGCAGCCTCCTGGGCTTATTGTGCTCTCCCTGCCGTGTTTCACTCCGCCCACTCCAGTACCCCTGTACCCCTAATCAGGTGATACAGGTCCATGGTCGGGCGGGTGCTGATGAATTCCGGGTCCGTTCGTGCTTGCCCGTAGATACCTTGTCTTCTGCGAGCCAGTGCCTCGCAGTTGAATATGATGTGATCGACGTTTCCGGCTCCTTGCTGCATAGTCTGCAGTCTAGGTTGCCGTCAAATTTGCCGATTGTATTTAGATACTTCTTTAACGGAAAATGTCCAGTCAGAAGTCCTACTATTAGTCTTAACTGCGTCCTGTTCATTGTGAGCAGTTCTTCAGTTTGTTTTGCACATGGACCTTTAATGAGTGTTTTCCCATGTCGATTTCCTGGAATGTTCCTCCAGTGATTTTTGTGTTTGCTCTTGACCCAGTCTTTAATCGCCCTTCTGGCTGAGCTTTTGGAAATACCCAGCGCGGGTTCTGGGCCATAGAATGTATTAGCTGCCCCTTGTCTAGCAAGTTCATCGGCTTTTTCATTGCCGTCAATTTTGGAGTGTCCTGGCACCCAGAGTAATTTGACTCTGTTCTGCTCACCCAGAATTTTCAGCTCTTCATGGCAGTCCCATACCAGTCGGGATGACACTCTGTTGGAGGCTAGTGCCCCAAGTGCCGCCTGACTGTCTGATGCAATGGAAATCTGCTAGTTGACATATTGTCGATTTACATTCTCGCGTTGCCATCTGTTGCTCTGATATCTAGATCAAACTCAAAAAATTTACCCCTCAATTGTTATAAACAATTATTTTGTTGCTAATTTGTTAATTAGCACAATTGAGGTAAATTAAAAATACATAATGTATTTTTAGGTAATTCGGCGAAAAATAATAACTTTTTACTCTTGTACAATTTTCGAAAAAATGTGTATTTAATCTTTCCAAAAGAGGGAATGGGAATAAAAAGCGACGAGAAAAAATTCAGAAAAATTCTGGTGAATGTACTGTTAAAGATTTTTTTCCGTTACAATTTTTTCCTAAAGTACAGTCTGCCCAAGTTTTTCCGGAAAACACGAAAAGAAGAAAGAATTTTAGCTAAATACCCCGTAGAAGGGGTTGTTATTTGTCTTTGACATTCAGTGTTATTTCCGTCCAAAATAAAGCACATTCCATTTATTTCACGAATAAAAAATAAGCAATAAAACGATGCGATTAACACATGACATTGTTGCATTAAAAATCCCAAGTAGGCACATGTCAAATGTGTAATTTTACAAATAAGAATTGCTGTTCGCTCTTAGTAATTATTAGAATAAGTGATAAAAAACCAGTTATTAAAACTAAACATTTTAAGAGGCCATTTCAATTTAGTAATGAAGATTATGCGGATAATATTTTTGTGTATGGCTTTTGCGGCGGAAATGGGAGAGCTGCAAAAAGAGAGTACCAAGGGTATTTTCCAAATCGCCGTGTACCAGATCATAAAAGTTTTCAGATGTATACCAATTTAATAGGGAACAGGGACAATTTCCGTCAATGACAAAGCATGAACAATGAACATGTTCCCAGAGCTTTTCCACAAAAAGAGCAAATATTACAGGTTGTAGAAAATTATCCATCCATAAGTGTTAGAAAAATAAGTAATGAGTTAGCAGTACCTAAGACAAGAGTATGGAGAACATTAAAGAAGGAAAATTTGTATCCTTTTCATGTTGAAACAGTTCAACGTCTAGAAGACGGCGACGACGTTCCCCACTTAATATTTTGTGGGTGGATTGTTGGGTCACAGAAGAACAATATCGAGAGTTCTATTCACGGATGAAGCCCAATTCATACGTGACGGAATTAACAACTGTAGAAATCAGCATGTTTGGGCAACCGAAAATCTACATGCAGTGATTCAAAAGCATTCCCAATACAGATTTAATGTTAATGTATGGTGTGGTATTTACAATAATTATCTAATAGGGCCCCACATTTTTGAAGAAAGGCTAACTGGTGAAGTTTATTTAATCTTTCTTAGAGATATCTTGCCAGATTTGTTAGAAGGCATCAATACTACGGTTTTGTGGTTTCAGCACGATGGGCTGGACCCCATATTTCTGTACCGGTCCGGGATCATCTGAACCGGAATTACATCAACAGATGAATTGTTCGCGGAGGTCCGGTAAACTGGCCACCATGGTCTCCTGATCTTACACATCTAGATTATTTTTTATGGGGTCATCTCAAGTCAGAGGTGTACAATGAAGAGTTCAATACACTAGAACAGCTTCTAGAAAAAATTATTGCTGTATGTGATAACATTAGAAATAACCCAGAAGTGATTGATAGGTCAATAACAAACATATTAAAAAGTTCTCGAAAATGTATTGACGCTGGGTGCATTCATTTTAAAAACCTATTATAGTTTTAACTATTTGCGCCGTTTTTAATTTTTTTTTTCAATTATTCAAAGTTCTAAATAAATTTATTTTGTCAAAATAAAATTGCAAATTTTGTCTTTAATATTTTCAAGTTATTCTCAAAAGGTGTTTAATATTTTTTTAAATTGTGCTTGTTAATTCAAGCCGCTTCACTAGCATTATTTTTCTTTCATGGAAGAAATGGAATGTGTATTATTTTGGATGAAATTTAAACTAAAAAAGGCTTGGAAACACTGAATGTAACAAACAAAAACAAATCAAAACCTCTTCTACGGTGTATTTATCTAAAATTAATAAAATAATGATGATATCAACTGGATTGTGTTATTTGTAGAATGTCAGATTTGGTCTTTCAATACTTTCGAAAATTTATTGAAGAAAAACCATAAACGCGCCGTCAAATATTATGATAATTTATAAACTGGTCCATACGCTCTTTAAAAGTTTACTAACATTTACCAATAAATAATACACAATGTGATTTTAACAACCCAGAGCCATATTAATAAAATGGAGGTCGGTCCTAGAATTTTTCCAAAATCACTTAAGGTGTTCATTAACCTAAAAGAGTACAACATGTATACCAAATTTTATCTAAATATTTCAAGTTATTTCAAAAATATGGCGGACTGAAGTTCTTATCAAGAACTATAAAACACCCCGCTCCGTATTTCAAAAACGGTTCACATTCAGCGGTAAGTATAGGGGTGTTTTGAATTCAGCTGAGTGTGCTCTACCTTCTACTAGAGTATGTCCGTTTAAATCTGGGACACTCTGTATATGAATTAATTATAATTTCGGAGATTATATACATTTTGTTATGAAAACGTTTAGGTACATTTTTGGTCGTGAAGAACTGTTGAAAACTCGGAAGATATGCACATTACGAAAAAATTATATGAGACCAAAATTTTAAAAATATATTAACCTATACGTCTGAATTTTTCCAGATTTTGAGATTTGATAGTTTACGAGATTTTTCAGTTTCCGATAGGGGTCTTTTTATTCAAATTATCTGAAGATGCATTTTGTTTTTTGGTTTACCTCAATTTTGCTATTTAACAAATTAGCAACAAAATCTTTGCTTATAGCAATTGAGAAGCAATAGCGGCAAGTTTTTTTATTTTATTTTGAGTTTGATCTAGACATCAAAACGAACAGAATCCACAAAATTTAGTGAAAATTTCGGTAAACTTTTTAGTCAGAAATGCTAATTTGCCTAAACTAACTAACGATTCCAAAACAAATTTTTTAAGGGCTCGTAAGGCCGCGGCCTCTGTTGTTGGTTATCGTACCTCCTAATTGTTCATTTTATCACCTTCTCGTGGTCTTGCCCCAAGGGGGTGAGGTTTCATGGACTTGAATATTACACGGCTGTTGGTCTATATTGACCGTTCACAATTTATGATCGCGGAAGCGTTAGAATTAATGAGGTTTAAAATGATATATAAATGCATATATTTTACGATCATTATAATATATTTTACTTTCATCACGTACACTGCTGTAAATTGGAATGAAATTTCTAGTTAAATTAATGAACAAAAATGTATACCATAGTTTCAAAAGGTTTAATATCAGCACACCGACTAATTTTTTACATGCATTTAAACAAATAAATTATAAATAGTTTAAATGGGATAAATTTGCCGTTTTATCATTGTTTTTGAATTTTAATTGAATACAGGAATTTCTTGCGCAATTAGGCACATATACAAAAAAACGGAAAAACTTTAATTAAAGACCGATTCTTTCAAGACTTTCTTCTCATAAATATTAAAAATTGTCTGGTGTAACATATTTTGCGGTCGTAAAATGTACATTTTTACCTGCTTATTATTTGCGGTGAATAACAATTTCATCTTAAACAAAAGCCTTTGTTACTAGTAGAAGACAAACTTATGGGCTTATAGGTATATAAGAAACTCAGCATAACTAAATTATTCAGCAAACTCGTAGTCTATTGATGTTACCTGAATGCACTCCAAAGATAACGATCAGTAGAGAAGATACACATCATTTTTAAGTTTGTCTAAAAAATAATATATTGTATCACTGTAGTTGTGACAAGCTGTATATCAATCGATGTACTTCTACCATTACTCTTCTGCAGGTAAAATCTTAAAATATTTTAGTTTTCAAATGTTGAATTTCGAAGATTGTAATTTTTGTGTAATGCGCTATTTCCAATAAAGATAATTATTTGTAAATAATATCTTAGCTTTAGAACAAAATTATAGGTAAAACTTAAAAGTGCGAGTGGTATTTGGGGAGAATGTTTCACAAATAAATTAATAAAATATATAGAACATGTCTTTAATATTAAGTTTTTTCCCTCCAAATGCGTTATTAATCCTCGTCTTTAGAGCATGGTAGACAACAAAAGTGATATGAGAAATTTTCCTAGTGATGCAAACTTCACTAGATAACTCTTGAAACTCGACATATTTTTTCTCGCTTTGAATGTTTTTTTCCATTGCACAGAGAAAATTATAGTAATTTTTGCCAATTAACATACTTTTTAAATTAGTTCCTAGTATTACATCAGTACCTAATACAAATCAGTTCTAGAAAAACAAGTTTTTTATTTGCATAAAACCAATTGTTAACACGTCTACGTTGCGTAATTAAGGCGTCCATAAAAAAGAGATTAATAAAAATGCAACAGTGATGCATTTTAACTTAACTAAATAGTATATCAGTGTTAATTTAACATATAAAGTACATCACAAGAACAAGTAACTATGTACTATGTACCGCGGGTACTGAATCGATAGTTCAAAGTCAAGGATTCATTCATTCAACTAATAAACATAACAATTTGGTTATTCACTATTGTTATTGCGTTCACTTAGCTAAGACGTGTACCACTGTAATAATTTTATTTTATAAAAATATTCTTCACTTTAGTGTTTTTTTTATAGTTGTAGTTCACCCCTGTATTTTCAATGCCTTTGATACTTGCGTAAGATACAGGGTCTATGAATTTTTTTTGTTGAGATAGGTTTAGAATGTCACGAAACGTAGAGATTTTAAATTTGAACGAAGAAAAAAATTTCAGTCGGTCTGTCTGTCGGTCTGTAACTTTTTTTGTGCTCACTGTTACTCTGAATAGAAGATATTGACTTGAAACCTGGTACAAGTATGTATTATAAAGATATCTGGAACTAGATTATATTTTGCGCATATTGCGTTGAAGGGTAGGGGGTCAACAGAGGTAAATAAGTAAAGCAATCTAGTAAGAGTCTGGGTGCTTACGATTTAATGTATATAGACATCTGGCACCCCGACAACCATCCCCACACCATTATTAAACAATTTAACAAAATAAAATTGTGCTTTAATGTGTGTACGAAAACAAAAGTTTTCAAAGAAATTTTTGGTAATAGCCGCCCCATTACCTCCTTGAGGGAGACAATTTCAAATGTTATATTATTAAAATTGTTAAGCCATTATTTCCTCACACACTATTTATTTATCGTATGGCATATATACAAATCACATAGACGATAATAAAGATATTAGTCATAATATAAAATTTAGAATATAAAAAAAGAAAAATACAGCATGAAAAAGAGAACACATGAATTTAAAGTATGTGAAATATATAAAACTTGTATACAAAGACCACAATAGTATGTGTTACAGACAAACATCTAGGTCACAAATACAATCAATCGGTTTTTTTTATAATATTGTTTAGTTGTTGAGGGGTAGGAGGTTATGAATAGGGGAAAATAAGTAGAGCAAGCTAGAAACTTAATTTTTAACGTATATGGTAAAAACCGACTCCTCAAAGTTTTTTACGCCTGCTGCCCAAATATTATTAAAATTCTATGATCAATAATTTCCATATACTAGAGTGCAAATATAGTCAAGATGTTTCCTTTAATGTGACGTATGAAAAATCTGGATGTGGAAGTAGTGATTCCTTAGGCAGCGGTTTTTTACTGGGGAGATGGAAGCCGGCGGGCTTATCAGCTATGCACTGTAGTCCTCTACCGTGTCTTGGCAAAACCTCGTATCATTATTTTGCCCAATGCTTCATCATTTTAAAGTGGGATATTGCAGGTTTCGGGCTGATAGAGTGGCTGGGTCTCTGAGTCGAAGTCTACTGATATTAATGTCGTCAGAGAATAGATGGATTGGTAATGGTGGGTTATCTTGTATTTGTTTATATTTCCTAGATATTTCGAAGTTTTATTATGTGACAGGAGGTTGGTATTGAAATAGACTTTGGGCTTTCTGTTTTCCAGTTTATTATTCACGTGATAACACGCCGTCTCTGCTTTAGCTGGGCTAGGTTGGAGTCTCCATCTGTGGAAGTAGTTTCCCACGGTATTTAGGTCGTTTGTAAGTATTTCCTCTGTCTCTTCCATGCTCTTATGTTATGTGGCCATTGCCAAATCACCGGCATATCAAAATTTTTGGGATCTTGTTATCGACATATCGGCAAAATACATATTAAAGAGCAATGGGACCAGCACTGGGCCTTGGGGAAAGCCGTTGTCAAGTCTCACACACTGGACTGCAAATATAATCTCAAGATATGAAAGCTTGAATGAGAAATCTGGATGTGGAAGTAGTGATTCCTTAGGTAGCGTTTCTTTTTCTTTAATATTCGGGAATTATCTGTGACTTACGGAAATCGTGTTTCTTACCCAAACTGCTATAATTTGATATTAATGTACAATTCGCATTATTTAAAATTTTTTAAAGGTGTATAAGAGAATGTAAAAAGTACGGTGATATTTTCTTTACTCCATTCACTAATTCAGAGAAGTAATGAAATTATATCGAATGCACACATTCTTCTGTGCTTAGTTTTTAACATATGTGTGATAAAATATTAAATAGCAGTCTGAGTTTACAGGCCACAAAACCATAATTAACCATAATTTGTCACCAAAGGTAAAAAAAATTGCTGTCCCCAGAGGTGGCTATTGCATTCATATTATTTTTACAATGAATATACCTACATATAATTTGGTGCGAACTTCACATAAATGCTGTCCCACTTTATGTTGAATTTCTCTGGTTTAATAAACTGTATAATAGATAGATAGATATACACGTAATACGTTGGCAGAGTAGATAGATGGATTTCATTGTTACACAATAGATAATACATTATTATCTACTGGCAAGCACTGTTATTATTAATAACTGTGTTCGTCAGTATATTATATGGTACTTGTTTTTACAGAATCTTATCAAATGTTCCAACCCTCTTCATTGGAAGCTTGATAGAGGCCTGAGCTATTTTACTTATCAACGAAATGTTTAGAAAGAAAATGAACTGTCTTTAAAAACATGTCACTAAAAATTATGGGACCTTCGTTCGGTTAATTGGACGTTTTTACGTAGTTTCGGTTTTGAGTTTGGCTGAGAATTCTTTCGATTTTGTTATAACGGGTGGTCATTGGGAAAGGGAAGTTTTGAAAATGTTGTTATTTTGTAACATGTATAGCTGGCCGTGGATTTATTCGTCATATTGTCTGTCATTATATGCCATTTGGTAATCATGGAACAATGGTCTGGTGAGCAGCGTGCTTTTGCAATGAAATTGTATTATAAAAATAACGACAGTGTAGTTGCCGTGCAGCGGGAATTTCGACTACACTTTGAGATTTCTCGTCACGGGAGAGTTTCTTCCTCTCATGCCATAAAGTTAACACAAGTGAATCAATAAATGCCTTGCAGAAATTATTTCCTGGTCGCATTATCTCCAGGTGTGGAAACATCGAATGGCCCCCAAGGTCGCCAGACTTTATGGCATGTGATTGCTTCTTGTGGGACTACTTGAAGCATATAGTTTTTGTTGGTGAACCAAGAAATACTCAGGAGTTGAAAATAAAAATTCGTGAAGAAATTTCCAATATTCCCTTAGATTTAGTAAATTAAATTTTCTATTAAATTAAACTATCTATTTCACCAATCGTATTCAAGAGTGCGTAGAGATAAGGGGAAGACATTTACCAGGAATTATTTTTAAGAAATAAAAAATGCATATAATTACCTAGCCAATGTTATATCTTATTTCAAATAAGTATAGTTACTTTCAAAATAATGATCTTTTGAAAACTTCCCGTTTTCAGGGACCACCCAGTATTACCTTCGCAGCTCAGTTATTATACTCTTACGTAATAAGCCAGTCGAAAGATGGTGAAATATTGTTGCATAATTTTGTTTGATTTGTCTATTTCTTTAGCTGAAGTTTACTAATGCTTTTGGAAATCTATGATGTATCCAGTGGAATAGCAACTTCTCTTTTTGGCCAATTCGCTAACTGTTGGTACCCATCTAAGAATAAGCCAGTCTGCATAGAATTACAAGTAAAATATCTAAAACAATTATTCCACCTAATTTATTGGGAATTGATCGAAGAATAACAAATGCGGATAAGAAATATTATTCAGGTTGGACACGAACAGGGGTTAATAAAGGATTGACAGGTGTAAAATTATCTGGAGAGTTAGAGAGTTAAAGTTAATAATATTAAAGATATAGGTATAATTAGAAACAGAAGCAGAATAAGGATGGAAGCTTATCAACATTTCTCTTTGCCCCTAAATGATTTCTTGAATCTGTTTGATGAAGAAATAGTAGACGGATAATTACTAAAGTTGTAGTGATAAAAGGAAAAAGAAAATCCTTCGAGTCGGAACACACTTTATTACGGTTTTTATTTCGCTTTTGGTGCTGCCACAGTTCTTGAGGCTGCTTGACCTTCCGAATAATCAATTATTTTATCTTTATTCTGCCAGATTGCTAGTGTACAATTTTAGTAGTTACAAATACAGAATTGTTAATAGCTTCAAAGTTTGTACAACATACTATTTCACGGCTTATCAAGACTCAATCTATTCTGAAATAAATTTGACATATAACCTATAAACCAATAAGTAAAAATAAGTAATTCAAGAAAGTTATTTTCGTTCAATTTACTTTCTTTACACGAAGATAACATGTCGATGCTTGATAACATTAGCGTTAATAATTTTCTACCTCAGATATTAAGCAACTAGATTTGGTATTTCTAGTTTCTTGTCAGTTTTAGGTATTACTGGATTATTCTCCATCCGAAATATCCGTAAGCTAGATACAATCTCCTTTGATCCAGTCAAATGCACGTTGTCCATTCACATTAAGTCTCTGTACTTTCGACAAAACCAGTTGGAAATTGTGTATATCTTGTCCTGCAAATGTATTGATTAGTATATTTTAATATTGTAATTTGTTATATGAAAGTAAAAATTGGCAGAAGAATTTATTTCGAATTTTTAATGTACATGTAGTCGAATCTGTCGTTTTATCTAAAGGAAATCGGCGACGGATATTTCCGAGAGAGTTTTAAAGCGAATTTCAAATTCCATGATGTTGACATGATCCAATATATAAGATTTACGCTACGGCGAACTATATGTTCGTTATAGAGCATAAACGTAATATTAAATATGGAGTGTTGTTTTTGTATGTTCCATCAAACTACCTATGTGACCTATATGCAGTAAGTTACCTTGAATGCAGTTAAACTAATATACCCAGGGTCTATAAATATCTGTGCCTCCTCAATGCAAATGAATATAATGAGAGTTTCGTATTTCACTTCACAAAAAGATCTGCATATACTTGAAATATCCCAATAGCAATAGCATTCCTTTGTGTGACAAGGGAAAGGGTCACTAATCTCTAAGATATTTTGATAATAATTTTAAAATATTGAAATAAAATGATCATAAATAGCATTATAGAGTGTAAATTGAGTAAATTTAATCATTATAACATGCAAAGATTATATCATTCAACGAAACTATACAGTGTGTCCCTCTTTTCATGGTAACACCTTCGCAGCTCAGTTATAATACTCTTCGTAAATACAAAAAGAAGAGTATATTGCATTCGATCGGCACATTTCTAAAATCGATAATGTCGCTCGTAGGGAAAAATTTTTCATATCACTGTGCTGGTGATCGAATTCTGAACAACTTTGAAAATGTTTCCGTCTGTCTGGCCGTCCGTCTGTCACGTTTATTGTAAACACGATAACTTAAAGACGAAAAGTCGGATTGTACTGAAATTTGGACAGTGTTAGCTGGAGGAAGAACCCTATTGCTTTTTAACATCAATAAATAAAAGAGTTGGGGAAGTGAGTTAAGTGTCGCCGTGAATAGACGTATTCTTTAAGATGCTGTCTTAAAAGCGGTAAAAACCCCGTTAAACTCGAAAAATTTCAAACACCGGTAGATTAAGAAATTCTGCGTGAAATGAAGCTGCTCAATAGAAAAACAAAGATCATATGGAATTAATACTTACAAGGTTTTCTAATCATATTAAATCAAATAAAGCAAGCATGCTCAAGTGAAGTTTAGTGTCCCTACGTACACCCTAGACGACCCAACAAGATACCCTTTGAGTGGTTCTTGGGCAATAAATAATAGCATAGTCAGTGTCAAAATGAGGCACATATGTTTACAAAGCAATATAGCTGTGTTGTGACCTAAAGTAATTGTATACAGTGGAAAGTTTTTAAATGAACAAAATCAACTCAACTCAAGAAAGAAAAGGAAAGGAAATAAAATAAAACAGCAATCACAAGACGCTGCAGAAAGATAGATAAGCTATAAATTTATTTTATTTTATCTGATTTAATTGATATTATTCTCTTCTATCTTCCTATCTGATCTTTACCATCTTAATTTTTGTCAGCTCGATTTATTGATTCAAAACATATTTTATTATTATTTTGGAAGGCGGAAATTGAAACCGATTGTCTCAAAGAAACGACATACAGGGTGAGCAAACTATCGCTTGGGACCTCTTTTTTCTCATAACGCACAAAAAAATGTTACCGCGAGATAGGGCCCTTCCCAGTAACTCCATTGTAAACGGATATTTACCTGTAGAACGGTTAATAAGTAAAAACAGAACAAACAAGAAATGAAAGCTGCCAGATTCAGAAACAGAAAAAACAGAAAACTTAGAAGAAAAATAAGGAGATGACGATAGATGGAAATATAAAAGAAGCATGGAAACTGAAAAGAATCATCTCGCAAACACATGCACACCCCAACCAATGATGACAGATGGAAACTTAATAGAAGCATGGAAACTTAAGAGAAGCATCTCACAAAGACCTACACTTCCCATCCCATATTCCCACCCCATGCGTCATGCGGCTCTCGCTGCTGACAACAAGCATGGCCAATGTCCAACCCGGCGTATGCAGTCGGTCCGGCGGTATATAAAACATCCGAAATTTGATTCCGGCCGTCCGATGGGCGTGTTCGACGGACGATCAAGCTGCGTGTTGGAACGAACCTCCATGGATGCCAGGAATTGGCAGCAATGCCCACCTTACGCTAGCAAATCAATCAATCAATAAATAAAAGAGTTATTAATGATCTAAATTATTATTTAAATTTATATATTTATATTTCAATTCTTATATTTATAACTTTCTGGGAACATGTATGAATATTATTAGTCCAGTAATTCTACAGAAAAATTCAAGAACGAATTATAAGAAAGGTAGCATTTTTGCATTGCTGTAGTTGATGTAGAACATAACGTAAAAAATTAGACAAAGTCGAAAATACGGTTTATTGTAATTTAAGAAAAAAGGAAGCATCTTACAAATAAAAGTTAAATAAGAAAGTTGTAGGTCATGAAAAAAACTATCAAATGCGACCAACAGAATAAAAATTGGTTATTTATTTTCCGAGATAACCCAAAAATACCGTAAAAAATCGGTTTTTGTTTTTATTGTATTTATTACAATTTTAATTCAAATTGCTCCTTGATTGGTGAAAGTTTACCTCTGTTGAGTGGAAGAGCATTTTAAAAAAATTTCCAAATACACGATTTATAGAGCAATTACCAAAAAAATACTTTTTCGTAAATCGGTCGGTCATTGCCCATGATTGGGATGGCCTCGAGAATCAAACCTGGGCTTAAATTCTTCATAAGGGATAGTACTATCATATAACTTAAGATGTAAATATTTTTAGTCACTTTGAAACCTCAAAAAAGCGAATTTTTATTTCAGCCCAATGAGAGGCACGGTTTATTTTGTCTGTGTGAGTTTGAGGTTTAGTTTGATTTTGCCTGTCCAATGTTAAGTTTGAGTTTGCATGTCTGAATGTCACTTTGAGTTTTGCCTATTTCAGGTTTAGTTTGCCTATCTAAGATTAAATTTGAATTTGCGCGTCTTTTAAGTTTGCATCTCTGAGCGTCAGTTCAAGTGTGCCTGCTGCAGGTTTACTTTTTAGTTTGTCTGTCATCCATGGCTTTGTTTTTAGTATTTCAGCTTCAGCGAAAAATTTTACTTTAGTAAAATTTGCCGCTGAATCTTTCTGAATCTATAAATAGGCAGGTTTTTCGCACAGTTTGCATTTTTTTATTTTTGGGGGATTTGGGGTATGTGGGGGGGAACCCGCACGATAAACAAATTAATTTCTTTCATTTTTGGCGTCAGCGGAAAATGTTACTAAAGATAGGTAGGTTTTTCGCCTACTTTGCATTTTTTTTATTTTTGGGGGTTGGGATATGTGGGGGCGACACGACAAAAAAAATAATTTTTACATTTTCGGCTTCAGCGGAAAATTTTACAAAAGAATAGTAGGGTCAGGTCTCTGTAACAAAGAAAATGTTTGTAGACCTGTGTAATTTTCAAGCAGATTATAATTTGATATAACGTTGCAGGAGAAGGAGCACAGAAAAGTGGCAGTACTATGTTGTGGCATGGTCAAAATATGAGTAGAAGTTTCAACACAACATATATATTTTTGAACAAATTTGTTAATATGTGTTATAAATCTGAGTTTTGATTCAAAGATGATACCTACATTTTTGGAACTTTCTGCTGTTGGCTGCCTACTATTATCTAATAAAAAGTTTGGTGATATGTATTTTGACTAACAATCATTACTGTCGTTTTATTTTGGTTAATTTTTAAATTATAGCTGAATTATAAATCTCTTGCAAGTCAATATTTATTAAGTTTATTTCTGTGCGGCAATTGATTGTATCGAATGAGAAATACAGTTGTGTGTCATCAGCATATGCTTGCACAGAACAGTGCTGTATGTTTACAAACATATCTGCTGTGTAGACGAGATAAAGAAGAGGTCCCAATACAGAGCCTTGAGGCACACCAGATGATATTAACTGTCTACGAGAATAATTATTTTCAATAAAAAGTCCGTGACTACGATCAGTCAGATAAGATTTGATAAAATTTCCTGTCATGTCGGAAAAACCAAAATAGTGCAACTTTGAAGCAGGAATAGTTATAGTTTGTTTGTTTATTTAATTTTAGTTTAAATCTCCTGTTTAAATTACTTGTTTTATTAAAATGTATTGTAATATTATCTAAATATTATTTATGGCGTTATATTAATTTCTCTAGATCTGTTTTTGAGATTTGCTGCCATATACATTTTAACTTCTAAACAATGTTCTCTTAATCTGCAAAATTCTGTTGATAATAACGTCTACTCCAGCGATTTTTGTATTTTTATTCTAATTCGTGCCATTTGTAAAAAAACACCCTTTAACTGTTCTTCTGATGCGAAATTACCTAGGCGTAGAAATGATCTCACAGTAATATACTGAATAATTGTATTATTTTATAGATTTCATGGATATTATTTAGAAGTGAAGATATTTTGTGGTGGAAGAGAAAAGTAGAAGAATTAAAATGTACCTTTTCCTTTCCTGGCGGTTACCTCTCATCAAAATTTGTCATATTAGAAAATTACTTACTCAGTAAAGTTATTACCAAGCCGTTTTATTATCGTCGTTAAAATGCGCAATGTACTAAATGTATTTTTACGTTTCGGAGAAGTGCTAATTTCCCTATGTCCCATGATTTTATTAGGTAATTCACCAAACTACGTTGTTCTAAAATGTATTAATTTTCATTTTGGATACATTTTTATACATTGAAGAAATTTTAATGTATTTTATACGTATATTGATAAATTCTGTATGATTTTGAATTTTGATGAGAAAAGAAAGCTTAGTAAAACTAAGATATTATATGTTTTTGTTTATTTTACGGTAATATTTTGTTTTTGGTATCAAAATAGAATCATTTTTTTACCAACTGTTATGTTTATGGTCCATCACATAATTTCTATTTTTATCTCTATTGGAAATAAATAATATGGAAAAAATCAAAAATTTGTGTAGTTGACAGTAGACTAGATGGTGTTATTGATTTATTAAAATACTTATGTTGTTTCTACCACTGTATTTTATTGTAACTAGTTTCGATACTTCAACGTATCATCTTCGAAGCGACTCAAGTAAATGAATGAACACAAGAGAAAACCTAAGCTATTTATAATTTACATTATTTACGTAGTTTTATTACTACGGAGTAGGAGATTTGAAATTATCAGAAGTAAAATTAATAGGAAATAATAAAGGGATTAAAGGATTATGAATTAAATATTTTAAAAGGAGGTGTGTTATATAAGTCCAACTGTTCATTAAGTAAGTAATTGCTTGGGGTTTTGTTTGATTTGGAAATTTCTAAAGATTCTAATAAATTTAATTTAAAACCTCTATTGTGTACGTTTAATATATCAAGAATATTTATATCTGGAAAATGGTGATTTGATTCTAACAAAAAGTGGAGTCTGTTTTTGGAGTCTGAAAGAACGTAGGTGCTTCAAAGGACCGACCAGTTTGACCTATATAGAAGGCATTACAGTCCGAACATGACAATTTATAAACTCCTGAGTTTTTGAATTTTTTTATTTTACATTTGCATTATATAATAAATGTGACACTTTTGTTTGTGGTTTAAAGGCAACCTTAAGATTTTGATGTAACAATATGCCTGCAATTTCCTGTGAAATGTTACTGTAATATGTCAAAGTTACAAATTTACTCTCACGTTCTTAAATATGAGAATAGATGCTGTTACAGGTTAATTTGTACTGATTTTTCTTAATTATATTTTGTATTGTTTTTTCTTGGAACCCGGTGTTAATTGCTATTGTTCTTATGACTTTTAGTTCTTTTTCTAAGGTGTCTTGTGAGAGAGGTAATTACCAAGCCCTATGCATCATTGAATTGTAAGCTGCTGGTTTATGTGCATTGGGACTGAATGAGGAATTTGGAATACTGGTATCTGTAAATGTGGGTTTCCGAAAAATTTCAAAATTAATTTTATTCCTGTTGTGTATTAACGTGAGGTCCAGAAAGTTTATTTTGCCATCTTCTTCCTCGACTCTGAATTTGATATTGGGATGGATACGGTTATTACAATTTAGGAATGTATTTAATTGTCTATACATTTCTAAATTTTATTAACCGTATCCATCCCAATATCAAATTAACGTTAATACATAACAAGAATAAAATAAGTTTTGAAATGTTTTGGAAATCCACATTTACAGATACCACTATTCCAAATTCCTCATTCAGTCCCAATGCACATAAATTAGCAGCTTACAATTCAATGATACATAGGGCTTTGTCATTACCTCTCTCACAAGAAAAAGAACTAAAAGTCATAAAAACAGTAGCAATTAACAACGGGTTCCAAGGTTCCAAGAAAAAACAATACAAAATTTAATTAATAAAAAGCAGTAAAAATTAGCCTGTAACACAGCATCTATCCTCCTGTTAAAGAATGTGAGAGTACATTTGTATCGTTGACATATTGCGGTAAAATTTCACAGAAAATTGCAGGCATATTGTCACATCATAACCTTAAGCTTGCCTTTAAACCACAAACAAAAGTGTCACATTTATTATATAATGCAGAAGATAAAATGGAAAAATTCAAATACTCAGGAGTTTATAAATTGTAATGTTCGGACTGTAATGCCTTCTATATAGGTCAAACTGGTCGGTCCTTTGAAGCACGACACAAAGAACATCTGCATTCTTTCAGACTCCAAAAAACAGACTCCACTTTTTCAAACCATTTGTTAAAATCAAATCACGATTTTCCAGATATGAATATTCTTCATATATTACACTTACAAAATAAAGGTTTTAAATTAAATTTATTGGAATTACAAATTTTCAAATCAAACAAAACCCCAGGTAATTACTTACTTAATGACCAGTTGGACCTATATAACACACATCTTTTTAATATATTTAATTCATAATCCTTTAATCCCTTTATTACTTTCTATTAATTTTACTTCTGATATTTTAAGTCCCCTACACCGTAGTAATAAAACTAGGTAAATAATGTAAATTATAAATAGCCTTAGATTTCCTCTTGTGTTCAGTCATTTACTCGAGTCGCTTTGAAGATGATACGTTGAAGTATCGAAACTATAGTACCGTTCAGTTACAATAAGATACAGTGGTAGAAACAAAATAAGTGTTTTATTAAATCATTATGATCGACTACCATAAAGTAACGGCTAAATCCATCAATTCTTCAGATGATGTTAAATTGTTTTTTCTAAGCTACTCTCGTATTCAGTGGATAGTCATATTATTCAATGTGTTGTAAAACAACATATCTTTTATGTAAGGAGTATATATGAAATTAACCCTATTCGTGTATTCCTTGTACACTTTAATAAGATACTTGCCAAGGCGGTTAACACCCTCCATAAAATTGATGACTGCAACCAAACTAAAAGTGTTTAGAAATTTCCAGAAAACTCTCCTTAGATAACAAGTTACTTTACAGTTAATACGGTTTAACACGAAGTTACTTTTTAAGTCCTGATTTTCACGGAGGAGTGATCTTTAACGATCGAAGATAAGCCAAGAAATAGTACCGAATGAGTTGAAAATATAAAAGTTGTCCCATATTTAAAAACGGTATATATAAGTATTGTATTTAAAGGTAAAGGTTTAAACGTTCGTTTTGCTTTGTGATTACACAAATATATTTAATAATACATTTCCAGCTCTATAACAGAAACGTACGAGCAGAATTAATAAGAGACCTACTTACAGAGATATTCGAAAATAACTTTTCTGTCTACAATATACACAGTGATTCAAAATTTTAAAGAGTGCGGATGCATTTTCCTGTCCCAACATAAGCAGTTACCTGCCATTTGCGGTAACAGAGAAGCTTCCATTATCAATTGGGATGTCTTTTTCCATAAGGTGTATTTGAGCATTTGCTCAAAACTATTAATAATTTAAACTTTATTTTCCCAAAATCTTTCATTTATTTCTTTAGAATAAATTTTGTGTTTCTAGAATTACATGACTGTTTCGCCAAATACTGCAACATTTTTATTTAACAAATCGGTAATGGCAAAATACGTAAAATATTTTTATCTTCGGATGAACTAGTAGTACATACCACTACTATTAACGGAGCGGTACTGACCTAACTACTAGTTTTTCTACACCTCCCTCTCAACATACAATCCGCACATGCCTTTAACAGACAAGCATCAATTATTGGTATAATTGCTTCGCATATTATGTGTTCACCGCGTTTCTATTAGTCTATTACTATAGACAGTATTGCACAAAAACTAAGAACATTGACATTCATTTATCAAAAGTGTCAATGTTTCGTATGCTGAATACTTAACTAATGTACAGTGTAATACTGTTTACTGTTAATCCATGCTAAATTATTTTAAAAAGTGTGAATAATACCTTTGGATCGGATCGGTTTATACCCACGGGAAGAGCCTCAACAAATTAACTAGTTTGTGAATGTGAACTATTGTTATTATTGTGAAATACGTACGTATAATTTTAGGACAAATCCAATTCAGGCAAATAATCGCGTGAATAATTCAGCTAAAATCTGAAATGCTTTAAACAAAAATCCCTGGCTGCAACTGTTATAATTTTTCATTTGTATGCAGTGAATAATCTGCTGTATTAATTATATCGGACATATTTGTCCATTTAAAACAAATGAATAGTTTAAATTATATAGTCCGACTAAGTCATGTGTTTATTGGAAGTTTAATTTGCTTTTACAAATGTTTGTTATATAATTAGAATTAATGGTTTCAATTCATGGACATACGATTGGAATTTTTGTTTAGTTCGTTTAATACTTATTTTAGAAAAACAAAATGCAGTGAGTAATAGTAAAATCATTCCATTGCAGATGCAGCATACAAGTTGTATTTGTTTAAATTGACTTTATGTATATTAACGAACTTTTTTCTCTACCGATTTAAATGGCGCGTTTAGAAATTTTTCATTTATCCCATGATGGTTGTCTTTGTATCATATAAATACCCTAAAAACTAATATCAAAAATCAAAAATGCACTAGTCAATACCACCAGAAGTCATGTAATAACTTTATATAATATATAGGACTAGATGATATGAGTGCTGAAAACATTACTCAGGTGAGTAATTTAAACCTTTTAACGTAAGACTTCGTGAACAAAGAAATTATACGAGAGTAGATGCGTCCCTGACTCAATAGATTTGTGTACTAATTAGTTGATTGCCCGTCCTTGGAGACGAAGTAAGTAAAGTAAAGAACAAGCTAACCATATACTGTTATGAATTACACCCCCTTGGAACTGGAAATTGATACGCCTATGCCTACTAGTGACTGGAAGCTAGTAGAAAGAAATGGACTTTTCTGGAGTGTGGTAAGAGAAGATTCTTGATTGTTTCTAGATGGATCTAGAGAGTCAAAGTCGGATTATATAAGGCGCGATTACCAGCGCGTAAAAGGAAGTTTATTAAGAAGGCAGTTTATAAAAGTGAACAAGTTGAAAAGAGAAAAGTGAGGTTAAAATCAAGTAAACAAAGTGTAAATGTTATTTTGAAGTATTGTATAGTCAGTAAATTATTAAATAAAGTGTTTATCTCTTGTTGAAATTATTTTAGAACCCACGGATTCATACAGGGTGTTTCCTAAGAGGTGAAAATACGCAACAATACTCTTCGCCGATTTACAGCACTTTTTATATAATTGTTGCACATTCTATGGGATAGTCTTGCGCAGTTTTTTTTGTAAATAGTGTTAATTTTAAACATTTTTAGTTTAATTACAAAACATAAAAAAACATTAATTTGAAAAATTTATAACTTTTTTACTTATTGATCAATTTTGTTAAAAAAACAATAGGGTTCTTCCTCTAGCTAACGCTAACTTACTGTACAAATTTCAATTCAATCGGACCTTTCATTCTTAAGTTATCGTGCTTACAAAAAACGTGACGGACGGACGGACAGACAGATAGACGAACAGACGGACCGCCGGACATTTTGAAAGTTGTTCAGAATTCGATCACCAACACAGTGATATGAAATTTTTTTTCTCTACGAGCAATATTACCAGTTTTAGAAATGTGCCGATCGAATGCAATATAAGTACTCTTCATTTTGTATTTGCGAGGAGTATAATAAGATACATATAATTTAATGTCATAGCTTTTAAATATTCTTTCGGCAGATTACCCACCAAAGAGTAAGAAAATTTGAATCTTCCACAAATAAACTATTATAGGCAATATATAATATAACAGTTCCAGATCTCTAGAGGAGTAATTCGATATGCCCTCGGATATAAAGCTGTTAGTGATCGAATTATTCCCTAAATATCAACGGCAAGTTAACAATAGTGAAGAATTTAATGTGTGCTGCTAAAGAAAAACAGTTGAATGTATTCTACGAAAACTTAGAAACCAAATAGCTGAGCCATTGTTACGGGTGATTTTACCACCTTGCGTCTGAAGGACACTAACAAATTTATATCATAAGTGCCTTATGCAGTGTTTGACGATGAGTTGCCACTGAGAGTGTCGTTGGTTACAGCTCTTAGAAGGAAAATTTTTACTTATCTTCAAAAACTATTTTGCTGCTTCTCTTGATTACCATCGATGGACTTACCTGATAATCACTAAGTCGCATGATAGATTAACTTAAAAATATAGTAGATCAACAATAAGATTTGAATTTGAATAATACTGGTATATCATATTGATTAAATGGTTCAATGGATATAAGGTAAAACATTCAAGATGTATCTAGTTAAGTGTATATAAATCAAATCAGATCACGTCACCATCCATGGTAAGTGAGACACATCCTGAGGATGTTTAATATCCGTTTCGTGCTACGGCCCAGTGAATGTAACAAAGGACTAACATAAAGAGATTCAAATTTCTTGAACCACATCTTTGTAAATTTTAGTTTAAGATTGAGAGGATTTGGATTGATGGTGATAAATGCAACTAGAAGTTGGGTTGCTTGTGGTTAGCATGAAATGCCCTAAAAGGTAGTTAGTTATATCATTTGTTAAGACGGCAAACTTTTAATTGCTTTAATATGCGTATGTAAGTGATATGAAACTTTCCAATTTTCTCAAACGTGCTAATGACATAACCCGATAAGAATAACAGTGTTTCGCCTCTCTTTTGAGCTCCACTCATCATTTTATGAGACATTTTTATACTTCGCCAAAGATTTGGTTAAAATTAAAATATTCTGTATGATAAAAACTGGACTCATTCGTCATACTTGTCGACGGGTACTATTAGTACAGTCAATGAAGGTAAAAATAAGCTATTACTTCCGAAATATTTCAACGGTCATCGATTTTTCTGAAAATTTGGGAGCAGGCTTGTTTTACCCTTATCTTCAAAAGTGACATTGTGCGGAATTGCGCTTTTTGCGTTTTAGGGGTGAAATCAACCCCTTTTGTGAAAAATTGAAAAAAATGCTAATTTAAGCATTCTATCAATGGACTCTTACTTAGTTATGTAGAATAAATATTCTTTAACATTTTGAATCATGATTTATGATTTCCATAAAGTTTTCAACCCTTAAAAACTACCCCGTAAAGTCGTTAATCAGGAAAAAATCGTTTTTTGTCTCTCTGTCATGTGAAATCGCACATTAACGAAACAAAGAATTGTTTAGTGCTTATTATATATAATTTATTTATTAATTGTAAATTTTCAACCCTTAAAAACTACCCCTTCTCCAAAAATTAAAGAAAAAATTATTTTTTAGCAGATTTAACTGTTTCAATTTTGGGTTTCCAATAAAAGATAAATAAAAATGGATTTTACTGAATATTTACAAGTTTATTAATTAATTTATTTATCAATTTATTGTTTAATGTCAACCCCTAGAAACCACCCCTCACTTTAGAATCAATTAAAAACCATTTTTTAGCAGCTTTGTTAGCTTCAGTTTTCCAGAATCGTTTTCACTGCTCATGATATATTTTATTTTATTTATTTATTTCCAATTTTCAACCCCCAAAATTACCCTTTATGTATAAATTGGTGAAAAATCATTTTTTTAAGATTTTAAAACATTTTAAGTTTTGAGCCAGCTGCACAGAATGCTCCGTTATTTTATCTTTAAATGTGTGTGTCTGCGAGCGCTTGGGTGCGTGTGAGTGTGTATGCGTACGTATGCACGATATTATAGTACAAATTGCTTACTCCAAAAATTTCTCTGAAAAAATGAAATTGGTTTTTTGACGATATCTCCGTCAATTTTCATGCTATTGAGCCCATCTAAAACCCATTTTAAAGGTAATTTGATGCACTACAAAACTAAGGATTTTTGCAGGTTCAGCGCCCTTAGATTTTTAAAGCTAAAGGGTTAAAGGGCTCAGAACAGCTGTTACTAACACGTCGGTATCAACTTCAATCGCCTATATCATCATTATTTTTCATCGTATAAAAATTTAAAAAACGAAATTTTTATTGAGAAAAAATCTGTATTTTTGTTTTTTACTAAATTTTACGTATCTATCACCCTTTCGAAGTTATTTTTAAATAAAGAAAATTTTTTAGAAAAATTCAAAAAACACGTTAAAATTAAAATTAACGTTTTTCAAAAAGGATGCATTTTAAATCAGTTAAAGTTTTTGAGCATATGAATAACACTAAAGTAAAACATATTGTAGGAGGAAAATAATGCATTTGAATTCTGGTGGTCGTGAGGTTAATTTTACTGGTCATTTTTTCTTAAAAAAGTTGAGTAGTCAATCTTTTTGACACTGTATCTCGCTTAATTTAAATGCAATGACTTTTTACAGTGCTCATTTTAAAGGTCTTTTCAAGCACTATAAAAATTGTTATTAGCATTATACCCCTAAAGTCGATTATTTTTCCGTTATTTCAAGTTGAATGCACCGATTCGAGCACTCACAAAAAAGAAAGTCTCCTTACGTCAACCATATCTCCCTTTATATTGCACCTAGGATATTTATAAAAAAAAAAGAATCTCTTTGTTTTTTTATAAGCTTCAATTATGCCCCTTACACTTATTAGACGCATAATTTTCGAGTTATTCGTAAAAAACCGTTGAAAAAAGTGTCATTTTTAAATGAAAATGGCGAGTTTTCAATCACGAATAACTTAAAAAGTATGGAGTTTTCGAAAAAACTTCATAGAACATTTTTTTATTTAGAATTAGGTTCTCTATCGACTCCCGTGGTTATTTTGGCCATAAAAATTTCAGCCCCCGAGAAGGGGTGGCATCCACCCTCAGGGTAAAAGCGCAAGTTGTCACCATGTCACTTTTGATATCTGAGGCATACACTAACTTTTCCCAAATATTCACGCAAATCGATGACGGTTGAAAGATTTCGGAAGCAAAAGCCTTCATTGACTGTACTATATCCGTTCTTCGTAACTGTGAAAAATGTCCCAATTATTCAGTTTTTGTTAATAAAACTCTTAATTTAGTGCGCTTCTTAACTTAACAATTTATTTCCTAAGTCAAGTCTCATGCTAATATCTAAACACTATTTCTGAGATTGCTGAAAAGCAGAGTAAAAGCTATAGGCGGGAAAGTCTATCTCAGCAGCAGCTCGGTTCTCCAAGAAGTATGTCTCGAAAGAAACTATCAAGTATCGTATTCTTCTGTATTCCCATTATTTTTTGAGTAAATCAACAGGAGATAAGATAATATTAAAAGATGAATGATTAACAAAAAGGTAGATGTTAAGCGGCGAAGGGAACTTTGGGCTGATGAAAAGAGCCTTGCTTAACCTCTACACCTAACAACCGGACAGATAGTGTGATTGTTGTCAGTTGTACCATGAGGCAAAAGGAGGCAACGAGAATAATGCCTTTGAGAAGTTATTACGAATAAGAAGATGAAAAGATATAATAGAAATTTCAAGGAATACCCTTTATAACTTTTCTCGTATAACAATGTCGAATATTTATTATTTATCATTTATTGATTTGTAAGTATGTTTCTTATGAGTATATTTTAATTGAATTGTGTGACAGCGAGTAAACAACCAAATAATCATTCATTAGTGGAACGTTGAACCGAATTATTTTTTGTTTTATTAAGTCGAGTAAAATAAAGTCCTCAGTACAAAATCTAAAATAATCAGCTACAAGAATCATGGTATAAACGTGAATACAAAATTACTACAATTAATGTGGAATTAATATGAATTTACTCATATCAATAATAATTAACATTACCCAGTTTATCCCTAATATAACCAGTTAAGAATGTACTAACATCATCAGTTATGGCATCATAATAAGTAATAATTGTTATCCTTGACATTGACCGAAACATAAAATGTGTATAATGCTAATGATATAGTAGGCGAATCAGACTAACATTGTTAGGAATTTATCCATCCGTAGAAAATTATTATTTCCATTTGCATACTTACACTGGTTTTAGAATATGACCGGTCCTTCGTAGAATAGATAATGCGTAATTTTAATTATTTTAATAACTTTAAAACTTTCCCAAACAAAAATGTTTTGTTTGACGCCATTTTGTTTTATCTTCCACCCACGGAAGTATTGATAACTTTTTTAATTATTTTTCTGCTATTAAGAACCTACCAAAAATTTATCGATTCTCAGTTATACAATAATTCTCGGGAAAAACTTTTGTAATCGCCGAAGAAGAGAGGCGCCCACAACTATTGTCTTTAACTGACACTGACCCTGATCCTTTTCCGAAACGATGATGACACTAATTGAAAAAATGCCTATTTATTATACTCTTTGCAAATATAAAACGAAGAGTATATTGCATTCGATCGGCATATTTCTAAAACCGTTAATACGAGCTCTACGAGCAACGTAGAGAAAAAAATTTCATATTACTGTGTCAGTGATCGAATTCTAAACAACTTTCAAAATGCCTGCCTGTCTGTCTGTAGTCACGTTTCTTTGAAGCACGATAAGTTCAGAACGGAAAGTCCGATTGTATTGAAATTTGGACAGTAAGTTAGTGTTGGTTAGAGGACGTACACTATTGTTTTTGAACAAAATCGATCAATAAAAAAAGGGAGTTCAAAGTGGGCCTAGTTCGGTGACAGACGCGTATTTGGTAGCTCCCACAAAATCTGGAAATAAAGTCGGTTAAAACGGTAACAAATCGTATGAAATTGTATTGAATTAAAGCTTAAATAATTCTACATTGATTGATATAAATTAGCACGAGTTTAGCTAAAATTAAAAATTAAAATTGAGAAAGTATTAAACATAGGTATTAAAATAGAAAAATACAAGGAATTTGAAAACGGAAACTAAAACTAAAACTGATTACTTCAAAAACAAACCAATATCCAGGGTGTACAAAATATCCTCTTGGACCGCTCTTTCATAACCCGCTGAAAAAGGCTCTTTTACCGCGAGACAGAGCCCTTTCCTGCACTTCCACCGTACATGGATATTTACCTGTGGAACGGTTAATATAAATAAAAGCTCATTGCGTCGAGCCAAAGCGCAGATTTCTGGGAAGCGTGAAACCATATACCTATGAACGCAAGCGGACAGGAAGCGGTGCACACTGCTAGATCCAGAAACATAAGAAACAGAAAACTTGGAAGAAGAATAAATAAGGAGATGGAAACGTAAAAGAAGCATCTCACAAACAACTACATTTCCCATCCTATATTCCTACCGCATGCGTCATGTGGCTCTCGCCGGCCGATATATAATACATCCAAGGTTTGGTACGGCACACGGTTTGGTCGTTCGTTGGGCGGTCGGGTAGGGCCGCCCGGTCGTGGCGAGTGAAGGATGTAATTGTGGGCGACTGGGCGGCTGCATCTGGCGGGCGACCGGGCTGCGTATTGGAACGAACATCCAGTCTGGCATTACGCTGGCAACTCAATTAATGAATCAATCAATCAAATCGATCAATAAATTAAAAGTTATTAAGTATTTAAATTTAAAAAAAAATATGTTTTGTAATTAAACAAACAATGTCTAAAACTCATATTATTTCCAAAAAAAACTGCGAAGAGTATCCTATAGAATGTGCAACAATTTTATATAAAAGGTACAGTAAATCGGAGAAGAGTATAATGGTTAGCTTGTTTTTATTAAAACAAGTGAATTAAACGAAATATCTTAATTAATATAAAAGTTGTAACTATTTCTTTGGATAAAAATAAATAAGAAAGAAAATCAGGTTAGAAATATTGATCATATTTTGTTCCCAAGATACTTAATCTTTAAGAAAACAATAAGAACCAGTTTTGGAGTACAAACTTGCAGAGAATAATTGTAATTACAATCTTTAATACGATCATACTTAGTAACACTTATGTAATTCCGCAGTGCAAGCAAATGCAAACACAGAAGGCAAAAAACAAACTACCTCCTTATCCAACCGAATGTCACCGAATCGATACATTTTTATGAGGCATTACCTAAAATGGCAGAATTTATGGCCTCTAAAATATTACAAGTTCACATGCAATATTACTTGCCTGAATATTGTCGACATTCGAGATATGAATGATAATCTTATGACAGTTCACGTAGGATTTATCTACTCTTAAGTTAAAATTAATGAAACCAAATATTCTTTTAATATGTTTTGAATCTAAAATAAAGATTAATCGAATTAAAATGCGGTTCAGATGCTAATGCTGCCTCATGAATCTTATCCACTGTACATGGAACTGTGTCATTATATGATAAAATATGACCCTTACTGGATTAATATAGACTGCCTTGAACAGTTATAAGTCAAATACGATATAATTTTAATATATCTTCACGAATGGAATCTAATAGTGGAGAGGAATTTCAAGCGTTGGGCGTATATGTGAGCAGATACTTGTAAATAAAATATAATCTGTGACCGATTGACAACCACTATCTTTGGTCATGAACAGCGTTATAAGCATCTAATTCCAAAAATCACAATTATTATAGTTGTCTCCATTTGTTTAATGCACACAAAAAACATCAATAAATACCAGCTATCCAAATATCAAAGGCAGTGCAAAGTACTATAGAGTCGTATTTCAAATTTTTCCGGATTAGAGTGAACAAAATATTATACTAGAAGTTTTAAAATCCTATTTTTGGTAAAAACTTAATGACGAGTTCGGTGACAGACGCGTATTTGGTAGCTCCCACAAAATCTCTAAATAAAATCGGTTAACACGGTAAAAAATCGTACGAAATTGTGTTAAATTAAAGCTTGAATAATATGCCAGAACGTACTATACATAAGAACAATGTTGTTCTATGTATGAAGTAATACATTATATTTATGATTTACCATTTTATACCAAATTTGAACATGCCCGCTCTCCCATCTATACATAAGCGGCACAGTTTTGAGGTTTTTTATGTGCAGTAAATATGTGGAGATAACTATACATCATGGGCACATAATAACTGGGCAAATGTTTTTTTTTAACAGAAATCGGACTCATAAGACACTAAGCTTAAAAAGCTTGTACACATGATGACTTCCGAATTTTTATTTCTTTAGAACATACAGGGTTAGGCATATGTGTGGAAACACCTTATTTCTTGCCAAACTAATAGGTTCGATAAAAAAATATCTTTAACGAAAGTTTCTGTTGTATTTTTATTCTATTCAGTGATGTACCTTGATCTCCAACAGCTACCCTATTTTTCGAGAAATAACGCCAACGGCAGTTTTTTAAATGAACGACCCTGTATACCACCCCTATTTGATAAATTGGTAAAAAATATTTATTTACTTTAAGCTTCAAATTTGGACACATGGGCTCTCTTGGAAAAATAAAATATTGTCGCCCCTTAAATGGAGGGGTAAGAGGGGGTAGTTGTACCCCCTTAAGGGTTGAGAATAATTTACTTTTGCCCTGCAATGCCCATTCAACCAAATTTGAGGAAAAAAGTAGAAATACAAATATTTTTTACCAATTTACCAAATAGTGGCGGCTTTAACCCTCTCTGATTATCCATAATCATATGATTTGGCCATATTTGATATAAATCAGCCAACTTTGCAAATTAATATTAAGAAATGGGAATTTCATACGATTCTTTTTGATTTTTATTGAAATTATCGCGGAAAACCCGTGTTCTTGGCGTTTTTAGCGGTGTTCCCCAACTTTTAGGATTGTGAGACCCCGATTTTCGTAATCAGCGACCAAAAGAACGTATAGTCGAAGTAATTTCAGACCGATGTTCTTTCGTGCACCCTCTCGCGCGTTTTGAATGGAGTACTTGGTTTGGTCCCTTTGCAGCATCCTAACACCTCTCCAAAGAAAATAGATTTAAAAAATAAGTACAGAAAATTGTTCGCAATTAAATGATATACAAAAAACATCTGATGTGTTTTTTCACTGAAATCAATAGGAAAAATGTTATAACCCTTAAGTGATATTTTTCTTAATTATAGAATATTTTTAATTATATCTTTTTCATTTTCAATTTTACGTTAGGAAGTATCAAGACCAATATTGTAGAGAACTTAATTCTCTACAAGAAAAGCTTTAGAAATTTTTTTGTGACACTTACGATTCACAAGATGTCGCCGAAAAACCGTGTACACCGCCTTTTTCAAGATGGTGGCCAAATGGGGGGCTTTCAACCGCGAAAACCAAGTTTTATAGTCACACTGCCCCCCTCTAGATATAAGAAAAAATCTTGTCCTGCCCAAATTTTGTAATATTTCAATGTATTAATATTTTATGATGTAATGCACTATTACTTCTCTACTTGCTTCTTTGTCTCGCTCCTCTTTTACACTCCTCAGGTATTTTTTTAATAACTTGTCCGCTTCATTTTCCATAATATTATACCTATTCATGATTGTAGTTAAAATAAATATTTATTTAGGATTATCTGGATCAGTATTATCAAGCCTTGTCTATGTGAAACCCGAGTAAGATAATAATAGATAGAGTTTAGTGGCAACTGTTTCTCCCAATTAGCAATCCTAGTCAGTAGAGAGAAACAGGAGGAAAAAATATTTCAGGATCAGGGCAGTTTCGCAAATTAATTGAAAGTCTGTCCACCTGTCGGATTTCGTGTCCTACCTTTAAAGTCTAATAAGTTTCAATTATTTTAAAGCCGTTGACAGATGCTTCTAAAATTACTAAGTCGTGTCAAATTCAATCTCATCAAGATTGTTATCGTTTGTCACACGTTTGTGATTGTATGTTTGTACGTCATTGAAAATATTAGTCAGACTTTTTGTTTAAGTCTGTAAAGACTGTAAGGTATAAAACTTTTTTAATATCCTTCGGTATAACTTTGGCATCCTGAAAGTTTAACAATCGTATTAAATTTTCGACACTTTCAGTATGACATTAATTACTAATTAAATCCTCACCCACATGGTCAGATAATTTCTCATAATATAAAGTTTTATAGGTTATGTTATGTTTTTATACAATTCGTACTTACTTTTTATAGTCTGTAATAAAACCACTCAAATAAAACGGAACTAAATAGATAAAACACAATATCAGTTTTACTGGTTTATAATATTTCCTAGAACCACTAGCATAATTATTATTTAATGCAAACAAATAAATTCAAGTCATATCAGTGGTAACTGATTTGTGTCTGCGTTATTTGTGGCGTTTAATTTTTACCGAATTGCGAATTATTTGAACACATTCAATAAAGACGTTAGGTTGTGACTTACGGAGATTCGAGGGCATCCATCGGATATTTAGTCTTAATTTCGACCTCAGTTCACAGTTAGTGTCATAATGAAACCAAGATATCTTGGGCTGTCTTAATAGCTTAAGAGCCAGTGTGCAAAATCGACTAATTTTGAATACCTGCTAACAATTGTGGTATACTCAGGAATATAGTATACTAATCACCGTAGGTCAGGGGTAACAAGTCCCCGAAGTGGGCCCGGGGCCATGGAATAATAAATATTTTTGAACCGGGAGTATTCTGCCCTGTTATCTTATGTTCCAAATTTATTTATTTTTTTAAGTCTAACAGATGTTAGTGTGTGTACAAAGAACGGTCTACAGTCATGCATATTTTATACGTACAGACAGACAATTTTATTTTTCCAGTACTTATTTCTCTATAAGATGATCTGTGTCCTAATATCTTTCTATTTCAAAGTATTTTTTTAATGATATAATCATTAATTCTGGTTCACTATAACTGAATTCATAGAATATATGCAAAGACAAGTATATCGTCATAATCTATGTAGAGAAAGCACAGCTTCAGACACATGCTGGTGTTACGAGGTTACAACTGTAATGACGTTGCTCGGTAAATTAAATATTATAAAAGTTAGCGCACTTCTTACCAGAGAACACAATTCTTGAAGTAGTGTAAGGGTTGTGAGAGCTCTCTAACCATCTAGAAGAACCAGATCTTGACGCAGGATGCTGGATAGCAAACAAAACTTGCCCTTGCTCAGAGAGGAACACTTCACACTCAGTTTACGAGGTTTCTAACACCACAAGAAAAATTGTATTCAAATTACAACTGTTATAAAGACGTCGAGATTAAAGTTACTCCAATCTATATGTTCGTCGGATAAACTATATTTACTATGTATTTATTTATCTATGAATGTATTAATTCATTTATTTATTTCCAACAGATAAAGCATCTAGTTATAGAAAAATTTGCATAATAAAATTGCAAGCTAAACATTATACTCTTAGCCGATTTACTGCACTTTTTATATAATTTTTTTCACATTTTATAGAATACTCTTCGCACTTTTGTCGTAAATAATGTTAGTATATGTTAGCGAATTACCTTAACCTTATTTACTGCGAAATTAATTAAGTCGCCAAACCGGGCCTATGATCTTAATGCATTGGTGACAAATTTACCACTTTTAAGTTTATAAACATGTAACACTGCCTTTCCTTCGGTTGGCGGCTGAACATAAAGTTGAGCGAGACTATAGCAACCAGCTTTAGCTCTGCAGTTGGGCCGAAGTTCGAATTGAATAATTTTATTTTTATGTTTTGTTTTATTTATTTTATTGCAAAAATGACAAATTTTGTGGCACCAGCGTATTCAAGAAGAAATATTTTCTAACTAAAACAGATAAATGATATTCTTGAAAACTGTTCAGGTGGAAACAATCAAACTAAACTTATGAACAAACCATATATTGAACAAGTGATAAAATTTACAGAATCTTTACAAGTAATATTATTGAAACATATTCTTTATAGGATTTTGCAAACAGTAGAAAAAATAACTATCTATAACTAAAAGAAAAACTTTGTGTTAAAATTATTAATGAAATCTTTGCATTCTTTCGATAACCTGAATTCTGGTTATGCTAGCAAATTAAAATCCTAAAATGTATGTCTCTAATTTCTTATTTGACAATTCTCATTCTAACACTAGCATCCACACAGTCCCATACGGCTATGCAGATTAGTATCTACATAACCCCCTACGATCATGAAGATTCAGTTAAAAATGAGAACAAAGGCCTAAAATAAATTTATTTATCTACCTTGTCTTAAAAAATGTTCATTCTAATGGATTACACAAGGGAAATAAATAAATTCATTTTAGGTCTTTGTTCTCATTTTTAACTGTCCCGATCGTGAATTTTATTTCTGTAAATAATCTTTTCTTTGAGGTAGGTGGGAGTAGAAGTCAACAAAAGTCGATGTGTAAAAGCGAGTAGGTGACAGTTAAACATATCTTCCATTTTAAGCCACTTAAGGTCATCAAATTTTGAAGATATGTGGTCGTACTTACTCAAATTGCAGATGAATCGACAACATATGTTTTGTACTTTTTGAATCCGAATTTTAGACAACATGTCGAGACATGGATAGTATAAAATATAATAATAATAAAATAGGGGTAACACAAAACATTCACGTAACTTTTTTATAGTGGATAACATTATCCTTGAGGAAACACATATACCGGGTGAGTCACGAATTGCGCTCGCCCCGATATTTCCTAAAATATTTGGAACAGAAAATTGAAATTTGGAGGCCTTATTACACGACTAAAATGCCATCTTTTCAATAAAAAATCAAGTTTGGTGCACATCCGGTTTGATCGGAAATGCGCACAACTTTCGATTTTTAAATGGAACACCCTATATATTTTTACATTTTTGGAATCTAGAGGAAATTTTGAATATAATGCATCCATTTTGGTCACTTTTTGATAAACATTAAAAATTGTATTAAAACATCTATTTCTGAATCCAGAGTGCTGTGGTGCCCAAAATATATTTTAGTTTGTGTGCTACGTTACTATAAAAATAAAAAGAGCAATATGATTGCATTACTTAATTCTCTAGAGGCGTTTAAAATTTTTAAATGTGATTTTTACCCACTAACTCGGTTTTTTAAATGGGAATTTAATCGTTCACCAACATTTTTAAATACCTCATTTTCATGCGAATCTAATGATACCAAAATTTTGAAAATCCGCTCAGAAATATTTGAGATTTCAGCCAAAATACAATGCAACCAAGCTTTTAGAAACATGCGGCTAATAGATAATAGATTAGTGGGCTTTGGAAACTAAAATGGCACATTTCTGTGTAAATCTGGTAACCTAATAACATAGGAAAAATCATAGTAGCCATTGAATGTAATAAAACAATATCAGCTGTCAGACAGACTCGTGTAGTTATAGGCAATCTTGAGCTATCAAACATTTAATAATTGTGAGCGCAAAGAACGTTACAATTAAGTTTAGCATAGGTATGTGGAGGTAAACACAATTACATCCACAAGGACATTTGCAATAGAATGCGACATCAGTTCGGTTTTCAGAGTTTTATTTAAATGAACATAAATATCAGGCCTATAAATAAATAAAAATCAATTCCGTTTGAACAATTAAACTTAAACTAGGTAACAGTAGGTATCTTTAAAATAATTAATATAATTAAACCATAAATTGACATTTATAGATATTGTTCAAAATGTTCACCATTTTTTTCTATACACAATTCGGCTCTGCGTACAGTTGCTCGAATGGCTCTATGCAATTCAGCCGGCGTTATTTCATTAAGAGCCCGTACAACTTTATTTTGCAGCTCTTCACGGGTATTTGAAGAAGTTTTATAAACTTTATTTTTGAGAGCGCCCCATACATAATAGTCGAGGGTGTTAAGTCAGGTGACCTAGGAGGCCACCTGATATGACCTTGATTTGCGATAAGGCGTTCACCATGCAAGTTGTTTAAATATTCCATCACTCTTCTGGAATTATATGGGGGAGCACCATCTTGTTGGAAAAACAGATTTTGTAAATAGGCAAGAGGAAGTAAGTCAAGAAATTCTGCTGTCTTGTTTTGTAAAAAGAATAAATATCGTTCCCCAGTAAGTGTTCCATCAAAAAATATGGGTCCAATTATTCGATCTCCAAGTACTCCAAGCCAACAGTTAAACCCAAATCTTTCCTGAATATTCCCCCGCCCTACCAACCTCGGATTTTCTTGAGCCCAGTACCTAGTATTATTTCTGTTAAACATACCTTGGTTCTTAAATCTACTTTCATCTGAATATAAAATATGAAAACCTGGGTTTTGTTGTACTGCATTTAAGAACCAGTTGCAATATACTAGCCTCCTGTCGTTATCATCTCCATAAAGATGTTGGTGTATTTGGTATTTATAAGACCGAAACTTATGTTTCTTTAAAATTCTGCAACCGAAGACTGACTAATGTCGCATTCCATTGACAATTCCCTTGTTGATGTTGTTGGGTGTACCATCACAAATCCTAATACACCAATTTCTTTGTCCTCACTTACAATAAATGTTTGATGGTCATCTTGTTGATTGGGTTCGTTTCTTAATTCTTGTTCCACTCTGGCAAACAAGTGTCTGCTTGGATGACGTCTGTTGGGATATCGTTGCTGATACAGTTCTGCAGCTGCAGTTGAATTTTTGAGACGCTCTCCATATATCAGTAACATATCGACCTTTTCATTTCTACTAAAATTATTCATTTTCTTTAATTTTTACTCAAAGAGATTTCCGCAACGCTCTATTTTGTATCTGTCTGACAGCTGATATTGTTTTATTACATTCAATGGCTACTATGATTTTTCCAATGTTATTAGGTTACCAGATTTACATAGAAATGTGCCATTTTAGTTTCCAAAGCTCACTAATCTATTACCTATTAGCCCCATGTTTCTAAAAGCTTGGTTGCATTGTATTTTGGCTGAAATCTCAAAAATTTCTGAGCGGATTTTCAAAATTTTGGTATCATTAGATTCGTATGAAAATGAGGTATTTAAAAATGTTGGTGAACGATTAAATTCCCATTTTAAAAAAAACGAGTTAGTGGGTAAAAATCACATTTAAAAATTTTAAACGCCTCTAGAGAATTAAGTAATGCAATCATATTGCTCATTTTATTTTTATAGTTACGTAGCACACAAAATAAAATATATTTCGGGCACCACAGCACTCTGGATTCAGAAATAGATTTTTTAATAAAAATTTTAACGTTTACCAAAAAGTGACCAAAATGGATGTATTGTAATAAAAATTTCCTCTAGATTCCAAAAATGTAAAAATATATAGGATGTTCCATTTAAAAATCGAAAGTTGTGGGCATTTCCGGTCAAACCGGATGTGCACCAAACTTGATTTTTTATTGGAAAGATGGCATTTTAGTCGTTTAATAAGGCCTCCAAATTTCAATTTTCTATTCCAAATATTTGAGGAAATATCGGGGCGAGCGCAATTCGTGATTCGCCCGGTATAAGGAGTACATTATTTAATGACCGTGGCCAATTTTTTTTTCTCTACGAGCGATATTACCAGTTTTAGAAATGTGCCGATCAAATGCCAGATCCTCACCGTTTTGTAATTAAGAAGAGTATAAGATCGCGTGACGTTGCAATGCATGATAAAGCTACCAATTGGCCTTGTGCTGGAACAAAGAAACCAAGCTTATTACTAGGTTCGTTTGGATATTTTTTTCTAACCTACTTCAACTTTCATATACAGAAATAGGCCGAGGTATATTGATTACCTGGATAAAACATCATATATATCATATATTCTGACTTTTTCCATCGCGCTTTTTTTACATATGCCTAAAAATATCACTAACGTATGAATTTAAATTTAAATACTTTCACACGTGCTTTGCAAATAGCATATTTTAATATTCATTAACCTATAAACTTTAAAGTTGAAAGAGTTTATTTATTATCTTGATTCATGTTTGAATTTATAAAAAATATACAAGCAACTTTTTTTTATAAGTACTAGGTATAACAAAATAGTTTAATAATTTATTTTGATATGACTGACTTGAAAACAATTTTTAGTTCCACCAATATAGCATTTCTACACTAACACTAAATAATGTTATTCTGAATCATTAATGTCTAAAACAGTCAATCGGAAGTAATTTGAAGTTTTCCCACAACGTCATTAATGCGGGTATAAATCAATATGTGATCAGCTTTGCTGCTATTAAACTCACATAATACCATTGTAAGTAGAATATATGAATTACGAGGATACTTACATGGATTTGAACGACATTTATCGATTTTGGTTATTCGGAAATGACACCTCTTTATCGCCCTGACCATCATAACTCATGTTATCTAATCTATATTAGTCGTTAAGTGTATCCTCAGACATGAGCTAGTAATCTCTATGCTTCTAAATGTCATCGAATTAATATACTATTCAAATGAATTGACCCCCCACTTTAACCGCTAATATCTCAGAAACGGAGGAGCGAAAAAAATTTAAAAAAATATGTGTTCATTATGTGTCTACTCTAATTCATTCACTGTTATTTGAATTATGTACATTGGCCAATTTTGAAGTTGTGCTAAGATATATTGAAAAATGAATCGTATATTAGTTAGTATGTCGTACCAACGTAAGACAACTGCAATAAAAGCCGCAACAGTAACATTTAATAAATATAACATTTGATCCGATTATTAATTATTAGGTGAGTAGGTATTAATCATTGAGGTCACTCTGGGGAGAAATAACACTGACAGCAATGATATGCAGTCATGTTTTTAAATGAAATGTTACTAAAAAGTTACTAAATTATTAATGCAATAATAAATGGCAGAAATATAAATTGTTGTAAAATAAATAAACATAATATGATTATTTTAAATTGCCGCGACTTCGATGTCATACAAATGACTGCCGCGGTATTTGGACGTTATTCTATTTGTTTTAATGTTGTGCGGTATTAAAATCTGATTAAATAGTTGTGAACCCGTAGAATTTGTTAAAGTAGCATTTAATTCGGCAAACGGAAAAGACTGATATTAAACCTCATTGCCAGTCGTACATGTAAACTATAAAGATATTTATTTAGGTAATACGCAACATAATATTATGATGTTAAAATACACTAAAAATAACTAAGTATTAAACCATAAAACTGTTTCTATCATTATACATGAAAATAAATTCACGAAAAATAATTATTGATATTGTTAGAGCCTTTCTGGCTAGGACTGGTCGTCCTCTCTCCCTATTTAACGAAAAAGACACACTTTTCGTTTTAGTGAGCCAATAGGCTCTTTATTTGCCCTGACAGACCTAAATAATATTTGCTTTGTCCCGTTTCAAAAAACTTGAGCAAGCGCATTTCGATATTATCTTATCAAATTATTTTCTGATATTTACGAAAGCTAACACAGAATTTAACAGAGTGTTGAATTTTGCATCGATTGATATTAGAATTCCCTATACCTATCTCTCTCGCTTTTCTTTTATTACGGACGAAGTTTTGTAAAATGTAGATATACAATCAGCGCTGTTGTACAATGTGTATAGTGTATAATGTACATAGAGCATAGTAGGCTATGAAAAATTTCAGAATGTTTTGTTTTCTCAATATAAACACCGTGTTAGTATTGCCGAGTGGTACCGATAGTACAGGAACGCAGTGTTTGTTCACTTCGAACAGATTTCTGTAAGCTGCGACGTGCTTTCTCCCGGTTTCCTATCGCATAGACAAGCGGAAGCGTCACTTTAGCGCTGAGCTATATTTCGGTTAAATTCGGTTATCTCGAGCGCCACCTTTGCAATTTTTACGTGGAGCAAAAGTCCCACATTAGCCTCCTAAACGCAACCTGTTGCAGTAGGGCTGGGATAGCTACAGTGGAGACACGGTATGTCCAGGGTTCTGGACGGCAGATTAGATTTTCATTCACATTTATTAAAATATATTAAAGTACTCAACAACAAACAATAATTATTAAAATAAATAAAACGGTCAGGTACCAAAATACTCTTATAGAGTTCAGATAAATAATATCAAAACTTAAGATATGTCATATTATGAAAATTTACAAGTAAAACTTAAGATATATCATTTCGGTTTATTTACAAGTGAAACTAAGAAAACAATTGAAATTACGAAGACAAGGAACCAGGCGGTGAGAAGATATTAAACTATTGACTCTAATATTTTCTTATTAATTCGGTTATCACCAAAAACCAAGCAAATAGTGTGCAAAAAGATAGTAGGCTTGGCGGCAAAGCGGTAAAACGGTAATAATCGGTAGGGTCGGTTATAACAGCAAGCAAGCAGTGGACGTTAAGACAAAACAAATTAGTAGCAAAGCAGAAAGCAATTAAATTTTTAGTAAAAGTAAACAACTATTCTCGGGCAGAATTTATTATATCTGTATACATGTCAGGTAGGAATTGGCAGAATGTGGTGTAAAGAACTTGGTGAAGTTGTGGAAAACTGATACCGAGTAAAATGGTAATCGGATTCGGTATCAGCTCCCTCGGTAAAGATCATTCTGCCTGTCGGTTCGGTTCAGAGAGATTCGCCAAGCGCCTCAAACCACATAGTTGAGTACCTCTAATTGCATTCGGTTCGGAAATAAGATTCGCCACGTGTTTCTTGCCAGATGTACAGTGAAAAGGTTTATGTATCAAAATATAAATATAATTTATTTATTCAGAGTATCTCCTAGATTTTCCCCTGAACTCTCGGACTATAACAAATTACTGAAAACCATTTAAAATTAACGGATTTTATCCCAATCCGCTAATCTATGAAATAGTTTAAAACAAAATAAAATAATAAAATAGCCGAAAAACGGAGTTCTACCAATCCAACAACATGTCGGATATTATTTTAACCCAATAAATTATGAAACAACGGTTAAGTTAAAACAGTAGGCTTTGGAACGGTTTTACACGGCAAAATTCGGTTTAATAAAAACAGAAATTTACGGACGGCGGGTTTCTATCATTCCAACCAACTTGGCGGATATTATTTTGACTCCAAAGTCTGAGACAAAATAATAATTCTCTCGAAATATCTTCTATGTCCATTTTCCCTTGGAAATTATTTGAGACATAGCTATCTGGATTAAATCTTGAGAATCTAACAGGGCCCCCGATTGTCCAAACATTAACACGGAGAAATTTTGTTATGTCTATGATGGGCGTCGGTATTTCTGAAAAATATATTTACATTCTGATACATCAAATTTGAAATCGTTTTAAAGTGTTATTGCTAATCACGCGTTTCAATGTTTTATTTCTTATCTGGTAATAGCGGATAAAAACGCCGGGCAAGAAACAGTTGCTTATCTCGGATCAAATAATTTTTATCGTACACTTCTCTAATATAGACAAATCGGACCATGAATATTTAACAGAGATTTGCTAGTTTATCATGAAAATATTATTTATGAAGTGTATCAAATAAAATAAATTGTGAATTTACACTGCTGGTATACGGGGCACAGTTAAGTAAACTCGCACGGGGTGTTCTCCATGCGGACGGTCGGTACGGTATTTTAGAACCCCCACGTGTTAATTCATTTAACTGTTAAGATGAAATTTAATTTTGAAATTTACGGAAATACCAAGAAATGTTTTAAAACTTACATTGCTATTATATTTTACGGCGATGGCAGAGACTATCGAATTACACACGTGGTGATCTCCAGGTGAACGGTCGGTGCGGTACTAGATCCCCACGTGGTAATCCTTTTCCCGTTTCTGTGTCTCTTTGACTAGCTGGTTCCCCCAGAAAGTAAAAATCCCCTCCAACTTGGTGTTGAATACCAAGTTGGGAATAATTTAACTGTGACTAACGCCATCGGGAATAATTTATCGGAATTAATTAAAATTTTATTTTAGAAAACTTCTCATCGCTGCGGAACCTTACGTTATTTTTCTACAGAAAACTACATTTCGCGGGCTAAATAAAAATAAACAGAACAAATTCTAATCTTTCGGCCGTAAGATGGGAAAAGTGGCGAAGTTTATGATTAAATTAAATTACATTTTTGTCTGCAAAAATTCACTTCGTCACAAAGCATATGATCGTACGTAATGAACAGTTTATTAGATATCGAGGGTGCAAAGGGGATGTTCATTTCTTTTGGAAAGTGGCCCCCGCCATTGTTAAACACCTATTTTATTCACTTTATTTACATTTTACATGTGATTAAATAAACAATGCCGACCTAATACAGGATTTGTAAAAGCTACTTTAGGACATTTATCTGCAAAATAACGTGTTTATAACACAAAATGACACTGACAATATAACTGATGACGCCATGAGTGCGTAGTGAATTGATGTAGTGTTTTTAGCGAAACAATTTCAATACGAAATGAAAATGGCTTATTTTAAGGTATTATTCGACTGTTTCTCAAAATTCAAGTGTCTTTAACTATAATAAAGCATTATTTTCACAGTGAAAGTGAATTTAAAATGTGTGAAAACACATAATTGTGCAGGGTTCTTTAATTTTAACGTTTTCTGCTTATTAGTAGATAACAAATATAAGTATCATATCTACAAGAAGAATTTAAATAGCAATAAATACGTGGAAATTTTGTGAACAGTGGTTGTTACTTTTATTAATAATTTTCCCCTAAATATCTATAATTCTATGTATTATCAAATGGATGATTGCGGTCCACATAATATATGTATGACGAATTAGTTGCATCGTTCGAATATAGGTGGTTTGGCTACCGATAATCTTGGAGATGGCCTGCAAGGTCCCCTGATTTGATCCCCGTTAACCTTTGGGGTAATATCAAAAATATTGTATATGTCACCCCGGTTACTACCCAAAAAGTTCTGAGGAACAGAGAACGGGTTGCATTTCAGCAAATGAATTCACTAAACCACTGTAAGTGTCGCAAGTTCCAGGATATTGTCAGCAGCAAAGTGGAGGGCATTTTGAACAGTTGTTGCATTAAATATTTATATTCAATGTGTTCATTAATTTTGTAAATTTTGTTCCAAAGTATTTGTTCTAAATCTAATATAAAATGATTTCTTATTTTTGATATTATTATCTTGATAATAAACAAATAAATATCAATTGTCTACATGACTATTCTCATTTGTGATAAAAAAGAAACAAATTAGGTGACTTGTATCGGCTACTGACAAACAGTGCTGACATTGCATGTAGATTTTACAAAAATCCGTCCGTAATGAAAAAACAAATAAAGGTAGCTATAGGGATCAGTCGATGTAGAATTTAATACTCTATTAAATTATGTGAGAATATACAGGGAGTTCTATTTGAAAAAATTAACTTTTGGACCTTTGAACTAAAACAATGTTCGACTATGAAAATAAAATACGCTCTATGATATTGTGAAAATGTAAGACAATTTTTGGTTAGATCATAGGGTACTGAGTTTGAAAAGAAAGTCTTTAAATTGGCCGTATGATAGAAGATATCGATTTTTTTTCGGAAGGTTAGGAACCATTAAAATTTCAAAAAATATTAATTATCTCAAAAACTGGTAGGTTTAAGACATAAACCCAAGCAAACATTTTATGAGGAATCCAAATATAAAATAAAATATAGAGTGTTCCATTTAAAATAACAAAGTTAGGTGCTACATCCGGTGTAAGCGGATGTAACACATGCATGAAAATATTTTCGTTAGATCCGCCATATTCGCTCTATTTTCAAGTTTCTAAACTGATCAAATCCCAAGAAGCGTCATAATACTCGCTTTCCTTGAATAATCCTGTATATATTATGTTTTCCTCATTACTTGTCTAAGAAGTGTTAATTGTTCCTTAATGTTTATTAATTTCTTTTCAAAGCTATTTAGGTATATTTCAAATGGTAATTCTAATGCTAAATGAACTGCACCAATTAGATAGAGATACTGGCAAGGTAATACAGCATCAGTAAACATCGATCCTCTCGCGTGTATCTCGCACGGCAACGAGGGACTCGAGTACTCCTGGGCCTAGAGTGCATGTAATGCATAGTAGAGTCGTTCTGAGTATAGCGTATAACATCCTCAGGGACTCTGGTCTCTGGTCTGCAGTTAGTGAAAACCGAAGAAGTTTCGGATTTTTCAAGGCAGCAAACGTGCTGTGAGTGAACTCGGTTTTACATTTAACCTCTACACCGATTGTTCTATAACAGTACTGGACTTATCGACAAAGCTAACTTTCGCCTATTTAAATTTAAATACGGTTTTGTAGGCTCTGATTACGGTTTAATGGTACATTACGATAAGATGAAAATCATGAATGCAGATCGAAAATGAAAACCAACTAAACAGGTTAAGAATAGGTGACTGTTAGGCACCAAACAAGATGAAATACCTTGGAGCCTTTGTGGATAGTACCGAGAAATTTTTTAATCACACCAAAATAATCTCGGCGACCTACTGTTGGACAGTGAATCCTAGTCTGGGGCCATAATTATACAGATAGAAAAAGAGAATACGTAAATACATTAAATATAATATATATAAATCATACTATGATACTGTAGATGAACGGAGTATCGCGCGTCTGAGGTACATGACAGAAATTTGTAATGGACAGGCGCCAACCGTGCCTTCGCAGCGATAACTAACAATCTCCACCCTCAAGGGGAATTCTAGTAACTCTAAAGACAAAAATAAATAAAATTGTACTTAGTGTGATTGCTACAATCTGCTTCCTCCATTGTAATCTGATGAATTCTGATCAGATATCTTAAAACTGACACTTGAGAAACCCTTCTTAGACTATTAAGATTATCGATGGACTCATAACTCAAGTTATCTCATCTTTATTAGTTGTTAAGTGTATCGTCAGAAATGTGCTAGTAATCCCAATGCTTATAAATGTCATCAGATTAGTTAGTATGTCCTTCCAACGCAACGTAAGACAACTGCAATGAAATCCACAGCAGTAATATTTAATAAATATATTTGATCCCATTTTAACCTCCCTACAATAAAATTGTGGGAGGTTACTAAAATTGGTCCAAAATCGAAAATTGAGATAACATCAAATCTTTACGTTTTGAGGTCCCAGGAATCCAAAAAAGTGGTTTTTGAAAAATGTCTGTGTGTGTGTATGTGTGTATGTATGTGTGTATGTGTGTATGTGTGTTAGCACGATAGCGGCGAAACTACTGGACGGATTTGGATGAAACTTTGCACGAGGGCTTCTTTAGTGCTCTAGAAGATCTGAAAAGGTTTTGGTTGAGATCGGATTACGTTTAGTGCCATTTTGGCACAACAACTTGTTTATTTTATTATTACTTACAATTTGTAATCTAACCACTGGAAAGCAGTTAAAATTACGATTTCAACGATATATCACACTTGCACCTTTTTTTTATATACCTACATTTTTTTTAATTAAGTTTGTAGGTACTATGCATTGAGGTCATTCTGGCAAGAAATAAAACTGACAGCAATGAGAAGCACTCATGTTTTTAAATGAAATGTAATCTGATAACTTCTGATCAGATATCTTAAAACTAACACTTGAGAAACCCTTCTTAGACTATTGATCATCGATGGACTCTGCTGTACAAGCGAAACGGGATCAGAGTCGATCCGATTCACGCTACAGAATCGCACGCCAGTTGTCAATCTTACATTTGTTGGAACAATGAGGAATCGAATTCAAAATATACTTTCATTTATTGAAATAAATAAATTTATCTAATACAAAAATATAAATATTCAATACTTAGCTAACTTTATATAAGACAACTTGTCAGAGAGTACCACCCTTAACAAGGCGTTACGTCACGAAGAATTGCAACTCATTCAGCCGCAAGAGAACTGTAACAATCGACTCTACACAAATATTTAGACTCCCAAACCAGATCTGATGGTAAAATGTATGCCGAACTTTGTAGAAATTATTCACTTTTAATTTTGCACTGAAAGTTTCAAATTGTTTTGTTAGCATGCTTCGAGAAGCTTTCTATATGAGTTCAATGGTTTTCCATCCGTAAAAACGTACTAACGGCATTGAACCCAAAGATACCTCTTTTCCGTCGAGTCGTATTCAAGCGAACTTTATGGAGATTCCCGCCTAGGCCTTTTTATGAGGCACTTTGGGTCCGTCGAAATCAATTCATCGACTTTGAATTTTGAGACTATTTTGAATGGACGTTCTTGTGGTTTGGGCTCGGAGTATTTTCCACCACTTCCAGATTAATTAAATGTGACTTTTGGTTTTTCTTTGGAAAGCTGCTCCATCGATTTTTGCTTAAATTTTGCATTTCAAAATAGCTACTCGCTACATCCTGGCGGTGATTTCCGGCTCTTCGCAAAAATTTCTTCGTTGTACCTTTGGAAAAATATTTCCTAGTACTTTTGAAAAGTCCTGCGGGTGGAGCAGATTTCTGCACGTCGCAACTTGAAATTTTAAATTTTGAAAGTCCAGTTTTTGGTACTTACTTTCGAAAATAAAATAATTTTCGAACGACGGTGCCCAAATTCCGTCGTCCTCGAGCTGGAAAATTTTTCAAGTTATTTTCAGACATTTTTAGTGAAATATTTTTTTTTATTGGGATTTCGACGAAAGACGATGCCAAAGGCGTTCTTCGATCTATTGAGAAGTGACAATGTTTCAAAACCGATTTTTTCATGGGAATATGTCTAAATTTAATTTTACTTTCACATACACGTAGTGAATTAGAAGTATTTATAGTAATCGTAAAAAAAATATTTAAAATTTTTTAATCTTGAAATAAGTTTAGAATGTCATGAAACGTCGAGATTTTAAATTTGAGCGAAAAAATTTCTGTCTGTCTGTCTGTCTGTCGGTCTTTTGTCCGCACGATTTCTCCGAAACGGTCTAAGATATTGAAATTTTGTACAGGTATATATACCATAACGAGATCTGGAACTGGATTGTTTTTTTAAGATATCCGGTGAATGGTTGGGGAGTAAATAAGAGTAAATGGGGGGAAATATGTAAAGCAAGCTGGTAAGAGTACAGACATTTGAAATTTGATGTATGTACTACAGCCAACGCTTCAAAATTTTTTATAATATTTTTCATATGTTAAATAGTGATAAATAGGGAGAGTAAGTAAAGTAAGCTGGTATGAGAAACGTGAAACTAGTTGAATGAATGTACTAGAAGCCAAGGCCTCAGAGTTTTTTATAATATTTTTCAACCTCCCACCACCCCTACGCCGTTATTAAAGGGGTTGATAAAATAAAATTGAAATACCCATTTCACTTGAAATTTGGTACAGGTATGTATCATAACGACATCTGGAACTAGATCATATTTTGAGATGATTCCTGGTTAGGCCAACTCAGGGTTTTAACTAGAGAGCAGACTGTATTCCAAAGTGCGAACAAATTGCTAAAAATACTAAATAAAATGTGTCGAAAACTTACCACGTTGTGACGTTCCTGGTGTATCTTCGAGGTAATTCTTAAGATAGGATAGGAATGGTGTATGAAAGGATGGTTCTCGACACAATTACCAAATAAACAATTTGTAATTCACTTCAATAACTTAAACCTATTATATTATTATTTTTAAGACCAAAAATGCGGAAGCAACTATCTACCACGCGACATCGAGCATATGTCGATGACTACTAACTACGCGAAGTACCAAAAAAAAAACTAACTTTTTTATGTTCCCTTTTTATATACATTCGTTTACTTAAATTAAATTATTATTTTCCAAATTTATTCTACATTTTCTAAAGGTGCCTCACCAATTCCGTTGAGGGGTTAGGGTTAAATAGGGGTAAATAGGGGAGAATAAGTAAAGCAAACTGGTAACAGTACAGAAACTTGAAATTTGGTGTATGTACTAGAAACCAACGCCTCAGATTTTTTTATGGTATTTTTCAATCCTCCGATACCCCTACTCCATTATTAAATGGGTTGATAAAATAAAATCGAGATACCCATTTCACTTGAAATTCGGTACACGTATGTATTATAACGACATCTGGAACTAGATTATATTTTGAGATGATTCCGTTGAAGGGTTGGGGGTTAAATAGGGGTAGATAGGGGAAAATAAGTAAAGCAAGCAGGTAAGAGTACAGAAATTTGGGATTTGGTGTATATACTAGAAGCGAAGGCTTCAGGTTTTTTTATAATGTTTTCCATCTCCCCACCACCCCCACTTCCTTATTAAAAGAGTTAATTAAATTTAGATTTTCACTTGAAATTTGGTACACGTATGTATTTTAACGATATCTGAAATTAGATTGTATTTTGACATGATTGCGTAGAAGGAGTGGGGGATAAGTAGAGGTAAATAGGGGAAAATGAGTAAAGCAAGCTGGTAAGAGTACAGAAACTTGAAATTCGCTGTATGTCCTAGAGGGCAAGGCCTCAGATTTTTTAATAATATTTTTCAACCCCCGACCACCTTTACTCCATTATTAAAGGGGTTGATAAAATAAAATTGAGGTATTCACTTGAAATTTGGTAGACGTATATATTATAACGAAATCCGGAACTAGGTTATATTTTGAGATGATTCCGTTGAAGGGTTGGAGGTTAAATATGAGTAAATAGAGGAAAATAAGTAAATCAAGGTGGTAAGAGTACAGAAATTTGGGATTTGGTGTATATACTAGAAACCAAGGCCTGAGATTTCTTTCTAATATTTTTCAAACACCACCACCTCCGCTCCATTATAAATGGGATTGGTAACATAAAATTGAGACATTCACTTGAAAGTTAGTACACGTATGTATAGTAATGACATCTGATTGAGATGATTCCATTGAAGGGGTGGGTGGACATCTGCCCCAAATATTATTGAAATTCTATGACCAATAATTTCCACATACTAGAGTGCGAATCTAGTCAAGATGTTTCCTTTAAAGTGACTTGGATGAAAAATCTGGATGTAGTGATTCCTTAGGCAGCGGTTTGTTTTATATGGATCATTCTAATCAACTTTGACGTTTAAATATTAACGTTGACCTTCTATTATTTTTTTAAGTAGCCTCGACTCCCCAGGCCTCCGCCATTGCCCTCCCATTACTCGACCCAACAGCATGTGAAATATATAAATAAATTGTCAGCTAAATTAGCAATGATAATTCTAATGTCATTTGTGCATTCCTGGATAATTAGCGCATAATTGCAAATCTCAGAAGCGCAAATGATTTTGTTGAAGTAGAAAAACATCAATATATGTAATTAATTAACGCAATTAACAATAGCATCTCTGTGTGTGACGGGAGCGTCTGTTTATTTGTATGAACCCCACGAGATTCGATCAATTGACCACTGAAGTTAACACTATTTAGCCGAGGTTAGAGGTCAAACTGAATTGCTAACGCAGTGTTGTGTGTTTATCATTATTGTGTTGGCTGTAATAAAGTAGTACCTACATGAATTTGTTTACATATGCATTAAAATTAGTTCAATATTCATATTAATGTTATAAAATAAATTTACCGGGTGATTCAGTTTTTCTATTCGCGCCCCTGTATCTTTTTTATTTCAACAAACTATATATATTTGTAAATCACTTGTCAAGCTCTATCAAATGACGTCCTTATATCATCTCTGTGATCACATATGCTAAAGTAACGATAGTCAACTTTTTTTTGTCAGATCAAAATTTTTTAAATGCTACACTTTTTTTGTCCGTTTTTGTAGACACTCTGCATTCAACTGTGTAAAGAAGTATACACTTCCCTAAGAACAATTTCGAGAAAAATAATAGAATGTGATAAAAAGTCATTCATAGGTTTTGTTTCTGAATCAGCATAGTAACCCATGGAACAATTTTCAGGTTGTAAGTATACATTACTTACTAGTACCACCTAGATAGGAATTTCAGGTAGGAAGAGAGGAATTTTATCGAGGATTATATACGGCACTTATAAGCCGTAAAAATCTCGAAACAAAGTTTGATGTTTTGAACAAAGTTCTGTTTTTGAACAACTATGTAATTCAACAGTTAATATCGCATCTTTAGTTAATTAGTGATAATAATACTCAACAATAATATTAAGATAACAATTACCAATAAAAAACTACTGATACTTTAGAAAACTAACTAACAATTAAGAAAATAAAAACATTATTTATTACTTGACATGTTCGAAAAGACCTCTGATCGCTTCTAAACATAATTGTTTTGTATTTATCACACCTTTAATACATACACATATATTGAAGAACTTCAATATTTAATCTGCGACATTCAATTCGTATTCTATTTTTAAGATCTTCAACGTCATTTAGAGGTGCAAAGTCTGTCCTAGCAAAACAGCTTTCATATACTTTTTGAATTTTTCGACACTGAATGACTTGGAAGCAAATGAAACCTGATTATATAATTTATAAATGCAGTATTTGAAGCCTCTCTCATAAAACGAAGTTCTATGCATAGGTGGACTAAGTAAACCTTTGAACCTGACATTAAGATTATGCACATCACTGCAAAAAGTTATTTTATTGTAGAGATAAGATGGCGCCTTCGTTGTGATAATCTTGTAAAACATACAAGTTGAATAAAAATTTCTTCGATCTTGCATATTTAGCCAACAGAGTTCTGGTAACGTATATGAAACATGTTCGAATTTACGAATACCATAAATAAATCGAATACATGAATATTGCACACGCTATATACGGTTACTACAATCCCTGTTCAAACAGGGGCCATACACTGGGGCACAGTATGTGAACTGCGACAATACAAATGTTTCACAAAGGGCGTTTTTAGTGTTTATAGTTAAATAACTTCGGTGTGGGTAGAGAAGTCTTAGGGAGCCGTAAGCTTTTTGTATAAATTTACGAACTTGCTCTCTTAATCTTAGAGTTGTTTCTAGAATTAAGCCTAAATTTTTATCATGTTGCAACAAATTCAAAGAAGATCCGTTTAATTCTATTTTGGTTAAATTTTCTAAATTATTACAGCCGAGCTCTTTACCAAATTAGAGCATAACTGATTTTGATGGATTTAGAATAAGCGAATGTTGTGAAGATATATCCGATAAGCTTACTAGGTCACTATTGACTTTTTGTACAGCGGCCTCATAATCCTTAGCTTAGAAAGAATAACAGATTTGAGTGTCGTCCTTCGAGATATGAAGCAGCTTGCAACTTTTGTCATCAATACCACATGATTTTAATATTGCCAAAAGCAGTGCATGGTCTATAGTGTCAAAAGCCTTACTAGAGTCCAATAGTATCGACGTGGTACATTTGCCCTGTTCGGTGGCCTCGACAATGTCGTCCATTATATGGGTTAAAGCTGTAGAACAGCTATAACTAGCACGAAAACCTGATTGGGTGGTTGGTAATATATTAAAGGTATTTATTTCACACTTATTCATAGAAATTGTCTTGGTTTTCCATGAAACATCTTTATGAGTGGCTTTATGTAATTCTGATGAGCTCCAGAATAAGGGCAGAAACGTTTCAAAGGCTAAGCATTTCCAAGAAACAAAATGATAGCTTTCATGAAAATGTAATTCATTATTATTTTTAAGACAAGGTAGATAAATAAATTCATTTTAGGCCTTTGTTCTCATTTTTAACTGAATCTTCATGATCGTAGGGGTTATGTAGATACTGGTTTAATCTGCATGGCCGTAGGGAACTGTGTGGATGCTACTGTTAGAATGAGAATTGTCAAATAAGAAATTAGACAAATTCATTTTAGGATTTTAGTTTGCTAGCATAACCAGAATTGAGGTTATCGAAAGATTGCAAAGATTGCGTTAATATTTTTACACATAGTTTTTCTTTTAGTTATATATAGTTATTTTTTCTGCTGTTTGCAAAATCGTATAAAGAGTATTTACGTGTTCCATAAGCTGAATCTTAATTATTTTTTCGGACAACTTTGACAATCCTGTGAGAATACTTATAGGTCTCAAATCTGCAAATGTATTTTGATAATTTTTTTTGGTTTGATCAAAGGTACAGAGCACTTTTTTAAATTTTGTGTGCCTGTGTAATATGAGACTAATGCATTAGTCAATTTTTGAGTGGGAGCGAGTTGAACGAGGAAATAATTATTTTATTTCATTTTTTTATTTTTATTTGACAGACGCAGACGCCAAGAAGGCGGGGGAATACACAGTTAGGTATTGCATTGGTCTATAACAAAGAATCAATACCTGAATTAAAACTTGAGGATTTCCATTAAAAGGAAATTATTTTGGGTATATTTTATTAATGTAAGTTTATTGGTATTATTTGATTATCTCTTATTTTTGCTGAAATAAGTCAATTTCTGATCTTTATGCGAATTGCATTTTTTGTAAATATATATACCTACGGCAGATGCGAATTTATCGCATAACAATTGTCTAGTCACCATCGCATATTAGTGGCTTATCCTCAATATACAATCGCTAGTTTAAATTATCAGTGAAATATGATATGTTAAATTTAAATTCCTACTTTAAAAACATTACCCAGTTAATTGAATAAATTCGATAAGGATTACTCATAATTCCCAGAAATAATATCCCATTTAACATATGAATTAACAGATATTAAATGCTGCCAGATAGACATATATAAAATTAGGCAATACTTTCTAAAGCTAAATTATCAAAATCAGAGATCCGGTAGACCAAAGTGTACCTATTATGGATTAAATATTTTCTTAATTCACGTATTGCTAAAATGCTATAGGAATACCTAAAAGGAACAATAATTATAAATTCTCTTTCAATTGTCAATGACTAATATTAAAGTTCTGAACCATGTCAAATTCATAACTTTAAACCTATTAATTTTGCAAATGTAGCATTATTCAATACAAAATAATCCTTTTCTTATTATAGTGGTTCATCCATTTCTTTGCTTGTTACTAAAACAAATTGTAACTAAATACAAACAATATTTTCCATGGTTTCTCTCTTTTAATTTTTAATATTTCAAGATTAAATTAAACGATACACCTATTTTCATTCACTTTAATTATTATGATTTACGGAGCTGCTATTAAATATGGTAAGTGCAATATTCAAATTGAGTAAATATCAATACAAAATTGGAATTGCTGTCTAAAACTGTTTCTGAATTAATTTTGAGTAACAAATTGCCCACATTAATAAATTAAGTGTTCAGTGGAGCAGTGCTAAGATGTTTGGCATGCGACCACAGAGTCAAATCCTAGCCCGGCACAAAGAGTCAAAATCTAAAATTTCTGGCTAAAACTCTGAATATCTGAAAAAGAATTTAATGTGCATAGGTCATTAAGGGAAAATAATAAAAATAAATTGACACCGTCTGGGGGGTGAGATATAGGGGTTGAAAATATACACAATCTTCGATATTTTTGAAACTCAGAATAAGGGCGAAACACGTTTCAAAGGCTAAACATTTCCAAGAAACTGAATGAAAGTTTTCATGAAAATGTAATCGTGTAATCGATTAGAATTTTTAAGACATGGTAGGTAAATAAATTAATTTTAGGACTTTGTTCTCATATTTAACTGAATCTTCATACTGTAGGGGGCCATATAGATACTAGTTTAATCTGCTTAGCCGTGGGGGACTATGTTGGATGCTAGTGTTATAATGAGAATGTCAAATAAGAAATTGGACAAATTCATTTTAGGATTTTAATTTGCTAGCTTAACCAGAATTAAGGTTATCGAAATAATGCAAAGATTTCATTAATATTTTTACAAATAGTTTTTCTTTTAGTTCTCATAGATAGTTAGTTTCTTTTTCCGCTGTTCGCAAAATCCTATAAAGAATATGTTTCAAAAAAGTGTTTAATTAGTGCTTTTAGAAGAAGATTTAAAGAAAACTATATATATTGTTAACATTGTGGAATAAAAAGAGACAATAGGCATTCAAAAGATAAATGTATTATAGATTATTGTACAAAAATAATAAATAAAGGAAGACCTATCAAGAATACACACTTATCTACCTAATCACTACTGTCCGAATCAAAGTCGTCATCAAAAGTTGTGGTTTCGGAGGTGTTTTCCTGTGGTGTTTGTGTCATCGAAGTTGCTGAAGGTTTGGGTAATTTTGGTATTGCTAGTAGACTTAATACTTTGGAAGGTAATGTTGTTGACCTCTTTTGGGGCTATTTTCTAAGTCTTGTGATGAACGAGTCGGACGAAATTAGCAAGCAATGAAGAAGATCTTCGTTCGTAGTTGTCCAGATGATTTTTTAGTGTGGCTTCTCCTGTATTGTTTAAGATCTTTATTCCTTGACTCCTGAGTTTCTTTTAAGAGCTGCCCGACCTGTAACATCGCAGACTCAACAATTTCAGTTCCATGTATGAGAATTTTGTGCACAGATGCCGGCATATAATACCATCCATAATTGGTGACAAATAGATATACAGTTTCTTTTACATAGCTACAGAGGATCAGACTTAAAATTTTTGGGCCAAAATTCTAAAACTCATGCATACCCCAATATCATCTGGCAATTAGGTGTTTTCACTATATGCAAATTAGATTTTTCAATATTATTAAAATGAAGTACTTAATGTATTAAAGCATTTCGCTGTATTTAAAGAGCAATCCGTCTATTAAATTAATATTTCAACAAATAAATACCATAAAATTTGAATATTTGAACAGCTACGTGAAACACTCTGTTATTGGTGGTGACACTGGTGACGTCATCGATTCCATCAAACAGTAATTTCGCATGTACGTAGTATATAAACATAGCATTTTCAAGACTTTTTGTACGTTTTTACCTGTGATTTAATTCGAAATGGCTAATACAGGATTCGCAAGAGCTACTTCAGGAAATTTACCGGCAGTGGATGTGTTCATAATCGCGGAATTTATGAAGATGAACGTTTCAACACAGCAGAAATGAGGGGCTCCAAAGCTGCAACATAAGGACTACTGCAACTTTTTTATTCTCTTTGTATTTATTATTACTTTAATGTAGTATATTGATTCCTACATTCTGATTATTGTATATAGTTGCACACTATAATATACATAGAAGGTTGATATTATACAAACATAACCTATAAATGTTGCTCATAAACTTGTAATGTAAATAGGATTAGGTGGCTATAATTTGTTTTTAAACCAGGAGGAGCGTTTTAAATTTAACGCGCTAAATCATACGTCTATGATTGGATACGCCCTCGCCAGTTTTGCAAGAGGGAATAGTCGTAAATTTTGACATTTTGTAAAAATTTTAATTTCATGTCATACATTTTTTGGTTAAAATTTCTGTTTTATCGTTTGCACATTATATATCAGTTTATAATCCCTTTTCTATAAATCTGGTAAAGGTAAATAAGGTAAAGGTAAAAGCGGCTAATTACTGGGTGCATTTATATTGCGTAAATGGCATGGATGCTGTATAAAATACCTAGAGGTCAAATAGAGGTCGATATAATATATAATTTAATAAAATACACACAAAAACACTGTAGTCGTGTACTGTTGCTTGCCCAAAACGCCAAGAAGATTTTGGTGTATTTTCTGGTTACTTTTATGGTGTGAATGGAACTTCCATATTTACTCCTGGTTTAAAAACAGACTATAGTTATTCATTATTTTAGTCTAATACTCATGCATGATTGGTAATGAAGTTTTAAACTTACTTTGCTTACTGAACTTACTTTGAAATGATCCTCATAGCAGAAAACTACTGAAGATGTTGAATGTGGATCACGTCTAGCGATTTTGTCACTTTATTTTGCGTTGTATTTGTTTTGGTACTGTCACGAAACCCTTTTCAGGTGCATTCTTGGATGTATTTGTGCATCCTGGCACAAAACACCACGTATTTTCCATTATAAAGCGTTAATGCTTTGCAAAATAACGTGTATTTACACAACCCATGTTTGTTTATCAACAATGTAACCTCTGACGTAATCAGTGCGGGATACAGTGACACGGTTTTTCGCGGTAAAATTTAAATTCAAATTTAAAAGAGTTTATTTTAAAGAATAAATCGATTACACTTAACTTGATAGAACTATAATGGCATATCCTCCGAGCTATATCCTGCAGTTTGGAAAAATTCCGTAACAATCGCTTAAGCCAATTCATAGTAATAATTTAACATATATATAAAAAAACATACAACCGGTTCGAACTCACAACTTCCCCTTAAAAAAAAAAGTTTGTTCAAAAGAACGCAAACTTTTAGTTGGGAAAAGTAAAATAAAACACATTGTTTGAATAATCTTTGTCTTCGTGTGACAAAGTTTAATTGAATATGTAAATATAAAGCTAGGGACTCCTCGTACTGCCTTATCTTCTGAGTTTCGCTTTGCAGTTCTCAAGTCGTAAATAAATATCAAACATTTTACCTAAACCACAGGAACGCTGCAGCTCAGGTGGTGTGGTAATATTAGTATATGCGAATTTATTTTGGCATATGGTTACATAACACGATGGATGCCGTCCCAAGTCGCCCTTGAACTTTGCACATCTCGGAAGCAGTAAGTTGATTAAATTCACGCTTTTGATCTCGAGGAGGATATGCATTTAAAAGAGCACACGCCCCAGGTATTTCCGTGGGGAATTCTCCACCACTTTACAACTATACCGCTAATTAGAATTTGAATTTTTTATTACAACTTTTATGGTTAATATGATACAATAAGTTTGCCGTTTGTGCTCTTTATGACTTACAAAATAAAATTTAAATGTTCTTGTACATGTTTTATGCTAATGAAAGTATTATTAATGCAGGCGATGTAGGCTGTGGTTTATACCGTGATATCAAAAATTATCTTGGTCAAATATGGTCATGGGATTAAAAACAGCGGTCTTAGCTCCGTTTGTGCCTTATGTATTTCTTTAAGTTCCTTTCTGTTACTTTTACCTAGGTTTGATAACTCTATGAAGTGGCGTTTATTAATTGCCTCGGTTCGAGTTGTGATTAGCTTTGGTCTATTTGCGATTTATGTACTATTAATGAAGGTACATGTATTTACAAGGTAGGCTATTGTGCAGCTTTTGCAACAAACAATCATATGCTTTGGACCCAACAGGAACCATGTTGGTAATCGGACCAATAGCGTTTGGTGCGCGTATTTCAAATAATATAGTGTTCTAAACGAGCACGTATATTGCTATATATACAGGATGGACCATTAATAATAGGCCATAGTGCAGGTGTCGATTCTTTGTGCCAAAATATGAGGATATAACGAAATATGCTGTAGTAAGATGTTGCTGTGGAAAAGATACAGGGTGTCAGAACTCAAATTATTTTTTGTTTTTTTTGCAATAACTCAACAGCCTTTTGACTGATCTTCGCCAAATTTACTAGAGGAACTTTCTTTATTCTAAGAAATAATAATTTATGTATTACATCACGTTAGATCATAGAGGGCGCCGCAGGACCTGTATCCGATGATTAATTTTTTTCATATTTTTTTTGGACGAAACGTTGTGGTACTTCAGACCAGAAAATATGATGAGGGCGTCATTTTCACGTATAATAGGTACACTTGGTAGAACTTGATAACTCCAACCGTTTTCGAGGAAATTTCCGTTAAACTAATGGCGCGCCAATATCCTTTGGCTTTGATGACGGTCTCGGATGATTAGGGGTCGAGCTTGTAGCTCTTTGCCCCAATCATCGCTGTAGACCTGGACCGGCCTCGTAAGGGGTGGGCCTGCTGTTTTCCCCATACCCCCCCCCCCCCCCACAAATGCGGACGGTGCTAAGGATGTTAGCAGACCTCCCCTGGTCCTGGCTGTTGGACCCTGCCAGCTGGGTCGTTTCTTCTGGCGCTCTTCTTTCTTGGTTTTCTTTCTTCGCTGGCATTTGTCGGCTCCCGGGAGCGTCTCGTCTGTCGTGAGAGGGAACGGCTGTTGCCGAACCCTCTCGGAGTTGGGAAGGGATGTGGGTGTTTGACTAGTCGGAAGCCCAGGGTGCCAAGTGGCATCATGTGCTCCGACGTCGTCGGAAGGAAGTTTTGGGCTGTGTAGCTCAAGGATGTGTTCGGCCTAAGACGCTTTACTTTAGCGTCAGAGGCCGGTACGGGCTAGGGTAAGGGTACCGAGCTGGTTGTTTGCTTGATACCCCCGGGATCGGGTGATTTGGGTGTTTTGGTCATTGTCTCCTTGCGTCGTGGCTTGAAGATCGGGCTGAAAGATAAAGGTTAGTTTATACTTACCCATTATCCAGGATATGGAGCTTCGGCCTCTTGTGCCTTGGAGCGTCGTTAGGGTCGTAATCAGTCGCCTGTCTGATCAGCGGATCCCCATGCTCTGCTGCACGGGCGTATAGGCGCTCTGGCCTGGATAACTTCTGATACTGGGGGGTACTCCAGGTCTCTGAAGATGTCGGCGTTTCTGACCAACCATGGTGCATCCTAGGTGCGCCGTTTTCCACGGCTTGTATCCTCTTCAGGTAGGTGGCTGCTTGGTATCCCCAGGCAACGGAGGCGTAGGTCAGAATAGGTGCTATGAGGGTCCTGATGAGCGTGAGCTTGTTCCTCAGGTTCAGCTGACTCTGTCTACCGATCATTGGGTAGAGTAGCGTCCTCCTCGTCCTCGCTTTCTGTATTATCGCTTCTGTGTTCTGTCTCCACCTCAGGCTTCTATCCATGATAACGCCAAGGTATTTGACGGTATCGTGCCATTGGATGTTTTCACCATTCATGGAGACGTGTCCTGCGGCGGTTTGCTTCCTGACCCTCTTGAAGAGGATGGCTTTGCTCTTCTCCGCGTTGACTTTGACTTTCCACTTGTTGCACCACTCTTCCAGAAGGGATGCTGCTTCCTGGAGGTTGCGGGTGGCAAGTCTTGCACTCCATGATCTTGCGATGATGGCGGTGTCGTCTGCGTAGAGCGCCAAAGAGGTCCTGTGGGTTCTTGGCATGTCGTAGGTGTAGATGGTGAACAGGTGGGGGGAAAGTACCGATCCCTGCGGTACGCCTGCTTCCATTGGCCTGTAGTTGGACAGCGCGTCGGCAATCGTCACATGAAGTTGCCTTCGGTGAAGGTAGGATCTTACTAGCTTGACGATGCCGACAGGATAACCCATCGACAGCATTTTCGCCAGAAGACCATCGTGCCAAACCCTGTCGAAGGCCTTGGCTACGTCTAGGAAGATCGCTCCTGTGACTTGGCGTTGGTTGAAACCCTCCGTGATGTGCTCCGTTAGACGGAGAACTTGGAGCTCGGTGGAGTGTTCGGTTCGGTAGGCGAACTGCTCATCTGGGATGATTTGGAGCTCATCGGTCAGGGTTTTCAGTCTCTTCAGGATGATCCTCTCTGCCACTTTGCTCATCGCCGGTAGAAGACTGATGGGCCTGTAACTAGAAGGAAAGGTTAGGTTTTTACCTGGCTTGGGAATCATGATGACGTCGGCTTTCTTCCACTTGGTGGGGAAATGACGTTGTCTCAGGATGGCGTTGATGATGTTCACCAGCTCTGCTACTCCTTTGAGGGGTAGTTTCTTGAGTACCATGTTGCCTATTCCGTCGCATCCCGGCGCCTTGCGGGGTTGAGGCTTCTCAGGACTTCCCTGACTTCTTCGAGGGAAGTTGGGGGGATTATTTCTTCATCCTGCATGTGTCTCAGCCTTCTGACCCTACGTGACACGTCGTCCAGCCAGTCGTCGTCCTCGTCGTCGATCTGGTTTTCTCTCCACTGCAATTCCAAGCTGTCGGCGAAAGCTTCGGCTTTTTCCTGGCGAGTGTAGACAATTCCATTTTCTCCGTGGATGGGCGGGACTGGTTTTCGCTTGGCACGCAGAGCCTTCTGGGTGGTCCACATGCTTCTGTCCTGAGGATCCAGCGACTCTAGGTGACGCTGCCATCTGGCTTGCCTGTTTTCTTGCAGGGCTTCTTTAACTCTTCGAGTTAGGTGATTATACTGTCTGCGGTGGAAAAAACTAATGGAGTATTTTCATGGTATTGAGATAAATACATAAATCAAAAGATTGTGTGAAATGAGGATCGTATCAACTTTCCCCTCATGCAAAAACTCCATTGCTGCAACTTAGAGTAAATTTTCGATATAGACTCCACCTACTTCTATGCCTTTTCTAATTCCTTTCATAAAATATTTTTTTACATTGAAAAATACAGTTTCCTGTCCTCTAATAAAATTGGCTGCGTTTTGTATTTTGTCCCACAGTTCTTCTCTTGAATTGATAGTATTTGCATAGACTAAGGACTTCATATGTCCCCACACATAATAATCCAAAGGATTATAATCAGGACTCCTTGGTGGCCAAGCAATCTCACTTCCTCGACCGATCCTTCTGCGAGGGAAAGTCTCACAATATAATTCCTGACTTTAATGGAGAAATGAGGGGAGCTCCATCTTGCATAAACCACATTCTGTTCCGTACGTCTAGCATGAAAGCATGTAATATATCAGCAAGAGTCTTCTGAAGACAAAACAGATAAGATTGTCCATTTAAATTTGGAGGAAAGACAAATGGTCCCAATAACTGATCGCCGATAATACCACACCAAACGTTAATCTTATATTCATGCTGAAAATGCATTTCTTTAACAGCATGGGGATTTTCTACTTCCCAGTAATGGGTATTTCTCCAGTTAAAAACGCCTCGGCGAGTAATCGTTGCTTCGTCGATAAATAAAATGTTCTTAACAAAATTCCGATCCCTGTTGTGTTTATTTAGAACAAATTGACAAAATTGTAGTCTTTGTGGAAGATCCCTTCGAAGTAAGTTTTGTACAGGAGTGAAGTGATATGGGTAGAAGCGTTTTTTGCGTAAGACTCTTAGAAGAGATTGTTTACTCACTCCTGTTGCCGTTGCGTTTTCCCTACTATCTATTCTGTTGTGCCTATATACCAATCCTTTCTGAATAGACAGACAGGTGCTCAGTACAAGAAAGTGCATTTTAAATTTTCAGGAAATTATTTATTATAAACATATTATGATATTAAACATTTAATGAGACAAGTATGTAGTAAGTATACAGTATTTAACATATTTTACAATTATTATTGTCAAAAGTTTACAAAACGGGTCTTATCACTAGTCAGTGTATCTATTCACCGGCTCAATAGCTCCATGGGCCAGGGTATTAATGTCAAGCACGCTTGGTAAGTTCGTCCATGGTGTGTAGTATATATGAGCTCAATTGGGACAGCATATAAAAACGAAAACTCTGAGTAACGTCGGCATCTCCTTTATGGGACATAGGCGGCGGGGGTAGAAATGTAAAAATGCTTTAAATAATAAATAATAATTTTTTTATTGTTAAAGAAAGGGATTTCTATAATACCTTTATTCAATATATATGTTTATCACATTTGAATAAGTCACATAAATGATATATTAAGGCTACGTCTATTGTCTAGTGACCTACCTCTCGTTCTATCCTCTAGCGCCAAAGTTATGTAATCTTAGGCGGGAGTTGCATAGATGGCATATAATCCTTCCGAAGGGGCGTAAAGCAGCGACTGTCTTGTTTATTAAATGTTAGGCCATAATACTATGAACTTGGCAGTATCATGATGTTAGGCAAGTAGAAAAATTCTACTATTCTATAAAGGAAAGACGCGGCAAAATTTTAAAAGGGGAACTCGTTTCCTGGCATCGGTAATTGGTCTCAGTAGCAGAAATAGGTCGACATTAAATAAACAAATTTCAAAAAAGCTTTGTCTATAAACTTTAAATAAACAATATTTCATTCGTCACTATTCGAGTTTTCAGAACTTGAATCGGTATTAATGTAAATTAATAATAACTGGATTAATAGAATAGAATATTCATTTTCCTTTCTTATCACATGAGATACACACTTCCTCCATATATCGCTTTTGCCTATTTCGTCTACTATTATCTTTGTATACTTTAAGACAGACTCGCTTAATTATATTGACGTGGTCTTGTTTTTACATCAGTCCACACCATTTCAATGGGATTAAAAATGCAATAATATGGAGGCAGACATAAAATAGCATGATCCTGTGCTTCAAAAATTTTTTCAACGGCAATTTTTTTTGGGTTTTTTTATGGTATTTCCAAGCCTTCGCCTTTCATAAATTCAATGATGTCGCCTTTTCTTGTGTTGGTGTTCGGAATTTTTGTGTGTTGCCGCGAATGGTATGACGCATTGTCCATAACAATTACAGAATTTGGTGGGATATTTGGTAACAGCCGTTCCTTTGCTCACTTCTCAAATAATTGGGCTGTCATATGCTCGTGGTAGTCGGCAGAGGATTGCTTGATATTTTTAGCAGACAACAACAGCGCATTTGGAATAAAACCGTTTTTACTTTCAACATGTAGAATGTAGTTCTCTTTCCCCTAGAACATAGAGTATTTAAATTACACTTCTTGGTGTTATCTACCCAACCGTATTGAACTGTATCATGGGTGTCACACCATGTTTCGTCAAGATAAATTATGTCTCTATCTGCATCTCGGTATTCTTTTATTTTACGCAGGTACTTGTATCGATGATCAACGATGCGTGCTGATTCCATAACTACCATTCGTTTGTTCAATTTTTTGTACTTAAAACCGTAATCGAGCAAAACATTTCGCAAAGTATCTAATGATTTATAGTTAAAATCTGGATAGTCACGTAACTTATCCCTAATCATTTCTAATGTGGGCACCTCCTGTTCACTGTAAAAGTCATACACAAATCGACGAATGACATCTTTGGACGCGATATCAAGTTTTTTAAGTTTTTGTCCAAGTCTTTTCCGTTTAATAGAATCAGCCACATCTCCGGCTCTAATAACCCTATAAATTGTAGTGCGGCTAAATTTGGTTAATTCACAAGTCGTCTTCACAATTAGATTATATGAAGAATCAATATTTTCGCCCTTTAAACACGAGTCAATATTCAAAATAACCCTTTGAGTGTGAACGTGTAAGTCTTTATTTTCAAATTTCGCTTGTATAGGCTCTGTATCAAAATCGTCCATTTCGATGTCACTGCTATCGACAGGCCTCCAAAATGCCATTTTAAACAATTAATTACAAAAAAATCACTCAAACGCAGTAATAAAACTAATACTTTGTTCAAATATTCACTAGAATTAAGTAATTTATAACGCTGCCTGGCTGTACTGCACTGCCTCGTACAGATCATATGATACAAATAGTTCATAGGTATTTTTTGTTTTATATATTATGGCATGCAAAAACTCTGAACAAGGTTGGCGTTGACAAATCAAATTCGCTAAGCATCTAATCCCACCTATATTTCTATGTGACAGGCGCGCAGGCGGATCAACGCCACGTGGACTGTAAACGAGGAGTGGTGAATATTAATCTGTAAAATTCTGTGCTCTTTCATTTAATGTGAAGCGATGTATTGACAATACCCCGTAAGATCCTCTAGTTCCGTGCTGTTCCAATTGAGTTCATAAATGCTATATACTGGCACAGAGTAATACAGAGTTTTCACTCAATGCTATTCCCTATGTTCACAGTTTCATTTTTTGTCGTGTGACGTATACCTGCCCAGATTATGCGCAGAAATGTTCCTTGCGATAGACAGGGTTAGCTTCAGCACAAGAGTTATTTCAAGAAGGGGTGTAATTAAGTATTTATTCCCATGATATATTATGAATATCATAAATAAATGTTTCTAAATAAATTCTAATCGTTCATAATTTTGTAACATTCACGTTAACAAATTGCTTTTCTTTTTTATTGCATTTACATGCATACCTAACCAAAATAAACCGAACTATAGTGAATTAATTTTAATTTAAAAAATGGTTCATGGAAAATCCACAAGAAAATATTATTAAGTATATGAAATTGAAAAAGTTTTATCCAACTGAAAATTAAAAGAACATTTCTTTACATGGATGATCATACCAAAATGTATAAAAATTGTATTTCTTGTTACTCCAGTTTATCATAAAAAAATGTAGGTTAACACAAAATTGATTGTTGAAAATTTGTTCATAAGTGCTTCTAAAGCTAGTGTTCAAAAGATGCATAGAATAAAGTTTTGTGAGTAAAGTTTATGGAAATTTTCCTAGCAATACTTTCCAACATTTTCATATTAATACTGCTTTAATATTAACTAGGAATAAACTATCTACATTTGATTTTTTAAATTAACACTCAGAAGTCAAAAAAATATATATTTATAGAAATACATAAAGAGTATACAATTGTTAACAATATAACGCACTTAACGTGGGTATACAATTTACACTTATTGTGAATAAAATTTTTTAAAAAACAAGAGCGATCAACAAAAATGTACTTTAGATATCTCGATAACTAAATATTCAAAATAAAAGTTATTACAATATAGTCTTCATCAATAATGTTAAAGTACATATATATTTTTATAATTCTTGCCAGTGTTACTGCAAAACAGACTAAGTTACAGAAGATATGGATGCCTCGGAAAAACAAATTTTCATGTGTGTGTGTGTGTGTGTGAGAGAGAGCAGGTGCCATTTGTTTGTGGTATCACATGTTATTCCGAAAACTGATCTTCACAAAATTGGATAAATTCATCTTTTTCCATTTTTCTCCTTTTCGACTGACGTTCCTGATAAAATAATTTTCGTTTCAGTTTTCTAAGTTCTTCCCTAAATTTAGTTTTCTGTGGAGAATAGGGAGTAAAAAAGACGTTGCAGTCTGCGTCTGAGCAGATGTATCTGGAAATAAATAAAAAATGAAGAAAATTGAAAAGGACTTTTTAAGATATTCATCATTCATTGCTTTACATATTTAAAATGAATTTCAAATCAAAACACAATCATAAAATACCAAATAACGTTCAGTATGACTTTTTAACTCTTTATATAGAAACGAAAATATAACATACTAAATAAGGAGGAAATTATTGACTCATCGAGAGAATCAGTACTCGAACTCGATCCAGGTTGTTCTACGGTAGTAGTCGTCACCAAATGGGATGTAATAGATTATACGACAGTTCTGCAATTATTCATATTTTAAATATGCTTTATCAATGCTGCTAGAGCACAGTGCTGTGATTTACATGCAATATGAAAAGTAATTTAAACTAAAAAAAAAATAGCAACCACATTTAATTTACTTAACCGATCCTAACCTTACTCAAATATTTGTTTGTTTATACATTTCTAACAACTTGGTTGTTTTAAATTGAACTACATCTATGCACTTAAACAAAATTTTAGCCATTTATGAATTCCGCAATTTTTCTTAAATTATATTAATAGTCTTACTGTGTAAGTATTTAATAGTTGATTACATACTTGTAATTAATTTATGCTAGTCTTACCTGAATCTATGACATCTGAAAATTGATGGTATATATAACGTTCATTTAACTTATATTCACCGAAATGCAAGCTACACACCCTGTAACTACTGCACATATATACGACTGTGGGATAAATTGATTATATTTCCACGTCCATAATTCCTTTCCTTGCCCAGGCTAAACATCTAATATAAAAATATAATTATAATTACGCTTTATTTATTTTATTATTAATTTATTTTTACCCCTCATGATCCTCCGGGAACCTGAATAATATGATATTCATTAATTTAGAAAACAGTCACCCAACTAAAACACACTATCATAAATGTACAAAAACAATCCTACATAGAAAAATATTATGAAAAATGTAATTATGAAATGTCACGGAGCCTAATCACGACGTTCGACGTTCAAGCGAATACTGATTTATATGATGCGCAGATCATTTCTAAATCGGTACCTGCCCAGAGTGGAGGACAGAAAGACAGAAAATTAAGCCATGAAACGTCATCAGTGAAACTCTGTATTTAAATCTACTCTGTGATACTGGGTTTGATCCCTAGCTCCGACGCTGCCAATATCGGTGGGTAATGGATGTTGTCTTTTCTCAAATGTGTAACACTTGGTGAGTTGGGGTTGCTACTATGAGTGCTGCGTTTAGGTGTTATGTTTGTCATGTTGGTATAACAGTCAACACATTGATGTAATTTAATTTCATTAATTTCCCCCGCTTTGAAAAGCCCTGGTTCTATAGGGAACATACGGTATTCTCTATAAAATATTGGAAGAAGTTGGATTAACGAAATTGTGTATTGCCCTTACTACACTCTGCTTTAGGAACGACTATGATGCAATTACATTGTGAATATGTTTTTATTTATTACTAAATAAAAAACACGCTGACAGCATAGGAGCGGAATCCCAGCCTGCTTCATTAAATCATTAAATACAAATAATTTCTGACCGGAGGTACTTTTGCGAGTAATACTACAATTATGAAAAAATCTGCATATAATTGTAACGAATTTAAAAACAGATAAATGCCACGCTAAATATAGCGGAAACGTAATTTTATCGACTGCGTCAAGGTCAAAGTCACCACGTAATTTCTTTAAAATTGCGTGCATCACGAAATATGGCCATCTATTAATGAGTTATAGTTTGTAACCTCTACTAATGGCGAAACTTACACTCATCTTTCAAAGTTTTTAGATGTTTTTGTGACATTTGATCGATTTCCAATAGTTAAGCACTTAATTTAATTGGAATATTTTGGCAACGAATACAAAAACCGCGAAATAACTCCATGGTTACAGAAGCTTGTTTTATCATAATGTAGATTGTGTGAAAAGTTTAACTGGATAAATTATGTAACTCAGATGTACACAGTATTTGTATAAAAAAGACCACAAGCACGTCAGTATTACTTTCACACTGGCTACATTTCACCAGTAATATTCTGAACTCATCCTCCCCTGGAGCGGTGCTACCGTGGTTGATTTTTACTTTACGTTTGAATGACATGTCAATGTTTTTTATATTAATGGGCGCCAGAAATTTATTTTAAAACGGTGAACGATTCTTTCCACTCTCATGGAATTCGTTGCAACTTGTAGACGTCGAAAAAGAGAGAATGAAAATGCTTTCTTACCGTAGATTGCACTGTTAGCTCCTCATCATGTCTTGTAGACTAACGACACGTTGTTTCTCTAGATATTTTCCTAAGAATTAACACTGTAATGACACTCTCTTAAAGCAAATATAATCTTGCTAAGCTCTGTGAGGAATCGACTTTGTGAACATTGACACCTAAAAAGCCTTATGAGATTCTTTAAGTTTATTTGCCTCCTGCGACGCAGAATTTCACGCAGGACATAAAACTAGTAAGTAGTTAAATAAGAGACTCGAATTTAATAATATTTTGTGTGTATTGATTCTCTTAAAAATGCATTAAGTAAATATTCAAATCTATCTAAAAACCAGTTGTATATGAAAACGACTTCACATAACCACACATGGCGAGTGGAACATGCCTCGGGGGCGTACGTTTCCAACTCCAGACAACGGCGAGAGAACTTGTAACAATCGAGTACACAAAAGGATTCAGACTCTCCGAAAGGATATGTTTGTAGATTTTGGATTTGGGCAAGAAAATTTTGGAAATGCTATAATATTGCAAGGAAAATTTTGGTTCACTTGTGATTAGCTTAAACCGTCTTAATCGTCAGGATCACCTTTGAATTACTTTGAGAAGCGCATAAAAGTTATATTCGGCGTTCTTACTGTTGCCAATATACTGACAGAATATAACCCACTTTAAGAAAAAAACTCAGCTCCAAATTCGAACGACTTCCTGCACAAGTCTGCAAGAAGCACTTCTTTATTGAATTTTGGCATGAATGAAAATTTCTTTTAGAATTGAAATTCGGCCATTCGGTATGAGGAATGCCGGACCTTGTTGGCATCGAATTCTTGCCCTTTAAATCCCGGGGCTGCGGAGGAATCCATTTCTTAATAAATGTCAAAACTGTCTTTGCTACTGTTTCGATTTTTGTTAAAAAAAAAAATGGCGTTCGGTGGTACATTAGTACCACGCTGTTTCAAAAATTTCCTAGTTTCAAGCTACACCCTATACGTACATTAAGTAATGTAGTTATAATATAGTTTGAATTTTTTATAAATTAGAAGATCACTACGTCTTAAGTTTTCGTATGAGTAAGTTAATTTTATTATCAATTTGATTATAAGAGATGAAAAAGAAGGCGAAACTTGTCAAAATTGCGATAATACTTCAATTTAGAATATAATACATTTATTGAAAGCATACTTTTTCAATACAAACACCCCATTATTTACAATTCATAATGATACGACAATCATATCACAAATTGCAATCATTTCTGCTGTTAACACAAATGTGTATTTTATTGACTGCCATGTAATTGTATTAAGTATATGTAAATCGTATTTCTTTATGAAAAGTTAAACTCATTAATTTCCGGAGAGAATTCAACAGACGCACATCAGAGCAATAAAATATCAGAAAAGTTTCCTCAATTGCCGTCTACGAGGCATATGTATCAGCAACAGTGTATTTAAATGTATCAGCGTAGAATGGCTTCCAAGATTTATTATGGTCAGCGTTCTAAAACATATCCGAGCTTATTCTGGCATTTATTCGGAGGATGAGCATAGTAAATTTCATTCGCAATGTAATAGGAGAAGCATGTGGTTTTCTGTACGTATTATTTAATTCATTGAAATCGTGAATATGTAATAGTTGTTTATTGTACTAGTGTGTAATTTTGCACATTATTCACACAAAAAAAGGTAATTTTCTTAAGTGACTAATATGCAATTACACACGTGTGCAATACAAAATTTTATCCAAGACTTTTAAGGAAATTTTATTTGAATATGTTTATAGACTTGACATTTTATTTGACAAATTAATTTTTATGTTTATGAAGATCATTGCTATTGGGAAGGTCAGAGAATGGGAAATAATCATTAAGTCAGGGGATGGAAAATAAACATTAGTTGTGAAAAATGGATGAAAATTTGTAAATCTCGGAAGAAATTAGAAAAGCAAAGCAAATAAATGAAGTTTCCATATTTTCAATGTTCCTATCAAAGGTATTTTCTACCTTATTATTATTTTTCAATGTTCCTAAGCAAATGTATTTTCCACCGTTTGAGCGTCAATTCTTAATTATTAGCATAAACGATTAGTGCTAATCTTAGAATGAATGTTTTGCTTTTTAATTAATTTTTTACATTCACTTACCAGTGACTTTTTAAATATTCTCACACTAATGTGTAATACATCACATTCTACATCTAAAATCACCATAGTAGTGGCCACATTCTAAGCATGCGTTGAATAAATAATTTTATTTAAAGTTGGTACTTCGCAGTGGAGCTGTACAGACTTATGTACTAACAAATTCTCATCGTAAATCGTGGGTTATTTATAAAAATGAATATTTAAAAAAAGTGAAGAAACAAGCTTTTTAGAACCAACTGTAACTAATAAAAAAAACACTAACAAAAAGAAAACAATGTGTAATTGGTTATAATTAACAAACGTAAAAGCATGGGGTGTGCGATAAGTAAAATTATCTGTTATTCTAAGTATTATGAGGGCCCCGCGCTTTTACGTTCACTAACTAGAACCAATTAACATAATTTTATTTTTCTTAGTGCATTTCTAAACAGTTTAAGTTGGTTTCTAAAAGCTGGTTTCTTCATTTTTTTTAATTATATATTTACTTTCTTCTTTTTAATTTTCTCCCGATTAGCTTAAAGTGTTTGTTTGATTCAGAAGCTGTACCACGGATTAAATATGTAAATCAGACGTGTCACTTAATAAAATGCCCTATAAATTACAAAACCTATTCCTCATCTTGACGCTGCCATTTTGAATTTTTTAATTTTGACTAAATATGTATAATCTGCGACCTTGAGAATCCACAGATGTCGGTATCTGGGTATTTTTAGACGAATCAGACCACATATTAAAAATCTAATTCGCCACATTGACTCCGCCATTTTGAATTCTTAAATTTCGACCAAATATTTCTAATGTGCAACCTCAATAAACCTCAGATACCGATTTTCAGACGAATCAGAAGATACACGGTAAAACCTATCTCCCATATTGACGCCGCCATTTTGAATTTTTGAATTTCAATCACAAATTTATAATCTGCGAACTCAAGAATCCCCAGCTACCAATTTTTAATAGAATTGGATGTCAAATCACAGCAAACTGTCCTCCATCTTAGGAACGCGATTTTGGATTCTTCTACAGAAAATGTCAAAATGTGAACCATATACGCATGCAAAATATCAAGCGAATACGTCATCTAAAAGTGGTTCAAAATTGGCTTGCAAAATTTGAATTAAACAGTGGCGCACTGACAAATATATAATAATAATAATAATAATAATAATAATAATAATAATAATAATAATAATAATAATAAACCAGAGTAATCTGAGAAAAATGGAAGAAGAAAATAATAATAATAATATAAACGTCTCTATTACATCCAACTAAAAGTGAAAAATGTACAGTTTTCAACCTTGGAGGGAGGTACGCGCCGCCTTCTTGGATGGAAGATGCATGAGAAAAATGAATATTTCAAAATAACTTCCCAGCGGTTGACTCTACGTCAAAAATGTCTGTAGCAAAGTTGAATATGACAAGAATCTTTAGATTACGGTGGAATAAACATTTAAACAATCAAGTAAGAATTCTAAAAATAAATTTTCTATTTTTGGTACTTCTACAAAAGAATAAAGTGACAGAAATATCTATGCAGATTTATTTATGGTACATTCAGTGGGCTTTTAAAGTTCTTTTACTACGTAATTTGAAAATTCATGTTTTATGCCTGAAAACAATGAATGATGTCCATGAAAGCCGACTTTTGTTAATACTACAGTTTCAAATTCTGGCTTGTCTGAAATATTTGTACATAACTGGAATTCGAAAAATGTTGGGAAACGAACTGTTTACGCCATCGAAAAGAGAAACTAAATTATAGCTAGGGATCCCAGCAGTCTTTTTAGCCAGTATAGAAATTTTATTGAAAACGTAAAAGCTATCCCGAATCGGCAAGTACGTCACTCTAAAAAAATTGAATTTTTGTGCTATGAAGTATTGACTGGTGATTTTTGTTTGATGGTTGGTCGTATATACTCCATCATTAAAAGAGCACTTTCGAAATTAACAGTGTTTAAAATCATTCATTGATTGGATGCGTATTGAGAAGATTGAAGCTAACTATATATACTCTTTTGTCACCTGTATAATACGTACGTCATAGATTGCTTTGAAACATTAATTAAAAAACTAAGTGACACAACTCAATACAGGCTGTAATGCTATGAAATATTTAATATCTTGTATACACCGTGACATAATATCATTTAATTCTAAGGGATTTGGTGGAAGAACAACAATAAGAAAAGATTATAGTAGGAGGATCTAGGTTTCTTTTCTTTGACCTGGACTGACCTATTAGCATCTTAACAAACAGCTTACAACTATAGGATATACGTTATTAAGGCGGCTGTAGGTATTTTATCCTAAGAATTGTATTTAATATAAAATTTAACATGTAAGTAATGTTAAATTTTATATTAAATGTTTATGTTTGTGTCTAGTAAAATTATTATTTTATGAATTTATTTTTTAACAATTATCAGCTTGTGTTAGTTGTTAATCATAACAATAGTTCAAATGCCATAAGACTATTTTTATTACATAGTTATGTCGTTAAACTCGATGTGGTGTTGATTGGCTTCCTAGAAGTTGTTATTACGTAAGCTATAACAAATGTCATGGGACGTTTAAGAAGCCATCGATAATACGTATAATAGAAGTTTTATATTATGGTTCAAAATATTAGTTACAAAACGATATGAAAACCTACTAATAATCATTTGCTAAGCGCACAAGCATGGCGCACAATAACTAAGAAATAAATTTACATAATTCGCTACCAAGCAAACTTCTAACACATTGGAAATTAAAATAGTCATCAAGAAGAAAATTTACATGTTCATATTTCCACCCCTTACCCCCAAATTATCTCTGACTCTAAACTCTGAAAACCGCCTAACCGCACACCCTTGATCCACGTATTAATAACGCCCGCTCTCATTCATCTCAAGTCATTTTTATAAATGTTTCTTTTTCTCGCCTTTGAAAACCATATATTGACTTGCCAACCCTACACACAAAATTACCCCTTACCTTAAGTGTTTCGGAAAACTTGGTTTACACGCTAAGTTCACTGTAATATCTGGAGTTATATCCCCTTAATTATCTGCTTAAATACCATTGGTATAGTACGGACTGTCTCAATTACTTTGTAGACTCCGTCGATATTATAGTACATTAATCAAAAATCGAGACAGTGCTTACCCTTCAAATTCAAAACTGGTTCCTTGCAAACCGGCTAAATCTAAACACCTCAAAAATAGAGTTAATGGTTTTTAGTCTGCGAAATATGAATGAAGTAAGAAGCCCTGTATACACTTAATTTCTTGGTCTCCATTTAGATCCAAAATTATTATGGGAGAACACACTTCATATGTGTGCAAAATTTCTAAAAATATTTATTTACTGAGCAACATCGTAGGCAAGGTCTCCCAAAATTCATTGGTTGTCACATAGCATGGTTTGATACACTCTGTAATATCGTATGCTATACTTGTATGGGGCCACGCGACGTCATCCGAGAATGTCTTCTCGGTACAGAGGAAGGCCTTACGTATAATAGCTGGACTTAAATTCAGAGACGAACGCAGAGAATATTTTAAAACGTTAAAAATACTTACCGTACCATGCACCTATATTTTACAATGTCTCCTCTACGTTAAGAACAACTTAGACGAATATTCATTTCGCAATGATTTACATTCCTACAACATAAGGAATAAACATAATATTCACGATTTTTTTTTACGTCTCAATAAAACGGGGGATTGGCACTGCCCCCTGACGTAAAACTCTTAAATCACTCCAGGTTCAAAAACAGAATAAAAACTTACCTGCTTATAAATGCCTTTTATAGCATAAATGGATTCTTACCGAGCGACCTGACAAAAATTTAATTGTAATACACGTAAACAATAACAAACTGAGTATGTTTATCTGTGGTCTTTCATTTTGATTTTCGGTTTTTTTGCTCTAGCGGCCAAAATAACGAAAATACAGAAAAATGTTCCCAACAAGTTGTAGCTTGTCTCTTTCTCTACAAAAAAGGTCTTTAAAAATTTTTGTCTTACTTAAGCCGTTTAGAAGATAAATCGGGTTTTCCACTTATGGTTTTAAGCCGCTTCGAAATTCGCGAAAAATTATAATTCTCCGGGAGTTTCGTACGACCGGGCTCATCGATCGATAATTCTTACTATTCAGAGCCCCTAAAAAAATGAAAATAAAATGAAATATAGAGAAAAGTCTCAGCTTTAATGTGGAACTAATCACAAAATTCATAAAAAAAATTTATCATAGAGAAAAAGTGTCAGAAGATGGCTTAGTAAACTTTGTACAGTTGATCCACAGATTTATTCATATCTTTGCCGGGAGTCGTTAGAATGATAATTCATTTTGCTTGTATATTCTTATATAATGATATATTAATCCAATTAACATTTTATTGCAATTACTTTTGTTGGAAATATATGCCTTGCGATCAAAGTAGAGAGTATATTTCTCATCGATCATTCACCTCCAAATTTTGGAGTTGAATTCTCTATATCTTAATTAATAATAATAGCACAGTCTTAATTTTTAGTTTATAGGTACAATAAAACATATTCTTTCGAATGACTTAAGAGTTTTTTTAAATGCATGCAGTACTTTTTGAATTTGTCTCCATTATTCATACACGTTTAGAAAATGCACAATCATACAGTAAAACATACACAACTTATTTGTTTCTAAACATTCTTCAATGAAATTTTTACAGATATAAGCTAAAGCGCGTGGAATCGAATCCATGCAGTGGAAGAGCACTGATTGTTACGGGAGAAATAGACAGGATACATAAAACTCAAAGATATGAATAAATCAACTGTATAAAGTTTACTAAGCCATCTTCTAAAACTTTTTTCTCTATGATAGTTTTTTTATGAATTTTATGATTAGTTCCACATTAAAGCTGAGACTTTTCTTTACATTTTATGTTGTTTTCATTTTTTTAGCGGCTCTGAATAGTAAGAATTATCGATCGATGTGTCCGGTCGTACGAAACTCCTAGAGAATTCTCATTTTCCGCGCATTTCTGAGAGGCTCAAAACTATAAGTGGAAAACTGAATTTATCTCCTAAACGGCTTAAGTAAGACAAAAATTTGTAAAGGCCTTTTTTGTAGAGAAAGAGACGAGCTACAAATTTTGTTGAAAACTTTTTTCTGTACTTTCATTATTTTAGCCGCTAGAACAAAAAACCGAAAATCATAAAGTTTTTCCAAATTTTTTTGAATTTTCCCGGAATTTGGAAGTGCAAAAAATGTATCATTCCATTCTACAGGTTATTACCCACTTAAATCCTGGAGATGATCCTTTTATTAATTTTTGAGAGGTTTTTACAAAATATTGCCTTCATTGTCTGTACTATTTCGTTTATTTGAAATTTTCTGCGCGCGGCCTATAGAAAAAATTGAATTGCTCGAAAACCAAACATGCTAGGAAGAAAAATCAAAATGGGTTTTAAAGGGGATATAAAATACTCTCTTGTGTTGCCATTTTTGGGGGCTATTGATATTTATTAGTATATAAATAATAAATAACAATATAATATAGTTATCTCTTGATTTTTTTGTGCATTTAACTGTTCACAGGCCCATAAAAAATAACTGACTATAATATAAGTTATAAATGCTTTATCTTTTAGTTCATGGTAGCACTTCAATGCAGAAAAAGTTAGGAATAAAAATATTCACATGCATTTCAAAACATATCACAGGATTCAATTAGAAGAGCTACCCATGAGGAACTAATCCGAAGGTGCGAAAAATGTGTCGAGGGCGGAATTTTGAGCAATTATTAAATTAAAATGGAATCATGTTTTAAATTGATTTTATCTGTGCTATTTTAGTTCATGCCATATCTTCAATTCGATTAATACGCATGTTACAGTGTTAGTGTTATTTTCCGTTTTTGTGGATATCGAGTAGCAAATGTGCTGCAAGTTCTTGATATTACCTTATCACATTCTCCATAAATAATAAACAAATTTAAAAAGTCTTCGTGGGTGTAATTTAAACGTACTGGCATTTTTTTGACATAATAATGACTTGATTGTTTCTAATCATGGCTGTTTTGATGAAATGATTGCAACAATTCATGAATTTCTAATAAAATCGCAAATATTTCAAAAAGTTGAAAACTTTAACCTCTCAATGCTAATATCAGAAAAAAGGGAATTCAATTTTACACAACTTGACGTAAAAAAATACAGAGCAAATTAGGATGTCCTACACAGAAAAAGTTATAACGGTTCTTGCAAACCGTTGCACCTGATTTCTTTTAAAATGTCAAATATCTTCGAAACTACTGGGTTTAGATATAGGATGTGCTACATGCCTGAACTCACAATTTTATTGTCATCTCGAAAAGTCGAAAATATATAAGGTGTTCCATTTAAAATAAGCAAGTTGGTATCGACTTCCGGTATAACCGGAAGTGCCAATTGCTTGTAATTATTTTAGTTGGATTGGCCACACCGACATTAGTAACTATCTAAATTTTCAAAAATTTCTGATGCCTGCTTTTCTCTATATCGATCGATTCAGTTCCCGGTGAGAAACCCTGTATAGTTAGTCCCCAAGCATAAAACAACACATTCAAAAGATTTCCAGGCTATAAAAGTATTACCTTGTATAATACACTTCCAATACATTTAATAAATATAAAAAAATATCATAAATTTAAATCAGAGACTAAGAAGTTTCTTATTAAAACATGTTTCTATTTTGTTAATGGGCTTGTAGTAAAATCCTACATAATATTATTGCATTCGGGTATATTTACTCAAATGAATTTGATTTCTTACATTGCTCTTTTTATCTAGAACATAATAATTGTAATTATTGTGTATTTATTTATGTGTGCTTTATTTATTTCATTTTGATGACTTGCCTGTTGTACTTTATGTATGTTATCCGTGGCCAATAAATCATTATCATTATCTCAGTAATAGTTTCCCTTTCTAAATGATCATCCTGCCCTGTATAAAAGCTTCAGCTTTTCTTCATTTCCTTCATGAGAACGCTTGACCTAGAAATCAGTAGTTTCCTGTCTACTACAAAAAAGGACAAACATTCATTGCGTAAATGTTACACGTGGCAAGCTTCTCGATCTAATTTAAAGGTCAAAAAGGGACAGAATTTTATGAGACAACTGCCACCTTAATTTTACCTTTAGTATACCTATTTACCGCGCGATTGAAATTGGTCCGTGTTTACTACCGCTGAGACAGATGCGACCTCTGGAGCGAACTTCTTCGAGGTTGTTTTAATATTTTACGACATTACCGCAAATTGCATTAACGTCATTTTGCTGGAAGATTGGGCGGGTGCCATGTATAATCGATTTTGCTGAATATAGAAACAATTTTCTCGAAATTGAATAAGGGAGGCGCCGAAGTATCCACATTATCTGATTGAAGGATACAAGATTTAATAAATTACCTAAATTGAAATAAATATGCGAAATTTTTTTTGAGATTTTCACCTGATAACTCTGAAATGGAACCGTAAATCAAGAACATCGATTTGAAAATGGATACTGCTTGGGAAATATTGTGATATAGACAACGGAATAAAATAAATGGTAACTCGGGAAGATTAATTCATGGTAAGTTCCTCATGCTCTGTCCAGCAAATAAATACCAGGTGACACAGGGCGCGTTAACGCCATGTTATTTTTTAGAATAAAATTTTTCAATTCGTGTATGTTTATTATGCTATAAATGCATCACTACATTTGGCATTCTAGACGTTTCGTTGGTACTTCGGATTTAAACTCTAACTTTAAATGTAATGTAAGTCTACAAAAGTTTTGGCAGCCCTATTGGTTCACCATTTTGCATCTTAATTTTTTGACGTCAGATTCAGTATCAGCTACTCAGAAAATACCCAATTATTATTTTAAAGGCGGTTGTATAGCCATGTTCTCGCATGGTCTCACATGAAATTTGCTTTTTCCGATTTTTTCTTTCCTCATACTAGACTGCTTGATAAAATTAGTGAACTACCGCCGAGCCATACTCTTTAAAATTCGTTAAAATGTGATAAAAATGCTTATTTTACTTATGTTGCTTTATTTTTGACAAATCCACTACCTTATCCTTTGAAATACTTGTAAAAGAATTGGAAACAAATTTGATGTGAATAACCCTATATGTTGTACCATGTTAGAATCTACGCTTATGGTTCACCCTGTATAGTAATTTCAATGGTTGGGAACTAATAGGAATCTTGGGGAATCATTGGGGATTCTTGGCATTCATTGGAGATCTTTGGGAATGGGCTTGTTCGGCATTTTTTATTTATTTCATAAATCGAAAGTGCAATTATAAAATAATGGATCTGCAAAAAATCAGAGTCTTATTAGCACGTTTAGTATCTAAAAAACTATTACAAATCTCCACCTCGCGAAAACGGGGCGTGGCCAAGCGCTACGTCACTATACGCATAGACTCGGCGATCTCAATAGACTTGATGCTCCTTAGTTGTTATAATTACAAGTGTTTTCGAAGTATTGTTTATTTTGCTTACTTCTTGACAGTAGGGGAATACAATTTGGTGAAATGTCAAAAAATTACAATTTTCTCTCGCTCCCGTCGGGACGAATTTTCGATTTTGACCCTACAATTTACGATTAGGATTCATCGCTGACCTTCTCCTTTCTGTAGAGACATAGAACGAACTTCCACTCGACGTATTTATTTAGTTACCAGAGTTTGAAAATTCCATGTTTTTCGACTTTTCATGTTAAATTTGAAAGGTCCCAGAAAGCCACTTTTCTTACGTCACTTGCGTATAGTGACGTCACAACTGAGCGCTCGGTTTTTGCAACTATTACTAATTTCAACTCCTTATATCTCGAGAACGGAAAACGTTAATAATATGAAATTTTAAGTGCATAAAGAGAATATCGAGTACTATATGAAAAAGTACAAAAACCATATAAAACGAATATCATGGAACAAGCCCATTCTTGGGGATTTTAAATTAAAACGAAAGTTAAGACGTTTTTATTTTTTTAAATGAGAAGTTTACTTTCTTTTCATGATTTTGTTGGGAAATTCAATTTAAATGAAGAAAAATACATTTACAGCAAATTTTCAAAAAGCCCTGGAAGAAACACTTAAGCTGTAAATTTTGAACAGTAATATTGCATTTTCTTTGACTTAATATGCCAGTTTTCGTCTTTTACAAAAAAATATGCATTTCAAAAAGTTTTTGAAAAGAAATTAATAGCTTTAAAACATTTTTTTTATACTTTACGCTTAGGGCTGTCAATCCGAATATTGCAAATTTCACGTTCTTTCTATTGCTTGAAAATTGGCTGTAATTCTGTTTTGTTTCGTCCAATTTTAAGTTAAAAAAAAACTACAACTATTGTTAATACATTATTTATATACAAGATCATCACTTTAAAATTATATTAATTCTATATACAAATTGTTTCTGTCGGTATTTTAAATCAATTTGGAGTGTAGTTTTTTACAAATCAGCAAAACTCAATTTATTGTTTTCTATATTCTAATACTGTTTTCTATTTTTTTCAGGTAAGTTTAACTACAAAGTTTTTGCTATTCACCGTTTTTTTGAAATTCATCTTGGAGTGAGTTAGTATATGTATATGTAAATAAGTAAATATTACTACTGAAATATTTTGAAACTTATTTGCAAAATTACTATAATCTGTTTTTTAACCAGGAGGAGTAAACATGAAAGTTCCATTCACACCATAAAAGTAACTAGAAAATACACTAAAACCTTTTTGGCGTTTTGAGCAACCAACAATACACGACTACAGTGTTTTTGTGTGTATTTTATATAATCCATCGACCTCTATTTGACCTCTAGGTATTTTATAAAGTATCCATACCATTTGCGCAATATAAAGGCACAAGTAATTAACAACTTTTACCTTCAGATTTATACAAAAGGGATTAAAATTGCTATATAATATGCAAACGATTAAATAGAAATTATAACCAAATAATTTATGAAATTTTTACAATATGTCTAAATTTTCGACTATTGCCTTGTGTAAAACTGGCGAGGGCCTATCCAATCACAGATATATGATTTAGCGCGTTAAATTTAAAACGCCCCGCCCCTCCTGGTTTAAAAACAGACTATAGTGATTTTGTAAACAATTGACGTTGAATGAAAACCACAATTCTACTATCGTTGTAGCTGTACCTATTTTGGCATTATACGTGTTAATTAAGAAACACTTCTCTCTTGGAATGCCAACTTTAAACTGGCGGGTACCCCGTTATATTTTGACCTTATTTAAACCTATATAACTTTTAAACTAGTGGAGATAATGAAATACGGTTTTCCCCAGCTTCTAATTTTGATAACGATATTCCTGAGTATCCGCCTTTTTCGCTCACTTCCGGTTTAACCGGAAATGGCAGCGTTTTTCGGGGATAGAGCAACTTGGTTCTTTCAAATGGAACATCCTGTATATTTTTCACAATTCTAAAGTCAATTGTTTTTCCTTTCCGAGAATTCCATGTTTGTCATGAAAATTATACAGAGTGATGGTTTTGTAAGGTTTTAAAGTGAATACTTCGTTTTATCGAAAATACTGATTCACAAAGTAGACAATGGAAATAAAAGACAACAGCTTTGTAAACGTTTATTAACAACCCGGGCACTTGAGTTACTGTAAGAAAAATGTTTACTTTATGTGAAAAAGCTAAGCATGTAATCTTTTTTGCTGGCACTAAATCTTAGAAAACAACACAAATAAGATTTAGAACTATGTTTAACAAGGAACCTCCAATAAAAAATTAAATTTCAAATTCAAAAAGAGAACTCCAAATAATGAAAATGGGCTTAATAATGCAACTGATGTTTTGGAAATGATACAAAATGATCCTTCCTCTTCTACAAGAAAGATTTCTTCCGCAACAGGTATTCCGAAAACTATTGTTCATACTGTTAATGTTCTAAAATTGAATGCTTATAAAATTCGAATTCATCAAAATTAAATGAAACTGATTTTCCAAGACGAGTACAATTTTGTAGAAAAAATCTTGATTTACGTAAATGAGATTTAGCCATTTCTTGATAAGTTATTCAGTCAAGCATTATTTCACTCAAATGGTTAGGTGAATAAGCATAATTGTAGAGTTTGGGCATCTGAAAATTCCAGAAATATCCATGAGTATGCCAGATTATCTCTAAAAGTTACAGTTTGGTGTGTGGTATCAAAACAAAAATTTTACGGTCTTTTTTTAACAATCTATGCTCATCATATTTGGACATGTTAGAAATTTTCTTTCATCCGCCACTTGAACAGGATAATTTGTCGAGGACAGTCTATTTCCAACAAGATGGTGCTATGAAACTAGAGATTCTCTAATGCCACCTTTGGAAATCATTGTATAGGGAGGAGAGGTCTTACAGTATGGCCCTCCCAATCCCCAGAACTCACAGTTCCAGATTTTCTTCGTTTGGGGTATGTGAAAGACAGATGTTATAGCCCTATGCCACAAAATTTAGAACAACTTTAAGAAAACATTCGAAATATCTTTAGTAAAATTATTCCCGGACGGTTAAGTAGAATCTACGACAACTTTGTAAAGCGAATAAATAAATGTATCCAAGTTGATGGCCAGCATTTTTAACATCTTTTGTAATTAATGTGTATTATTTTGTTTATATCTTATTTGTTTAATGGGCTTGTTCGGCATTTTTTTTTTATTTCATAAATCGAAAGTGCAAATATAAAATAGTGGTTCTGCAAAAAATCAAACTCTTATTCGCACGTTTAGTATCTTAAAAACCATTACAAATCTCCACCTCGCGAAAATGGGGCGTGGCCAGGCGCTACATCACTATACGCATAGACTCGGCGATCTCAATAGACTTGATGCTCCTTTGTTGTTATAATTATAAGCGTTTTCGAAGTATTGTTTGTTTTGGTTACTTCTTGACAGTAGGGGAGTACATTTTTGTGAAATGTCAAAAAATTACAATTTTCTCTCTGTCGAGATGAAATTTCGATTTTGACCCTGCAATTTACGATTAGGATTCATCGCCGACCTTCTTCTTTCCGTAGATACATAGAATGAACTTCCACTCGACGTATTTACTTAGTTACCAGCGTTTGAAAATTCCATGTTTTTCGACCCTTCAGGTTAAATTTGAAAGGTCCCAGAAAGCCACTTGCGTATAGTGACGTCACAAATGAGTGCTCGGTTTTTGCAACTATTACTAATTTCAACTTCTTATATCTCGAGAACGGAAAAAGTTAATAATACGAAATTTTAAGTGCATAATGAGAATATCGAGTACTATATGAAAAAGTATAAAAACCATATAAAAAGAATATCATGGAACAAGCCCATTGGTTGCGCAGCCCCTTAATTGTTGTTGTTATTTTGTGTGATTTATTTTTCATTTAATAAACCCCTGTGGTTATGGGCAACACATCTAACAAGGTAATATTTTGCTAATAAAATAGATCTCTTTATAGTCATTTGTTTATTATAGTGTAAAAAAGGGGAAACAAAAAGTACACTGTATATAGGCAGACATACAGTTAGAATAGAAAGTAATTAGCAGAGTAGATAAAATAGATTATCATTTTAAAATTAAGCAAACACATTTTTTTTTCTAAGTTCATTTTGTTTAATCTAACAATTATATTTTGCATTGTGATATTGTTATTCAAAATAATGTATTGCCGCCTCCTAGTTTAATCGTCAAAATCCCATACCTAATTTCTTTACATCTCCAAGCAATAATAATTGTGTAACGGTCCATTCACATGGAATAAATGGTGAGTTTCAGATTTTAGCATTTTTCATTACATTTTAGACATTAAGTATAGAATTTACATTCCAAATTCATAGTCATTTTAGCATTATACCAAACATTAATAAATATCCTGTTATATCGAATATCATGTTTTCAATATTAGCAACTGAAGTAACATGCAGTTGTTAATAAACTAAATTGACGTTTACAAGAGATTTTGCCTTTTATTTCCATGGTCTACTTTGTGAATCATAATTTTTTTCGTAGCATTTTGATAGAACGCCGTATTCACTGTAGCACCTTATAAAACCATCATTCTGTGCAATTTCCATGACAAATATGGAATTTTCGGAAAGGGGAAACGATGGTCTTTCCATCTGTGAAAAGATATACAGGGTGTTCCGTTTGAAATAACAAAGTTACCCTATCCCCGAAAATACGCTATGTCATTTAGGGTTAAACCAGAAGTGAGCGAAAAGAGACGAGTACTCAGGAAAAGACGTATCAAAATTAGAAGAAGATCAACTAGTTCAAGAGTTATGTAGGTTTAAAAGGGGCTAAAATATAATGGGGCATCGGGTAGCATGAAAGCTTGTTATAAAAGAGGAATTCGCACAGATCGATATCATTCATTCACATCCACATCCTTTTAAAAATATAAGTTAAAAAGCTAAAAATCTTATACAGATTCAGAAAGTGTTCGTTTTGGTATGGCAGTAATTGGCAGTAAGAGCAAGCGAGAGCGAGGCAACTAGGTTATTCTTTTTTATCGTATAAGGCCAAACGAGAGGTGAAGGGTGCAAGACGGAAACAAATTGAAACTCCGAAGACTCCGCAGAGCTGCCTACGCACATGTGGTCGGGATAGCAGGTGGCACTGTGTACGATGTTGTATACTGCGATAGAAAAGAATAGCCTAGTTCATAGATAAACTACACAATAGATAGTCCACTCAATGTTAAAATTTTGAATTACAAAACATCAAGTAGCGACATCCCTTGCAGGGACACGTTACCATGTGTAAATTTAAATTTGCATTTCTCCCATTTACCTACAACTACTAGGTATGATTTTAACAGAACACTGTAAAAATGGTTCTGGCCCACACAAAGCGGCAAATTTTAAAAATATAGATTTGCACAAGGGGTGGCCTTTACCTCGGCAGAAGGTACAATTAGACCTGGTCTTTTCATCACCAAATAATTAGGTATTTAGTCGCTACATTCTCTGTCAAATTAACAATTTTTTTATTGTCAATTTGTCAAATAATGTACCGAATAGATAACTAATCAGAGGTAGAAAGGGCGTCTTTAGGTACCTAATTTTACTGAAAATAAAAGTAACACAGCCACAAAAAATGTATTAACTACTTAAGAAAACAATAATAATTAAAATTTTTATTTCATTTACATAGAGATTTTTCTTACTTTTTTTACACGTTTTTTGCATGCAATTTTACATACGGGGTCTAAATCTTTACGAGCAACTTTGCCATTGACAATATTATTAACAATGTTAATATAATAATAAACACACATATTAAAAGTTATATCCACAAAAATGCTTTTTATCTTGATTCCTTAGAACACAACAAGGCCTCATTCGGGTAGTCATGCTATCAGAAATTAAATAAAAGTACATAAAATGTGTACAACAAACACATATTATTAATAAAAAACAGACCTTATAACTTTTAAAAGCTTATATCTTCTATTCTGCTAACAAACTATACAAAACACCAAACACCTCAGTATACGTACCAAAATGTACCAAAACTAAGGCGAAAAATTCAAATATGGCAGATCTGCGATCTGTCAGTTTGGAAACAACATTGCGTCAAGAAAGGAATTGAAAAAAATGGTGATGTGTTCCTACTACAGATGGCTCTGAAAATCGTGTTGTGATATATCGTATTCAAGTGCTCTCCCCCTGGCCTAGTTGTTTCGCTCTCGCTTGTACTTATTGCCAGTTATTACTATAAAAAACGAACACTTTCTGAATCTGTATAAATATTTACAATAATCGGATTTTATCATACTAGGTACTGCCTAAAACAAACACGTATTTTAAATTATGGCGAAGGCGCCAATAATGAATAACTTGGATTCCCATTTTAAATTGACAAAACCGGATATCCAGTGTATTCCAATTAAAAAATATGACTTTACATTATATTCAATCTCAATGCACATAAATTAGCAGCTTACAACTCAATGATATATACGGCTTTGTCGTTACCTCTCTCACAAGACACCCTAGAAAAAGAACTAAAAGTCTTAAAAACAATAGCAATTAACAACGGGTTCCAAGAAAAACCAATACAAAATTTAATTAATAAAAAGCAGTACAAATTAGCCTGTAACAGCATCTATCCGACTTTTAAACGTGAGAGTAAATTTGTATCTTTGACATATTACGGTAACATTTCACAGGAAATTGCAGGCATATTGTCACATCATAATCTTAAAGTTGTCTTTAAAGCACAAACAAAAGTATCACATTTAATTATATGATGCAAAAGATAAAATAGAAAAATTAAAAAACTCAGGAGATTATAAATTGTCATGCTCGGACTGTAATGCCTTCTATATAGGTCAAACTGGTCGGTCCTTTGAAGCACGATACAAAGAACATCTAGCTCTTTCAGACTCCAAAAAACAGACTCCACTTTTTCAAACCATGTGTTAGAATCTAATCATCACTTTCCACATATAAATACTCTTGATATATTACACGTACAAAATAAAGGTTTTTAATTAAATTTATTAGAATCATTAGAAATTATGAAATCAAACAAAACATCAGGTAATTACTTACTTGATCACTTGGGCCTATACCGGGTGAGTCACGAATTGCGCTCGCCCCGACATTTCCTAAAATATTTGGAATAGAAAATTGAAATTAGAGGCCTTATTACACGACTAAAATGCCATCTTTAGAAAAAAAAATCAAGTTTGGTGCACATCCGGTTTGACCGGAAATGCTCACAACTTTCGATTTTTAAATGGAACACCCTATATATTTTTACATTCTTGGAATCTAGAGAAAATGTTGAATACAATACATCCATTTTGGTCACTTTTTGATAAACATTAAAAATTTTATTAAAAAATCTATTTCTGAATCCAGAGTGCTGTGGTGCCCAAAATATATTTTAGTTTGTGTGCTACGTTACTATAAAAATAAAAAGAGCAATATGATTGCATTACTTAAGGCGTACTAGAGGCGTTTAAAATTTTTAAATGTGATTTTTACCCACTAACTCGGTTACATTTTTAAATACCTCATTTTCATACGAATCTAATGATACCAAAATTTTGAAAATCCGCTCAGAAATATTTGAGATTTCAGCCAAAATACAATGCAACCAAGCTTTTAGAAACATGCGGCTAATAGATAATAGATTAGTGGGCTTTGGAAACTAAAATGGCACATTTCTGTGTAAATCTGGTAACCTAATAACATTGGAAAAATCATAGTAGCCATTGAATGTAATAAAACAATATCAGCTGTCAGACAGACTCGTGTAGTTATAGGCAATCTTGAGCTATCAAACATTTAATAATTGTGAGCGCAAAGAACGTTACAATTAAGTTTAGCATAGGTATGTGGAGGTAAACACAATTACATCCACAAGGACATCATTTGCAATAGAATGCGACATCAGTTCGGTTTTCAGAGTTTTATTTAAATGAACATAAATATCGGGCCTATAAATAAATAAAAATAAATTCCGTTTGAACAATTAAACTTAAACTAGGTAACAGTAGGTATCTTTAAAATAATTAATATAATTAAACCATAAATTGACATTTATAGATATTGTTCAAAATGTCCACCATTTTTTTCTATACACAATTCGGCTCTGCGTACAGTTGCTTGAATGGCTCTACGCAATGCAGCCGGCGTTATTTCATTAAGAGCCCGTACAACTTTATTTTGCAGCTCTTCACGGGTATTTGAAGAAGTTTTATAAACTTTATTTTTGAGAGTGCCCCATACATAGTAGTCGAGGGGTGTTAAGTCAGGTGACCTAGGAGGCCACCTGATATAATAATAATAATAATAATAATAATAAACTTTATTTTCATCAGACTCGCCTACACAAGTATAGAATATTGTCAATAGTAGTTACATGGAATATAAAATCACATAAAATATAGAAAAGTAAAGACACATACAAATATTGAAGTAAAATACATATTAAAAACTAATTACTAAAATCGGCAGTAAAGTATTCTGTGACAGAGTAGAAACTAGACCTTATTAATAAATTTCTTATAGCGGCTTTAAATTCACCTAATCTTTCAAGATTTTTAATATTAGCAGGTAGCTTATTAAAAAGTTTTATATCCATAAGAGTGGGACCATTAGCAACCAGCGACAAGCGGTGATGCGGAATACTTATATTAAAATTCAGCCTAAGCCCATAACGGGAACTTCCATCTCGAGCTTGTATGTATTTTTCTGGATTTGATTTCACAAAAACCAGTGCATTAAATATATAAAGTGAAGGTACGGTTAGTATATTTAACTGCTTAAATAGTTCTCTACAGGAGGTAGTGATAGGTTTAAACAGCATAGTGCGAATAATTTTTTTCTGAATTATCAAGATTTCATTAACTCTAGAGCAATTTCCCCAGCATATAATACCGTAGTTAATAGACGAGTGTATATGTGCAAAATAATATGACTTCAAGATGTCCAAGTTAACTTTACTTCTCATTTGCCATAATACGAAGCAATATGTAGCTAATTTTCTTAATAAAAAATCAATTTGAATGCTCCACGTTAAATGGGTATCAAGATGTAATCCCAAAAACTTGACAGAGTTATTTTGCTGAATGCTCATATTATTAACTTTTACGAGAAGACTCTGGTTGTTCTCTTTTGCAGAGAAGAACAATATTTCGGTTTTTGAATTATTTAATGCTAAGCCATTGTTGGAACAAAATGTTATCATATTATTTACAGCAGCATTTGCATATATGCTGAGTTCAGCTATACTTGGGGTAGAGACAGCAGTAGATGTATCGTCCGCAAATAAAGACACGAATGAGTCATCAAAATGATCAACAATGTCATTTATAAAAATTATAAAAAGCAATGGTCCCAGTACACTTCCCTGGGGGACGCCCATGTTGACCATGCTAGTATTAGATTTATAAACGACACCGCTGCTCCTTATAAGAACTTCCTGTGTCCTATCCATCAAATATGATTTCAGCCAATTCAAAGCGGTATTTTTTATTCCATATTTATCTAGTTTATTTAGCAATAAATTCAAATTAACTGTGTCGAAGGCACGTTTCAAGTCGAAAAATATGCAAGCAGTGTTATTTTTTAAGTCGAGATTATTTAAAATAAAATTATATAATGATAGAACGGCATGCTGGGTAGAAAGGCCTTTTCTAAAGCCAAATTGTCTCCCAGTTAGTACGTTTTCATCTTCTAAATAAACTATTAGTTTCCCATGAAAAGATTTTTCATATATTTTTGAAAAGGCAGATAACAGGGCTATACCTCTATAATTTGATATTAAATTTATGTCTTCTTTTTTGTGAATTGGTATAATCTGAGATTTTTTTAATAGAGTTGGAAATATACCTTCTTGAAATGAGAGATTTATTAATGATGTGAGAGGATTAGTTATATAATCAACAACTTTAGCTAATAGTGAGCTAGGAATGCCATCAAATCCGGCTGAGTGTTTTGAGGATATTGACAATATTAATTTATGGACTTCTTCATAGGTTATAGGTGATAATTTAAAAGTTGAATCTTTAGCAATAATATTATTTAAAGAATTACTAACCGACATACTTCCAGTTAAGGTTTGAATAGAATTAATGAAATAATCACTAAAAGCGTCGGCCGCCGCCTGAGGATTTGAAATTTCACGACCATTTGCATCCAAGAGCGTTGGTGGAAGTGATTTTTTCTTTTTGTAATTACCTTCATTGTTAATTATTTGCCAAGCTGTTTTACATTTATTGTTGGAGGATGAGAATAGGGATTCATAATAGCTATTTTTTGCTTCCAAAATTTGTTTTTGGTGGTTTTTCTTTAGAATATTATATCGAGTTAATAATTCTTGATCATTTGTTAATTTATAGGTTCTAAAAATTTCCCTTACCAATTTACCTTGCTCTATAAGATGGTTATTAATCCATGGTTTCTGAGATTTCGATTTTCTGTTTTTAATTTTTTCGAGAGGAAATGCCATATCTAGGAGTTCTATAAAGGTGTTAAAAAAGCTTCGAATTTCGCATCACAGCTATCACTGGTGGCCAAAAAGTCCCACTTTTCTTTAGATAACAATAATTTAAAATGATTTAAATTCCTCTTATTATTAAAAAAATCTTTTAAAGACGGGTTTATCCACATCAGTGGTGTATGTTAAAAAATTAAAATTTATCCATTGCATAAAATGGTCTGAAACATCAGTGTGAATTATTTGCGGGTTTAACAAATTTACCTCGACATTTGTAAAAATATTATCAATAGTAGTTTTTGAATTATTTTGAACTCTTGTAAATTCATGAATACATTTTTTCATACCAAAAGATAAAAATAAATTTGTTAAATCGTTAGCATTTTTATCCTTGCAGATTTCGTTGAAATTTACATTGAAGTCCCCGCTAATAAATGTAGGGGTTCCTGGTTTAAGAAGTTTAATAAGAAATTCATCTATTTTGTCGATAAAAATTTGAAAATCCGCTGAAGGTGATCTGTAAATACAACCTATTCAGAAACTATTATTATTTATAATTAATTCTATCACAGCATATTCGAAAATTGATTCTACTTTTTTAATACAGGAATTTATTATTTTAAATTTTAAATTGCTTAGTATAAATATAGCGACACCACCCCCTTTCATTGAACTTCTAGAGAAATAGTCAGTTAAACTGTGGGAGTGTAACTTGATATGATTTATCTCGTCACTATTACACCAAGTTTCCGTGAAACACACCACTTCGGGTAAATCAAGTGAATGAAGTAATACGTCTAGTTCATCAGTTTTATTGCGAATACTTCGAATGTTTATGTGACATAATCTTAGTTGGTTTAGATTATAATAATTACCACGAGAGAATGAATTGTCATCACAGGCATCATGCGTTACTCCGGTGCAGGTTCGGAGGCTGTGGACGGGAAATTTTTATCAGTATTTGATTCCTTGGGAAATATGTAACGATTTACACACGCGCCACTTGGCCAAATTTGAGGATTGTATACTTCCTTAACATGTTGAATTGGGAAGGAGACTATAAACGAATTTGTTGTTGAATTATTATTTAAATTTTCACACGTAAAATTTATCCTAGGAGCTGATTGTTTGAGATAATCACAGAGGTTTTGAGAGGTCGATTCTGTAAATGTGTAGATAGCCTAATTTAGGTACTGTATTTACGTTAAAAGAATCGGTGTTTGCTCCCACTCCTATAATGGGTCTCCTGCGCTTATGTGGTCTAACTCCGTTACTGCGGTGATGCTGAGGTCGCCGGTCAATTTGTGTTGTAGCCATCGCACTGTTTACGGCTGCGTTTACTTCAGAGAGAGTAATTGTTTTGCTGCTAATGTGGGTTTTTTTGTTAGACATTTCTTTTGGTTTAGATAAATTAGATTGATTTTCTGTATGGCTATTGGATATTACAGATTTATCAGACGTTTTATTATTAGCCGCAGTCATAGATGTCACTGGTAACTTTTGAAGTTTAAGATTTCGTTCTTGGGAACTTTGTCGATGTGTTTCCACTCTGACAGATGGGGCAATTCTAGTAGAATGTTGTGATTGTTTTAATAAATAAATAATTTCATCTTGATTAGTTAAATGTTTTTCCATTTGTGATATCATCTTATTGAGTACCCGGTTTTCTCTATCAAGAAAATCACAGCGTACCTTACTTTTTATACATTGCACTTTATGACACAGGTCTTGAGGAGAGTCGGAGCTGTCGTGAAACTGATCCTCGTCAAGTTTATCGAATTCCTCAGCCGGTTCACAATAATTTTTGGAAAAATCACTTAATATTGCGTTGTTACTAACACTAGCACACAACTTTTTATACACTAAAACATGGATAATGTCTTTTTTGTTTATTTTGTTGAGTTCATTAACAAGGTCATCTACACTCGGCGCCATCTTTTTGTGACTACTGATATGACCTTGATTTGCGATAAGGCGTTCACCATGCAAGTTGTTTAAATATTCCATCACTCTTCTGGAATTATGTGGGGGAGCACCATCTTGTTGGAAAAACAGATTTTGTAAATAGGCAAGAGGAAGTAAGTCAAGAAATTCTGCTGTCTGATTTTGTAAAAAGAATAAATATCGTTCGCCAGTAAGTGTTCCATCAAAAAATATGGGTCCAATTATTCGATCTCCAAGTACTCCAAGCCAACAGTTAAACCCAAATCTTTCCTGAATATTCCACCGCCCTACCAACCTCGGATTTTCTTGAGCCCAGTACCTAGTATTATTTCTGTTAAACATGCCTTGGTTTGTAAATCTACTTTCATCTGAATATAAAATATGAAAAGGAAAACCTGGGTTTTGTTGTACTGCATTTAAGAACCAATTGCAATATACTAGCCTCCTGTCGTTATCATCTCCATAAAGATGTTGGTGTATTTGGTATTTATAAGACCGAAACTTATGTTTCTTTAAAATTCTGCAAACCGAAGACTGACTAATGTCGCATTCCATTGACAATTCCCTTGTTGATGTTGTTGGGTGTACCATCACAAATCCTAATACATCAATTTCTTTGTCCTCACTTACAATAAATGTTTGATGGTCATCTTGTTGATTGGGTTCGTTTCTTAATTCTTGTTCCACTCTGGCAAACAAGTGTCTGCTTGGATGACGTCTGTTGGGATATCGTTGCTGATACAGTTCTGCAGCTGCAGTTAAATTTTTGAGACGCTCTCCATATATCAGTAACATATCGACCTTTTCATTTCTACTAAAATTATTCATTTTCTTTAAATTTTACTCAAAGCGATTTCCGCAACGCTTTATTTTGTATCAAAATTCTGGTATCATTAGATTCGTATGAAAATAAGGTATTTAAAAATGTTGGTGAATGATTAAATTCCCATTTAAAAAAACCGAGTTAGTGGGTAAAAATCACATTTAAAAATTTTAAACGCCTCTAGAGAATTAAGTAATGCAATCATATTGCTCGTTTTATTTTTATAGTAACGTAGCACACAAACTAAAATATATTTTGGGCACCACAGCACTCTGGATTCAGAAATAGATTTTTTAATAAAATTTTTAATGTTTATCAAAAAGTGACCAAAATGGATGTATTGTATTCAAAATTTCCTCTATATTCCAAAAATGTAAAAATATATAGGGTGTTCCATTTAAAAATCGAAAGTTGTGAGCATTTCCGGTCAAACCGGATGTGCACCAAACTTGATTTTTTGTTGAAAAGATGGCTTTTAGTCGTGTAATAAGGCCTCCAAATTTCAATTTTCTATCCAAATATTTTAGGAAATATCGGGGCGAGCGCAATTCGTGACTCACCCGGTATAACACACCCCTCTTTAATATATTTAATTCACAATCCTTTAATCCCTTTATTACTTTCTGTCTAGTTCTGTTAATTTTAAATCCCCCTACACCGTAGAAATAAAACTAGGTAAATAATGTAAATTATAAATAGCTTAGGTTTTCTCTTATGTTCATGTATTTACTTGAGTCGCTTTGAAGATGATACGTTGAAGTATCGAAACTATAGTAGCGTTAAGTTATAATAAAATACAGTGGTAGGAATAAAATAAGTGTTTTAATAACTCATTATACTTTTTTCTTAAAGTTAATATTTTCAATGTTATTAATTTTTAAAAATGGAAAAGTCTCCAATTTCTCGACTTGATGCTCTAGAAGTATAATAAAAAATGTTTTTTTTTACAATAAATATTTTCATGTCGAGGAAAAGTTGTCATGTAGATTGCAGCGTGTAAGTAATTGATTCCTGATGCATTTTAAGTCAATACTATTTCAATTTGAAAAAAATAAGTTGACAGTTTTAAAATATAATAACTTTAATAATCGTGAAAACATCCTGTAGGACTAGGTTCAACTTTGCACCCCTGTATGTCGTTGACTCGAAATATTTCAGCAATCAATTACCTACACGCTGAAATCCATCCCTAATAGCACAAATATTGCACCAATATATAATCCATATAGGACCAATATATGAATACTGGTTCAATATTGGTCCAGTATTTTGTGCTACTAGAGATACGACAACTTTTTTTCGACATGAATTTTTCAAAATTGTCGAAGAAAAGTAGTCACTGTGAAGTATAAGATTGAAAGTCGTCAATTCCATTTTTTGGAAATTCATCATCATCATCATCATACATTTAGAGCGTCACAAAACGAGAAATTGGCGATGTTTCAATTGTAAAGAATTAATAATATTGAAAATATCAACATTTTTTATTTCTAGTTGAAACCGGTCAAAAAGTATTTTAAAAAATGATTTATTTCATTTAAAAATGTAATATTTTCTTTTGTTATAAACAGTATCAGACCAGGTTACCGTTTGGTCACATGGATTTTCATAATCGGTAGTGTCTCCTGAACTGATTTCAACAAAAAGACTGTCCGAAATGTATTCGAAACTGATGCGCACATACCGCACTGCTTGCTCTGTTAGAGCAGTTTAATTGAGTTTTTTATTGGACAAAAAATCAGAATAGTAAAACATTGAGGAAATCTATTTCAACATAGAAAAAGCTATAAAACATTTAATTACATTTCCATTTGAATTTGAAATTAAAACTAAAAAATCATTCATTTATAAAAGATATCGACATAATATCGGCAATACACCTAAAATAAAACAGAAACAACGGAAGTTGCTAGCCAATATTAGTAATTAATTCAACTCTTACTTATCACGAATAAGTATAGAGGCATATCTTTATCAACAAAATGCTTTTCCAGGTACATACCATGAATAACGCTGGATTGAACTGAATAAATGTTTCACAGGCAAATATCTCTGCAATTATTCATAGTTATTATTGGTATTTATCTGAGAAATAAATTTTCAGTTCATTCATAACCCTAGAAGTAGTCACACTGCCGAGATGTAAACATCGTAACACGTGTCTATGAATATTTTAAAGTTTGTAGTAACTGTGTTTTTGTTTAAGTTATTTTTGGGTTAATTTAACAGAATATTCTGGAATTAGAATAACATTATTGTGACGGTCATGCATTTGCTGTACGTAACGTGCATATTTTCTTTGTGTAATCCAGTGTTGATCGTGATATGTAGCCGGTAAAGTATTTTGTTAACATATGTATTTCTATACTTACCTGTGATAAGTTTAGCAAGAGCTGAAACAATTACTAGTATTTTTTGTTAGTAATATAATTATTTGCTTATTTCATTTTAAAGAACTTTTATATTGTGGGAATTTGCATTTGCATTTAATTATATAAAATAAAGTCTTTTATACCGAGCTCACGTGACAAAAAAGGTACCCCATCGAACACCTCAAATTTAACAGGTGAAAATGATTGCAAAACAAGTAAAAGTCATATTACGCCCGCCAGACTAGTAAAAACTTGTTAACTGTTTTTTTTTAAAGAATTTTTCATGAAAAATAACAATTAACAAAGAAGTTCTGAAGAACAGAGTACGGGTTGCATTTCAGCAAATAAATTCACTGAGCCACTGTAAGTGCCATAGATTCCATGGTATTGGCTTGTCTGCAGCAAAGTGAAGGACATTTTGAACAGTTGTTTCATTAATAATCCAGTCGATAAAGTAAAAAATACACCAGAAACTCGCAAACCACCCCTTCGGTGAAAGAAGCCTTACTTTACTGATAACTCGTTAACCGTTAAAGATATAAAAAAAATTGCTCTTTATAAAAAAGAAAGCTTGTCTAATTGCCTTGTCCTGTTGTAATTTTTTTGTATACGGATGGTTTTCAAAAAAATCGATATTGACAAAAATTGCAAAATTTGTATTTTTACTGCACGCGAATTTTCATTTATTTGAAATTTCTTGGGCAATAGAAAAAATGGAATTGCTCGAAAACCAAACAAGCTAGGAAGACAAATTAAAATGGGTTTTAAAGGGAATATAAAATACTCTCTTGTGTTGCCATTTTTGATGGCTATTGATATTTATTAGTAGGTATATAAAAATAACAATATAATATAGTTATTTATCTCTTGACTTTTTTGTACATCTAATTATTCACAGGCCCATAAAAAACAACTGACTTAAATATAAGTTATACATGCATTATCATTTAGTTCAAGGTAGTACGTCAATGCAGAAAAAGTTAGGAATAAAAATATTCACATTTACAAATTTACCAGCATGTTGAATTTAGCCAAAAAAAAAATAAAAAAAGGCTGAATATTCAATTTTTTGATGATATTTTTTTATTCAATTTTTTAACTATTAAATGATTAGAAACATATATATGATATGTAAACTCAAAAAAAAGTTTTTTGAGCCAAATTTTTAAGATGTTTCGGTCTTTTTTTATTTTAGGAAACAATAAAAAATTGGCCAAAATTTGGCAAATTTCAACATGCTGGTAAATTTGTAAATGTGAATATTTTTGTTCCTAACTTTTTCTGCATTGAAGTACTACCTTGAACTAAAAGATAATGTATTTATAACTTATATTAAAGTCAGTTATTTTTTATCGGCCTGTGAATAGTTAAAAGCGCAAAAAATCAAGTGGTAACTATATTATATTGTTATTTCTATATCCTAATAGATATCAATAGCAATAAAAAATGGAAACACAAGAGAGTATTTTATATCCTCTTTAAAACCCATTTTGATTTCTCTTTCTAGCCTGTTTAATTTTCAAGCAATTCAACATTTTCTATAGGCCGCGCGCAAAAAATTTAAAATAAGTGAAAATTCGTACGCATTAAAAACCCAAATTAAAAACACAATTTTTTTCGATATCGGTTTTCTCGAAGATCATGGCATATACAAGAAGACTACAATAGGGATTTTTTTATTATAAAATTAGTCCAGCTTTCTTTTTTATGATGAGCAGTTTTTTCATATCCTCAACGGTTAACGAGTTATCAGTAAAATAAGGCTTCGTTCACAGCAGGGGTGGTTTTTTGGGGGGGTTGCGCGGCACAACCAGACCTTTTCTGTGATTTTGTGATGTATAATCGCTCCACTAAGAGTTACTGAAGGAAAATCTCAGATAATATTTTCTGTTGTGGAAATCTTTATAATTATTGGACTATAAATATTTATATTCAATGTGTTTATTATACTCTTCGCAAATACAAAACGAAGAGTATATTGGATTCGATCGGCACATTTCTAAAATCGGTTATATTGTACGTAGGGAAAAAATTTTCATATAACTGTGTTGGTGATCGAATTCTAAACAACTTTCAAAATGTCCGTCCGTCCGTTTGTTTGTCTCTCCGTCCGTCTGTCTGTCCGTCGCGTCGTCACGTTTCTTGTAAGCACGATAACTTAAGAATGAAAATTTCGATTGTATTGAAATTTGGACAGTAAGTTACTGTTAGCTAGAGGAAGAACCATGTTACTTTTTAACAAAATCTATCAATAAATAAAAAAGTTACAAATTTTTTAAATTAAAAAAAATTGCGATGTTTTGTAATTAAACTAAAAATGTCTAAAATTAATATTATTTACAAAAAAAAACTGCGGAGAGCATCCTATAGAATGTGCAACAATTATATAAAAAGTGCAGTAAATCGATGAAAAGTATTATGGTTAGCTTGTTAATTTTGTAAATTTTGTTCCAAAGTATTTGTTATAAATCTAAATATAAAATGATCTCTTGTTTTTATGTTGTTACCTTGATAACAAACAAATAATTACCAATTATCTACATGATTATTCTCGTTTGTGATAATAAAGAAACAAGTTAGGTAACTTGTATTGGCTACTAACAAACAGTGCTGACTTTGCATATTGTATATTCTCCAAAAATAATAAAAAAAAACAAAGGAAGACAGGTATAGGGAATGCTAATATCAATTGATGCAGAATTTAGTACTATTAAATTGTGAAAATATATATAGGGGGTTCCATTAAAAAAGTGACTTTTGGACTCGTGAACCAAAACAGTGTTCGTCTGTGAAAATAAAATATAGGACAATTTTTTGTTAGATCATAGGGTAGTTGTATGAGCTTGAAAAGAAAGTCTCTAAGTCGGCCACATGATAAAAGATATCGATTTTTTTTTTGGAAAGGTGGAAACCGTCAAAAATCTCCAAAAATATTAACTATCCCGAAAACTAGTAGGTTTAAGTGCAGATTATGGTATATAAACCCAAGCTAAATTTTTAAGACGAATCCAAATATGAAATGAAATATAGATTGTTCCATTTAAAATTACAAAGTTAGCTGCTACATCCGGTGTAAGCGGGTGTATGTAACACATGCATGAAAATATTTTCGTTAGATCCGCCATTTCCAGAAACCCCCTTGGACCAATTTCCAAAGTTCTAAACTGAACAGATGCCAAGAAATGTCTAATACCCGCTTTCGGTGAATAACCCTGTATAATTTGGTGAACTGTATACTTACTGGCCGACCTCGCCGAATAAAGAAAGACCTTTTGAACTTGAATTCAAGCATATGTAACTGTTATTGTGCACTAGTTTCCATAAAGCAAATAGAGGAATATGTCAATATTTAATGAACTAGGATTAAACGGAAATTTGTCAGCGTGATTTTGGTTATGTATGGCGGTGTATTCTGCCATTTCTGCAATATTCCGGGGAACAGGTTAACAAGCTAGACTAATTGCGCTTGTAACCCAGCACTCTAGGGTGCACATGTTACAATTGCCTTTAAATTTTAATCAACCAGGATCATAACTCCAATTTGAATGCAACTGTGTTTTTCCGACCTTATTACTCCGTTTTGCATTATTACCGCAATAATCATTTAATTTTAAACAGTTGACATCTATTATTCAAAATTAGCGTCCCTCTTGCATTCGCTGGTCAGTTATTGTATATGGGCCTATTTTAATTGTGGTATAATGAGATAAATATACGGGGTAATTCAATTTAAATCGTATAACTTTGGGAATCGATAAAACTTGTTCAAATAGCCCAGTAAAATGGGACCAGACAAGGAGAAAGTTATAAAAAAATGTTTAATCTAGAAAATTCCCACGGAGTCAAGAACATTCCCATTTAATTCTCCCTTGAAACTAAAACACTCTTGTTTAAAACATTTTTTCGAAATTTCATTTTTGTCACTATACTTCGTGGTAACATCTTAAATGGGCCCTCCTGTATACTTTCAATACAATATTTATACTAATGTAAAGAAACAATACCAGCAAATAAGTAATCATTGTATAACCCGGTCAAAATAGCTCAAAAAATAGGGGTAAGCTTACAATAATTCGCATAGAGCTGAAAATTGGTACGAATGTTGGGAACTCCATTATAAATGAAATGCAAAAAGTCCCCATCGATCCCACATCTGCAAAAATATTTATTCAAGGTCATAGTTCGCAAATATGGGTTTTCTTCATTTTCTAGCCAAACGGTAAGTTTTATCATAAAAATAGGTCCAACAAAAATTGTAGATCATGCAATTATCTATAAAAATTGTTATTACACTTTTTTTCCTAAAAATCACAATTTCTGAGATATAGCGATTCAAAAACTTGTGTTCTCCATAATATGCACTAGTACGCCGCCTATATGCATCATCATACACTGGGCCTGTTGAAAGAAAAATTTACCACTGAAAATATTTTTATCAAACTACTTACTGCTCAAACACCAACCGAAAAAATTATTTGTTTTTTGAAACCTGGGAAGGCTCAACAACGATCCGAAATATATTCGTCCAAAAGTGTATCTGCTTTTTCAAAATGCCAAAATCAAATACTATTTTTACACGCAATAAGTAGCTGCGCTACGACATCGGCAATTTTCAGGAGGGATAAAATAACAGTTTTTAAATTGTTTGAAAAACAAGATTTAGTTAATTAATAATAATAATAATAAACGGCTTTATTCAAAGAGTGTAGATGTACATTTACAAGTACATTACAAATAGCAATTTACAAGACGAAGTTTAGCCATGTGGCTATTCTTACACTTAACCTTACAAATCACTTACCTAACTAATTAAGTTAAAAATAAAACATTAAAATACAAAAATACAATACAATATTACAATAGTCCAATGTAATAGGGGGGCGGTATACACTTTATAAAATATATTTATAGAAATACTAAAAAATTATTTACTCAAAATAACTAAATAAAAGAATCAATCATAAACACAGTGCAAAATGGTGCCCAAGAATATTTATTCTAGTTTTTGTTGGAATTAATGAACCAGGCTTTGATTTTTTTACGGAAGATATTAACTGTCGATAGATTTTTATATATGGGAGCAATAGAGTTATATAAGGCTGCGGATGTGTAAGAAAAGCTACGTTGGAAGAGGGCTGTACGATGTTGTGGCACTGTTAGCACGTATCGATGTCTGATGTTTACAGTATGTACTGACGATCTGAAAATGAACTTGTCTCTCAAGTACCTTGGAACAGAATATTTTATTAAAGAAAATAAGAAAACTGGATAGTGAAATTTAACGAGTTGTTCCATTTTTAACCAACGCAACTCAACATATTTGCTTGAAACATGATCAAATTTTCTTAAGTTGTAAATAAAACGACAACAACAGTTTTGCAAAACTTGTAGTTGATTTTTTGTAGCTTGATCCAGGCAGTAAAAATACATAAAATTGCAATAATTGAATACAGGCATGACTAAAGTTTCACACAAAGTTTTTTACGTTGTTTAAAGTTCAAGATATGCCTGTTGCATACAGTACTTTTAGCTGGGAGTAAAATTTGTGTAAAACAATTTTTATGTGCTGCATAAAACGTAATTTTTCATCTAGTCTTTAAGTGATCTCGAGTATGTTCTGTGCTAAAGTTTTTAAGTAACTCTACTCCACAAGCTGTAATCACCTATTTTTATGATAAAACTTACCGTTTGGCTAAAATAATGCCAAAAACCCCTATTTGCGAACTTTGACCTTGAATAAATTTTTTTGCAGATGTGGGATCGATGGGGACTTTTCACATTTCATTTACAATGGTGTTCCCAACATTTGTACCAATTTTTAGCTCTATGTGAATTATTGTAACCTTGAATGTCTATTTTGACCGGGTTAGTAGTGCGTCATCTAGTAATATTAGTTTTTACATTAGTACAATCTGTTAATTAATTCACTGAATAGTGAAGAGCTCTATTAGTAAAAAATGCCTACTAAATTTAGTTCGATTTGGTGAATGCAATGAAAGAATAGGACCGATTGAAATTTTGGCATGATATAAAAAACACGCTGTATATCAGAAACGAGGGGCACCGATATAATAAAGGCCATTTTGAAATCGTCTCAGGGTACTGTACTCCTCGCTAGCGCATGGTCAGTGACCCACGAAACACATTGTATAATGAACTACTGTAATATATACCTTATAGAATGACAACATCTGTCGCGGTTGCTTGTTAGACATACCTCATCAATGGAGCTCTCTCTCCTCCTCTCTCTCCCTCCCACTCTTCCTCCCCATCCCCCCTCATCGATTCCTTGGTAACATCAGCAATGTTTTGGTGGGCGTTGTTGTCGATTAAATTTAATTACCAACACCTTTTTTTGGCAAGCGAGATACTTAAGAAGCACTGTTGTTTTTTTTAAATTATTCTATTATGGTGTCGGAATTATCTGCATTCGATTTGATATTCTGGCGGATGCGCTGGTTTATAGCGTTTGTTACCAATTTCCACGCTAGCTCCTATACCAATAGAAATACTATGTATTAAATGAATTAATATTTAAAGAAAAACAATATTTTTATAATAAATTATGCGGCCGATTAATAAAATGCAATTATCTCAAAATCAGTCAGTTTCAAAGACTAATGACAAGTACATTTTTTTTGTCAAAATGATGTAGGCCTAGGATTGTTTAATAAGAATAGCATAATACAAAAATGTGGAGCGTATATTTACATCATAAATATTGCTTATATGGCGCCCTCTGGGATCTACACTTAAAATGAGAGCTAATTTGAATTTCTCATCTTAAAAAACCCGTATTCATCCATTTCCATACCCATATTTGAAAGATTTTTGGGAAAATTAAACATATGGTATGGACATTTAACATCCCTTTCTAGCCCATTGTACATCAGGCCATCATGTTTATTGTAAGCACGATAACTTAAGAACGAGAAGTCTGATTGTATTGAAATTTGGACAGTGGATTAGCGTTGACTAGAGGAAGAGCTAGGGCTTATTGAATGGATTCGATCAGTAAATATAAGATTTATTAATTATTTATATTTTTTTTAATCATTATTTTCTCGCCACTCAGGGGAGGGTTGTTTAAAAAATTTAGAAAAACTAAGAAAAAATAATAATTACAGAAAATTTGAAAGTTTACATATGAGTAAATATTTTTACGTTACAAAGTTCCAATAGTTTCCAATGTCTATAAACTGAAAAGTAATAAATTTGCCACAAATGTGGGAAGATTATGAATCAGACCTGGCAGCTTAAACAAGAACTAATATACGATTCAAATGTATTGACCACTCACTTTAAACGCGAATATCTCAGAAACAGAAGAGCAGAAAAAAATTGAAAAAATTATGTGTCCATTATGAGTTTATTCTAAATCAATCACTGAAATTTGAATAATGTACGTTGAACACTTTTGAAGTCCTGCTAAGTTATATTCAGAAATGTTCTACTTTTTAAGGACATTTTAACCATATCAGATTTAAATCCATTATTTCTCGGAAAATATGCCTACCATGTAAATAATATTTTAGACACAGATAAAGCACGGCATTTTTTATTAGAGGAAATTTTTTCATAATATTTGATTCTAAAATTTCGCAGTTGTTCTCAAAAACCTATCGTCATGTTTATTTGGTTATTTATCAATGTATTTTAAAGTTTTTCTGTTAAAATAGTTAATTATATAAAATGTAAGCATTTTCAGAAAAATAATTGGTATATTATATCAAATATTAATTTAGTTGTCAAGCGTAATAGATAATACTCTTGCAAACTTGCAATGATTATTATCCTTTACGCTTGATAACTAAATTAATAATTGATATAATATACCAATTATATTTTTCTCAAAATGCTTACATTTTATATAATTAACTATTTTAACAAACAAAAAATAAATACATTGATAAATAACCGAATAAACATGACCTCACGTTTTAGAAAATAACTGCAGAATTTTAGAATAAAAAGTTATGAAAGAATTTCCTCGTACAAAAAATGCCATGCCTTATCGGTGTCTCAAATATTGTTTACATAGTAGGCATATTTTCCAAGATATAATGGATAATTAAGGAGTCGGATACATTTAGTGCTGCACTTGGGATCCTCAGGGCTCAGTGTTAGGCGCATTACTATTCATGCTCTATGTAACTGATTTACCTAGCTACATGGAGCATGGTCATGTAACAATGTTTGCGGATGACACAACAATCACCGTGTCAGCTGCTACACCCGAAGAGCTTCACATTAAGATCAACAATATTATAGAATCATTAAGTGCGTGGTGTCAAAGAAACAAGTTGATTTTAAATGAAAAAGAGACAACTTGCCTAAACTTTCACCTTCAAAAGATCGTACCAGAAAACCTCATTGTCAATGATATTGTGCTATCGGATTCCGTCAAATCACTCGGCACCTTACCTTACATATAGATCATGTATGTAATAAACTGAATAAGGCATTGTTTGCAAGGTTACAGTTAAAATCCACTCTAGGCAAGTAGGCTTAATCAGCATATATTATGCTGTGGCATCTAGCCACATCTCATTTAATATCATTGCATGGGGCAAAGTTTCTGACTGTGAAAGAGTGTTTATCTGTCAAAAAAGAATTACTGGGCTTATCTTTGACCTAAAAATAAACGTAGAAAAATGTTTATAGAAAAACGTACTCTTACAACACCCTCCATCTGCATCCTAAGATGCGTAACCTTTACAAAGAATAGCTTAGGTCACTTTAAAAAAAGGTCTGACTATCACAACTATCCAACGAGAGTTGGCGATCTCTTATGTGCACAGAATCACCATACAAGCTTATTTAAACGATCATCTATATATAACTGTATCACCCTATACAATGGCTCTCCCAAAAAATATTCATGATATTCCAAGCAAATTAAAATTTAAAATAAAACTAAAAGAATATCTATCGAATAAGGGCTATTACAACATATCCGACTTTATTGAAGGTAAATGATGTTATCTGTTCTACTTATTAGGTCACATATTATGTATTCACACGTATTTTGTCATATATTTGTGTTAATTTTGTTTTATATATTAATTGACTAAGCTTTGATTACATCTTAGTATTCTTAGTTCAGAAAATTTGTTTAATATGAACTGTATTCTTTACCGTCGATTCATGTGTTTTTTGTTGATTTGACACATATACCTACTTCATTTATCTCTGATTTTTAGTTTAGTAATTTTATTATTATTATATATTATAAATTTCATGAATTTTAGTCTATACATACATTCATGTACACTTTGACTTGCCATATGTACTTTTGTATCTTGAATGGTTAATAAACTATTATTATTATTATTATTATTATTATTATTTAAAACTGGCATGGTCAAAATTTCCTTAAACATTTTTCAATGTAATTTAGCAGAACTTCAAAAGTGCCCAATGTAAATTATTCAAATTTCAGTGATTGACAGAATAGACTCATAATAAACACAACATTTTTTCTGCTCCTGCGTTTTTGAGATATTCGCGGTTGAAGTGGGGGGTAAATACATTTGAATCGTATATTAACATTATTTACTATAAAACTGTGAAATATAATTTGCAATAATTATATGAAATATTGAATAAATCAGCGAAGAGTATAGTGTTTAGCGTGTTTTTTCAAATATAATCTGATTACACGAGCCATCAATCAATATTCGTTGCAAACCCACAATCAGCTTAAGAAGTTACAAAACTATGCGGCCCACCTAAACTTACCAATAAAACCTATTATGGACCCGATGGACTATCTGAACTTCACGTCATAAATTTACCAAATTGGGGATTCCAGGAATGTGTTGCAATAGCCTTCACGCTATACGGTTTCCATATAAATGATGAAGAGCTTAAAACCGAACTATAAATATAACGAGCCAAATGCCTGACAGTGAGATATATAAAGCTGCTGTTCGTAGTTCCAAGAGAGGCCATTAGGCAATGATAACGAGAAGCAGAGATCACATTTGCTTTGTGGAACTGCAAAGACTTCGAGGAATCGTTAAATGTCGAATATGCATTACGGTTTAATTTCTTTGAATTCGGTCCGTGTCTAACAGAGATAGTATTTCCTGTGATGAGGATTTTTATGCAAGGGATGTAACTTTTAACTATTAACTTCATTATCTGTGATTGATTATTTTGTTTTTGTTACTACTTGTCGGGTATTCTTCCATTGTTCTGCACATTAAAAAAAAAGAAAACTATTTTTGCCGAAAGAATCAGACAGATTTGTTTTTACCTACTTAGTGCAGTCAGTAAAAATAAAAAAGTGCAAAACCTCGGACTCCGGTTAGAAAGATCGATTTTCGTGAAATAAACGGCTTTCGATTCGTAACTGATAGTATTGCAATAGGCCTGCGGTTCATCGCAATTTTGCGTTCATCGAGTGACTAAATTAAAAAAAAAAAGTAATATGGATAAAACCTTTTTGGAATGTATTCCTTAGATGTTCCTGACAATGTTTATAAAAAAAAATTCGATTCGTGCGGGCCTTTAATTGTTATAAACAATTAATTTGTTCACTAAGGAAAAAGTATTTCTAGTGACTGGAAATAATTATAAACTAAGTCGACCAAAATAAAACTTTTTTATTCTTTATGATTTTTCAAAAAAGTACTTCCTAAAAAAGTTATGGCCAATTTTATGTCGAAAAATCGCGAAATTCTCCGATTTTCAAGAAATTTTTTCTCGCCCATTTTTACACGTACAAAAAAAAAAACAGAATTGTAGAGAATTTCCCGTAGAATAACGCGATTTTTTTTATTTTTTAATTTCATTACTGGGAGCATGAAAAAATTTCATTCAGAGAACGGGAATTTTTATTTAAAAAAAATTCTCGTTTGTGTGCGCGTGCGCGCACGCCCAGCCGCTCGAACGGCTGTACGCATATTATATATTATATAATATGCGTACAGCGTGCAAAAAGTATATATGTATATATACTTTTTGCACACGTTCGGAATTTTTGCTATTTATTTCTTGAAAATTTGTCACAGTTTTCATAAAATGTAATGTAATTTCAAATAAAATTAATTAGCAATATTCAGTAATTGAAAAATTCGAAAAAATGTAAAATGGTAATGCATGCCACGTTAGAAAAATGGTACCTCTCTTGAATAAAATACTTAATATTCACTGTAAAAAACTCGCGTTTTTTTCATTGAAATTTTTTGATACTCCCATTAGTGGAATCAAAAAACAAAAAATATTGCGTTATTCTACGGGAAATTCTCTACAATTCTGTTTTTTCTCTGTTTTTGTACGTATAAACATGAGCGAGAAAAAAATTCTTGAAAGTCGGAGAATTTCGCGTTTTTTCGACATAAAATTCGCCATAACTTTTTTACGAAGCATTTTTTTGAAAAATCATAAAGAATAAAAAGTGAGTGTTTATTTTGGCCGATTTTAATTAAAACAGTTATTTCCAGTCACTTAAAAATTTCCTCTCTTAGTGAACAAATTGATTGTTTATAACAATTAAAGACCCGCATGAATCGAAAAAATTCCTCCATAAACATTGTCAGGGACATCTAAGGAACTAATTCCAAAAGGTTTTATCCATATTACTTGTTTCAAAAAATTTAGTACCTACCCCCTTTCATTTTCTAAGCGTTTAAATCGTGATGTACCGCAGGCTTACAAAGACTACATGGTCTGGAGGTCCTATAGGCTCATGTAAACTTAATTTTCTTTCAGCTCTTATTTTTGAAAGGGCTTGAGCTGAAAGGACTTGAACAAGTTAGTATTTACGAACATATGCAAACTTTAAACGGCCATATCCTACTCAAGTTTTATCGTACAGAAAAGGAAAGAAACAAAAATTTTCAGAAAGGCAAAACCTACAAATTTGTACTCTATAAAATTTGGCGAATCAATAATAGTTTTAGAGTTATTTTGAAGAAAAGGCAATTTTTTGCAAAATTACAATAATGCTCTTTTCTTTTTTTTTTTTCCTTCTTCAATTCTTTGGGACTTCCTGCCACATGTATGTTTTCTTTCTAAGCGGTGCTAGGGGAATCTACAAAATATATCACAATTAACCAGTATTTTACTGGTAAAAAACCTCTACGCCTGTGACGTTTACGTCAAAGGATCAGTTAAAGGTTGGTTTTTATAAATAAACAACACAAATAAGTATAAAAACTTGAAATTAAATATTTCGCCGACGTTTCGGAAATCTAATCTGTTTCCTTTTTCAAGGCTTTTTTTTGAAAAATCTTTTTTGCTGTGTATGACAAATACACAGCTCTAAGAATATAAAAATAAATAAATAATAAATATTTAATTTCAAGTTTTTATACTTATTTGTGTTGTTTATTTATAAAAACCAACCTTTAACTGATCCTTTGACGTAAACGTCACAGGCGTAGAGAGTTTTTTACCAGTAAAATACTGGTTAATTGTGATATATTTTGTAGATTCCCCTAGCACCGCTTAGAAAGAAAACATACATGTGGCAGGAAGTCCCAAAGAATTGAAGAAGGAAAAAAAATTAAGATAATGCCACAAACTTTTTTCAAAACTAAGCATTTTAAACCGATCAAAGATCAAACTTCTAGAACATGTTACAAGTACATAAATAAAGTGAATTGTAAAGTAGTAACGATTATTTTTAATTGGGGTGGTAATTAGGAGGTGATTTTCACATTTTTTTGACGCCGAAAAAATAGGGAGCAACATTATTTTCGTCATAATTCGCTTAATTTTGATGCTAGAAACTTTTATAAAAAGCAAAAATATAGATTTTTTCAAGCACTTCATGAGTTTTCCCCGAAAAATGCATTGTTTTTTGGTAACTTCACGTTCAAACTTTCAATTTTGTCGTTTGACGAATAAGAACCAATCTTCAATAAGCTATTACTCCGTTTGTATTAGGTCTACAGACACCATAAATCCACCATTCTTTTTGTTTTTTTCTAGGCTACATTTTTACTAAGAATGATTTTTTTCGATAAAATATTTACTTTTTGAGTTATTCGCGAAAAACCGTCTGAAAACGTGGGTTTATTGGTTGAAAAATGGACACTTTCATTCGCGAATAAGTCGGAAAGTATTGACTTTCAGAAAAAACTTTATAGAACAAAATTTGCTTAGTAGTAGTAAAATCTATCCATTCTCCATTTTCAAGAAAACTTGTTTCACCCCCGAGAAGGAGCGGCATCTGCTCCCAGGATAAAAGCAACCTCCGGTACAGGGTCAACTTTGAAGTAGAGGATAAGTAGAACCTAAATCCAAATTTTTGTGAAAATCGGTGCTGTTTGACAAAATTATACGGGAAAAAGGTCATTGACTGGACTATATATAAGTGTGGCAGTTGCTGATTTTAGTGTAAATTCAGTAAAAAATATAAATGGTTAAATATGAAGAAGTAAACAAAATGGTTCGCCATTATTTGATATAATCAAAAATGCATCAACATAGTTCGAACTATATTTATTAATATGTTACATTTTGAAGTCATCTTAAGTGGGATTTGAAAAACATGTCTCAATCTACCCATTCATACTTGTGTTGGGACGTGGAAAAATATTTACAATCTGCTCAAATGTTACAGTTCGATTCATAAACATTTTTGGTACGATCCAGGCAGGATAGAGCTATAACTGAGCCATAACTGAGATGTCATCTTTGTAAATATTTTGAATAATACAGACATAAAATAATTTTGTTGTATTCCTGCTACTACCTTTAAAATGCACTAAAACATAAGCGCCTCTAGATAAATTGTCCACATTAGGAATTATTTTAAGGATGGTGTCTTCCTCAGCCTCCATTTCCCATGAAGAACTTTCTCCAGAAGTGATTTCCACTGACTCCTTACTCTCGCTGTGGCCTAGAGTGACTTTCTTTCTCCATTAGTTTTTGTAGATAGTCAGCTTCTGTTATTAATTCCGAAATATCTATTATCATTTTAGTCTTCTTTTCTGTACTGATTTGTTTAATTCTAGAGAGTAAAATTTGACCGAAACTTTTGCTAGCGGTCTCAATTTCTTTTTCGTGGATGTTCGCTTTTACCGGAGATGGAATATCTTGAGATATAATCGAGTTGACACACCAAATAAAGCAATAACCTTTTAACACATTACATTATAGAAATCACATGCATGTTAAAACAGCATAAATAATATAGCCACATTTGCCCACAACAGTGGTGCCACATTGACCCAACCAAACTCTTATTAGTGGGTAAATCTGTAATTTTTAATAGTGTGGCACCATGCCCTAGGTGCTACACTTGCCTCAATTCCACACTTACCCCGGATGTCCCTAATTTGATGAAGTGCTATAATGTACAAATATTAGGCATAATTCAATTAACGAAACGCACAAAATTTATATCTTTGGTATGTGTCATTTGTCAAAAAAATCCTCGAATAGGTCGATTTTAGTTTTGTAAATGCTACATTTTGTCACTATACTAAAATTTATGACGTCATTGGTTTTTGAGTTATGACGTCATCATATATTTATAATTTTTTTTTAGTGGAGAGAGACATTTTTGTTTACTGTTTTTGGTGGTATATTCCTTTAGCTTTCTGGTGATAAGCCATTCTTTTGGAATAAAATATTTTTATTGATTGATACCTTACATAAGTAATTGTGAGAAAAAAATCATCTCCATTGCTCAAATTGCGACCCTCCAACCATTTGGCATTGATCAAGGCGGGTGTAGACACTTTGCACGCTGTTCTGAATAATCTTGTGGGCAATTTGTCTCATCTCCAAGCCAATTCTGTCTTTCAATTCTTCTATGGTATCCGGTCTGTTAAAATACACCTTTGAATTTAAGTAACCCCAAAGAAAAAAGTCTAAGGGGGTTAAATCCGGTGAACGCGAGGGCCACTCAATCGGACGTCCACTACCTATCCATCTTCCAGTAAAAGTATCATCTAAACACTGACGCACTGCTATCCCAAAATGAGGAGGGGCCCCGTCTTTCTGAAACCAGACGTTTTCAACAGGAATATCTTCATCTTCGTTGTTCGGAAACATAACTGCTAAGGCTGGCACTAACTCAACTCGCAGAAACTGTAAATATCTTGCGGCAGTAAGATTTTCTTCAAAAAAAAGGTCCCAATAAACGATCACCAGTCATACCTGCCCACACGTTTACTTTGCCTCGTCGCTGTGGGCTTCTTGAGTCCTATGAGGATTTTTGCGTGACCAATACCTACAGTTATGCCGATGCACAGTCCCCTTTAAAGAAAATGTAGCTTCATCAGAAAAGACAATGTTCTTTAAAAAATTTGGGTTTTCATCGCACAAGGTCATCAACTGTTCACAAAACTATAAGCGCCGATCTGGATCGTCCTCATTTAATTCGTGGATTAATTGCACTTTGTATGGATGGTATTTTTCTTTTTTCAATAAACGTACAGCAGAAGTTTGACTCACGTTATGATTTAAAGCCAGCTGCCTTGTCGAAAGATGGTGGTTTTCCTCAGTTTCCAGAAGAACATTTAATTTGATTTCGTTGCTTGTGCTAGGGCGACCAGATCGAGAAAGGTCAGCTACACTGCCAGATTCATCATATCTAGCCACCAATGTACTTACAGTGGATTTAGAAATTTGTTTTTCGGGATAGTTAGCATTGAAAACATCACATGCTTCCTGATGAGTTCACAGCCTATCACCATATCCAACCATCATCAAAAGTTCTACGCGTTCTGTTTCACTTAAACGTGGCATTGCATTAACTAGTTTTACACTGGCTCAGAAGTGTCACAAAACTGAGGTTCCACACGTGCCAGGAATAAAAAAGTTATCGATACTTTTCACAAAAAGGCCTGTATCTCTCTGTTGTTAAGGTGATTGTTTTTTTATTATTTTATTTGTCTTGTTTTTATGTCAAATGTTTTCATGTTAGTTAAAATAAAAATGTAGGCAACAAGATTTATCAGTCCATAAGAAAGTGGAACATTACTCGTGAATTTGCGAAAGGTAAGCCATTTTTACATAAAATGTCATTTTTCCAAAAGAATGGCCCAGGTAATATCATTTTTTTTATATCACCAGAAAGCTAAAGGAATATGCCACCAAAAACAGTAAACAAAAATGTCTGTTTCCATTAAAAAAAATTTATGATGGCGTCATAACTCAAAAATCAATGACGTCATAAATTTTGGTATAGTGACAAAATGTAGCATTTACAAAACTAAAATCGACCTGTTCAAGGATTTTTTTGAAAAATGACACATACCAAAGAAATGAATTTTGTGCGTTTCTTTAGGTTCACACTGTATATATAATAATATTATAATAAGTATTTTTAACGTATTCTCCTGACTCCTCCCATTTTTGACTAAATCGAATGGTTCATAGTTCAGGGAAATCTTCGAAGTAACAGCGGCTAGCTGTGTTGTCTCAATCAACCCCAGTCTAGGCTCAATGATGCTACTGCCCCAGGGACATATTAAAAAGTTAATGCTGATTGAATAAAACTTTAAACTATTTTACTGTTCATCGGGATCTTCACTCAGGTTGTAACCGTGTAGGTGCTTCTGCAAAATAATTGTCTTTTAAGGTTGAAGGTCAACAGAAAAGTACCTTTCAGCCATCTTGGCTGGAATCGACTCTAAGAATACCAGACCTACGTGTGTGACTATGTATTGGACAATAGTTCGATTACCTGCAGCGATGGTCAAATAAAGAGAATGGTAATGACAAAAGTGCTGATAATTGGCTTACAGTTTTTATTTGGATTCTTTTTTTGGTAAAATTGACAATTTTCAAAAAATGGCCCAGAGCCAAATTTTGGACACTATTTTTCAAAATGATGTGTTGAGTACAACGGTTTTCTTTGATAATTCCATACAGAAAACAAAAGAAAGCATGCCAACAATGTCTCTTGTACGAAAATGATTGCACAAGATGATTTCTTCAGGAATCTCATTTGTCATGTATAATTAGACTAATATAAATTCTTCTCTTTTTAGTTTCTAGGGGAAAGCGTCGGTAAACCATACTTACAGCTTTCCTGGTGTGAAATCTGTTGAGAACATTTAATATTTGACTTTTCTGAGCTCGTTATTGAATGCTAGACGTCATGACGTCCCAATATTGGTAATTATTTTTTTAATATTGCACCTGCCCAATTTTTTCGCTTGGTTTGGGAAATAAAACCCAAAGCTGAATAAATATATTTATTTTGTATGAAATTATTGATATTGTTTCCAAACAGTGCCTGTAGACGCATTAAGAATAAGATTTGTGAAGTTAGATTCATCCCTGAAAAAGAAAAAACTAATTATTTTCAAAATTACAATGCTTTTGTTCCGTCACTCAAATTATTCTGCAGAAATTTGTTTAAATAAATGCAGCTACAAGAGTATCAAAGCTTCATAAATAACTCCTATTAATAGAATTATTTATGAAGACTTCAACGAAATCGATACTCATTTACGCATAATATTTAGTAGACCATATGTTGAACAGACATAGTAGCTCCCTCCCCATAACTTAAGGTTGTAATTATAGAGAGGGATAACCCCAATTACCCTACCCCTCGATTCAACCCCTATAGGGCATGGAATTTTTTATTTTTGTAAAAAATATTTACTATTTTTAAAAAGGGGGTCTGTTGGAAGAAAGATTGAAGTGAACAGGGTTATAACCAGGGGTAGTTATAACCCCTCCATGGGGTGGGTTTCCACTCCTGAGGGTGGTTACAACCCTGGTCGCCCTGCCCTCTCTTCCGTCAAACTCCCTCTCTAAAAATGTTGAATATTTTTTAACAAGAAAAATACTTCCATGATTGGGGTCATCCGTCTCTAAAATACCACGTTCAGTTATAGGGAGGGCCAATTCATCAAGATACAGGGTTGGATTGATGTCTGTACCTGGAAGGTGACTTTAAGGGTGGTTTGGGAGCGATTTCGGGGGGGGGGGGGGGGTAGCCGGGGTCAAATACTTTTTGGACCCGATTTCAGCACCCTCGAAAACTGGGGGGGGACTAGATTGGCCCTGTAGCAGATATTTGTAATTTTCGAGCAATATCCCGACTTCTGATCTCCACTATAAATAAAACATGCATCAAACGTCGCGCCAGCGGTGGACTGAGGCGGAATATAGATTTAAATTTCAAGTTATTTTAAATTTTCAATCGTTTTAACAAAATAAATACATTGACTGAAAGGTCGTACGATGTCTCTGTGAAAAAAAAAAGATTGACATTTAATGGGCATCGTAAATTGCACCGGGGAAGTCGGAAATTCAGCCTGGCACGAGTGAACCAAAAATGATACTATTTGACATTTCGCCAAATCGATTTTGGTTCTTTCTCGACATTCACCAATAAAATAGTCGGGGAGGTACGTTGAATTTTTGGTATTGTTTTCATGCCGATTCATTTTTATTTCTAGTAATAGATTATTATTATTATAGTTACGCATTACACCCCCCTGAGGCTTGGCGAGTGATACGCCCATGATGCTAATAGCTGAAATTAAGTACCAATGGTTAGGCAACCAGTAATACACGCCATCGCTTCTGGAAGCTTGTAGATGGCTCTAGAGTTATATTGTTCTGGAATTGGAAGTCTCTAGATGGATCTAGAGGCAATTTTAGGATATATAAGGCGATATCGGTGGCGGAGAAAGAAGTTTTATTAAAGTGAAGTTCGGTAGCGAAAAGTGAGGTTATAAATCCGAAGTGTAAATATAAAATAGGCAAAAGTTAGTTTAGAGGCATTGTGTAATCACTAAATTATTAAATAAAGTGTTAGTGGTTACCATACTTGTTAAAATTATTTGAAACCCACGGATTCATACATGGTGTTTCCTAGGGGCGGAAACAGGCAGATGAGCTAAATCCCTGATGGCAGAAAGTGTAATTTTTGGTTAGCGCGCCGTGAGCGAAAATGCCACTTTCGGCAAGGGTGTCATAAAAAGAAAATTTTCTTTAAAATCTCATATATGTTATGTCGGAAAGATTTATCGTTGTTAACGTTAAAACATTGAAAAAATGTGATTTTTATTTTTTTTTACCTTTAATAACTTTTGAATGGAAAGACATTTTTAGATTCTGCAAAGATAATCGAAAACTTCAACTTCAAAATGCCAAAATATTTATAAAAATTACATCACTGGTTCCAAAGTTATAGCGTGCTATGATTACTATACTTAGGTTGCCTGCTGTCGGACATGGTCTGTAAGCGTAAAAGCGCCGAAAACTCCCAATTTTGAAATCGGTGTAACTTTTATATTGATGTAATTTTTATAATTCCTGCGGCGTTTTGAAGTTAAAGCCTTACACTTTCAGAATATTTTTTCAGGATGTAAGAATTTCTTTCTGTTCCAAAATGATTAAAGATAAAAAGGCTAAAACCGCATTTTTTCAATGTATTGAGATCAGGATTTACCACCGCGGCGCTAGCATCGCCGGCAATATGGCTGTTAAGTTATGATATTTCATATTTGACATTTGTTTACAAAAGAAACTTTATTGGTAATATGCCTTTAATGCTCCATAATATTATGACCTACGTACAGTCGAATTCTAAGTCCAGAAACATAAGAGAAGAACAGCAATTATTAAATTCGAATATGTTGATGTTGTGTGGTGCGAGCGAAAAGTATACAGAGAATATCAAATTGTTTTCTTTATGTCTACAAACGAATGTTCTCACAAAAGAACCTCATGAAGTGGCGCGCGAATTGGTAATGAGTGAAGGGGTTGAAGGTATCTCGATAAATAACATGATCTGTTTCTGCAAAGCGGGAAACATTTCAATCTCTCTTTCCTTTTTATGTTGGTTCATGAAAGGTGATAAAAAAGCTAGAGCTTTTTACCACCTTTTTATCAACGTTCATGGGAACTGCAGGAACTGCATTTTTTCTGAAGTCTTTGTGAGTACTCGACATCTTTAACCAAGAACACAACAATTGATTAGAATTTTTTGCCGATTATTTTCTTATTCATAACTTGAAAACAAATTTACCAGACAAAAGATAATCTTCTTTGAAATGTAAAGAACAAACAACAAGAGTATTATCATCACTGTTGTCATTATATGTTAACAACTTTTTAAACTCAAACCTTTGCGATATAACATACATGACATTTTTCTCGTTTTGTGTTATACTTTACCATAGAAATAATTTGGAATCGAAAATCGCATTTTTTACAATTTGTCTATAAAATTGCGAATGCTCGCGAAGTTGTCGCAAGAAATTCAAATTGTACACATCAGCGAGCGTTCGCCAACATATCAGCGAACGTATGCGAATGACAATCGTCTGGGGAACGTTCGCACAACCGTTCGGTGAACAACCGCCAAGTCTTCCGATTTTTGCGCGCTTTCCCTCGGTCATTTGGGTTTATAGGGTTATCGCTTAAGAATTACAGGGTCGGCTTTGCTTCCATCTATTGAGTTGTCTGTGAAAAATCCCTGCCTACCCAATAAAAATGCTGAAATTACGCCACTGATCTTTGCAGAACTTAAGGACGTCTGCCGTCTGCCTCGGATTTACCACTTAAATTTTTATTATGCATTTAATTACTTGGTCCGGAGGCAGACATGGTCACGTGATATAGTTGAGCTTCTTTTTGCTCCACACTCTAGAACGCTGTTAGTTCACAACGCAGCAACGTCACTTCTATTGCTGTTTACAATCTATTAAATAAAATAAATATCGTCTGCCAGATCATCAGATCATTTTAAGAAAATTGTCACGAGCCCGAGGTCTACTGATTTAAACGCCGTGAAAGGTTTGTTAGATCAATAATAATTTCCTAATGAATTTACCTAGTAGGCGAGTCTGGCTGGGATGTTTCCCAAAAATTTTCTATACCATTTGAGTTAGCCACGGATTCTTATAGGAAAAATTCTGCTGAACAAAATTTTCTTATGAAAAATTGTTCTAAACCGCGAGCTTCGTCGTCAAATAATTGTTTAAACATTTTTTTTTTATCTAATAAAATGAAAACAGTTTGACGGATAAGAAAAAAATTTGATTCAATCGAAAGATATTTTCAATACGCGTAGTTTGGTGCCAGACACAACTTTGTCAACCCGTTCATTTCTTATAGCCAAAATAAATTTCTTAATGAATAAATTGATCACTCCGAAATTAATGAGGTCAGGATATATTTTTTTAAATACATGCCTTTTATACCAAAGAATATACCATGTTTTTTTTGCCTGATGTATTTAATACTTTTTTATTGTTTAAACAATTGGCATAATTTGTTAATTAGCAAAGAACTTTTTTTTTCAAAAGTTTGACCGACTCCAAACATGATGTCAGGCATAATCCATAGAAGTCTGCACAAATGCAACTTTTTGCTTTTGTTTATTTAAAGTTTAAATTCATTTTGCAAATTAACAAATGGAATACCTCGGCTCTGGGTAAGCGTATCGAAATGGGGTTTTGTGCATATGAAAATGCTAGGAAAAAGAAAAATTTTGAGACCAGAAAGAACTTGATCGGATAACCGGAATCGGAAATAAAAGTGATATTGCGTGAGCGGCTCTATTTGTTTATTAACAACTTTTTGGACACGAGGTTTGGTGCAAATGAAAGCTGATAATTTTTTTCCATCAACCATAAAAAGTTCTAAAAAAAATATTTAATCCCTGAAGAGTTATACGCGCTTATGAACCTTAAAAAAATCTCTCTCGCAGCGTGAAAATAGTAAGATTTGACGCGCAATGGGGTGGCGAGTTCGATCCTCGGTGTGGGCATTTTTTTTCGTCAAATTTGCTTTTTTTTTTTTCATGTAACCAAGTATTTTTTATGATAATACAAGTTTTTACTTTCTGAGAAAGTTTCAAATGCGTCATAAATATATTTTTTTAATTTTTATTAAATAAATGGCTATCTTGTAACAAACATATGATTGTTCTTGTCCAACGAGGGTTTGTCGGTAGTTTTTGTTTTTTTTTACTACTTTCTGTGAAATAGATGGCTTGTTTTACTTTATTTGACGGGGGTGCCATGATTTCGACTATGAGAAATGTATAGTTTATACGAGCACAATTGAAATCATATAAAAAGTAAAAGGGTGCAAAAACAGTCGGCATTTCTTTATTGTACCTACATACCTCCACCTATCTACAACAAAGAGATGCCGACCGTTTTTACCGGCTTTTAGTTTTTATACGGTTTCAATTGTGCTCGTATATACTATAGAACATTCAAAGCAGGTGCACAGCATTAGCTCGAGAGTCACGGAATTAATGAAATTCTCAAGAATAAATAATTGTTTAAGTATAGCGTTTTTTACAATTTAAAAATTATTTTATTCTAGGAAATATTTTATTGCACGAAGAAAAAGTGAATTTGACAACAAAAAATGTTCCCACACCGAGGATCGACCCCGCCACCCCATTGCGCGTCAAATCTTACTATTTTCACATTGCGAGAGAGATTTTTTTAAGGGTCAAAAACGCGTATAACTCTTCAGGGATTGAATATTTTTTGTAGAACTTTTTGTGGTTGATGGAAAAACTTGATAGCTTTCATTTGCACCAAACCTCGTGTCCAAAAAGTTGTTAATAAACAAATTAGCCTCTTACGCAATATCACTTTTATTTCCGGTTCCGGTTATCCGATCAAGTTCTTACTGGTCTCAAAATTTTCCTCTTTCCAAGCACTTTCATATGCACAAAACTTCATTTCGATACGCTTACCCAGAGCCGAGATATTCCATTTGTTAATTTGCAAAATTAATTTTAACTTTAAATAAACAAAAGCAAAAAGTTGGATTCGTGCAGACTTCTTTGGGGGTTATGCCCGACATCAATCGTTTAAAGTTGGTTTGAAGTCGGTCAAACTTTCGAAAAAAAGTTCTTTGCTAATTGACAAATTATGCCAATTGTTTAAACAATCAAAAAGTATTGAGGACATCGGATCAAAAAAAATGTGTATTCTTTGGTATAAAAGTCACGTATTTTGAAAAAAAACAATAACCTGACCTCATTAGTTTCGGAGTAATCAATTTGTTAATTAAGAAATTTATTTTGGCTATAAGAAATGAACGGGTTGACAAAATGAGTTGTGCCTAACGCCAAACGACGCGTATTGAAAATATCTTTCGATTAAATCAAGATTTTTTCGAATTCGTCAAAACGTTTTCGTTTTATTAAATAGAAACGAAAAATAATTTGTTTAAACAATTATTTGACCATGAAGCTTGCGGTTTAGGAAAATTTTTCATAAGAAAATCTTGTTCAGCGGAATTTTTTCTATAAGAGTCCGTTGCTAATTCAAATGGTATACAAAGTTTGTAATATCACCACTTTTTTACCCCAGGCAGACTCGCCTATAGAGTAGCGGCAGAATGACTACTAGCGCTTCAGTGGAGCATTTCCGAATTACTTCCTGTGGCTTTTATATTTATGTGTATGCGTCGATTTGTTTTTTCCTGATTTTACAAAAATTTAATAATTGTTTGTTGTCGCGACTGTCATATACAGTAAATACAAACAATACCGTTGTGAGTAAATGTAATGTTCCGAGTGAATATTATTTTTTTGTTATGTTAAAACATTTCTTTGCGTAGGTGAGATGACATTTCATTTTTTGTAATATATTGTATATGTGACTAAACAGTTAATTATTAATACTCAATGAAAATTTACCGTTGTTTAGAGTTTAACATTGACTTTTCTGTCGGGCCCTTCTTTGAGTAACAAGATGGAAAAATTGGTTTCGCGAAACTAGGGCTTAATGGATGGTCCGATTTTGTATTATCTATAAAATGTGCAAATCTTTGAGCACTTATTCGGTTGCCATAAAGATCCCCCAGAACTATAAAATTAATTAACAAAATTAGTGTTTTCTCAGAATATTTTGAATTGTTAACTACACATATCTTGTATTTCATGCTTTGATCCACTTTTCCCTGCTCCAGCCTATACAAACTTGTTAAAGGAGATTTTCATTTCGGAAAAATTGCCCGATCGATGATTTTTGTTGAAACGTGTTCAAAAAGGTGTGGAGAACAAAATATCAAAATGCCACCGCGGGAAATTATGCAGCATTTCCAGCATGAACGGACGGCCGACTTAGCGCGAGTTGGAGCGTTTATTAACAAATTACTGCACATATTATATGTTTCTTTCATAAAATTTTGTGTTTTTTCCAATAGTTTTTGTTAGTTCTTTCATGCAAATTTAATTCAAAAAGTTATTCATGAAGTATCGTATTGCACCTAAATTGTTTAATAAAGAATTTTCCACACAATTTCTCGCGGTGGCATTTTGCTTTTTTGTTCTCCACATCTCTGTGAACACATTCTGATCATCATCGATCGGGGAATTTTGCCGAAGTTTGGGTCCTTTTTGTCTAATTTGACTCCCCTATGTGGGAAATGAATAAAACTTTATATTTTTAGTATTATTCGATCTATTTCCACAGTTAACCACGCAACAAACATCTCCGCATGATTTTTCCATGATATTAGCCGGAGATTATGTTACACAATAACAAACACTAAACTCTGATTTTGACAATGTCAGTTGTAGCTGCGGCGTTCCCAACACTTCCCACTTTGGTGGCATTAAAGTAAACCCAGAGATTTGCGCGTTTTTAAAAAGCTTATAATAAAATATTTATTAAAAACAAGGATTCTCCTATTCACGTAGGTACGTGTAAACGACACAGGAATTAACTTTCTACTTGGCCACTGCGAGCGGTAGCTGTCACCTACAGATAAGCTCCGCCTTTCTGCCAGTAGTCTATAGTAAATAGTCAAGAAATAGGATGTTTAAATCAAAGGCTATGAAAGATTATAGTTTTAATGATATGACTGTTATTGTTCTATATAATGAATGTCACAATTCTAGAACATTTTTACGCGATGAGACATCACCTAAATCCAACCCTGGTTTTGACGTCATTTATCGCCGGGCTCTAAATTAATACATTATCTATCATTAATTTACTTACTCTGGCCGACTTTGTTTGGTTAAACATCGCTCAAGCACACACAGCGTTATAACTTTCACAGAAGTATACTCGTAGTACTGACAAGACACGGACTGGTCGAAGGCGATAATACAATGCTTCGCTCCAACCAAAACGGGACATTCCTCGGTATCGTCTGAGGAAGACGAAATGATTATGTTTACAATAATGCCTCCCTTGCCTTTATTGTGAATACCCATGTATTCATATCCGAGCAGCGTGCCACGTATAATGGCTTTCTAGTAAAGGGGAACAATATAATGAGTGATTTATGAAACATGACAAAATATATGATTAGATGTCAATGTAAGAATATGTTTAAATTGGGAAAGGTAAAGAGCATGGTCTCATTGCCGCTTACAATATTTCTAAGCTTGATAGTGACGCTATCAGGATACTATTTTTCGAGTTTTATTTTACCCATCTAAATGGGGTGTATGCATTGGAAAAAGTATATTTTCGATTATTTCACTTATTAACAAGAAAACCACCTTAGAGGAGACTGGAATTAAACTGTAGGTTAATATCGTTTCCATGTCTTTCCTAATGTTATTTCCCTTCCCAACCGTGACCTCCCTGTAAGCGTGTGAAAACTATCGGCAGAAAGACTTAACGCCGGGGCGTGGAATTTTTCCGCATAATAGGGTGTATGCACTAGGTATATAACAATTCACTTAAAATGATGCAATAATATGAAGTAACACATAAATATGAAAGCCTAAACGTATTCATATTGATTATATCATGAGATTAAAATTAATATTTAACAAAGAAATCGACCTAAAATTCAAATATTTGAATAATTTAGAAAACGCCACGTGACGTCATCTCGTATATCGTGTGTGAAGTTAGCAACGCTTGCTCGCATCGGAACAGGTGGCAACGGAAACAAGTTTTGAGCCAATGTTGAAAACAATTAAAGGAACCGTAAATATGGAAATGTATCACGTGGAACTGAATAAAATTGAATGCGTTGAGTCATCATCTCTTACATAAAATTAAGAATTGCAAGTTTAAAACGAAGAAACACGTCAAAAGTTCAGTAGATCTTCTAAAAAAAAAAAATATAGGGCGGCGCAGACACATATTCTATTATCTTCTACAACCCTTATCGGGTGAAAGCTGTTGTATACTAATGTCGGCATTGTAAATTGAGAAATTCGGTTCGACACGAACGAATCAACAACGCCTTTTTTGATATTAGTGATAGGTACTGCATGTAAATTAATGACTAGGCCGCCGCGAGCGCTAGTAGTAAAGCTCCGCCTTTCTGCCGATAGTCCATTACATACTAAAATACCCGTATATCCAAGCGATATAGGTTTCCGTAGACTATATAGATTTCTCGAATAAAGATTTCAACTTATAGTGCAACTAAATATTATCTCTGCAGATGTATTCTCTATTTAATCTGTACAGCGACTATAAAGCATTATCTGTATATATTTTCCCTGTGTAGAATATATGATTTACATTTATACCAGATGTAAAGTATCGTTATATTATCGATAACTCATTAATATAGGTCCTGTAAAGTCCTCCGATAAAATCAACTGTTATGCAAAATGTGTTACAACTTTATTAAGTCTATATGTCATCTATAGATCTTCTATACTAAATAGGTATCGCGTCTTTACATAATAGATACTGATATTTCATCATTTATCGCACATCTTGAGTAACATTAAATTATAGACGAGATAATAACGCACCTGTATAGATTATTTTCCGTTTTCTATACAGATTCTATTTTAAAACTTGCCTTATAGTATAGGACTGACGCGCGTGACTTTTAAATGTGATGTTATGCGTTCTACGATTTGCTATTACTACGTGCAGAGTAGTGAGGAGAAGAAAATAATACCCATTGTCCATATGACGAACAATTATTTGATCTACAATTTTCGTCTGAACTAATTTTATGATAAAACTTACCGTTTTGCTGAAAATCGCGAAAAACCCATTATTGTGACCTTTGACCCCGCGTAAATTTGTTTCCAGGTATCGGATCGATGAGGACTTTTTTGAGTTCATTTATAATGGTGTTTTGAACAGTCCTACCAACTTTCAGCTGAGTGTGAATTTTTGTACCTTCACTCCTATTTTTTGGTCTAATTTGTCCGGATTACTACGCGTTGTGATAGCGATACGATAAATTAAACTTTATTCAGTCTAAATCCGAAATGTATCGTGGCGATATCGAATCGATAAATGCCAACTCTATTCTGTCTATATCCAGAATGTATTCAAACCCGTGTCGTCGCTGTACCAAAAGAATATAGGCTGTCTTTATCGAGTAAAGATTTTCATATAGACCCGATACAAGTTATATACAGTTTGGTTATACGGGTACTTATTTGAAAAAATGAAAAATTCAACTATTTATTTCTCAATTTTTAAAAATACCATTCGTGCACGCTTTCTACCGCCTAACTTTATTTAAGAGTTGTTAACTTTAATATTGTTCCTATACGTACATATGTATGAAAGAAGAAAGAACGGATGATTTAAGTATTTTAAGTGCAATTGGGTATACCGGAAGTGTGTATCAAACTTTAGAGAATTTTAATAAATTGTGTGATATATCAACGTAACATGTTGATCAAATAAATATGTGCCATCGCCATGTCCCGAGTGCGTTTATTATAGAATAGTTTAAAGTAACTCACCACATTCCTTTCTACTTTAAATTCCCAGCCCTCTTTATGAATATGCCTGGCTATATTTATAATAACGTCAATTTTATAGAAATGTTCTATGGTCAAGTTGAGAGCATCTATAAAAATAACAAAATATTAGTTTTTGGTGTGTTTTATTAAAGAGTGTAGCAAGGTAAGTGTGGGGCAGATGCCCCTCGGGAAATTAGGCTGATACTCTTACACCTTACACTCTTACTCTTGACATCACGTTACTAAGAGGAAGTACTCAGCAAGATATTACACGCCTGTCCCCGTGGTTTGCAAAATAAATTAAATAATCGATTTTCAAAAATTCCTTTTCTCTCTCTAATAACGTAACCAATTCTTATGATTTTTATACATGCGGTAAATACACCAAAGAAAATATTTGAATTAAAAATTTTAAAGCATAAAAAATTCATGTATATTGAGGGACACTATTACCATTTTTTCAAAAATGCCCCCTACTGTGCTCTATAAAATATTGTTTCAAAATTTTCGTAAGGGTAGTGCAGTGTTTAAAAATTTTAATCACTAATCATATATAAGTTAATATTTATAGTCTTCCTAATAGAAGACTACTAAACAATTAATTCAACTCTACATTTTTTTATATTCATAAGTATATTACTTCCACATCCACGTAGTGGATTGGAAGTATAGTACCTAATCGTAAAAAAAATTTCAATTTTTTTTTTTTTCGCGAAATAGGTTTAGAATGTCATGAAACGTCGAGATTTTAAATTTGAGCGAAAAAAAAATTTTTCTGTCGGTCTGTCTGTCTGTAACTTTTTTGTCAGCACGTTTTCTCCGGAACGGTTTAAGATATTGACTTGAAATTTTGTACACGTATATATTATAACAAGATCTGGAACTGGATTGTTTTCTGAAGATATCCGGTGAAGGGTTGGGGGTAAATAGGAGGAAATATGTAAAGCAAGCTGATAAGGGTACAGAAACTTGAAATTAGATGTATGTACTACAAGCCAAGGCCTAAAAAATTTTGGTAATATTTTTCATCCCCCCACCACCCCCCAATCCATTATTAAAGGGGCTGATAAAATAAAATTGAGATATTTACTTTGGTACACGTATGTATATATTATGGTGATATCAGGAAATAGATTATATTTTGGGATTATTCTGATGAAGGTTGGGAGTTAAATAGGGGTAAATAGAGGAAATAAGTAAAGCAAGCTAGTAAGAGTACAGAAACTTGAAATTCGGTGTATGTACTAGAAGCTAAGGCCTCAAATTCTTTTATAATATTTTTCAACCGCCCACTCCATTATTAAAGGGGTTGATAAAATGAAATTGAGATGTTCACTTGAAATTTGGTAGACGTATGTATTATAACGACATCTGGAACTAGAATCTATTTTGAGATGATTCTGTTGAAGGGGTTAAATAGTAGTAAATATGGGAAAATAAGTAAATTAAGCTGGTAAGAGTACAAAAATTTGGGATTTGGTGTATATACTAGAAACCAAGGCCTCAGATTTCTTTCCAACATTTTTCAAACCCCAGCAATACCGCTCCATTATTAATGGGATTGATAACATAAAATTGAGATATTTACTTGAAACTTAGTACACGTATGTATTGTAATGAGATAAAAATTCTATGACCTATAATTTCCACATACTAGAGTGCAAATCTAGTCAAGATGTCTCCTTTAAAGTGACTTGGATGAAAAATCTGGATGTGGAAGTAGTGATTCCTTAGGCTGCGTTTTTTTTTATGTACATCGAGGGTATCAAAATCAAGGGTAACTACCTTTTCTTTAATGTACTTGTACGATGTCATGTTATTACGAGATTGTCTATTGCACAATTCACTAATAATCACTGAAGTTCTCGTATAAGTATAAATATTAAAATGCGAAAAAATTGCACTATAATATAGTGGACCTATGGTCGTTTAATGTTGAAAGTGGCAGTAAAAAAAAATTAACAACAGAAAAAGATATAACAAAATAAATCGCTTGGAATAACAATGTAAGCGAGTCGTTTCAGATACAGTAATTAAATCTGTGATGCTAGCGCAAATGAATCAATATCAATAGGTAGATACGAGGGTAGATATAGTTCTTTGTATGGGGAGTTTAAGATATTGCTCTGAAAATTCGTCGGAACTGCTTTGTATTTCATAGGTAACAACTAGGTCTAATTCTGGGTTTGGTTCAAGTTGATTCAAGTTGATTTTGATCGGTAAGATGAAATCTCCTGAGTTTGTGCAACAGGCATCGCATTATTTGAGAAAATTGTTTTCTCTAACACTATTTCAGAAACTACAAATTCCACAACAAAAAACTATATCGGAATTAGTATCATTTCAACACACTGTGCTGGAATAATGTCGACAAATCAGAAGCCGTTAAACCACATTTAGTGGTTCGGTTGCTGTGGTTGCGTCGAACAATAGTTATTTATTGTATAAGTGTTTTAGATAGCGTTTTATCCACGCAAGAAAGTTTAAACTCGAGAACGAAGTTCGAGAGTTAAATTTTCTTGAGTGGATAAAACGCGTCTAAACACGAATGCTATACAACGTTTTATCCACAATCACGGTCATTTAGAATCATATTTCATCAAAAAATGATTTGACCTTTCGCTCTGTCAGCGGCTGTAACGTCAAAAATTATTAAATTATTTTAAAAAAAAGGAAGGTGTTGAATGGTTGCATTTAGTTTTAATTGTTTATCGATTCCATTTTTTAAAATTTGTGAGTTTGGTGAAAAATGCAAGAAGGCGATTTTGTTCCTGAGAAAGTCCTCCGGGAATCTGAAGAAGCAACTCTCCAATTATTGCCTGCGAAGTCCAGGGAACATTATGAATAAGTATTTTCCAAATTTAATGAATGGAAGGAAACACGGGGGGGGGGGATGACAATAAATGAGGAAGTTCTGCTATCGTATTTCTTAAATTCTAAGAAGTATGGAATTAAAGTCAAATATGATAAAAGAAATAAGGAAATGTCTATTAATATAAATGTTAATATTAATATTAATAAAAATTAAATAAAATGTAATTGATTTAATATTGTATTTTTCATTGTCCCACTAGTGGATAAAGTGGTACTTTATATGCTTCATAAGTGTGGATAAAACCAATTACAATGTGATTGTTGATAAAAAGTATTTATTTCTTGCTTCGCATTTGACATTTTGAACAGTTTTGAAGTTGTTTTCATATAATTTCTAAAATCTTGTTAGAGAAAGTATAGTCTACAACACGTTTGCAATGTCATATTCCACACTCGCGGACCGTAGTCCTCGCCGTTGGCTCGGACTAGAAACTTTTCACTCATGTTGAATGTGGGAACATTCCAAAGCTTGTAGAATATACTATTCTGTAACACAGTGTTGTATCTTGCTCTGTGTAGTTTCTTTTGTCCTGCTACTTTAAACATGAAAGTAACACACGCTACTGATTTAGGATCCTTCTCACTATGCATTTTCGCTGATTATATATTACCACTACCTTTATAGAATCATAAGAATTCGTTACGTTATTAGAGAGAAAAACATGTTTTTTTTGATAATTCGATTAATAGAAACCATCTGGAGTTGAATAAAACTTAAATTGGGTAAGTATTTACTTTATGCTTCCACCCTTCACATCGCGATGAATGTGGGCTAATGTTGTAACGTGCGCTCAACCGGAGTGATGCCTGAGTCGAAGCAACTATACAATATTTGAGATAACCAGATATTTTAATCATCCCTAGATGATGCTAACGTGGTGTGCGAAACGCGTGTCGAGTATCGATATTCGAGTGTTGTGTTCAAGAGTTTTGGTGTTTGTGAAAAATAGGAATTAACATATTTAACGTAACTATGATAGAAAGGGTTATACTCAACTTCGTATTAATTTAACTTTGGTAGTATCGGTTCTGATGAAAGCTATTCTGCTTTTTCCAAATTTTTTGCTAAGGCGACAAATGACTTGTTTCCCTACTTTTTCATCTTCATCTGCAATCATAAGAGCCTTTTTATTAGGTCGGTAGGTATATCTAATTTGTGATGACTACTTTTACTCCACATCTTAATAGTTCCCGTACGAAGTACAGCCCAGTCTCATGAGAACCTCCTGTAACAAGTACCACCTTGTCCTCGATTCCTGGCGTCTTTTCAATGGGAATGAATTTTTCTCCACAGCCCAGTGTTCCCATTTTCACCCTGGTCCCATATTTTCTAGGCGAGCTAGAAAAACGGGTATAATTGTAATTTTAAAGACCATTAAAAAAATCGATCATATTAATATTTACACAGAACTTCCCTCTTTATTTAAACAGGGTGGTCACTCTAAAAAGTTATTAATTAAGGAACGATATAAGAGAATAATAATGGGAATGTAGTTATCTCTATTGCTCCAAAGGAAATTTGATAAAATTCGGTTAATAAAATATACAGAAGGCACCCGACAGAAAATATAAATAATAATAGTACAGTTAAATAAGCTAATAGTAGGGGAGCCCACGATGCTAAATGGGGATTTACTCGAGCGTCGTGGGGACCTACTGGATTTTTGAAGATTAGATGGTAGAAAGAAAAAAATGTTATATGATGTATACCCTTTCACCGGTGGGGGGAGCGTCTTCAGGCTTTCAAAAATATAAAAAAACAGTCACATGGAGATACTCGAGCGCGTCAGATATTGATAGTGTATATGCCCCACGTGTCTCCGATGACGGAGGGATATTAATCTGCTGGTTTGCATAGTGGGCGCGGCCGTACGAAAGGGTTAAAAATGGGGAAAAAAATGTACTCGAGCGCATCAGATATTCAGAGAGCATGTTGAGTGGACCAGAAAATACAAAAGAAATCGACATTTTGAAATACTAAGTTAGTGTTAGCTAGAGAAACTTGTTTTGAACAAAATCGATCCATAAATAAAAAAGTTATAAATTTTTTTAAATAAGAAAAAACTACATACTTATTTTTGTTTTGTTTTGTAAATAAACTGAAAATGTCTAAAACTAATATTATTTATAAAAAATACTGCGAAGAGTATCATATAGAATGTGCAATAATTATATAAAAAATGCAGTAAATCGGCGATGAGTATAACGGTTAGCTCGTTGTTAATTAAAGTTACAAGAAATGGGTTTTTATGTCTTCAACTTGAAACGCTGTCAAAATGAATCTAGATATAGAAAAATTGCTCAGGATCTTTTTTGTAGAGCATTAAATTTCCTATAAAAGATTTGGCGACGGCAGTTGTGAAAAGAGCTATCTTCCTGAAATTTTCAAGGCATTAAAGACCTAATGCTGTAAGAAAATATTTAAAAAATTTATTGAATGCATTTTAGTGAATGACTGTTGTCTATTTGTCCCACACGCAAACTGCATTGACCCACAACTTTCAAATTTTTAATTTCACAAAAAATACTTACCACGGACAAAATAATGATGAATAAACCAATTGATTTTTGACTACCAAACTCCTAAAAAAATAGAAAATTTTCTTTATTACTCTGAACGGTAGTTAATGCAGCTATTTTTGTCCCTCGAATATGATTTGTAAGTCCAAAGTTCTCAATTTCTCTATTTTCTACCTGCTTCATTCTCCCAAATTACCTTTTTTTTAACTAACGCAGTTAATATTTTTCACCGACTTAAAGTTTATTTCGGTGAAATACCTTAGTAATAGAAATAAACTTAAAAGTGTAACGTAGATGAGGAAATAATATCACGACAGCTGAAACATAATATTAAATTGTTTTCACCCTGATTTTGGAACGCAGGAGTTTTGACATGGAAATCATAATCTATGGGCAAAAGTGTGTTAACGAAAGTATCAAAAATATTTGTAATTTCGTTAACAAAAAATTCTTATGCAAGTTCCTTACCTAAATAAAATTGTTGATGAAATATTCTGAAATACTGTTAATTTTGATAAAATCATTTCCTATTTTTGCCTGATTCTCATTATTTCAACATTGTTGTCAAATATTTGACATATAAGCCTCAAATTGTTTACTTCAGTTTTGGAATTAAATATCTGACATACGCCTGCCGAGCATCACAAGGAGCTCCCTCTATTGCTGAAAATGTGCTGAGCTAGAGCTCAGAGTCGAAACTTTAATGGGCTTGTTCCATGATATTCTTTTTATATGGTTTTTATACTTTTTCATATAGTACTCGATATTCTCATTATACACTTAAAATTTCGTATTATTAACTTTTTCCGTTCTCGAGATATAAGGAGTTGAAATTAGTAATAGTTGCAAAAACCGAGCGCTCATTTGTGACGTCACTATACGCAAGTGACGTAAGAAAAATGGCTTTCTGGGACCTTTCAAATTTAACCTGAAAAGTCGAAAAACATAGAATTTTTAAACGCTGGTAACTAAATAAATACGTCGAGTGGAAGTTCGTTCTATGTGTCTACGGAAAGGAGAATGTCGGCGATGAATTCTAATCGTAAATTGCAGGGTCGAAATCGAAAATTCGTTCCGGCAGGAGCGAGAGAAAATTGTAATTTTTTGACATTTCACCAAATTGTACTCCCCTACTGTCAAGTAGTAAGCAAAACAAACAATACTTCGAAAGCACTTATAATTATAACCAATAAGGAGCATCAAGTCTATTGACATCGCCGTGTCTATGCGTATAGTGACGTAGCGCCTGGCCACGCCCCATTTTCGCGAGATGGAAATTTGTAGTAGTTTTTAAGATACTAAACGTGCGAATAACATGCTGATTTTTTGCAGATCCATTAATTTATACTTGCATTTTCGATTTATGAAATAAAAAAAAATGCCGAACAAGCCCATTCACTATGCGGTGCATCAGTCGTATACATTTTTTTTTACCCGACTACGACAAATAGTTCAGGCACCTAATCAGGGCGTGTTATCTTATAAGAAAATACTGAAGCTTTGTGAGGGAGATAGACAATCTTCTTCTCTTTGTCTCTCAGATTCCAGAACAATCCTATAGTCTGTTTTAAACCAGGAGGAGTAAACGTGGAAGTTCCATTCACACCATATAACTAACCAGAAAATACACTAAAACCTTTTTGGCGTTTTGGACAACCAACAATACATGACTACAGTGTTTTTGTGTGTATTTTATTACATTATATAATGCATCGACCTCTATTTGACCTCTAGGTATTTTATACAGCATCCGTATCATTTACGCAATAAGGAACCAAGTAATTAGTCACTTTTACCTCCAGATTTATACAAAAGGGATTAAAAACTGATATATGATATGCAAACGATAAAACAGAAATCATAACCAAATAATGTATGACATGAAATTAAATTTTTTACAATATGTCATAATTTATGACTATTGTTTAAAACTGGCGAGGGCGTATCCAATCACAGATGTAAGATTTAGCGCCTTAAATTAAAAACGCTCCTCCTGGTTTAAAAACAGACTATAGGAGCGCTGATTGACAAAATGAGGAGGTTAGAGTTAGAAAGTTATCATTTGTATGCATGTGGCGACTTGTGTTAGTGTTGGTGTTTCGGCTTGTTTTCATCCGTAAGTTATTTGATAGCGTAAATGGGCACACTTTGCATTCAATAGCTGGAAAAGTTCTTAAATATACCGTTAGCAACAACAGTTGACATTTAACTTTCTTCAGTAGAGCCAGAAACTATTTGCGAAATATGTAATATAAGGAAATAAATGGTAACCTAGTCAGACCACCATCCCTTGGCAATTGGGAAGTTACCTTAAACGTAATGGAGAAAAGCACCCCAACGGCAGCCTTGGAGACCCTATTGGACCTCCCCCCACTTAGCATAGTGATCCAGGGAGAGGCCAGAATGGGAGCATATAGGCTGCAAATCTCAAATACCCCGAGTCTCCTCGGAGCTAGATTTGGGGGACACTTGAGGATAATAAACACTTTAGAAGACCCTCTATTGAATATGAGGTCAGACTACATGATATCAAAAATCACCTTCAACAAGCCCTTCAATATCACCATTGGAGATAGGAAGGGCTGGTTAAAAGAAGCTCCTGACATACTATGTAAGGGCCTAACCTGGTATACTGACGGGTCTAGGACGAGCATAGGAGCTGGAGCTGGAATACATTGTGAAAGATCCAGGGCAAGTGTAAGTCTTTCTCTTGGGCAACATGCCACTGTATTCCAATCAGAAATTCTGGCTATACTTGAATGTGTACGCGAGAATGCAAGTCGACAATATGTCAACCAGCAGATCTCCATTGCATCAGACAGTCAGGCGGCACTTGGGGCACTAGCCTCCAACAGAGTGCCATCTCGACTGGTATGGGACTGCCATGAAGATGGTTACCCGGGGGTTTTTGGGGTCGCTGATCACGATTCTGAAGTCCAATTTAATAAGTTCAAAATGGCTGACTGGAAGTAGAGTCAATTTCACGGGAAAACTTGTATTTTTCTCGTTTTTTGCCGAAAATGAGCACTCGGAGGTTTTTGAGGTCACTGATCATGAATCCTAAGTCCAATTTACGAAATTCAAAATGGCGGACTGGAAGAATAGTCAATTTCTCCGGAAAAACTTGTATTATTTCCTTTTTTAGGCTGAAAGTGGAAACTCGGGGGTTTTCGTGGTCGCTGATAACAAATCCCAATGAACAATTTTGCTTACTTAAAGTAACTGTTATATTTATAAGTGGTTTATTAAGGTTGTGAGTTTATCAAAGTGGTTTATAAGATTACTAAAGAGTTACGAAGTTGCATAGTGCGTATGTAAAATTACTAAAAGATTTAAAACCCTAGGTTTTATAAAATGGCAATGGAAACGTTTCCATCACCGACTTATAAAATTTTTAGCAACTGTTACTATAATTTATATAGAGAGTTTTTTTAGAAGTTGCAGTAATAAGTTTATAAAACTAATAGTGTTCAATTTCTATATGGGGGTTGGTTTTGATGAATATAAAGTTCCTGGTCCGACAGTAACAACACTAACTGTTAACATAACCTCAAATTCTATGTTTTTGTAAGTTTATTCTCCGATTTAATGTTTTTATTCGCATTTCTAAACTAGAATCAGTGTAACATTAATGAACTCTCTCATATAAGATTTCCAATTTTTTTAATATAGTTAATTTTTACAGTTACGTAAATACCTATAAGTAGGTAAACCTAGACATCAGCCTATAAATGAATACGCACTTTAATATCATTTGATCTGCCTTTCTGTTTGTGGGCGTCCAGATAAATATAGACGATGTTTCTACCGTTTTAACGAGTATTACTAATATTGCATCATATGTCATATGATTTGTCAATCCATAAAGTATTATTTGCAGCAGGACTACTGATGTTAAATATTTGGAAATGCTTTAATAAATTAATTGATTTTTGATAAATTTTATTAGATATTAATAAATTTATTCAAGTCTGTCCCTGAAATGTTTGGGGAAAAATCCAACCTCACATTCTTGGTTATATAGAGGCACAAAAGTTCTATAAGAATTACAGAAGTTTCTTTTCAGATTTATAGTGTCCCTTTGGTATTTTCAATATTGATGCCGTACTTTCGATCCTGTCAGTGGACGCCATATTGATACTTTTAAGAAAACTGTTGAAAAACAGGTGGAATTTTAATATCCTCAGCTTATACTACATTTTATGTAAATAAAAATATCTACCATAAGTTAAAAAGTGCTTTTTATGAAGAGTCGAATGGTGTCAAAAATTTTAAAAAAAAATTTTTAGTTAAAATTTTTAAATATACCGGGTGCCACAAGTAAGTGGCTCACCCTTATATTTCCTTTATTTTTTAACTTATTCATTTGAAATTTGGGGTGCATAAACTACCTGTAAAAATTGATTTTTGGACATGAAAAATGGTATGAGACCATTTCCGGTTTACCCGGAAATGACCGCAACTTTCGAATTTTAAATGGAACACCCTGTATATTTTTACATATTTGGATTCAAGACAACATTCTAAATACACCATGAGAATTTCGCGAATTTTTGAGTCGATGTTCAGTTTTTTTTAAGCATTTTAAGATATTCATCTAGAGTGCTTTGAAATACCAAAATTTGTTCTACGGTATGTAAAGTCCAAGGGAAAAATACAATTTTTCATTTAATTTCATTAATAACCATTTACGAAGCCTCCAAAGTTGAACATATCACTTTTTTATCGAAAACTTTTTTTTTTCAAATGGAAAGGTGGTGGCTCATTATGTTCAATAAATTATAGATTTTTTTCTGAATTTTTTGACATATGAAGTAATTTAATACCACTTCCGGTTTCGCAGGAAATAATCCTAACTTCTGATTTTCGAATGGAACACCCTGTATATTATTACATTTTTTGATTCAGAATGAATTTTTGAACATGTGTGGTGATTTTTATAAATTTGTGGCAAGTTGGTATTTTTTATAGCAATTATAAATTTTAATCTAGACTGCTATGAAATAAAAAAATAAGTACTTTGTCATTTTAGATTGCACAGAAATTTTTTTTTATACATAGTTACTATTATTAACCATTTTGTAGGCATTTTAATGCAAGTAATTCAGTTTTTTTTGAAATAACTCTTTTTTTCAGATGGGACGGACGGTGGTGGGTCCTTATATCCATTAAATTGCCCTTTTCTACGAATCAATTGATATCACTATGCTTGGGTTTTTATTAACATTTATTTAAAAAACTGTAAAAACAGATTGTACTTGTGGTATTTTAAATCTATAGTTATTATTATATGGCTATCAAAAAATTTCGCATCAAGTTGCCTTTGCATTTTAAAGAAAAAAAAAACGTATGTTTATTATTATTCGAAATTCTAAATCAAAATTTTTAAATAATAACACATTGTAAGAAAACTGAATCAAAATTAAAATATTTACAATTAACAAAAATTACAAGTATTGTTCAAAGTGGCCTACCCCACGAGCTATACCACTCTCTTGCTCGATGTTCTGTCTCTCGAATGACGTTTTCCAATATTTCAGATGTTATAGTATTGAATGCAGCTCTTATTCTGTTTTCTAGATTTTCTAATGTCAAAACTGGTATCCCGTACACTTTATCCTTGAGACATCCCTATAAATAAAAATCCAAACAGGTTAAGTCCGGAGACCTGGCAGGCCACCGTACCAGACCATGAGTTGCTATTACTTGTTCACCATACGTCTCAGTGAGATGATTTAAACCAATTCTGCTATTGTGCGGAGGAGCACCATCTTGTTGAAAGTATAAGTTCCTAAATTGAGCTAATGGTAGCTCTGCAACTTCATCCCATATCTCATTTTGTAGGAACTCGAGGTATCTTTCACCCGATAATGTTACTTGAAACAAAATAGGCCCTACTATGCGGCATCCATAAATGACTGACTAAATGTTGATTTTCTTGAGACCAGTATCTAGTGTTGTGTCGATTAAACATTCCATTATTTGTGAATCTAGATTCATCTGAGAATAACACATTTTCTAAAAATCTGTTATCTTGTTCACGTTTATTAAGTAATCACTCACAGTATTTGTACCCTTCGATCATTATCAGCTTCATAAAGATGCTGGTGTAAGTTGTATTTAAAAGAATGATAATTGTGTTTTTTTAATATGCGTCTTACTTTCCTTATTTGAACCCAATTCCTCTGCGATTTGTCTCGTAGAAGCAACTTGATCATAGTTTACTATGGCTAGCACATTAATTTCCAACTTTTTCATTATTTGTATACACCATTATTGCAATACTTAACTAAAAGTTTCAATTAGAGAACTGTCATTTAATTTATTTTGTTTCTCTTTTAAAATACAAGGGTAACTTGATGCGAAATTACAATAGTTAACTAAAAGTTTCAGTTAGAGAACTGTCATTTCGTTTATTTTGTTTCTCTTTTAAAATGCAAGGGTAACTTGATGCAAAATTGCAATAGTTAACTAACAGTTTCAGTTAGAGAACTGGCATTTCGTTTATTTTGTTTCTCTTTTAAAATGCAAGGGTTACTTGATGTGAAATTTCTTGATAGCCGCATAATAATAACTGTAGATTTAAAATACCACAAGTACAATCGGTTTTTACAGTTTTTTAAATAAATGTTAATAAAAACCCAAGCATAGTGATATCAATGGATTCGTAGAAAAGGGCAATTTAATGGATATAAGGAGCCATCACCGTCCCATTTGAAAAAAAGAGTTATTTTAAAAAAACTAAATTACTTGCACTAAAATGCCTACAAAATGGTTAATAATAGTAACTATGTATAAATATTTTTTCCTGTACAATCTAAAATGACAAAGTACGTATTTTTTTTATTTCTTAGCATTCTAGATTAAAATTTATAATTGCTATAAAAAACAACAACTTGCCATAAATTTATAAAAATCACTACACATGTTCAAAAATTCATTCTGAATAAACAAATTTAATAATATACAGGGTGTTCCATTTGAAAATCAGAAGTTAGGGTTATTTCCTGCGAAACCGGAAGTGGTATTAAATTACTTCATATGTCAAAAAATTCAGAAAAAAATCTATAATTTATTGAACATAATGAGCCACCACCTTTCCATTTGAAAAAAAAAAGTTTTCGATAAAAAAGTGATATGTTCAACTTTGGAGGCTTCGTAAATGGTTATTATTGAAATTAAATGAAAAATTGTATTTTTCCCTTGGACTTTACATACCGTAGAACAAATTTTGGTATTCCAAAGCACTCTAGACGAATATATTAAAATGCTTAAAAAAACTGAACATCGACTCAAAAATTCGCGAAATTCTCATGGTGTATTTAGAATGTTGCCTTGAATCCAAATATGTAAAAATATACAGGGTGTTCCATTTAAAATTCGAAAGTTGCGGTCATTTCCGGGTAAACCGGAAATGGTCTCATACCATTTTTCATGTCCAAAAATCCATTTTTACAGGTAGTTTATGCACCCCAAATTTCAAATGAATAAGTTAAAAAATAAAGGAAATATAAGGGTGAGCCACTTACTTGTGGCACCCGGTATATGATTTCAGTGGCGCCTTTATTTTTTTTAGGTACAAATGCCAATTTTACAGTAAAGATGCATTTGCATGAAAATTTCAGAGGTATATTTGCCACAAAAGTCAAGTATAACATATTTATAATTGAAGTATATTTCATATACAGAGTAAAAGTCTCCATATTCTTAGAAAGGAACATGTGATCATTTCAGCATCAACAACTAAAGAAAGAGAAAGGTGAAAGAAAGAGCAAGAAGGAGAGGTTCTGTATTTAAAGTTTATAAGGAAGTTTATAAAAGTAAAAGTTACATTTCTATTACTTCTTACTATAAAACTTAGAGATAGGTAATGGTGATCCTTATAGAGCGCGCCATTTAAACTGTTTAAGTGGTATAAAGTGGTAATTGAATAATTTTCCTAGACAATGGATGTTACTGAAGTTTTTATTATTCGGTGATGGTGATATTTAAATTACCTTTACAAAACAAACATTGTTCATTGGGATCTGATGTCCAATTAGAGCAGATTCAAAATGGCGGACCGGAGGTAGAGCCAGATTCTCAGGAACACCCCAAGTTTTTCCCGAAAAATATACAACTTTCCAAAAAATAAATGTGTTGTTTGTTCTAAATATCTTTCTGAACTCTGCAACAAAAATAAAGCCAATTGACTCTGTACTTTTAATTTTAGAACTAAAATGCCAAAACGACGCGACTAATGCGTTACTTGACTAATGCGACATGCGCGTGTCCAAATATCTATATAATATAGCCTTTGTTTGTGAAACGCGACAATATTTTATATTACAGAAATAGTACAGACAAATTAGCCATTTAGGGTAACAAAAATTAATAAAAGGATCATCTCCGGGATTTAAGTAGGTAATAGCCTGGAGAATGAGATGATGCGAATTGCACTTCCAAGTTCCGGGAAAATTCAAAAAAATTTGGAAATACTTTTTGGTTTTCGGTTTTTTTGCTCTAGCGACCAAAATAATAAAAACAGAGAAAAAAGTTTTGAACAAAAGTTGTAGCTCGTCTCTTTCTCTACAAAAAGGTCTGTCTTATTTAAGCTGTTTAGAAGATAAATCAAGTTTTCCACTTATTGTTTTGAGCCGCTTCGAAATGCGCGAAAAATGAGAGTTCTCCGAGAGTTTCGTACGACCGGGCTCATCGATCGATAATTCTTATTATTCAGAGCCCCTAAAAAAATGAAAATAACAACGAATGTAGAGAAAAGTCTCAGCTTTAATGTGGACCTAATCACAAAATCATTAAAAAATTTATCATGGAGAAAAAGTGTGGCTTAGTAAACTTTGCACAGTTGATCCACAGATTTGTTCATATCTTTGCCGGGAGTCGTTAAAATGATAATTCATTTTGCAAATATATTCCTATATAATTATATATTAATCCAATTAACATTTTTTTGCAATTACTTGTGTTGGAAAAATATGCCTTGCGCTCGAAGTAGAGGGTATATTTCTCATCGATCGAGTTACCCCCAATTTTTTAGTTCAATTCGCTATATCTTAATTAATAATAATGGCACAGTCTTAATTTTTGGATTATAAGTACAATAAAACGTATTCTTTCGAATGACTTTAGAGTTTTTTAATTGCGTGCAGTGCTTTTTAAATTTGTCTACATTATTCATGATGTTCAGAAAATGCACAATTATATAATAAAACATATACAAGTTATTTGTTTCTTAACATTCTTCTATGAGATTTTTACGAAATATAGATTAAAATGCGTGGAATCGAATTCATGCAGTGAAAAAGCACCCATTGTTACGGGAGAAATAGGGAGGACTCATAAAACTCAAAGATATGAATAAATCAACGGTATAAAGTTTACTAAGCCATCTTCTAACACTGTTTTCTCTATGATGAAAATTTGTATCAATTTTGTGATTAGTTCCACATTAAAGCTGAAACTTTTCTCTACATTTTATGTTATTTTCATTTTTTTAAAGGCTCTGAATAGTAAGAATTATCGATCGATGTGTCCGGTCGTACGAAACTTCCGGAGAATTCTCATTTTCCGTGCATTTTGGAGCGGCTCAAAACTATAAGTGGAAAACTGGATTTATCTCCTAAACGGCTTAAGTAAGAGAAAAATGTGTAAAGGTCTTTTTTGTACAGAAATAAACGAGCTACAACTTTTTTCTCTATTTTTATTATTTTAGCCGCTAGAGCAAAAAAAACCGAAAATCAAAAAGTTTCTCCAAATTTTTTTGAATTTTCCCGGAACTTGAAAGTGCAAAGATTACATCATTTCATTCTACATGTTATTACCTAGTTTAATCCCGGAGATGATCCTTTTATTAATTTTTACAAGGTTTTTACAAAAGTTTGGCTTCATTGCCTGTACTAAAAATGTTCCTTAAACATCTGAGAATAGGTTGGTATAAAGAAATTTGAAATCGATATCGTGAAATAAAAAGTCATGCCTGTGTGAAAGCAGTAGATGAGCATTTTTATCAAATCATTATTAAATTAAATATATTTAGTTTTTCAAAATGTAATATGTCGAATTACGACACTTTTCTAATATCGAGTTGTTATATGGAATAAACTCTTATCAATCAAAGCTAGAATCATTCACCAAAGTGTAGTAGTTTTTGAGTAATATGTGTTTTTACTTGTAAACGGGCGGTATAGAAAAAATTGTGATCTCTGAAATTAGATGCTCACAAATTTGGTCTCGACCAAAGGAAAAGGTCGTCAACCGGGAATATAATACATTATTTATATCTTTATCAGATGGTCTAGGTCCCATATCTTTCCACTCCGAAAAAAATTTTTGGACGACTTCAACCCAAATCCCGTTCCTCTAAAAGTGACATATACCGCCGAACTGCCCCCATTTTCGTGCTTGTTTTCTTCCAAGACGTTTTTTTTTAATGTTGCAACGAATGAACCGGAAAATTCAAGTGTGAACAAAGTTAAATAATTTAAAATGTATGTATTTTTTGACAATCCCACCTTTTGGAGGTGGAAGTTTAGGTATTAATCTTAAAAACCTGCACCACGGTTTTATTTTTATTTTATTGTTTTTAATGAAATACGCATTAAGACGTTGAAAACTACGTGGCTCTCAGTATTATGATGACAGTAACAAAACGTTTCAATCTAAATTTACTAGTATTATTGAAACACACGTAATACTTCGAGAAATTTTTACTTTCTGATATCCAACTGGTTTCATATCATTTGCTTTTGCCAATCAAAAGTTATAGCCACTTATGTACTGTGCGCGCGCTCCCGCAAGCCTATTCCAGTTAAGTGTGAGCGAACGGCCGACGCGCGACGTAGCGCGACTTGAATGTTAGTTAACAAATTACTGCTCGCTCAACTTTAATTCGACAAATATATGTCTTATATGTTTCTTTTGTAAAAAATGTATCTGTTCTTTCCGATGGTGCTGTCAGTTTTTTCCTACAAATTGAATTTAGAAAGTTATTCATGAAATCGTATTTTTGCACCTAAGTTGTTTAATAAAAAAAATTCCACATAATTTCCCACGGTGGCATTTTGATATTTTGTTCTCCACACCTTTCTGAACACGTTTCAACAAAAATCATCGATCGGGCAATTTTTCCGAAATGAAAATCTCCTTTAACAATTCTGTATAAACTGGAGCAGAGGGAAAAGTGGATCAAAGCATGAAATACAAGATAAGTGTGTAGTTAACAATTCAAAATATTCTGAGAAAATACTAATTTTGTTAATTAGTTCTATAGCTCAGGGGGATCCTTATGGCAACCGAATAAGTGCTCAAAGATTTGCACATTTTATAGATAATACAAAATCGGACCATCCATTAAGCCCTAGTTTCGCGAAATCAATTTTTCCATCTTGTTACTGAAAGAAGGGCCGACAGAAAAGTCAATGTTAAACTCTAAACAACGGCAAATATTCATTGAGTATTAATAATTAATTGTTAAATTGTAAAAAAATGTTTTAACATAACAAAAATATAATATTCACTCGAACATTACATTTACTCACTACGTTTGTACTTATTGCATATGACAGTCGCGGCAACAAACAATGATTAAATTTTTGTAAAATCAGGAAAAAAGCAAATCGACGCATACACATAAATATAAAAGCCACAGGAATTAATTCGGAAATGCTCCACTGAAGCGCTAGTAGTCATTCTGCCGCTACTCTATACTTTATATACTATTTCTAGTGAAAAATTGACTTCATTCTTTAAATACGTTTAGTAGTCTATGACATTTGCTGATGCTTTGACGTTTATTAACTGTATCTGACAGTTGTTGATATTTTGACGTAGGAAAATTAATATGGAAATACCACAAAATATCCAAAACAATGCGGGAGAAGCCACAGAAAATGTAATGCCGGTCAAATCCGAACCATTATACGATAAGGAATATGAAACGTTTACTCTTTCTTTGCTTCTCAAATAACAGGGCGTTATGGCCATAACGCCCGCTCATTATGCCCGTGGTCATTATGAGCGTCTTTATGGTAACGGTAGCCAAGGTATAATAAACAAATAATATGCAGGTGAAAAATAAAATGTTATAAAACTACCCAAAGTAGTACTTATGATGGAGCTATGGAGCTTTGGTGCTCCACAGGAGCCAAAATACTGAACATGAAGCATCGTGGCTATGGAGATTTTTGTTTAGGATGACAAAAGTTATAATATACCAAAAATTCAGACGATTCTACCGAAATCCAATTCCCATAAGGTTTGTGAAGGGCCCTTTACTGAGATCCACCGGTACAACCGGGCCTTAGAATATCTGATGAATACTAACAAGATATATTTATAAAGCAGTTTGTTTAATTTTTATTACATTTTATATTTTAACATAAATTTTTTGTAATTTCGGATATGTATACTTTACAGTGACAAAAGTTTTATAGGCAGATAAATTACTTTCACAAATTATGCGGCTAGCACGGCTATTACTTTTTGCAGGGATCTTTCCTCGCACAAGGGTCTTTTTTCTTTTCCTTTTTGCACGGGTCTTTCTTTCCCTTTTTGCATGGGTCTTTCTTACCAGAGTCTTTCTTACAAGGGTCTTTTGACTTTTCTATTTTGCATGAGCCTTTCTTAGAAAGTTCTTTTTTCTTACCGCCACCGCGACCGTCGGCCCTGTATGTTTTTCTGTCTGGAATGTTCACTTTGTAAAACTCATTTCCTTCGGATACCCAAATGCTGCCGTTTTCATCTGCCTTTAACATGGTTACCACTCCTTTTCCAACTTCATCTACTCTGAAAAAAGATGCAAATTGAACCATCTAATCATCGGAAAATATATTTTAAGCGGGCGTGAATGGAGCTAATACTCCATTGAAAACACGGGGGGGGTGAACAGAAAAGAACACTGGTCTGAAACTACTTTGACTATAGGTTTTTTTTTGGGTCGCCGATTACAAAAATCGGGGTCCCGCAATCCAAAAGCGCCAATGTTTTTTGTGATAATTTTAATAAAAATCAGAAAGTAACGGGGAAATATAGGAGAACTTGAAGCGAGAAGTAAAAGAAAAATTATATTTTTATTTCATTTCGATTTAAGAGTGGTTTAACCCCACTCCAAAAGAGTTAGAATAAATTTCAAGACTTTTTATTAATATTTCATCAAAAATAAAATGAAAATGCAAAAAAAATTAACTCGTCTTTCAAAGCCTGCTTCAATTTAGGCGTAGGAGGGGATAGTTTTACCTCCTTAAGGATTGAGAATAATTACCTTTTGTCCGATAATATCCATTCAACCAAATTTGAAGCTAAAATGTAGGAAAACAATATTTTTTACCAATTTTTTAAATTTTAAGTCGATATAGTTTTAACCCCTTTCTGATTCATATGATTTGGCTATATTTGGTATAAATCAATCACCTCTGCAAATTACTGTTAAAAAATGGGGATTTCATGGGAGCCTTTTTGATTTTCATTGAAATTATCGCGAATAACCCTCTTAAAGGTGTGTTTTCGCATTTTTAGGAGTGTTTCCCAACTTTTAGGACTAGAGGACCCCGATTTTCGTAAACAGCGACCCAAAAAACGTATAGTCAAAGTGGTTTCAGACCGGTGTTCTTTCCTACACCCTTTCGCGCGATTTGAATGGAGTGTGAAGATTGAGCCGAATCCGTCAATAGGCGAGTCTGCCTGGGATTTTTCTCAAAAATTTTCTGTACCATTTGAGTTAGCCACGGATTCTTATAGGAAAAATTTCGCTGAATAAGATTTTCTTATGAAAAATTTTCCTAAACCGCGAGCTTCATTATCAAATAAATGTTAAAACAATTTTTTTTCGTTTTTATTTAATAAAATGATAAGCGTATTGAAATAGGGCTTTGTGCATATGAAAATGCTTGGAAATAGGAAAATGCTGAGACCAGAAACAACTTGATCGAATAACCGAAACCGGATATAAAAGTGATATTACGTGAGAGGCTCTAATTTGTATATTAATAACTTTTTGAGCACGAGGTTCAGTGCAAATGAAAGCTAACAATTTTTTCCATCAACCACAAAAAATTCTACAAAAAATATTCAATCCCTGAAGAATTATACGCGTTTTTGACCCTGCAAAAGATCTCTCCCGCAACGTGAAAATAGTAAGATTTGACGCGCAATGGGGTGGAGGGTTCGATCCTCGGTGTATTCCATTTGTTAATTTGCAAAATTAATTTAAACTTTAAATAAACAGAAGCAAAAAATTGATTGAAGGAGCCGTTACTCTATGGTAGTTAATCATTTTGCACAAATAACTAAATAAAACACACTACTATGTTTTCTACCACTATGTATTTATAAACTGCAGTCGCAATTTTTATAAATACATAGGGGTAGAAAACATAGTAGTGTGTTTTATTTAGTTATTTGTGCAAAAAGCAAAAAGTTGCATTCGTGCAGACTTCTATGGGGGTTATGCCCCACATCAATATTTATCGTTTAAAGTTGGTTTGAAGTCGATCAAACTTTCGAAAAAAAAGTTATTTGCTAATTAACAAATTATGCCAATTGTTTAAATAATCAAAAAGTATTGAAAATATCGGGCCAAAAAAAATGGTATATTCTTTGGTATAAAAGGCATGTTTCTTGATAAATACAATATCCTGACCTCATTAGTTTCATAGTAATCAATTTGTTAATTAAGAAATTTTATTTTGGCTACAACAAATGAACGGGTTGACAAAATAAGTTGTATCTGGCGCCAAACGACGCGCATTGAAAATATCTTTCGATTGAATCAAGATTTTTTCGGATCCGCCAAACCGTTTTCATTTTTTTAAATATAGACGAAAAAAAATTGTTTAAACAATTATTTGACCATGAAGCTCGCGGTTTAGGAAAATTTTTCATTAGAGAATCTTCTTCAGCGGAATTTTTCCTATAAGAATCCGTGGCTAAATCAAATAATATAGAAAATTTGTAAACTCACCTCTTTTTTCCCCAGGCAGACTCGCCTACAATGCTTAAGAATTAATTCATATGCCAGGCACCAGAGACGAAAAAAAAAAAACACAAAGTGCGTGAAATTACTGAATAGGTGTAATGGAAGATATACGAAATTGTTTAAAGTTTATTTTCAATCAAAATTCTGATTCACTTACTCTTGACTTGGATATGATCGAAGACCTTCAAACAGTTCTTTTCCTAAATCTCCAAAGCCTGGTATAGCTCCATCTTTGGAATCCCATATCATAGCTGTTTCCGTCACACCAGGACAAACGGCCATAGTTTTCACCTTTGATAGGTTATAAAAGTAGTCTGATCCAACAGATCTAGTGAATCCAATAACAAAATGCTTGGTTCCAACGTACACTGGACTGCTGAAAAGAGGCTGCAGACCCAAAATGGAAGCAACATTAATAATATATCCTCCTTCACCTCCACTGTGACTTCCCATATGTTGAAAGCCTAACCAGCTACCGTGTACCAGGCCCAGCTGAAAAGAGAAATAAATGGTTACTTACTGCTACTTATGCTTCGCTTTGGTATTAGCTAAATAAGGTTTAGATAGATGAGTATATTTTATTACACGCTCCAGCAGTGATGTATAGATAGTACGAAGGGCTGGCATTCGAAGTAACTTCTCCATCTGCGTCATCGCATCAACGGGTAATTTTTATTTGGTTTCCGAAGCCTTACATGCGCTGTGATTAAAAATTGACTTCGACAACGATAATTTAAAACTTTCAACTTAATATGTCATAATTTCCTTTCCTCAACTCCGCGTACGTCATGTAGCTAGCAACCAATCACCAAAATAATGTTATATTCAGAGCTCTCGTTATTATACTCTTTAGGCCGGTCGTTGTAAAGTCAAAACCATCTTAGGTGGAGAGCCGACTGTAAAGATTTCCTATGAATAAGATACTTGAAGAACTTTGTGTGAGTAAATATCGAATACATGAATAAAACTTACGTTAAAATGTGGGTTTTGAGGTATACAATGAGATTGTAGTCGGGTGCCAGCCTTAATTTGCCCGCAACTCGGAGACACCCTCGATTAAAGTAATTTTTGTGTGTTTTCTTAAGTCATAGAATACATGAATGTTTTTTTTAAGTTAAAGTACAAGCTTTCTAGTTATTAAAAAAAATAGGCTGCCTCTTCTTATTTGCCCGCATCCTCCCATACCTCGGCGCGTTCTGCAGTAACTCTCTTTCCAGGTGTATGAAAATATATGTTAGTTCGACAACTAACATATCGAATATTAACTTGCCGGTTTCATATTGTAAATAGTTTATAGATTTTGATACATCAGTTAACTTTGCATTTCCATTTTATAATTTTTTGTGTATGTATTTATTGTTTGTGCTATATTGTTTTTGTATATTTATATAACGAAGGTGTTTGGTTATTCACTCACCCCTGAAGTCTCATTGAATAAATAGAATTATTTGTATAAAGTTTGTGTCATTTTTTAAATAAATTTTCAGGTATAAGTAATCAGCAATTTTCTTAAGATATTATTAATGAGAGGTTAATAAAACCTTTTTAAAATTTCATGTACGCGGAGGAAGCTCTTCGCTGGAGTCGATCGTTTTGGAAAATTTCAATTTCCATATCTATTTATTTGTCAGCCAATCATGAAAATTGAAAGTTTGGACTTCGAAATACGTTAAAATACACTTGACTGAAATTTTAGAGGAAGCGGGGAAACATGGGGAATTTTTTTGGTCAATTTTAAAATTTTGAAAAGGTGCATCTTGGCTCCATGGGTTTACAAAAGTTAACATTATTGTAGATTGCTTCAATTATATGTCCAATAAATGGAAATAATATTGTTTGACGTTAGTTCGGAAGCTGAAATTCGCAATGGAGAAAATCTGATCTAGTTTTTATGCATATATTGAAAACGTAACTCTGTTGTCGTGTGGCAGAAATGGACTTGTTTACTCCCAAAATATTGGAAATGATCTAAAAATGTCATATTTCACATGGTTGAAATTTTTATACATATTTACCCTTTCTCTTGGGAATTTCGACATCCAAACTACGTCAGCCAATATTATTTACCTTTATTGGACATATAATTAAAGCAATTTACACTATTCGTAACTTTTGTAAATTCATGGTTGCTCCATGAATTTGCACTTTTTCAAAATTTTAAAATCGATTAAAAAAATCCCCCCTCTCTCTCCGCTTCCTCCAAAATTTCAGTTAAATGCTTTTTCACGTATTTGGAGGTCCAAACTATCAATTTTCATGGTTGGCTGATAACTAAATAGATAAGGAACTGAAACTTTTCAAACCGACGATTGCAGAGAAGAGCCTCCTACGCGCGCTGTTGAACATAGTAGGCATATTTGGTCGGTGCACTTTGCATCACTTTATAACACTGACTGATGAGTACCGAGACAAGACCATTTTCAGGGCCAGTACTATATTGTTCATACCATTTTGGGTATTTTGCAGACAACGTTCATCCACTTAATATGTAATGTTTACCAACTATGAAAAATAATAAATCACTTATTTATTATGTATAGTGTTGATCTAATTCTGTTGAACTATTCTGTTTTATCTGAAAGTTGGGAATTATCAAAAAATAAAAATGAATATAAAGGAATCCTTTTAGAGCGAGAGCTAGCTGTAAAAAACCTGGCCGGTCAAGTAACAGGATGAAATGTTTTTGAAATGTTAGTACTCTCAGCGACCATATGGAAAATCATTGGGTGCTTGGACAGAATTTGTGCACAAATTTGGTATGTGTCCTCTTCGAAACATTTTTCGAACTGTAACTGTACCAATGGAGCAACAGCTTGAAATTATTCTTAAAATATAGTATTTACAGAGTAAGAAAAATATATTTGGGTGCCTATAGTTAAATCTTGTGCTAATGCCCTAGCACCCAACTTATAAAAAAATGTTTTGGTACATTGCTGTACATGTAACAACTACAATCAAATTAAAGTTTTAACATTGTTCTATTAGAAAACACATGGGTGCCACGTATATGCCTATACCAAATACAGCTAGCTTTTATAGAAAAGAAAAAGTAAAGCCGTTTAAAGAATTACAAAAAAATACACAAGTTCAACAGAATATTTAGTATTGACGAAATTGATAACTTTAGAAGTATTACATGGAAATATTACAAGAATAATTTTTGTTTTGTTTTAATAATGTCTTATATATGGGGTGTTTCAGGCATGCGGTCACCATTGTTAAATAAATTTTTTCGAACGCATGTTCTGTTTGCTTGCGGAATTTTATGAAAGAGTAGCAGAGTAGGTGAAATCCACATACGGAGCACAACAGTGCATTGTCTTCGTGTCTGCGTGCATAAGTTCTAGGTGAAAATTTCATTTTTAATCTCTTAATTAACAATACATTTTTAATCGAAAAAACTTTAAATCTCTTTGTTTACTACTATGAAGCTTACAATGACACACGTCGCAAGCTAGCCGCCATCTTATTGAGTGACACTACCGGCCGCGCGTTGCGCATATCCCAGTGCTATTATCAATAGCCAAGGAATCATATCCCGATGAGCAATCACAGAAAATTCACATTAGAAAACTTGGGGGAAGAAATAAGTCCCCCTTTCCAATGTTTTGCACCCCTGATCAAATTTACCCTTGGTGGATAACATCAGATAATGATCTTCATTGAAATCGAATCACGTGCAAAATCTAGTCGCTGTAGCTCAAAGGGTTCGTGAGATATTAAATAAAATGTCAACTTTGGCTGCCCCTTCAGAGGCCCACATAGCATTTAGAAGGAATTTCCGGACCCATATCTACATGAACTTTTTTCATATTTTTTTATGTAGAATCACCCCTAGACCGTATACCTGAAACACCTTGTGTAGTAAAAATATATCACAAAACTGCTCACATACATTTCCATATTACTGTTATTATTTTTATGATTATTATTGTAGAAGTAACTTACAATGTTAACTTTCACCGTTTGCTCCCATTTGGAATCCATAAGTATGCCGGCATTGTTAACCACTATATCAATTTTTCCAAATCTTTCTTTGGTACATTTAAAAATAGCTGAAACAAAAATAACGGTCATGATTGAATTTTTCTGATCTTCCAAAAATGTTTGTTTTTGCTTTAAATATTTATTAAAAAAATTTCGTTTTCGTAAAGATATATCATATCATACATTTTAATTGATAGGAGCTTCCTTAAAAGGAAACAGATAGGTGACAAGATAACAACAGATAACCTATACAAAAGTGAAATAAATGTCCAAGGAAAACATTAATGATTCTCGCTTTTGAGAACTGGATAAATACATATCGAAGAATGGTGAAAACTCATCAAGTTGCCGTCATTCGGGATGGACACATCGATCAGCAAACATGATTTCTCCTTATTATGTACGACAATGTCCCGTAGATTCGCACGAATTTCCCTATCGGTTATAATAGGCGCGTCCCATATAAGTGTGACATCATTGGTGTTAACCGAGTGAGTGACATGTTCCTCTGCCAGACCAGGTTGATTCAGGATGATCCTCTGGTGGTATCAGATATTCAGCGCTTGATCCTGCGTTGCTAATATTAGACTGTGCGTTTCTCCTTTCATGCCCGAGTCACTCAGCTACTTTGTAGACGTCCTTGTTCACTGCTGGTCGGTAAAAACCGCGAAAGGGTGGTCCATGCATCGGTATTGCGCGGAGTACTTCTATTTTCTTCTTTTCGGTGCAGCATTTAATTTTCTGTTTGGCGTCCTCGTCAGTGGTTTCGGTTCTCAGATATTCCTCTTGGATTTTACGAGCTTCTTTCTGAGCAGAGTACAAGTTTTTCTCCGGATCTTGCTCTTTAACTAGTCATGAAAATGTGTCCTTCCCCTGTCGTATATACGCGCTTAGTCAGTCCTATGATTGAGGAGTTATAAGCAGATTCCAACTCTATCAATTCACGGCCGCCGTCCTTTCTCTTGATGTACGACCTGTGCAAATCTGCTTTTGGATGCTTATGTATTTCGCCCATTGTTAGGATTTACCCCGTCTTTCTGTCCATTTTCGCAAATCACTTCGAAACCAATCGAACTCCAAAACTGTAGCTAACAGCACGATGTTCTGGCTTTCTTTCTTTCGCTAGAGCACCACTTATTATTAATGCTATTATTAAATAATTGTTTTCATTGTTGAACACCCAAGATAAATCTATGAAGCGAAAATCGCATGGAACAGTATTACAATTCCACGATATCTTCGCGCCAGAAGTACATTACGCATTGGGTTGTAATCGTCTGCCTCGGTAAAATACATGCTCAAGACGTCTGCTTCTTATATATCTTTTGTTATACATTTAAATCATTTGATAAAGTTAAGCTTCTTGTTCTTCTCACTTTAGAGCGCTGCTAATTGACAATGGAGTGACGCGATGCTGGCACACTGAATTGAATTTTAAGCTGACAGACGTCATTATTCTTTACAACCTACTAACCAAAATTGATAATGTCTGTCGGATGCTAACTTTACTGCAATTAATTTTTAAGCTAAATTTCATCTTACTCTCCATTTGATCCTTTTTGGTAACATCTAAAGGGTGATATAGGGCTTTCTCCGGGCCAAATCTTTCGTTGAGGCAGCAGCATGCCTTTTCTAAGTCTGGTACCAATACATCACCAAGGACAACGGCCTAAAAATAGTACTTAATAATTCACATTTTCCTACTGAAAATCCTTACATACTTGTGCTCCAGCGCATAGCAGCTGCTCCGCTATTGCTAAACCAATTCCTCGTGCTCCACCAGTAATTATTGCTACTTTACATTTGGCCACTTCGCTAGTGGCATAATTTCTGTTCTGTAGGTCTACGAGAAAACGATATTCATATCTAGCAAACAGAATAGAAATGATGATATTATACTGACAGTAGCGTGTATGCTTTTCTATTAAATCTGGAATATCAGGCTGGGCCGATCATTCCCTATTGTCGGTGTCTTTTGCATTTGCAGTAGACCTAGCACCAGAGAGGAAAGAATAGAAATGAAAAAGTCTTGCTTATATTTTACTATTTCTGTTTTACTCACGATGTATCTACCATTAATCGTTAACGTGTTGCATAGTAAGCTGGCTATCCTGGTTTCAGCATCAGGTCATGGTCAATAGCCAATGAAAAAGCTGCAAAAACGTCAAAAGTGCTGTGACAGGGACGAGACCTGAATATCCTGCTGCTGAATAGTATGGTGACATGTCTAAGCCTCCAACCCTTGGTAACTACCCCTAAACGCGAAAGACCACCCCCTTTTTGCGTTTTTTCCATTCTAGGCATGCGAGAACTTGTCGGATCGGGTTTTTCGGGTAGGCCGTATGGACATTGACCATCCAACGTATTATCAACCCGCGGAGTTAAAACTACCCCCTCACCGTGATACTAAAATCTCCTCAAAAATGTCAATATTGATAAAACTTGTTTCTCCCCTACCCTCCACTAACCACCCCCAAATCCCCGAAACCACCCCCTTTTTACATTTCTAGCTACTGGGCATGTGGGGAATTGTTGGATCGAGGCTTTTGACAATATTTCGGTATTGTAAAGCAAGTTGAGTGCCGAGACATGCAATCACCCCCGTGAGTTAAAAATTACCTGACTTTGGGTGGAAGGGTTAAGGTCATTCAGTGTCAAATTTTTAAATGGGAACCACTATTTTTTATTGCAAATTCTGATTGTCTGACTAAAAATAGACTACTTTTGTTCTAAAATTTTTTCTGAAATTGTAAAATTTTGCGATTTTTTTACTCGAAAAAGAGAAGTTTGAACAAAAATTGCAAGAGGCAAAGAGAGTTTGGAATCATCCCGGGAATGTTCTCAATTTTTTTCGGAATTATCCAATGAAACTCAATCCCCATAAGGTTTGTGCGAGGTCCTTTATGAAAATTGTTTATCCCCGTTTTCGTGGGTGCTTAACACGTTGGCAACAATTTCGTCCCCACCCTTTACTGTATTACTCTCAAATCCCCAAAACCACCCCCTTGTACTATTTCTTGCTACTGGACACGTGGCTTTTTAAAAGGCTGTCATGGAAATTGTGCTTGCAGCAAGTTTGGCATCAAATATCTTGCAAAGAACGTACAGGAGTTAATTGCGAAAATGCAAATGTGCTAGAAATATCACAAGATGTCGATAAAGATGTTGACAACGAAGTTGATATTGCCATCGAAAGTATTAATATTGAGGAATTGACGTATTAAAATTAATAATGTACAATATTTTTTTACCTTCACGAATAAAAATGTTATTTTTTAAAATGCGTTCATTGTTCATAATGCTTTCCTACAATATTTATTTATAAATCAGTTTATTTTAAATAATGAATAAAATGTAATTTTAATATTATGAAACTAAACCACAAACATTAATTATTTGTAATATTGCTTTTTCGTAAAAATGTAATATTATGAAACATATTCTTTATAGGATTTTGCAAACAGCGGGAAAAAAACTTACTGAGAGACATATTTGTTCATTAGAACTAAGCAAGTAATTCTATTTCATTTGAATTCAAACATTCTCTGGCACTGGGTCTACAGTAGATGTCTTTTACTGACAGAGCCCCTGCTTGCAAAATGGCATAATTATTAACATATAAATAATTTAAATACATTATTAGAATCCTGAGAACGTATGTTTGAATCACAAGCAATTTTGGAACAGCCTAACACTATTTACGTCCCCTTGGATGGGTAAAAAATACCTAATAATGTAAAAAATATGTAAGTATTACTTAAAAACTGTATAAACTGTATATTTACAAAAAAATTACTCTTTTCCTTTTGGACATTAAAAAACACTGCTGTGACAAGTTTTATACTTCAATTCATGATTTGTAGCCCCTTACCTCCCATAATAAGGTATCAATTTTCATATGTTCTTGTTAACAGGAAACTTATTAGATGTGAAATATTCAGTTTTAAAAATGAAGCTTACCCCATTTTGCTTCCGATTTCGGAACGCAGACTAGGCTAATTGTGTTGATTATATTATCGGATGCAGCACTATATGCATGGCAGTGGCTAGAGTAATCTCTTCAATGCTAATTCAGTATGTCACAATAGTATGTGCAGTATCCCTTTATTGTGGTTCGTTTCACCATCAAACAAATTCTATGTGTGCAACACAATATCGTGTCAGTTTAGACTTATCTTTAATGTTGGTCGAAACATAGAGCCCTACGAAACGTGCGAACGCCCGAAAACGTAGCGAGGGCGAAAGAAGCTTTCTATCTTGAATTTTACAAATAAACAGGAAAAGTTTAATCCACATGTTGAAGATCGGATTTCACCCTTGTAGCTTTTGGATAGAGACGAGAAACTTATGTAGAATTCTGTAGCGCTACGCTTGGCTTGTCAATAGAAGACTCTGATATAGTGAATTAGGGGAGTCAAATTAGATTTTCACTTCGGAAAAATTCCTCGATATCGATGATTTTTATTGTAACGTGTTCAGAAAAGTATGGAAAACAAAATATTAAAATGCCACCGCGAGAAATTGTGTGGAAAATTTTTCATTAGCCAATTTACGTGCACAAATACGATATTTCATGAATAACTTATCAAATTTAATTTGTATGAAAAAACTAACAGCACCATTGGAAAGAACAGAAAATTTTACGAAAGAAACATATGTGACATGTGTTTGTCGCGCGCTCTGTACATAAGTGGCTATAACTTTTGATTGGCAAAAGCAAATTATATGAAACCAATTGGATATTAAAAAGTAACATTTTATCGAAGTATTACGTGTGTTACAATAATACTAGTCAATTTAGATTGAAACCTTTTGTTACTGTCGTCACAATACTGAATCCTGCGTAATTTTCAACGTTTCAATGTTTATTTCATTAAAACCAATAAAATAAAAATAAAATCGAAGTGCAGTTTTGAAGATTAATACCTAGCTTCCACCTCTAAAAGGTGGGATTGTCAAAAAAATATATGTTTTTAAATTATTTAACTTTGTTCGCACTTAAATTTTTCGGTTTGGAAAATTAAAAATTCGTCTTCACGGAAAAAAATTCACAGATTCCGCAATCCTTGCAACCATCGGGACATTGGAAATAATAACACCATACATAAAACATAAACTTTTTCAACAGCACGATCCACTACACCGCTGTATTTCCACCTTAAATGGAAACTGGTAACTTGACCCCCTGTGATATATGCAACCCATATTACATTTGTATGTCAGTCGTTGCATATACGACCGTCTCACTCGACCGCGACACCGCTATCTTTTGACCTTGAACAAAAACTGATACCTCTACCTCATATACGAACATAAACATTTCCAATGTTAAAGCAAGCACGAAAACTTATAATTGTCGCAAAATAAATCATTGGTGCTTATAATACATATATTCAGCTTTAATTTGATCACCTATAACATGCCGATATCACTTTTCAAAACTTTAATATTAACGGTCAAAGTTAGATACTCATGGCGGAAAACCTGCTTTTTTCGAAAATTGACAAACTTTGAAGACCTGGATTTTGTAAAATAAATTTTTCTATTTTTTTTTTTTTTTTTTTACTAAAGACGTAAATATTTTGTTTAAATATATCATCCAAGTATTTATTTTTTCTTTTTCAATAAATTATTCATATTTCGACAAATTTTCGAAAATTCGTGCAATGCTCCACTTTAAAGTGATATATGCAATAATTAAAATACTCAAAAAATTCACAGACTTCACAATCCTTACATCGATCAGGACATTGGAAATAATAGCACCATACATAAATCACAAATTTATTCCGGATTCGGCTTCGCCTCGGAAACAGCTACGATCCGTCCCCAAAAACACGATTTTAGGTACTTGTTACAAAAATAACTATTCGCTATTTGTCAAACTTTGTGAATCCATGGCGACTACGATTGGCGCATTATCAAACCCGAATTTGTGAAAAAATTCATTAATCGTTACAAAATAAAATTCACAGATCTTGCATCTTTCGCAAGTACCTTAAACGTATTGAAAATACCAGATGCAACTATACTGCTCTTGGAGTCCAAGGATGGATGGCTAGGATGATAGGTATTTTCAGCATTTGCATTAGGTACCATTAGCGATTAGTGATAAAATTTAAAAAAATAAAAATTTTTATCAAATTTAATAATACCACTTGGGTTCATTGTATGGACCCATGTTCGTTGATAATTTTTTTTTAGATTAACCCAGCTGTCATCTGTTAACTTTTGTCATAAAGCTTGTAGAACACCCTGTATAATGCTTTTCTACTGTATTTTTTTATGTCATATTTAGATGTGTCTGATAATTTTATTTACATAATTTTAAATATATTTGTTCATACGATCGAATTAAGCTAGTCCATGTTTTATTGGGTTATTTTGTTTTTTTAATGTTAATTTGAAAGTGACGGTGTTCTGTAGGAAATAACGCAAGTTATGCAAAGTAAGTGACATACGATATGGCATTGTCGGCATGTATCACAAGAGACCATTAAGTTTAGGAGTGCTTATGTTTATATTTTAGTTTCAAGATACTGCTTGGATTGTTATTGAAACGTGATATCCCCAATAGCATGGCGTTGAGTGAACGGTACGGTTACAAGGCCGGCGCAGCGACCTAGACAGATCTGTCGCTCTCGATACGTTTTTCGTAAGATGGGTCCTATATCATGCGCCCAGTAGTATTTTCAATACTAAAAATGAAAATTCGGCGTGCCCAGCGCTATAGTAGTGTTGGGAGAATGCGAATTAAAATACTCGGTTAATCCGAGTATCAAAATACTCGGTTGAATCCGAGTATTAAAATTTCATCCGAATGATATACTCGGATTAATATTATGCAAATAAACTCAAATTCGCCGTTTAATGGTTAAATCTTATTGTCTAATATCGAAATTGAATTCATTTCATAATATTTGTGACTATTTTTTAAAGGCTGTTCGATATTTTGGGAAATTTTATTTACTACTTTGAGTGTTATAGTGCTTTAGTGCTAATTCGACCACAGATTCAGTATCAGCTACTCCGGAAATACCCTGACACCGGCGCTTTCTCCATAATCTCGCATATATTCTTGAATAGAAAATCATCGAAATCGGAATATGTACATTGTATAAAACAATCCTGATTATTGATACCTATTTTAGCACATTATTGAAAATTAATTCGACATCGAATGATTAATCCGAATATTCTGGTCAACCGTTTCCGGGCAATCCGAGTATCGAAATCATCCGAATATCTACGTCACTACGCAATAGCATGGAAGAAATAGTTGAACAGGGGGTACAATATCGATCGACGCTGACCGATTACACCGCATCGCTTCCCACATAGTATTACATCTTGCTCAGTATTACATCATCTGAACTTGATACTTTCATGTCGACGGCCTTGAAAAAATTTGTAACTTTTGTCCTATACGCGAATATTAACATTTCCAATGGTAAAATTATTGAAACACGTAGTACTTCGAGAAAATGTTACTTTTTAATGTCCAATTGGTTTCACATCATTTGCTTTTTCCAATCAAAAGTTATAGCCACTTATGAACAGCGCGCGCGCTCCCGCAAGCCTATTCCAGCGTTAGTTAACAAATTACCGCTCTCTCAGCTTTAATCCGACAAACACATGTCATATATGTTTCTTTCGTAATGAACGTTTTCTGTTCTTTTCAATGGTGCTATCAGTTTTTTCATACAAATTGAATTTAAAAAATTATGCATGTAATATCGTATTTTTGCACCTAATTTGTTTAATAAAAAATTTTCCACACAATTTCTCGGGGTGGCATTTTGATATTTTATTCTCCACACCTTTCTAAACACGTTCCAACAAAAATCATCGATCGGGGAATGTTTCCTAAGTTCGGGTCCTTTTTGGTCTAATTTGACTCCCCTAAAACATTTTCTCATATTTGACGAGGTACATTTTCACTGGTCAACAAACAAAACATGAAGATATACATAACAAAGCTTCAGGAATTCAAACAAGCAATTTTTGAAGTGGTTGAGGCCATTAATCAAGATCCACTGCAGCACATTTTGACAGCGGCCATTTATCTAACGTATTTTCAAAAAATAAAGTTGCAACGATGTCATAATAAGTGGCATATTTGAATGTATTGGTGGGTGGTTTTAATTATTTCTACTGCTTGGAATTGAGTGATTTTATATCGACTCAGCGCCACCCAGTATTAGTAAGATATAATATACAAATTAAAGTACTTATATCTGACAGTAAGAAGTTACATTTAGTAGAGGTGTTTTAAAACCTCATGAGCTGTGACCTTCATATGCGCAGAGACATAATCCATCCTGTTGACTCAGTTACACTTATTAAAAATATTATATTTATTGTTTACAATTTATCCCAAGCTCTTGTTTATGTATACAGCAAGGCAGCCTCCAGTGTCTTCAGAAATATACTTATAACTCAGAATAAACTTTGCATTTTGCGCATTTCGCGGCTCATGAGATTCTGAAACACCTCTACATTGAATGTGTATTTAGTAAAAAGTAAGATATGCGAATGTTTTTACCTGTTACAGAAAGAATCGAAGAACGTATTTCTGCATACTTTCACCATAGATTTTCTTAAATTTGTAACTAGGAAAGCCAAAGCCATTTTACTGTAATTCAGCCATGAAAAATATTTACTTGTGTCAATTTTTGACAGTTTTGCAATATGATTGCTTTGATACTGAGGTGTTAGGAGTGTTGCAATGCACAGTATTTAATCTGTGTTTTGCAGTCGTATGGACAGCACTCTATCAGGTCTATTCTGTAACATTTTTGTTAAGCTTTAACGGCAAGGTCACTGTTAAAATAATTAGTGGAATGAAGTTAACGGTCAGTGGTATATTTTCTGTATACTTTTTTTAAGGTTAAATTTAACCAACATCGTTTAAAATTACAGGCGACTTTGGACCTGCCACTAAAATTTAACGGTACCGTTAAAGAGGCAAAAACACCGTATTTTATTCTTTGGTTCATAAAATTTTGTATAATATCATTCAGTAAATGACACTTTATTTAAAAAAGTGGCAGGACCATTCAAAATACAGAAAGAAAATATTTAATCTTAACTTTGAATTGATTTGCCAACCGAAAAATTTTTATTCACATAACTCCGAAGACAACACAATCAGAAATTCTTTAACTTTTCACTAGAATGAAATGTTTGTCAATGAGTTTGAGATTCTTTTGACGACCCATTTTCTCATTTATATCCAGTAATTTTTTTTCCGCCTTCAAATAATCGTGATCATAACCTCAATATCAGCACAGTGTTTTCCATTTTTCACTATTGGCCTCTCTTTCTAATGTTACCGTCTCCGTCTGATTGTCACATTGTGGCAACTGCGCGAGAACTCCAATTTAAATGTCGAGGTCAATGGCGCCATTGCTAAAAAATAAAAGGTTTTCCGCCGGCTGTCATATCTTGTAATTCCCTAATCTTTGCCTTTACTTTTTTTAAATGCAGTGTTAAAAATAATTATAATGCGAACTGAAATACTTTTATTATTTATTTATAATAATATAATATATAGTAAAAATTATATAAAATTGTTAAAATAATTTATTAGATAGTAGACCAGTGACTTTAATTTATAAAAGTGTTGCTCTTAGCACGTCGATTTTTTTTGCAAAAATAGTAAAAAATTAGCCCCATTACGGGAAAAATACTCTTGATGCTGCAACCCGCCGCTAAATTTGTTATTGTAACTTTAAAGGAAATCGGTTCCATTGTGTTCCAATAATAATAGTATATTGTGTATCTAGTAAGCAATACATTCATGGACGACGATGTTTAAAGTCCGAGAATGTGCTTTTACTACGACGTACACATACTATTTTTTCTGAAATCGTAATCAATATTATTGTAAATTAAACAATTTTTATAAATGCACAACATTTTTTCATTACCATCTAATTGCCTATGAAATGTTTCTTGAGAATCCCTGTTTGTTTATTGTTGTGTTAAAAGTCAGAGATTCATTACTTATTTCACTTTAATAACCACTTATCGCTAAAAAAAATTAAAAACCAGTACACGAAAGTTACCTACTTTCCCGGTTTAGAACAGGAAAAAACTTTCCCGAACTATTTTCTGATGGTTGCTTAGCAACGGACTAAATTAGTAGAATAGCGTATTTTGGGATCTGAAATATTCAAAGCAACTCAGAATTTGCAAAAATTCGCCGCCAGTTTTTGCTAGGTAATAATAATAATAATACTTTATTTCCACATTTAAAATGTAAATATGCAACAAAGTGTAGAGTACATCAGTCCTTACACTAGAGTGCAAATATAAACATAAACACAGATATTAGATCTGTAATAAATGTTACAAGAGTCAACAAGCAAAATTAATGACACTTAAAAAAAAAGGAAACATGAATTACTTATATAAAACGTGTAGACAGTAAAAAGATTTAAATATATCTGTATTAAACAAAAAACTCATCCAGGGTATAGCAAACTTTATTTGCTAATAAATGTTTGAGTTTTACTCTAAAAATCTTAATATTTGAAAATGATCTAATTTCATCGGTTAAAAAATTGAAACATTTACAGCCATTATATATAAAACTTTTTTGGTACATTGCTGTTCAAAAGGAAGCAGTATGCATTTGCTCTTTATGCCGCGTTTCATATCCGTGACTTATTTGATTATTTAAGTACATAGTCTTGTTTTTGAAAACGTATGTACAGATCTCCAATATATAAGTACTCGCTAGGGTCAAAATTTTAAGGTTTTCGAAGGCGTTTCTGCAAGTCTCTAAACTTTTTAATCCCGCAGTTATGCGCACTGCATATTTCTGTAATATGTAAACCCTATTTGCTTGAGAACTATTTCCCCAATTAATTATGCCATATTTTAATCTTGAATGAAAGTTGGCATAATAAAGAGTTAGTAGAATTTCCACACTGCAATGATTGAACATAAATTTTAGTCCAAAACAACTGCTTCTTAGTTTCCCATATAGCATTTCTATATGTTGATTCCACTGTAGATGCATATCTACAGTAATGCCTAACATTTTAATGGATTCTCTAGGAAATATTTGAAAATTGTTAGAAAAATGCAATTTCTCAGGGTTTCTCTTTAAGCTAAATACTATTGAAGTGGTCTTATTTTTGTTTAAGCACAATTTATTTTTGTCTGTCCAGTTAGATATTGTAGATATTGCATTGTATACTTTTTCAGTGGTAAGTTTTAAACTAGCTAAATTATCCTCAACTATAAGGATGTTAGTGTCATCAGCATAACAGATTGTAAGAACCTTAGGTATTTTATTTAGGTATAGAATTATATCGTTCGCAAAGAGCATAAAGAGTAAGGGCCCAAGTATAGATCTCTGTGGAGCTCCCTGTTTTACCTCTAGACTATTACTCGATGCACCATTGGGAATTAGTAGTCCTTTTAGTATGAGGACAGTAAATTTAAAGGAAAGCCTTTTATTCCATATCTACAAAGTTTAGCTTTTAGTAGCTGATGGTCAACACAGTTGAAAGCTAGAGAGAAATCTATAAAAAGCCCTAACACGAACTTTTTGTTATCTAGTACATTAATTATTTTATCATGGAAGACACATAATGCTGCGTGGGTGCTTTTATTACTAGTGAAGCCATGTTGTGATTTGGATAGCAGGTCATTACTATATAAAAAAGACGTAAGAGGTTCCTTAATGGCTAATTCATTAAGTTTTGACACACTAGAGAGAAAACTTATTGCTCTGTAATTTTCATACATATTTGCATCTCCTTTTTTAAACATCGATTGAACTAATGCTAATTTTAACATTCTTGGAAAAATTCCTTCCCCAATACAGAGATTAATAAGTTGGGCTAACGGACTACAGAGTGAGTATCTAGATTTTTTTAGGAGATTATTAGAAATATTATCAAAACCGCTGGAGTTCGAGGATTTAAGCTTATTGATTAGGGAAACAACATCACTTTTCTTAACAAACAGGAGGTATAAAGCATGTTTTTGTAGAAAAAGGAACATTCGACATAAGAAAATTGTGGTCATTCGATGAATTGTTATTGTTCTAAAGGGTAGTAAAATGCAAGTTAAAACCGTTGGCTACTTCTTCATCGTCTACTTTTACCCCATTAACACTTATAGTTATATCCGATATATTCGTATTCTTACCTTGAATTTTTTTAATAGTGCTCCACATAGCCTTTGATTTATTATATGAATTACGGATGTTCTTATCATAATAATCTGTTTTAATTTTATGAAGTTCAAGCCTATACTGTTTATGCAATAGTGTTTATTATTCAAGCATAATGGAAGCAATTTCTTTACTCGGAAATACATTTATTTCCGAGCAAAATAAGCTTTGGAACGTTCAAATCGGAACAATTATGAATTTTGCGGTAATTTTGCAATAGCAAATTTAGTCGCGGGTGAATTACATCGAGTATTTTTCCCGTAATTTTTTATTATTTTTACAAAAAAAATCGGTGTGCCAAGAGCAACAACGTTTTTAATTTGTTTTTTGGCCTAAAATCACTGGTCTATGGTTCACTATTTACGAAGCGTAGTCCTGTCAGGGATTTCGACCTCGTAGATGGGTTGACCTCCTTCGGAGACCCATATACTACCGTTTTCACCAGTTGTGATCATTGTGATTAGTCCTTTGGCCACGTTTGATGTCCTGCAAGAAAAGTCATTAAAATTATTTATTTATTTATTTAAAAATTCCACATAGATCATTATACAATGACATGAGTTCGTCAATAAGTGGGTTAATGTAGAGAGTAAAATGGGTACACATAAAACTTACAACTACACATATCAATATATACAGCAACTTAATAATTTTTATAAAAATTCCCAATTGCCAACTTTTACAAATTTATTGATAACCAGCTGATTTTTTCAAGATTGCTTAATAGTAACATGTAGAATTCAATTTTCGAATTGTCCGACAAAATAGATTTTACGATTTTCCAGTACGAATAGTGGAAATCTTTCGGAAGAAATGGAGGGAACGTCGCGTTTTTGAAAATTTTCACACAGGAAAAAAGTTGTAGATTAGACGCAATTAAGCCATAGAAGTTACAAGAGGATATGTATAAATTCATTTTTTGTACGTGTGCACCTAGACCGTAATGTTCAATCTCCATAAATTTGATCACTGTACGACGTATAAATACGCCCTCGCGAATTTTTTGAAAAAAAACGTGTCTCTGCTTCTGCTCATGCTAAGACAAACTTTTTTTAATTTGTATAAACAGCAGCTTTTTAGATACTTCTGCAAAAGCGGATTCTCTAAAGTTAAAATATAACAAGATATTTGTTTATTTATGTCGCGCATAAAATGGTTCACGCGTAGAAAACCTCATAATATCGGCGAAAATTGCAATTTTTTAAAAATTTCAACGGGATATCATTTTTCAGTAGTTTTTTAATTTTCTAAATGAGTTTCCCAATTATAAATGGATTTTACAAAAAATAGCACAATTGTTAATTAAGGATTTAAGAAAAAATTGATCGTTATTTACTCAAAAATTAATATACCGATCTTGCTGAAATTTTCTGTACGTTATCGGGACAACATAGACACCATCTTAAACTTTTTAGCCATCTATGTGCAGTTGTTTTCGAGTAAATAAATTGTGAAAATAACGTATTTGAAAGCTTTGGAAGCCATTTGCAAGTTAACAATTGCACCTAGCGATCTCTATCTGTGCTCATTTTTTAGACAATTTCATAACGAACAATTTTCCTAAAAGTTAGGAGGAACGGAGATATTTAAAGAAATATAGAAAAGAGCCTATAGTCGAGTCGCCGTATCGAAATTTTTAAAAAAACCCAAAAAATGTTCAATACTTTACCGATTTTTTTGAAACTGAAAATATCTTCTTGGGTTCATAAATCGAAAAGTTAAGAGTTAAGAGTTTTTTTGTCGGTCGAACCTCCGACATTGTTAAATAAACAAATTAAGTTAACAATTGAATAACTTCCTGAATAATTATTCAAAATAGCTTTTTTTAGGAGGGTTTTGGGGGGTCGCCGATTACGAATTTGATATCAAAGAGTCCAATGATATTATTTCCTTTTTTTATTTTTTTTCCTTCCAAGTCTTCGCGCATATGAAGCAAATTTTTTTTCCAATCAAAATCGGGATGTTCATTTGACATACGTATTTTTTTGACAGGTGATCTATTGGCAAATTCATTGCACCCAACTTCCTTTTTCTGTTTATGAGAAACTTTACAATACCAATAATTTATGTACAATCTTCGACAGGAAGCGTGAACGAATAAAGAACCGTTAATTGCAAAAAATGGAAGGAATCCATCTTCTCTCTTCAATGAAGCTTCTATTAAAGATTTTTTACCCTTTACCCCAGCGACGAATAATTCCTCACCAAAATGATCATCAAGATTGGCCTCGGTTAATGTGCAGATAATGCAGTCATCGATATATGATTTAATGGCAAGAAGGGTTATAGCCTTTGAACATTTTGAAGAAATTATCGTTTCTTGTAATAGAAGCGTCGTACAACGATTTCTTAAGTTCCTGTGAAACTTCAAATAATTCTTCGTTGATGTCCTCTTCATCCATTCTCCGAACCTGCGTGCATATAATGCACGATCGGAAAAGAGGGGGTGAATCTGACACCGAATCTGTCATTCTAAAAAAATGATAACTCTCAGGGAATCCAATTTTTTTAATATAACAAAATCTTAAATATGACCATGCGTAACGTACGTTTCAAATGTTATTGGTTTGGAATCGAAGTCAGTTATTGTATTCAAAGGCCGTTATTAATAAGCATCTACTCCGCGAGCGTACGGTCGGAAAATCGCTCCATTTTTTTTCTGGAAAACGGTTTAGAATTTTTTAATGAAATAAAATGCAAAGTTAAGCCAATAAACATACCTTTCGACTGTTTTTTGGTTGAAATCGATATCACAATTGTTTTCAAATGCGACCCCTCACAAACACGAGAACTGAGCAGGATGCGTAACCGGCAATCCAGCAACGTCGTATAAAAAGCAGATGCTCAAGGTTTTTTGGGGTAATCACTTTGTTATTATTATGAACTCTATTTTTGGTGTATACCTACATACGATGTGTCTATAAGATTCACATAAATATATGCCTATGCTAATATATTATACTTCGTATAGGAATTTAAAAATTATCGTTTATTTGGAAATGCGCGCGGATTTTTGTATCTTAATAATTTTTTTGTTAATAAACAAATACTTTTTATGAATTTTTAAATTTATATGTGTAATCAGCGACCCCCAAAACCACCCTGAAAAAAATTTCAGCCATTTTGAATAATTATTCAGGAAGTTATTCGATTGTTAACTTAATTTGTTGATTTAACAATGTCGGAGGTTCGACCGATAAAAAAAACTCTTAATTATTCGATTTATGGACCCAAGAAAATATTTCCAAAGTTTAAAAAAAATCGGTAAAGTATTAAACATTTTTTGGGTTTTTTAAAAATTTCGACACCGCGACTCGACTCTAATTTTACTCACTAATTGTTAATTATAAAATCAAGTGGTTCACTAATTTGTAAGCAATCTTAGGGTGTTTAACTACACCCTAAAATAAAGCGATTCCAACAATAATCTCGCCTATATGGGAAAAAAATCTAATCAAAATCCCTCCCCATCTAGCCTAACATTTCACATACTGTGCCCCAGTGTATGGTCCCTGTTTGGACAGGAATTGTAGCTATATCGGATACAACGTATCCAAGATTCGATTTATCTATGGTATACGTAAAGAACTTCATTGACTGAAATACAAGACACAAGGAATTTTTATCCAATTTGTGTGTTTTACAAGAATATCATAACGAAGGCGCCATCATATCTTTATAATAAAATAACTTTTCGCAGTGATGTTCATAATCTCAATGTCAGGTTCAAAGATTTACTTAGTCCACCTATTGTGGACTTCGTTTTATGACAGAGATTTCAGATACAACATTCATCAATGATATAATCAGGTTTCAATTGATGCTAAATCATTTCGAGTAACAAACTTTAAAATATATATTTTTAAAGCTGCTTTGCTCGGCTGGTCAGAATAGTTATATGTACCTATTTACTAATTATTCATACAATTATTGTTTTAGTTTTCTATAAACCTGTTAAATAAAGGCATTTTTTAATTATTATTATTAAATACTTACGGTTGCGCCGGTAGAGATCCAAGTTCCTCAGCTAACAATCTCCCGAGGTTGGGATAACCTTTCAGAGCGAATTTATCTGCTTCGGAAATTAGGGGAGTGTCAGTTACCCCTGGACACATTGTGACGAATTTAATTCCCGTTAAGTCGTAATAGTAAGGTGTTCCAAAGGATTTGTCCAAGCCGACAACAAAATGCTTCGTCCCGACGTAAACTGGACATCCTGCAATTCCCTGAAGTCCCAAGATTGAAGCGACATTTACAATGACTCCTCCCTTTCCGCCGTTGTTCTTTCCCATGTACTTGATTCCATACAGGGAGCCTTGCACAACAGCACTCTACAAGAAATAGAAACGATCGTATCCGGAGACACGAATTTTGATAAAAATAATTGGTGACGGCATTCCTATTGAAGTTATGACGATATAAAGAAATGTATGGCAAGGAGTGTCAATAGATATTGGCTTTAAAATGTATCTCTCTGACTTGTCGAACAGTTATATTTTCTATAATCCCTCAACATTGTATTAGCTTAGTTTTCAAAGTTACTTGTTTTAATTTCATGTGAGTCATCAGATTTGAAATAATCAATTAATAATCTCTTAGAGACTGCATTATTATCCACAATTATTTTTATGAAGAAAAGTGCCGTGATATGAAAAATAATCATGGTTAAAGGTGGTCATGGAGTTAAAACCTGCTTATATTATCCGTTTGTAATGATTCTGTCATCATCATAGACTCGGCAGAATGTCTAACTAGCGCCGCACAGTAATAGGAAGTGCTACTAATGTGAACAAAATTCTCCCTGCCTTCCAATTTTTATCATCTTGTAATAATTTTTGGTGAGTATTAAGCTCCGCCTTTCTGCCGATAGTCTAGACAGTCTAATGTTTTGAATTCTAGAGATAAAATGATAATAAACCAAATAAACGGTTATTAACAATTTTATTAAAGAAAGAGTGAATTTAAAAAACAGTTGAAATTGTCCCCCGCCACATTCAATGGAGAAGTTTTTGAGCGTCATCATGCTACGAACAGCATTCTGTAGCATTACACACTGTTAAAAAATTCTTCGTTCCAGTTCTTGCAACTTAGGTATAAGGGTTCTGAAAAAATTTATTTATTAAGTAAGAAATAACAAAATAGTCCATAATAGTCAAATAAGGTGAAGTTGGAGGAAACTCAACTTTCTTTTTCCTTCTTCAATTCTTTGGGACTTCCTGCCACATTTATGTTTTCTTTTTAAGCGGTGCTAGGGGAATCTACAAAATATATCACAATTAACCAGTATGATACTGGTAAATAACCTCTACGCCTGTGACTTTTACGTCAAAGGATCAGTTAGAGGCTGTTTTTTTTTTAAATAAACACAAATAAGTATAAAAACTTGAAATTAAATATTTCGCCGAGGTTTCGGAAATCTAATCTGTTTCCTTTTTTGAAAAATCTTTTTTGCTGTGTATGACAAATACACAGCTCTAAGAATGTTTGTTAAATTCAATATCCATAGATACTTACTATTTACATAAAACTGTTGATATAGTTAACAGTTTTTTAGTTTTTATACAATGTTAAGTTTGTGAAGTTCTTCTTTTAACATTGGCAGCCAAGTTGTACAGACATCTACGGAACAGTTCGACACGCAACTATCCTCATTCAATAATATTATCGTACCTGATTGTTATTTTCAATATTTATGAAGGTTTTATCGACAAAACCCCCCGGGTATTGGTTATTAATAAGAACTTCCTTTATAAACCGCTTCTCATTGTTTGGTATTTCATCATTAGAAGAAATGATTTTGGCCCTATCATACAAACATTTTATAACACCCCTCTTAACGTGCATCGACTGATTTGAGTTGAAATTTAAATATCTGTTGGTATGTGTTGGTTTTCTATAAACACTTGTTTCAATTGTACCATTTACTCTTTTAATTAAAACATCTAAAAATGGTAATTCATTCCTAGTTTCCTTTTCTAAAGTGAATTTAATAGAAGATTCTTTATTATTTAAATGATCCAAAAAACTATCTAGTAACTCAATACCATGAGGCCAGATTGCAAAGATATCATCTACGTATCTCCACCAGATAAACAGTTTGTATGCACAATTTTGAACATGCCTGGTCTCAAAATTCTTCATAAATATATTGCTTAAAATAGGTGACAATGGAGAACCCATTGCCATATCGAAATCCTGCTGATAGAAATCATTTTCTAATTGAAAATAAGTTGTTTTTATACACATAGTTAAAAGTTCCATTATGGTATTTACACTCAATTTAGTTCTAACTTCCAAATTATTTTCATTTAACAATTTGTCTTTGATTATTTTTAAAGTTTTGTCTACTGGAACGTTAGTGAACAGACTAACTACGTCAAAACTAACCATCAGATGTGTATTATGAATATTGTTTTCATAAACTTTTTCGATAAAATGTTTACTATTTTTTATATACGAGTCAGTATTTCCAGATAATGGATTAATAATTTTAAGCAAGAATTGCCAAATGCCAAATTGTGGCATGGCGAATTAATGGAACTAACAATTGGTCTTAATGGGACATTTTGTAGATTCCCATAGCACCGCTTAAAAAGAAAACATACATGTGGCAGGAAGTTCCAAAGAATTGAAGAAGGAAAAAGAAAATTAAGATAATGCCACAAAGAACATTTAAACTCAACTGTGTATGTTTTATCAGACGGTTATCAAAAACTCGCAAAGAAAAGCTATATTTCCTCTTGCCATATGTGCTGTTGCTCCATTCTCCAATAACTATGCTGGTATTCGTCATCGTGTAGTTGTTAAACAAATGCAGACCAAATGATGTTTCTACTTGTACCTCTCAGCATTAACGGTAAAATTGAGAAAAACCTGCCCGAATATTCTCCTGCGTTAAACTACCCTCCAAACGCCAATATTAGATGTGCTGGACATTCAACATAAATATACGGATTGTCAGTGCCCGAAAGATAAAACCATTCTTCATCAGGAAAAGAGCGTCGAATTTAACAGATCGCCATTCGTTAAATTATTGATAAACCACTGCCAATACGCTAGACGTCTGGGGTGGTCTGTCGGCAAAAGAGATTGATATGTTTGCATTTTATATGGATGCATGCCCAAGTTCTCTTACAATCGTTGGGCATGTCCCTTGAGAACGTCCAATTTCCTGAAAGAGACGTTTCAATGCTTTTACAGGCTCTTGTTCCATATGATGGCGAACGTCATTAACAAATACCAGTACTTATGAGTCATACAGCCAATTTCACAAAGTCTGGTATCCTGAAAATCGTCCAAACATAAACTCCGGCTGTATCCCTAGGTTCCATTAACCAGCACACTAGTTCGACAATAGGCTTCAATTATGTAAGTTTCAAAAACTGATTTTAAGATTATAAAATAAAGAAAGCTTCAATGCATGCCATATTTTAACAATCAAGAAATGATTTTCATAATTATTACTAAAAGGATCACATCAGCTGAAGCAGCAGTTTTAATTCCACGAACATTTTTGATCAGGATCATTTTTAATATTACGGTTTTGAAAAAGAAAAAGTTACTTTCAAGTATATAAAATGTACAAGTCCATAACTTACGCAATTGATGGCAATTTCCAATTCCCAGTGGGCATCATTCATAATACCAGCATTGTTTACAACAATGTCCAAGGTACCAAATGTGGATATAGCCAGTTTGAAGGCAGCTGAAAAATGAATATATAAATAGGTACCTTTATCAATGTATAAATAGCCACGGAAAATGATAATATCAACGATTGTGCTCGTATGCGAGTGTATAACACGCAATTCTATTTCCGTACTATCTAAATGGAGCATTTCGTTTTAAATATTGCAAACGTGTTATAAAATAAAACTACAGGATTTGTCAGAAGTAAGGAATAAAATTGATACATCTGAAATGAATGAATGGTAAAAAGTTTCGCACAGGTCGATTTTACTTTTATTTTACTGTTATAATCATGACGTAATTAATGTGGAATTAAGGACATAAAGGGAGGGATTTTTTGCATGAAACTTAATGACGAGTGACACCTTAAAATCCACCAGAATGCATTTAATGCATTAATTTGTATTTGTAGAAGTGTTTAAAAAATATGCAATCGCTTATATAACGCATCAGTCCGCTGTCCAACACAAAAAGTTTAAAGCCGTAAAACTTAGTATTTCGCTTACAGGGCCGTCCACAGGATTCTGGATACCCGGGAAAATATGCATTTTTTTAGTCCCTAAGGGACGGCATAGCTTTAAAAACAGTATTAATATTTTAATTATTAGGCTATCGATTATGTAATTGAATACGGAACTAATTCGTTAAAGGTATGTTATTATTTCATATGCTCAGTTGTATCCGAACAATGATAAATCCAAAAGTGCTATTAAATTTAAGCTTGGATTTTTGAGAACGGAGTGAATTAGTTCACCCTTAAGATGTTTAACTATAACTCAGAAACTATGCATTCTTAGTATATACACAATACGATTTCCTATCGAAATGGCACTTTACAAAAAAATTGTTTTTACAAAATAAGTCAAAGAAACTATTTAATAAACCGAGAAATTCCAATATTTGTTTAAATTTTCGTGCATAACTTTTTCTGAGTGTATAGTCGTCGGAAAAAAAATCTGTCAATATGGTAACCGATAAAAGTATTTTTGATAAAAATTGGCTGAGATACAGTCGTTCAAAGTTACCTACTTTTTTACGATTTTACCACTGTTTACCTTTATACCATGTTATATTTAATTTTTACACGCAAAAATTATTTTTATTCTATACAGTAGCTATTTTTCTAACTCACTATGGAAATGTACTTTTCAACTGTCATTTTAGTGTGAAAAACGTCACTTTAACGCACCAGTGGACCAGTACGAAAGCAACTGTCACTTTTCACACTGGTATAAAGAGAAATTTATAACATAAAAAATCAAATCAAAATTTATCATAATTTTGTAAAAATTTATTGGAATCTTACATTAAGAACATTAACATTAAGAATTTATTTGTTATACATATTTAGGACGCATTTCGTGCAGTTGTTGAAGGTTATCCCCGACGACATGCGACAGCTGATGGGACGAAATTGTGCTTTCCATCAGAATTGCATCTCCAACTTCCTCTGGTGGCTGTTCGGCTATATTATCTCGAACTTGGAAACCAATTATTTCTTTTCCCCCTAGTATTTTAACAGCTGTCCTCCGCGAGTTTTCTATGGATCGTTCTGCAACGTTGGACGATTTCCATGCTTGAGCGTTAAAATATCGGTTCCGGAATCTGCCAACAGTGCTGCAGAAGATCTCCTGAAACAGTGTCCTGTGTATCCTGAGAAATCAGATAATCCTAGAAATAAAGCTATGTTCTTGGGCATAGCACCAAACGTGTTAATCCCAATGGGTTGCTTTGTAAATTTACCATTTCTGTAACCAATGAAAAATCGAACATAGGGAGTTTGTGAAGAATGTAAATGTGCATATTTGCATATTTCAACTAAGTTCACTCCTTGAATATTCCCACAAGTAACTATCTTCGATGTCTTCAATTTGCATGCGGCTTGGCTCGTCTCTCCTGTATCCCCCTGCGATTCCAATCATTAACGTAATCTTAAATGAAATCACTTTACAAATAAACTATATTTATTCTATAAAATTAGACATACCTTCATTATCAAAAAATCTTGATCATCAGCTCTCGTTAAAAAATTTTGGATATTTTTTTTACTCAATACTTTGAATTTCTTCGGTTTATAGCCCTCAGGTTGCCTTTTTAAAAATGATATTAGGTCATTATATCTACTTATGTCAACATTTTTATTTTTGGATATCATCGTCCTCAACATTGAGTAATGGCACCAAAGTGACGATGGCTTTTGAATTTTTGATTTTTGCTGGAAATATGCTAACAATACAGTTTCCATGGGGTGCCTCGTTCTCTTTTCATTGCACCATTTTTCAAAGCGTATATATGCCGTCTCATATTGAGATTTGGTAATAGGTAATAGTGCATCAATTGTCATTCTTGCAGACTCCTCTACGTCAGACGCAACACTGTCACTATTCTCGGTATCTAAATCACTCATAGTTGGTTAATAGTAATAATAAAATCACAATAAATAAGAATTATTTAAACTTTGCGAGGTTTGAGCGTCGCTTGTAAACAATAATTAATAAAAACAAACTTTTATTACCTTAGTACGGTAATTTTTTAGACGATGTGACTACGAATTTAAAATCGTACTGTGACATTTGATAGAATTGATTATTCAAAGAAACGTCAAGATGCAAATTCAACATATTTTGACATTTTGAACGTCAAGATATTTAATATTTTTCAATAACTTTTTTTAATATTTGTACGTTCGTAGAGAAAAAAATCTTGTATGATACTCGTGTGAAAATGCGTTTAAGGCACTTGTTACACAACTCGGCTGCGCCCCGTTGTATAATTTTCATACGCATGCCTTAAACATGCATTTTTCACACTCGGTTTATCAATGATAATTGTAAAGGTATTTGTTTAAAATTTTAATATTCATGTGATCTTGGACACAAAATTCATAAAATTTATCAATAAAAATATTTTATCTTTGGAAAAACATTTGGAAGTACTTATTTTTAAATAATAATGTCAATATTTAAAAGCGAATTACTTATTATTTGTTTGCTTATAGTAATGAAACATATTCTTTATAGGATTTTGCAAACAGCGGAAAGAAAAACTATCTATGAGAACTAAAGGAAAAACTATATGTAAAAATATTAATGAAATCTTTGCATTCTTTCGATAACCTGGCTTCTGGTTATGTTAACAAGTAAAAATTCTTATTTGCCATTCTCATGTTAACACTAGCATCCAACATAGTCCCCTACGACTAGGCAGGTTAAACTAGTATCTACATGATCCCCTACGATATGCCAATTCAGTTAAAAATGAGAACAAAGGCTTGAAATTAATTTATTTACCTACCTTGTCTTTAATTTTTTTTTCATTCTAATAAATCACATTTTCATAAAATCTCATTCAGTTTCTTGGAAATGCTTAGCCTTTGAAACGTTTTTCGCCCTTATTGTGGACTCATCAGAAAAGCCCAAAGCCACTCATAACGATTTTCCATGCAAAACCAAGACAATATCCATGAATAAGTAAGAAATATTTATATTAGACATTGACTGATAAAAAACAACAGATCTTCACCTATCTATTAGCTAACTAGTATTGGAGCCTATATACTCTATGCAAAATCCTATAAAGAATATGTTTCATTACTATAAGCAAACAAATAATAAGTAATTCCCTTTTAAACATGCATGGCATTCTAAACCTGTTTCAAAAAAAAATTTAGGTTTTTTACCACTACTATGGTATAGATGAAAAACTTTTTTTTTGCTCAAATTTAAAATTTCCACGTTTTATGACATTCTAAACCTATTTCAGAAAAAAAACATTTGAACATTTTTTTTACCATTTTACACATTTTAGAAAAAATTTTACCACTGGAATAGATGGCATTTTTTTTCCCTCAAATTTAAAATTTCTACATTTCGTGACATTCTAAACCTATTTCAGAAAAAAAAATAAAATTTCTACGATTCATGACATTCTAAGCCTATTCCAAAAACTTTTGAAAGTAAAAAAAAAATAGCAAATTTTTGCCCATAAGATATAAAAATAGATGATGGAAAATATTTAAAAAAAATATTTTTTAAATTTAATATAAAAAATTTTATTGAAAATATTTTTACCACTACTATAGAATAGATGATGAAAAATGTCTTTATTACTAGAGTACATGAAAAAAAAATTGTTTGTTCTAATTTAAAATTTCCACGTTTCACAACATTCTAATCCTATTTCAAAAAAAAAAATAATGAAATGTTCTAACCACTACTATACTCCCACTCTACTATGTGAATGTGGAACTGAAAATGTGATAGATGGCAATAATATTTGGCATATGCACCTATTATAGTTTTATTGAAAAAAGTACAGGGCGGTCATCCCAAGAAATAATTCAACCATGGTGTTATTTGCGCAAGTCTTCCATATTTGGCACCTGTTATTTATTATTGAATATTTGCTGTCGGATGACCACTGTATATACAATGTATATTTATTTGACCAAAAGTTATCATGTTTTCTTTGTAATAATAGTGATAACTATATTCCGATTATTATTATTCTCAACGTCATTTCGTAATTAATAATTTTTTAGAGTAACCGCCATGCACAGATAAAGAGGGAAGTTCTGTGTAAATACCTTTACCGATTTTTTTTTCCCTTATAATACTGTGATGTGGCGAACTTTGCATTTAAACAACTCACATTATGCTGTCTAAGTCGAGGTCTAATGACCACATTATATTATTTATTTAACAAAGCTGATGGTATATAAAGATTTAATTTAATTAGTCAGTAATTAAGTGATAATTATGGTAACTGATGCAAATCAATAATACGCGTAGTTTCGTATTGATTGTCGTCTGGTTTTGATGCACTTGAATAACACTTTAACTAATGGTTCTAAATTGATAGCAAATATGTTTACACTTAATATATCAAATGTTGTTCTAATACTAAGAGCCTCTTCAAGCATCGTAATTATTATATTTATTAGATGAATCAAATATTATAGAACCAACCCAGAACTATTTTTTTAAATGTCAAAATAAAAAATTGTCTTGCGCATCATGAATTCAAATATAGAAACAAAAACAGTTTAACGTTTTCATCTTATAGCAAACTTTGTTTTATTTGTTTGTTTTAGTTCTTAAGTTGGAGAATTGTGGAAGCCTTTTACAATTAAAACTAACAAACTTTTTTAAATCAAAATTATATCTGCTTGGAGTGGCGACCTCCAGTGAAATACAGCGAACTCGTCCCAAGTTTTAACGGTTTGTATTTCAACATACATATACATGCTATGCAATTTTAGGCGAAAATTGCGTAGTGGATATACTATCCTTTGGAGCGAATGTAAAGCAGTCGGTTCCTTAATGAATCGTTAAACAAGTACAGAGAACCCTTCTTACGATAAGAGGTTTTGAAGTTACAAGAGTCTCTATGGGTTGGGCCATCCGGTATACCCTAGGCAGAAATCGCTAGCAGTCACTAATCATACGATGTATTCTAAAGCTTACCTTCGAGTTGATCGGCTTTAGTTACATCAGTCTTAATAAATACTGCTTTTTTGTCGCCAAATTCCTTATTTAGGTTGGATACTGTTTCTTCTCCTTTCGCAGAATTAACGTCGGCGATCGTAACACCCTAAAAGAAAATGTATGCAATAATTATAAGCTATTAGAAGTAAGGGGGTTTATAGGTTATTTTACCAATCCCCTACCCCTAGCCTTTAAAAATCAGACTGTTGAAACCAATAAACACGGTTGCAAAAGATTTTCAGTTAACAGCTAGGAATTGGTAGGAGAACGAAACCTGAAAATGCTCGTGATTTGATAATCAAACGGGAGTAGCATGAACCAAGTGCCTTTTTAAAGGCGAACGCATTTCTGGCATTAATAATAATAATAATAATAATAATAATAATAATTTATTAGTCAAGCAGATCTTATACAGATATATGACAAGTCAAAAAAGAATTGTTCTTTTACACGCTAAAATTGCTTTAAAAATCTAAGGATAAAAAAGTACATCTCATTACAAACCGACAATAAAATGAGCAGATACAACATATACATAAAAATACACAAGTAATGACATTAAATATTATACTACATTAAAAAATATATGAGGCACTTGGTATTTAAAAAATCTTCTTCAACTGAATAAAATACATTTTCAATTAAATACTTTTTGATGAACTTTTGAATTTATTGACTGCCAGTGTTTTAAATTCATTTGATAAATGATTATATATTTTAATACAATCATATTTTGGACATTTTTTATAGAGGGCTGTTTTATGGTTGAGGATCTTTAAAGTTTCTACGTTTCTAGTTCTATGTTCACGAGTATGACCTAGGGTTACAAAAGATTTAAATTTTTATGCATGTAATGCGTTTAATAATATTAATTATTATTACTAGAATTTAATTTAGGCGTATCTATATTTTCAGTTTGGTTACTTATGTTTGAAAATAAATTATTATTTGTTTGGTTATAATTGTATTGAAACATATTCTTTATAGGATTCTGCAAACAGCAGAAAAAATAACTATCTATAACTAAATGAAAAACTTTGTGTAAAAATATTAATGAAATCTTTGCATTCTTTCGATAACCTGAATTCTGGTTATGCTAGCAAATTAAAATCCTAAAATGAATTTGTCTAATTTCTTATTTGACAATTCTCATTCTAACACTAGCATCCACACAGTCCCCTATACGGCCACGCAGATTAAACTAGTATCTATGTAACCCCCTACGCCTTTGTTCTCATTTTTAGCTGAATCTAAATGATCGTAGGGGGTTATGTAGACTAATTTAATCTGCATGGCCGTAGGGGACTATGTGGATGCTAGTGTTAGAATGAGAATTGTCAAATAAGAAATTAGACAAATTCATTTTAGGATTTTAATTTGCTAGCATAACCAGAATTCAGGTTATCGAAAGAATGCAAAGATTTCATTAATATTTTTACACAAAGTTTTTCCTTTAGTTATAGATAGTTATTTTTTCTGTTGGTTACTTATACTTTCAGGTATTTCATTATAATATTTATGAAATTCTCCACTAATTTGTATTGGACGATTTTATCTGCTACTTCTAATTTTTCAATATTATTATTGTTGTTTTCACTGTTTGTGTTACTTTTAATTATATTCCATGCAGCTTTAGTTTTATTTTTTGATTTTGTTAGCTTTTCATTATTATAACTGGTTTCTGCTGCCTGTAATACCTTCTTGTATGCGATTGGCAGTGTAATTCCTATAATTCCGGTGTCCCACGGACTTCACACTGTTTAAAGGCAATTTGGGTTTCACTCCCGGAAGCTGAAACTTTGCATGTAGTTCATGACATGGTAATCAAAAGTTTCCATGATCACAAGAAATTTTAAGGACAGAATTTCGAGATATTGACCAAAGGTCTTAATTTCGACGAAATTACGACTTTCTTTGACCGATATGTCGAGATCCAGCCATTCAATTTTGTGACCCTGGAGACTTTTCATCAGCATATCATAAACTAGCTCGGTGCAAAATTTCAGGAGTGAAACCCAAATTGCATTTAAGAAGTCCGGGGTTCTTTGTACATGAAGAATTTGGGACTACCAACTCTAGCGTTAAAATTTAAAAATTGAAATATTCTCTATGTAAACAAACGACTACTACAAAGAGTGAATACTATTTTTGAATAAAATTGAACCGCTTCAAAAAAAAGAATTATGATTCTTCACCATCGGTCGGTTAATTGGTCAATATATTTTTTAAGGGGGTTAAACGGTGCTGAAAAAAAATGTTTATTAAACAAACTAGTAATTGTTGTCACCTCGGCAGCTGCAATATCTCATGGAAAAGTACCTGAATCTCCCGTTCTGGAATTTTCTAAAAGAGTCTTTTTGCTAAAATTTAAACAAAAATTACAACAGGTAATAATCAGCGGCCACAAATGACTTCGGTTTAAGTATGTATACACCTAACATCCAAAACATTGCAGAATTACCATTTCTTTACTAGTTTTTATTTATATATACTCAGTGTTTGACATGTTTTGATACCGATATTTAATGTATTCGTTAGAAAATTCGGATATCACTATATTAAGTGTTATAGTGCAAATATTTTTTAACGATAATTTCTTTTTTTTTTCGAATCAGAGGTAATGACATGTCAGTTGTGTACATATCTGAATTGGTTATAGTAGATCTAAGATTTTCGTCTACCTCTTTTGCATAAATGAAATATTTAACTAAATCAGGGAATTGAATAATTTCATATAATAATAAAAATATCACTCACCGCCAAACCATTTTTCAACAGCTCTATAGAATAAGCGAGTCCGATACCGGCAGCACCTCCTGTGATTAGAGCAAATTTCCCTTTTATGTCGTACACCATGGTTGCAACTGTAATAGTTCACGTGCCTGAATTAAATAGAAACTGAGTGGTAAAATGCTGTTGTGCATTTATATATTTTTAAGGATGATAAGATAAAACTATACATATATTATAGTCAGTAGTGCAAACACATAGAAACGTTGAGAATGTTGTTTGATGCCATAAACATCGGCTGATACAAATATGTTGTTTATTTGTTTACTATTAATGCGATAAGACAATTGTTTAATCAAATGAATTATAAATATAGTGCTTTCTCACTAGAATTTCCAAGTTCTGGGATCAACAATACTTTCGGGACTTCTGGAGCAAATTTAAAATCTCGGGACTAGTTCCGAAGGTCCCGAAAATGGTCCCAAAATCGAAATAGTGTACCGCTGCAACTTTTAAAAGCAATGTTAAAGAGAAATATGAAATAAATTTTAGTAAATAATATTAATAAAAGGAAAATAAAACATATACGAAAGCTGAGTTTAAAAAAAATAGATGCATTATAAACTAAGCACAAATACATACCGCTGTAAATAAATAATAGAACCTCTATTTTGAAATAAAATGAATCTTTAGAACCACGAGCGCATTTAGAGATACATACTTTAATTTTGAGCCGACGCGACGTTCGAGAAAAGAATCATTCATTGAAAATTCCATTTCTAAAAATCCGGGATGGTCCCGATTTCCAAATTTGGAAACTGGAAATCCTATTTCTCACCTTTCAACTGATCGAACTATAGAAACATAATTCTGGAAATTGTCTTGGTTTTTCCATAAAATATTTTATAAGTGGCTTTATGTCTTTTTGATGAGCTCCAGAATAATAGCGAAAAACGTTTCAAAGGCTAAGCATCTCCAAGAAACAAAATGATAGATAACCAATCCTTCATGAAAATATAATACATTAGAATGAAAAGTTTTCAAAGACAAGGTATGTATATACATTCAGTTTAGGCCTTTGTTGTCATTCTTATTGAATCTTCATGACCGTAAAGGGTTATTGTAGATACTAGTTTACTCCGCATGGCCGTAGGGGACTATATGGATACTAGTGTTACAATAACAGTTGTCAAATAAGAAATAGACAAATTCATTTTAGGATTTTAATTGCTAGCATAACCAGAATGCAGGTTATCAAAAGAATGCAAAAATTTCCGGTCGTAAAGTGGATCAGAAGTGCGCGGTCATCAAAAGTTGAAAAAAAATCCATTGTGTTTTATATTTTGGACAAATCTAAGATTTTTTTTACTCTTGACATTTTTTACCTAACCTCACTCTTCTCGAGATATAAGCGTTTAGAAAAAAAAGCATGAATTTAAACTTTTTGTTTTTTTCAAAAAGCTGTTATTTACGATTATTTCTAGTCTTTGATTATCAATTAGAACATTGGTCAAGGACCAATAATAATCATAAATACTAGTTTTTTTACAAAAGAGCTTAAATACACATTTTGTTTTTTTTTTAACGCTTATAAGTATCTCGAGAAATGTGAGGTTAGGTAAAAAAATGTCAAGAGTCGAAGAATGCTTATAATTGTCCAAAATGTGGAGTCAACATCTTTCAGTTCATAGTAAACGCCCACAAATAATTGTAAATACTAGTTTTTTGAAAATAAATACACTTTTTATTTTCTTTTGGACGCTTGTATCTCGAGAAGGGTGAGATTAAGTAAAATATGTCAAGAGTCGAACAATGCTTACAATTCTCCAAGATATTAAGTCCATGTGGACTTTTGAATCCATAATAAACGCAAATAAATAATCGTAAATACTAGTTTTTGGAAAAAAAATAGCTTAACTATACGTTTTTTTAATTTTAAATGCCTATATCTCAAGAAGTGTGAAGTTAGCTAAAAAATGTCAAGAGTCAAAAAATGCTTAGAGTTGTCCATAATATAAACCCCCATAATAAACGCCCAAAAATAATCGTAAATACTAATTTGTTGAAAAAAATAAATAAATAAATACACGTTCATTTTTATACGCTTATATCTCGAGAAAAGTGAGGTTAGGTAAAGAATGTCAAGTGTCAAAAAATGCTTAGAATTATCCAAAATATAAAATCCAATGGTTCTTTTTCAACTTTAAAAAATTTGTTAGTAACCGGAAATAGCGAACTTCTGTCCCAGTTTACGACCGGAAATCGAAATAGCACCAATTTCCATGACCCTGACTTTGTTCTATACATCTTTAGGAACATTTGGCGCTATCTCGCATAAAAATCAGGTGAGGCGGAGTCTCATGTTGGGGTTAAATGCTTCATTTCCTCGACTAATTTTTACAGATAGTTTTTCTTTTTAGTTATCATAGATAGTTTGTCTGCTGTTTGCCAAATCCTATAAATATGTTTCATTATAGAAGCATAATTAAAGACTATCGCTATAGGGCCTTCTGAGGACTATGTAAAATCATATAATAATTAATTTCTAAAGTTTGACAGGTTAAAATTGACTCGCTCTGCGTTCGTAAGGTTCTAATACTAAGACGTCTTTTTAATGTACCGAATGTTTGCACTATCAATAACTACCTTTCAGCTCCTCAAATAAATTTATTACAAGATTTCCTGTCATATTATTTATAATAACGTTAACTAAGTAATAACCTGACTTCTGGTTATGCTAGCAAATCAAAATCCTAAAATAATTTTGTCCAATTTCTTATTTGACATATTTATAACACTAGCATCCAACATAGTCCCCTACGGCTAAACAGATTAAACTAGTATCTACATGACCCCCTACGGTATGAATATTCAGTTAAAAATGAGAACAAAGGCCTAAAATTAAAAAATTTTAAGACAAGGTAGGTAAATAAATCCATTGTGAGTGCGTCAATACCTAAATGCGATATTTTCACAGAGATGGATAGGTCGAAGAGAACATATTGAGTGGACATCGCGATCGCCAGATTTAAGTCCTTTAGACTATCTTATTTTAGAGTCATATAAAATATTTATTTATGTATTTGAAATATTTAAATTACAAGACCAAACCTCAGTCGTTAGAAGAGTTGCAAGATCGAATTAGGATGGCTGTTCAAGAAAAATCACAGTATGCTATTTAAAACTCCACACATTTGCTCATCCCTGTATATCAATTTCAGTGTTTATAACATTGTGTATTCACTGTAGTGGGACTACACATATGTCTTCTTTCATGTATGTTAAATTAATTTGTGCATGAGTGGAAAAATCTACAAGCATTTCGTTATCTCTTTCTATATACAAATTGTTGTTGATCTCTATATTATTTCAGTCTATACCTATTATTATTATAACTTATGTCATTTTCATTTGTAATTATTGCTGAAAATGCAAGCGAATAAGAAACATTATTCTAACTTAATATTTCATTTGTCTCAAAAATACTCAATATTACATACATATTAAAATAATACTCCTTTTTTGGGAATGAACGTGTAATCGATCGATTTTTAAAAAATACTCCTTTTAATATTTGACAGTAATGAATTCAAGTTTCTATTTTTGTTTTTTAAATACGTAATTGTTTATTTCAAAATTGTTAAAAAGAATAATTCATAACAAATGTATTTTTCAAATTTTTTTTTCAGTAAGCGATGGAATTTAAAAATGCAAAATCGGGCCCCTCGATTTTTTCGTAAATTTAATATTTATGGTTGAAATTAAACTTTTTATGTATAAAATATAAACAGTTAATATTAAGGAACGAAAAATGACTCAATGTTTATAATTTCTACTCTCTTTCCGATGCTATTAAAACATTGTAATTGTTTACTTTCTTCATGCTTTATAATAAATACATTGTAATAAGCAGTTTGTGGAACTTGCCATATATGTTTTAAATGATGTTTTTTCCAAACCTGACCCTATATGTACATTTAAGGTGGCCATTTCCTAGAAAGAGACATTCGATGGGGAAATATTTATTATTTTTGGCCATAACTTTTTTTCTTATAACGTATATTTTAAAAAACTATAAGACTACCTAAGAAGAACCATAAAAAGACTATTACTATGAATTTTCACTCAAAACTTAAGTCGTTTCCAAAATAGTTAGATTTAACTATTTTGCAAACCACTGAAATTATTGAGTGAAAATTCTCCGTAATAGTTTTGTTATGGTTCTACTTAGGTAGTCTTATAGTTTTTTTTTTAAATATACGTACCTACTAAGAAAAAGTTATGGCCAAAAATAATAAATATGTCCCTATCGTATGTGTTTAGGAAACGGTCACCTTAAATTAGACAGAATTATTTTCTAACACCATTCAAACATTTTTTTTAGGTATCTCAATTATACATAATACAAAAAAGTTTTACACAAAAGTGATGCTTTATTTATTTTCTACAAGAACGGTCTGCACACATACATACGTACATCCAGACGTTTTTTAATCTATATTTGCATTTAGAATGAAATGAAACTGACTTCTGTTCAAAATATTTTTGATGCTAATTTTTTGTCTAATATACCCATACCTATATATAATATACCTATTTGGTTAAATCATATAGATTTAATAAAGAACAAAATGGACATTACAGTAAACGCTGTCTGCACCTACGCCTACGTATGTAAAAAATTAAACAAATTCAAACCTCTGACAAAATATAAATACTACTACCACATTATGCCATCACAAAACATGCACATACCCTATTACTTTTAAACGAAAGTCAAGTAACTTGCGAACGCGAACAGAATTTACAAACGTCTGATCTGAACGTAGGTAACTAAACGCTTCACTATTTAAAAGTAAAACATATGAAAATAACCTCCGAGTCTAAAATTAATGAACCAATCGTTTCACGGTCAACAAAAGATCTTGGCATTGAAAAAATATGTTTATTAATTTATGTTAACACATGCGTAACGTAGACATATGTATACCGTAAAGTTTATGGAACCGACATTTTGGCAAATATTTACGTGTGCTTAGATAACATTCTAGCATGTAGGCAGGTCAGTAAATTTTTAAACGCACATTGTGATGTTTACATATTTCGCTTTTAGAGCTTACAAAATTGTGAAGTTCAAAATGTATTAGCTAGATAGATTTTCAATATTTTAGACTTTACCGTAGATAGATCACGTCTACATAGCAGCTTTAAAGCGCTATATTTCTGTTTTGGTACTGTCACGAAAACTTTTCCAGATAAGTACATTTTTGGACGTATTTTCTATTGTAGGTGTGGGTTGTAATTTAATAAAAATACCAATTTACGATTTAGCATTTATTACGTGTTTAAATCACGGGGGTGCAAAGAGAATTAACTCTAAAATACTTTATTTTATTAAAATGCCCATTTAAGGAGGTTGAGGAGTTACAGTCCCAACCAAAAGTAAGTCGAATTCTAAATCGGAACTTTTCCATAATAAATTGTTACAAAAGGTTATAAGTCGATGATACCATAACTATTGTCATAAAGGCATAAATAAATCATTTTTTAATATTAATTAATTATTTAAGTAGATTTAATTATTTTACTTAAATGAACTGACTTTTGAATGTTTTGTCCAAATTATTAAAAAAAATAAATTTATGTAAGTATCTGTGTATTTTATAAATTTGTTTCCGTAAATAATTTTTTTTTAAATGAGAAGCAGTAAAAATTCAAATTAATCATTAAATAATTGAAAAATCAGTTAAAAATCATTAACGAAGAGAGAAATTTGACAGTTTACAAACGTTTAATTTTTTTTTTATTTATAAAAGTCTCCTAATTAAATTGGAAACAATATTAAAACATGTGTAAGACATCAATGCTTTACATAGTTAGTTTTCGGAACTGCTGACATTATTTGGTTATTTGCTATAAATTAAAATGTACCGTTTGCATGCTGGGTTGACATATTTTCCATAAGACCACATGTAAAATTTTTTTTAAATTTTTGACTTTATGAGTTTGGATTTTTTACAGAAAATTGTGTTATGTAAAAGTCTATTATAGAACTTTATTTCAGATTTTTTTCATTATTTTCGTCTAACGCCTCAACCTTCTTAAAGCACTTGAAACCCAGCGTTATTTTTAACGAGGGTCTGTTCCCAGAATCATAAATATAAACTAATTGTGTAAACTTTCACGCTTAGTTATCGTATGGTTTTTGTAAACATAATCTGTCAATACGTAATCTCAGTATTTTCCATTTACATTGCAGAACAAGCTAACCATTCTCTTCACCGATTTACTGCACTTTTTATATACTTAATTGTTGCACATTCTATAGAATACTTTTCGCAGTTTTCTTGTTAAGGTTTTCGACATTTCTTTTTAATTGCAAGACAAGAAATGTTTTGTTTTTTTTTATTTAAATGATTACTAACTTTTTTTATGTATTCATCACTTTTATTCAAAATAATATAGTTTTTCCTCTATGTAACATTAATTTACTGTGCAAATTTCAATACAATCGAACGTTTCATTCTTGTTATCCGTCCGTCAAACGTGACGGACGGATGAACGGACGGACGGACGGATGGACGGACGGACGGACGGATGGACGGACGGACGGACGGACGGACAGACGGAAAGTCATTTTGAAAGGTGTTCAGAATTCGATCACCAACTCAGTGATATTATCGGTTTTAGAAATGTAAGATCTTCGTTTTCACAGTTACGAGGAGTGTAATAGACATTTGATCTGAGCGTAGGAAACTAAATGCTTCACTATTTAAAGTTAAAAAAGTATAAATATAGTAGCTCGAATCTAAAAATAAACAACCAATCATTTAACAGTCAACAAAAGAAAAAAAATATGTTTATTGTTTTCATTTTTTTATGCTGACACACGTGATGTATAACAATTTATACGTTGAAGATAATGGAACCGAGATTTCGGCAAATATTTACGTCCGATTAGACATTTTAACATGTAGGCATGTCAGCGAATGTTTAAACACACATTGTGACGTTTACGTGGTTCACATATATTTAAACAAGGACAAATAATATATTTTGCACGTAGTCCGAGAAAGAGACTGAAAATTCGAATTCGCATCAATACCATTAATCCCGTCTATACACAGTTAACAATATTGTCAATATTTCTTTGTATTGACAGTACTAGATCGTCTATGATGCGCTATATACATGTCAATATGGATTCTCGAAATCCGAAAATCCGGATTCGCATCAATATTCAATATCAATCCCGTCCCCAAACGATGAACAATATTTGTTAATATTTCGTTGTAGTGACAGTATTATTGACCATATAGGGTGCGCTTTTGTCATAATTGAGGGGTTATTGAAAAAGTTTGGCGGTGTTTTTACATTTTACGGTTACTCTTGTTATGAATACACCCCCTTGAAACTGGAGACTGATACGCCCATGATAGTAATAGATGAAATCAGTACCAATGGTTAGGCAACCAAGATACATGCCATCATTTCTTCTGGAAGCTTGTAGATGCTCTAGAGTTCTATATTGTTCTGGAATTGGATATCTCTGGATGGATCTAGAGGCAATTTTGAGATATATAAGGCGAAGAAGGGGAAGTTTACAAAAGTGAAGTTAATAGCGAAAGTGAGGTTATAAATTCGAAGTGTAAATATAAACATTGTAAAAGTTACTTTGTGTAATCAGTAAATTATTAAATAAAGTGTTAGTCGTTTACCCCTTGTTAAAATTATTTCGAACCCACGGATTCATACAGGGTGTTTCCTAAAAAGGTGAAAATACCCTGATAACTTCATATCTACGCGTCGAAATTGGTAATTTTAGTAAAACGAGTCAACGCCTCGTAATCTCAGTTCATAATAAGCATCCTCTTTTATACTATAGATTATGATGCAATGTGTGACTTTTCATGTGACGTGAGACGGAAATAGAATGTATTTCCTCAGGGGTGCAATTTGGTATAGAAATAAGTTAGGCCAGACCGTTACGATACGTTAGCCTGATTTACACGTATTTGCTTTATGTCCAATTAGTTACGAGGCACCCTGTATAAGGAAGTAAAACTTGAATCATTGTTGTATTTTAATAAATTACCGGCCTTGAACTTTATCGCACTTTTTGTTTGTGATAAATATATAATACAATTTAGGGCGATTTGTTTATCTCATTTATTGAATATCTATTGAAATGAACCGTATTTCATTATGTGCTGTTTATCTCGTAAATGTGTATAATTAAAAACAATAATTATGTTATAATTAATACATACGATTTAATAATACACATATTTAAATAATTCAATCAAGATAGTAGAAGTTGAAGTTAGGCGTATCAAACTAGGAATAATATTTGAACAGTATTTTGCTTGATCTTGGCACAATTCATTTTTACATTGTGCAACTGAAATTAAGTACGCCGTCAATACATTTTTTTAAATTTTAATATTCAAATAGTTATTAACAGTCGACAACTTTCATTTATTTCGTGATAGTCTTCTTCTACAAACTTCTTAAAGCAAAATTTATGTATCACCTAATCTGCCTAAAGTCCATTCAATTCTGAGAGGCACACCACTGCCAATTGCAGTATCAACATTTTCTATTTTTGGATGCCCAATCAAACATTTTAATAACACATTGTTTTAAAATTATACTAAAACATAATTTATATTAAACTTGACAGTTTACACACTACTGGCGATCACCCTGGATGGCGCATGTGGCCAAAATTTAATATAAAATTCTACCATACTATTTTAAATATAAAACATATTCTTTATAGGATTTTGCAGACATGAAACCTTTGCATTCTTTCGATAACCTGACTTCTGGTTATGCTAATAAATAAAAATTCTTATTTGCCATTCTCATTTTAACACTAGCACCCAATATAGTCCCCTACGGTTAGGCAGGTTATACTAGTATCTACATGATCCCCTACGATATGTAAATTCAGTTAAAAATGAGAACAAAGGCCTGAAATTAATTTATTTACCCACCTTGTCTTTAAAAAAATTTTTATCCTAATGAATTACATTTTCATAAAATCTCATTCAGTTTCTTGAAAATGCTTGGCTTTTGAAACGTTTTTCGTCCTTATTGTGGACTCATCAGAAAAGCGCAAAGCCACCCATAACGATGTTCCATGCAAAACCAAGACAATATCCATTAATAAGTATGAAATATTTATATTAATTTGACATTGACTGATAAAAAACAACAGATCTTCACCTATCTATTAGCTAACTAGTATTGGAGCCTATATACTCTATACAAGTTTAAAAGTGAATTGTTTGTTATTTGTTTGCTTATTGTAATGAAACATATTCTTTATAGGATTTTGCAAACAGCGGAAAGAAGAACTATCTATGAGAACTAAAGGAAAAACTACATGTAAAAATATTAATGATTCTTGGCATTCTTTCGATAACCTGTCTTCTGTTTATGCTAACAAATAAAAATTCTTATTTGCCATTCTCATTTTAACACTTGCGTCCAACATAGTCCCCTACGGCTAGGCAGGTTAAACTGGTATCTACATGATCCCCTACGATATGTAAATTCAGTTAAAAATGAGAACAAAGGCCTGAAATTAATTTATTTACCTACCTTGTCTTTAAAAAATTTTTCATTCTAATGAATTACATTTTCATAAAATCTCATTTATCTCTCTCTTGTCACAATAAGGACGAAAAACGTTTTAAAGGCTACGCATTTCCAAGAAACTGAACATTTTTATTCAATATTTGATTTCGCCATCTTGTAAAATTTTTACGCAAATTTTTGTTCTACGATTATTAAAAACTTTTATCAGGTCATAATATAATCATATTATTAGATTCAATCGAACAGGCATAATAATCATAAATTGAATTAACATATTTCTTACTTTTATTAAAACTTTTCATAACTTTTCACTAATGTCAATTGATATAAAATTAATGAATCTTTTTCTGTTTCAGATTTTACTGGGATCTGTGTATGCTTCTGCTGCTCGTAGCGAATCTTATCATTTTACCAGTGGCAATAAGCTTCTTCAACGATGACCTCAGTACCCGCTGGATCGCCTTCAATTGTCTGTCCGATACAATATTTTTAATCGATATTGTTGTAAATTTTAGAACAGGTAAGTGGTTTTTGTTAAAAATTCGATACTTGAAGAATATAAATTAGCACTTTTTGGAATAGCTTATAATGCCAAACCAATATCAAATAGAATCGTCCACTATGATTTAGAAGTCAACCCCTTAGTCCTACTAATAGAAAACTGTTTAACTTATCAACACTGGGTTATTACCTCACTAAGATATCTACTAGATAAGTAGGAGTAGGGTTACTTATTGATCTATATAATTTTGCCTCGACCCCATTTCTAATCAGCCGAGCCCTCAATATGGACTAAACTAGATGTGACGTCACATGATTATGGAATCCACGTAAAACTGTCACTCATGACCATGACCAATAGGGGCGAAATCGATAATTAATACTAATATAGACACTTTAGAAAATTTATTAGATTATGATATTAGTTTTCAAAGAGTATGAGCGGGTATAACAATGTAAAAAGTGCCCCCCTCACCTACCGAACTAAAATGACCTCCATAAGATGGCTCGTATGCTGACTGTCTTGTGTAAAAATTTTTAAGCTCATGGACTCTGCATGGGGTGGAAAAAAAATTATTTACCCCTAAATGTTTTATTTTTGTTCTCACCTGTTATTGGACGGATCGCTTTGTAATTTGGTACAAATAATATTAGTGCAATAATATTAGTGCGATGATTTTATGCATTAAAAAAAATTAATACATTTTTTCAATGGCCTGAAGGGTGACTACCCTGTTTGACACTATTACCATATTTTGATATAATATATACCTATATTTAAACTATAACTACAACATAACTACAACAGTTACAGTTTTATTAATGCGGTGGAACAGGATAAAAATAAATAAAAATTACAACATTGCAACATTACGAGTATTATTTAATATTTAGATAGGTAATCATATAATTCGTTCATGTTTAGTTATTTTACTTCAGATTCCGATCATAAACTGATTTAGTCCTCGTCACTGTTATTTTCAATGACCGGATAAGCATCATTACAGTCAGATATTGGACAGTATTGCGGCCCGCTTTGTAATTCTTGATTTAAATCTGGCGTTGGATAGAAAGTACCTATATCACAATTGCACATGTGAACAACAGCCATCAGTTCTACGTCCGATTGGACAAGTACAGTAGTGTCCTTTTATACCACAACAGTTATTTCTGTTTGGTTCATAATTAATAAATATATGGCATATTTTTTTGCCATGTGTCTAGATTTTATGTGTATGCATAAAGTATCACTAGCCTCTTTTGCATATTCTAAGTTTACTGATTCATCATGGTTGAGAAGTTCTGCTAAGTAACAAACAGACTGTTCTAATCTAATTGGTACGTATCACCGAAAAATTTTTAAATTCTTTTTCATTTAATTCTGGAAAAGCAAACAAGTTATCCGTAAGCTATTCATAATAATTACATCTCAAGTGTCTTTTTAAATTATCGACTGTGAATTGAACTTGAGTATTGTTAGCATTTTTTACAATTCTACTTATGCCTAGATTGGTACCATATATGGTTCGGTGATTCTGTATGGAGAACATATATGTTTCTCTTAAATATCTCTGTGGAACATAGAAGTCTATTGTAGAATGTAATTCTGGAGAGTCAATAATGCCTCTACTAATCTTGAATGCCAAGACAATATCTGCGTTGATTCTTCGTTGCTTCAAGGTACAAAGATATAAGTTATGTAAAATTTGTTTATAATTAATATCTTCAGTAGCAATGTTGGTCTTATATGCAGCATAGCGTAAGAATCTTTTTTACACTCTTTCTATTTTATCTATATGTGTTTGAAAATATGGAGACCATATAACTGAACAGTTTTCTAAATGAGTTCTTACCAATGAAATATATAATGATTTTATTGCAGCTATGTTTTTAAAGTCTTTAGTATGTCTTTTAATAAAACCTAGCATTTTTAGAGATTTATTGCATATTAAGTCAATGTGATACACAAATGTCAGTTTAGAGTCAAAATATATGCCTAAATCACGTATTACATCTACACTTTTAATTGATGTATCCTTAATTACGTATTTATTTATAGATGGGGATATCTCTTTACACCAATTCTGAAATCTATTAATATCTTGTTGCAGTTCAACCATGGAATTGGGATCTTTAATTTCTTTAAATATTTTAAGGTCATCTGCATACATTAGTACTTGACTATGTAAGAAGCATTCTACAACATCATTAATAAACAGATTGAACAACAAAGGTGCTAAGTGCGCTCCTTGGGGAACACCTGACCTAACTTGAATTTCATGAGAATAATAGTTATTAACTTTTACAACTTGAACTCGATAACTTAAATATGATTTTAACCACTTCAATGATCTCTTATGATCAAGTAATTTGTACTTTTGTTTCATGATTCCGTGAATAACTACTACTACTCATCTTATCTTAGTGACGAGTCGAGAACTATTTGCATCAGAAACTGAGAGTTATGTTTGATTGCCTTTAAGCGCTGATATCAAGACATTTAAATTATGTCTTTTCAAATCCGAAACAACATCCCGAAAACCTCTGTCAACGATTATTATATCACCAGGTAACCAGTAACTTTGGTAAACTATTCGGATCTGACATGTGTATACAGTGTAATATAGGAAAAACATTTTTCTAATATTCATATAAACAAATAAAAGATTCTTACGCAAATAAGAAAAATCCTATTTTTATTGCAATGGAAATCAGCAAAACAAACAAAATACAAACGAGATCGTATGATTCGTTTTCCTGATAATGTATTTATATAAATTACTAAAAATTAAAGAAGTTTTCGTGCACAAGAGAAAAGTGTGTTTTTGTTGGACCTCAGAATATAAATATACCTTTTTCCTTGTTTTAATGATTCTAGGCCACAAAATTTCTTTAGCCTAAGAAATATCTATGATATAATATATAGGATATTCCTTAATGAAGTGCTAATATTTCAGGGTGTGATTCCTTAGGCCATTTTATGAAGAAATGTTCATATAAACATACGTCCGCAACGGCTTAAATTTTTTGCTACAGGGTGTTGAATATTTTTTTCTAATCGTTATTTTTTAATATCTCAGAAAGTATTTTAGATATTATTTTCAATTTTGGTATGTATTAATAGAATATAGAACCACATATTTTAATTAAAAAAATTATTTTATCGCTCCACCTGTGGCGTTCCTTGATATTTTTTACAAAAAAAAAATGGCACGCCACTGACATTTTTTCATTTCGATATTTTTTCTGATTAGCGTCAGACCGTTCTTTATTAAAAAAATTAAATTCATATTGAAACTAATTACACAGGCACACACATACAAAAAAATGGTCGATTACACGGACCAGACCAATCATCTCCAGTGTATTTTGGCTTGCTGAATTCGAATCCGGTGTCATTTTTACCCCACAACGTCACAATTTTTTTCTCTACTCAAAAAACAGTTAGAAAACTGCAAAAAGGGTAAATTGCATTCTTCTAACGAAATATCAGAGGACATGCTCGCTGGGACGCCACTGGCGGAGCGATACAATAATTTTTGTAATTAGAATATGTTGTTCTATATCCTATTAACCCATACCAAAATTGAAAATAGTAATATCTAAAATACATTCTGGAATATTAAAAAAAAAACGATTAGAACAAAAATATTCAACCCCCTGTAGCAAAAAATTGAATCCGTTGCGGATATATGAACTTTTCTTCATAAAATTACCTAAGGAATCACACCCTGAAATATTAGCATGTCATTAAGGAACACCCTGTATATATCTTTATTGCATGATTTATTTATTATTTATTTCCCGTATTTATGCGTATTATTTATTCTTAAAATTTTGTAATAATTGTTAATTATAAATTAAACACTGCTTTTAGATGAATCAATCTATATATTATAAATACTCTACATATGTTTCCGATTATTAGGCCTTTATCAAGAGTATTCACTATGTAATACACTTGATAAAGGCCTAATATGTAGAGTATTTATAATATATATTGATTCATCTAAAAGCAGTGTTTAATTTATAATTAATAGTTATTTTCAAGATGTTTCACAAGGTACCTACCACAAGTTCAGTTCAGATTTTGTTTATCATAATTAAGTATACTGTATCAACATCAGAATCAAAAAAGTTATTTAGTAAACAGTTGTATTTTCTTTAATCGTCTTATTTATATTAATGTCCTAGTGAAGTTCTTAGCTAATGCTATCCCACCACTCAACCAGGACACATACAATAGACATCAACACACAACAACCATTCCCTGCGATATTACCATCTACCGCAGCTGAGACTCGAACTGAGGAGAGATAACGGCAACTAGACATGTTGTGTCACCCAACAGCGGTCTAGCCTACTGCTGCCATCTCGGTAACACATGAAAAACGCCACTAAACTTCTATACCCTGGCCAGGATTCGAACCCGGGACTTCGCGATCACAGGCCAAACAACTTAATATTACGCCACTGAGCCGATATTGTGTTTTTATAAGAGCCCTTTTTATAAGAGTATTAGAATAATATTGTTTCTGTATTGCACTGGATATCAGTAAGTATTTTATCCTTAATGCAAACTAAATAATAAAAGTAAAATTAAGCTTTTGCATACCAATAACTTTTGCGCCTGTTGTATCCTACTGGTATATAAATAAGGGCAAAAGTAGGTATGTATTTATTTACATAAGTTAACAATATATTATTCGTGTAACTGCTTCATATAAATCAATATATAAGTCCGTTTCGATAAAAGATACGTAAAATCACTTTTGTCACAAATGCGATTAGATTATGGACCAAGCTTTGACGGCTTTCATTCATCTCGCAATTAGACAGGACCGTCATTCGCTAATAAAAACTAACATTATTATACCCTTCGCAAATATTTTTTTATTTACGATTAAAATGCGGAGAGTATTCTATAGAATGTGCAACAATTATATAAAAAGTGCAAATTGGCAAAGAGTATAATGCTTAGCGTGTCTTTCTTGGCTTTAAATGACCCTATATCCGAAGCATGTCGGTTACATTTAAATTTGTAAGCCACTAAATCCGTTTTTTTTTATTCCAGGTATAATGCAGCAGGACAATGCCGAGCAAGTTATATTAGATCCAAAACTAATAGCTAAACACTACCTGAGGACGTGGTTTTTCCTCGATCTAATTTCGTCCATTCCTCTAGATTATATATTTTTAATATTTAACCAAGTAAGTGGAGTTTAATATTATCATGAAAATGTATCGAATGAGTATGCATCTAATTAGTATATTTAGAGTGAGATAAAATTAAGAATTCTAAGAAATATACGATTTGCACCAAGATTCGTAGAATCTTGTGGACGCATCATATTCATAATACGTCAATTATTATTTAAAATTAATTATGATAATAAATCATTTTAGATCTAGTTTACGCGAAATTATTTAAAATATAGTAATAATTATAAATAAATAATAATCATTATTTTAATATTGAATTACGAAATATATATATTTTAAGTTTCCTTTTCCAAACAAATGTAATCTCGTGTAGCTAAATTTAACTTTAATTTGAAGAAGCAAAATTTGTTAAGAAGAATACCGCGTTATACTGTCTCTCTTCCACGCTTGTCTTTCGTATTTATTCATCTGGCTCACACGCTCCCTTCCCTTCTTAAGCGTCTGCTGAACTTAGACTGCCCAATTGAAAATTATTTTACGATGACTGTAGTTCCGCTCCACTACGTAGATGTGCAAGTAATTGAAATTTTAAATATTTAAAACAAATATTTGCATTCAACTATGTAACTCAACTCCGCAATTATCACAACTGCTTTTCTTTGCATCATCATACCAAAATTGGATGAATCCATAATTCGCTGTCATATAAGACTTCTCAAGAAAAATGTTTTTTGACACTGTTTTACATAAGATAACATGTTTTTCCCATTTTAACTTGCTGTAAACTAAACACCTGGAAATTTAACACGGCTTGGAGGTTATTATTGTCGTCTACCATAAAAATGTTTTGGACTAAAGATCGTTGTCTCTGCCTCGCTCCCATTTAACATTAATTTATATGCCATGAAGCAATCGTGAATAAGGTTAAAATGAACATTAAGACTTCAAAATTTGGATACATGTTGAGTACCTCCCTCTCCCCGGGCACGGAGGGGTTATGGGTAAGGCACTTGAAAATTTTCGTTTTCGAACTTCTCAACATGTATCCAAATTTTGGAGTCTTAATTTCAACCTGATTTTTCAAATTGTTTAAGAATCTTTAAAAAAATTTGAAAAAAATGTTTTTCTCTCATTGCATATGTTGAATAAATATACGAGTTAATAGATCAAGCAGGCGCTTGATTTGGCGTAAGAGGATAATAAATCCGACAAAATAACACCAATTTCAAGTGGTTGGCGTAGGACATAATTTCTAACTTTTTTCTTTCGGCTTTTACATGGAATCGCTCCTGTATAGCAGGCAGGCAATTTCATTGAAATATATATTTCCTCACTTGATGATATTTCACAAATGCCTTTCAGTTGGAGTTTGTATAAAAAGTAGACTTCTAAACAATCCCCACTACAAGGAAACGCTAATAGATAACACTTTATAATTTTCAACAAAGTACCTCGATACCTTTCTGAATCGACCTATAAGAGTGACTGTCAGTTTATATGCAACAGACTTTTGGGTATTATTGTCTCTTGGAATAATCAGCCTCATTTTTCATCGGACATTTTTTCCTAAGTGACAAATTATGATGTTTATAATAAGCTATTATGTGTCCTTTTAACATGGTTTCGAATTTTTCTGCAAATAAAGGTATAATAAGATCGAATTGATTGTTTATGACTTTTAAGACTTATAAGTTTATGTCATGGAATAAAAATTATGAATCCCCGAATTTAATATTTGTAGGTTTGCATCATAAATATCTTTATATTCTTTGATTGTTACTAATGTCCATAATTTGAATGTAAGATACTCCCTAAAAATTAAATTTAAATCGTCTCAAAATAATTTAATCCACTTCCATCATTTCTACTTCTCTTTTAAGAAAATCAACAAACCAAAACAGACACTAACTATACGAGTTGTATATTCGATCTAGAATATTGTTACTATGAAATTAAACTTCTTTATTCTTCAAAACAATTGAATAGTAATATCTCACTCGTTCACGAAAAATGTATACACTAGATACAAAATACTGTTTTTCGTTTAATAATATCGTCGTACATACAGTCTTAACACATTTGATGAGTATGGGTTCAAATAAATTTTTAATAGTTCCTTTTAATCTTGATTTCTATCAATCGAACTTTGATAAAGAGTTTCACTTGCATTTCTGTTCATTAGAGGAGAGTTATTTCTTGAGAGAAGTGTAACTTTGCTATGGCTGCTGATTATTGATAGTTATTATCGACTTTTGTGTTCAATACAAACGTAAAATCAAGAATCGTAGGATTTAGATCCCAATGAATATCATCTAATATTATGTAAATGTTGGAAAAGTTTCCAAAATTGCGCTTCCAACTGTATCCTGAAATTTAGTTACCTATATTATTTATTTACTTGGTGCTTTACCAAACGGATAAGCAGGGTAAGCATGTGCCAGATGCCCCTCGGGAAATTGAGGTGATATTTTAACCTTAACATCATGTTAATAAGAGAAACTTTTTTCAAGATATTACAGCTCTCCCCCCTCTGGTTTTTAATATAAATTAATTAATCGAATTTTCAAAAAAATTATTCACTTTAATAACGTAACCAATTGTTATGATTTTTATATATGCGGTAGATAAATCAAAGTATCAAAGATGTATTAAATAAAAAATTATTGGGTATATACAGTAAGTAATATACAAAAATATTCGAATTAAACATTTTAAAACATAAAGAAATTCATGTATATTGAGAGACACTTTCACCTTTGTTTCAAAAATGCCCCCTATATGCTCTATAATTTATATTCTTTTCAAAATTTTCATAAGGGTAGAACAATGTTACAAAATTATAAACACTAATGATATATATAAAGACTACTAAACAATTAATTCAACTCTACATTTTTTAAGATATTTATTTATATATTTTTTTACATGCGTCAAGGGATCAAAGACAAGACTAACGAGTAAACGTAATATACTTTATGCGCACTCATAATACGCCACAAATACATAGTTATTTAAGATGCAATTGTAAAAAGCCATTCTTTATTGCACGAATGGCTTGATTAAAAATACGAGCGAAGCGAGTGTTTCTAAAAGCCATCTTACAACGTTTTATCTTCGATCGTGCCAACTATTGTAAGAAATTGGCAATTTTTCATGAGCATTTGTAAAACTGTATCAACCTTTTGTGAATGTCACTTTGACGGTTAGTATTATTCGAGTTGTAGTTGAAGCCGCCATTCTAATTATGTTACTTCATGGTCGTGACTGAAAATTTGTGATGATAGTAACTAAGGAAACGATAGTACATATAAATAAACTGGCGTAGTTGAAGTCGCCATTATTGTTCTTGAATGTTTCAATGAAAATATCAAGTTAATAATGTTTAATAATGATTATACTAATGTTGAAGAGTTTCAAAATACTCCCCCCATTTTACCATTTAAATATTCTTTATTTTATTTAGCTAAATACATTGTATACTCAAAGCTAGGGTACTGCATTAGTATTTCAATACAGTTATAAGCTCATCACATTTATTTCATTACAAAAATAAAAATAAACATAACAAGGGCCGATGGTATGGCCAGGGGACCTTAGCAAGTATATTATAATTACTGCACTGCAATAAACATTTATATTATATCAATGTCTGTTTTATTTAATGTATTTTCAATGAAATTAAAATAATGATTTAGTACGGAAGTGTTGGGGAGGAACGAGGATAATGATTTTACAGGAAAAAATATTTCATAAAAACATGTTCAACTAAATGGGTCGATGACTACAAACTATATATAAATTATTTTTATATGTTTTATGTAAAAGAAAATTTAAATTTTTTCCACGGTGTCAGCGGATTAGAGGGCTGGGGAAGGGTGGGAGGGAGATTTTTTGAGAAATGTGTGTTGTGGGGTCCAGAAGTTATGAAGATGGCACAAGCGACAACGTCAACTTTAATACCTGAGCATAAAATACTGTTGTCCTTACTGATAAATTTTTTAGAAATCGTGCAATAAATGCGTGCAATAACAATTTTTCTTGCACAGTTTCTTATAAAAGGCCACTTTTTACACTGGAAATGATATAAAAAACTGTTACTTTTTACACGATCGTAGATAAAATACGTTTATTACTTCCACATGGATTGGAAGTATAGTAATCGTAAAGAAAATTTTTTTAATCTCAAATTCATGTCTATACATGTTTTTCTTTAGTGTACTTGTACTGTCGTGAGCAAAAAAAATTGAAGTCTTATAACGTATTTTTTTTTAAATCTAGTTGTGTACATCTAACTTTAATTTTTGTCAGTTAGTTGTCAAAATTCATTGCTAACACTAATATGCCCCATATAAGCGATTTAGTTAAAGCTGGAGTTATTACTAAAGCAGAAGATGGATGGTCAATGAGACAAATTGCACTTTGTTATAATATTAACAAAAATTCTGTGTTTAACATTTTTAAAAAGTAGAGAATAAACGGTACGATTACAAGAAATCCTGGATCAGGGCGACGAAGGATATCAACTCAACAGCAAGATTTGCAATTGGTAAATAAATTAGTAGAAAATCCACATCACTCAGCAATTCAGGCTGCTAAAGAAATGAATTTTCCTGGATCGAGTAGTATTGGTCGCCGGCGAGTAAGAGAATCAGAGCTACGCTGTCATCCAGCAGCACAGAAATACCTACTTAAAGCAGAATGAACATAAAGAAGCTCGACTGGGATTTACGCTTGGCTTTTTAGTGCATGATGTAAATTTTTGAAACAATATAATCTTTACAGATGAAAAAATTTTCCAGCCTACACACAGCGGTCGTATTCGTGTTTACCGACCTCCGAATACTCGATTTGATGAGAAGTATATATCTAACAATGACAAAAGTGGCAGATTTTCGTTAACATGTGGGTTTGGATATCGGCACGTGGTCCTGGTGTTTTGTGACATACTGGGGAACGATTTAATAGTGAAACGCATATTAGGATTTTGGACAATATTATGCTCCCTTTTGTGTCACAATTATTTCCTAATAATGAATTCATATTTCAACAAGATAATTGTTCAGTTCATACTGCCCATACCGTAACTAACTGGTTTCAAGATAACAACATTAATGTTCTTAACCGGCCCAGTCATATGCCAGATCTTAACCCTGTGGAAGACGTATGGGGACTACTCGTAAGAAGTACATACCCAAAAGCGAAATGTGAAACCACGACATGCCCAAGAATTACTGGAAGTAGTAAATAATGCATGGGGAAATATTATTACTAATGATTATTGTATAAGTTTATTTAATTCTATGCCAAACAGACTTATAGAAGTTATAAATAGAAATGGTGCAATAACAAAATATTAATAGTTAGTTTCTTGTTAAGTTGGATATCCTTTGTTGCCCTAATCCAGGATTTCTACTAAATGTATCGTTTATTCTCCACTTTTTTTTAAATTTTTGTTAATGTTATAACGCAGTGCAATACGTCTCAATGACAATCCATCTTCTGCTTTAGCAATAACTACAGCATTACAATAAAAAATATAATAAAAGTGCTGTTTTATTTCGGCTAATCATTACATATTCAAATAGAGGCAGATTTACATTAGCAAAAAATAGAGTTCCCATTTTTTTTTTTTTTTACTCACAGTAATACGACGTCATATTATTACGAGATTGACTGTTGCACAATTCAATGATTATTGTTCTCGTGTAAATATTAAAGTGCAAAAAAATAGCAGCACTTTACGAATAGTAATAATATTCCTTGATTATTTAGTAATAGTAAGTAGTAATCTTAATTAACGAAAATGCAGAGTAAGAAGAATCCTAAATGTGTGACGTATGGTCATTTTGTGTTGAAACTGGCAGTTAAAAAAAAATCTTAATTACAGTGGAAGATATAACATTGTGCCAAGATGTATTTCCTCTAGGAATGAAAATTAATCGCTTGGAATAACAGTGTAAGCGAGTTTTTTCAGAAACAGTCATTAACTCTGCGGTACTAGAGCGAATTAAACAATATCTGTGGGTAGATATTTGTACGGGGAGTTCAAGATATTGCTCTGAAAATTCGTCGGAACTACATTGTATTTCATAGGCGATATCTGGGTCTGTTTCTGAGTTTGGTTCAAGTTCAAACTGTTCTCTAGAAGCACTTCGTAGATTTTGATCGATTTTGCTGAAATCTCCTGAATTTTTCCACTTATACATTTTTCTAAGAAAATTTTTTTGTGTTCCAATCTTGCAACGAACATTAAATTGTTCTTTTTTTTCACATTATTTAACTTAGTATTATAACATAGGTGAGAAGAGATCAATTTCTTAAGATACTAAGTGACACAGTTTTAGCTTTTAATAAGAATATCTATGACGTTTTAACTACCTCATTAAGACTTGAAAGTATTTGTAAATTATATCAAATATATCGCTGTAATGTTCCATGGAACTCATTCAAAAGCATTTTTCAGTAACTGCTGTGTTGTTGCCAATAAACGAGTTATTTTGATTATCTCTTCCTTTATATGTGTAATCTTTATCTAGTAAAACCTAACATAATTGTCGGCATATTTTCAAGTATGAAGCCATACTGTATTGACAAAATGGATCATAATAAATTCCGGGTCGTGAAAGAGGGGAATTACTGAAATTCATTAAAATTTTATTGCAGCACTAAATCATATTATTATGCCATAAGGTGTACAGCATTTTATTTTATTTAAAAAGATGTACATCGTATGCGGTAAAAGCCACCCAAAAGTGAATATTGTATAGTTTTTTGTTACATATAAAATTCTGGGTAAAGAGAGTAAGAAATGATCCCAGCTGTTCACTTATCATACAAGAAATGATTAAAAGTGGCTGAAGACCTTCTTAATTTTCACCTGGCAATTTTCACATAATACGCTTATTTGAAATGCGACAAATAACAAGAATGCAAAAACTTTCTACGATTTTGTTTCGATGTTATAATGTTTCAAATTAGTGTAAAAATCTACGTTTTTGCCAATGCTTCACATGTATTAATAACTCGTTCCTATCTATTGTATCGTAATAGCTAGCGGGTTAAAAAGAAAATATACATTTTTCACTGAATAACATGCAATCTTTGGTATGAATATATTGTTACGCGCTGGCGTCCCCTAGAGGCTGGAGGCTGATAAGCTCATGAGAAGTACCCAAAATTATGTAGCAATGGGGATAGGAAACTACCGTACCATCAAACAAAGCCTGTAATGCACGCCATCTCTGAGACACTGGTACTAGTACGTGTTCTAGAAGCTTATAGAAAAGGATGAAGATTTCTACATTGTTCTGGAAGAAGGGTATAGAAGATATCTATATGGATCTAGAGGCATTTTAAGAGTATATAAGCTAATGTAAACAGGCGGAAAGGGAAGTTTTAAAAAAAAAGTGAGGTTATAAATCCTAAGTGATTGCAATAAACTTTGTAAAAAGTGTATTTCAGTTATTAAAAGTATCGTGAAATTTTCAGTTTAAATAAAGTATTAGTGTTTATCTGTTATAATTTTTGGGACCCACGGAAATTAAGGGTGGTTTCCTAGGGGTGGAAACATGTGACAATAAATTTTTTTAAATTTTAAATTAACGTTCTCTAAGGTCATCTCATTTTCATCTTCCACTATATCGATTTTGGGCGAGTTGGCACAGTCTGTACCTTCCCATTCTTGGCAAAGGAGGGCGTATAAAGGAACCATTTCTCTGCGTTCACAGTTATTCAGACAGCCTTTCCTGTATTTTCAGAAAAAAATCAAATCAAACCATTTCAAAATTATCAACCAGATCGTTGGTGTAGATTTAAAAGCTACAGAGCTAAGTAATTTATCCTTGTGGTACTTCAAATCATTTTTAGGTTAATTTATATTCGTATTACCTCATTATTGACAAATTTATACACATTTTTTGTTATTATCTAGTAAAGGTTAGAAAATCTACTATGAGAAATGTCTCTAAAACAATAGAAATATTCTAGCAGGTATTGATTATCAACATAGTCGAACGCTTTAGTTTAGTCTCAGAATACACTTGTAGGGCTTAGTTTAATAATTGAAAATGAATTGCTGGATTATTAATCGACTTCAAAAATGTTTCGCTATTAAACCCATTTGTATGTTTTTTATCTTTGTTCAGTCATTACGCCGGATTGGCTTGAGATATTTCTATGAAATCTTTTGCAAACTGCAACACATGTGTCGGAGGTAGTTCCATTATAGTTTCGTGAAGTATGTCTAGTATCATCTTCCTTAGTGCTACAGCCCTATGTGAGCCTCGACTTTCTCTAGTTTCTTTCGCCATTCCTGCCGATTTCTCGACTTTTGCTTCCAATCCTTGCACCGAATTTTTCGTGCATCCTCATCGATACTACCTTTCAACCATAATCTTGGCCTGCTGCAGCTTCTAGCTCCCGCTGGTTCCGAAACCATGATCTATTGATATGTTCTGCCCACCTGACTCATCCTATCCTTATGCATATTACCACATCCCTACCCCTTGCCACCTGTTTGTATTTCTCATAGAGCTCAAAGTTGTGACGACGGCGCCATACACCGTTTTCACATGCAGCTCCAAAGATCCGCCTCAGATTTTTCCTTTCAAAAGTTTGGAATAGGGTTTCGTCAGCTTTACTCAGGGTCCGTATCTCGGATCCATACGTCAGAGCCGGGAGTATTAACGTTTTATATGGCATTAGCTTCGTCTTAAATGATAATTGCCGGTTTTTGAGGTGTTTTCCAAGTCCAAAATAGCACTTGTTGGCAAGTACTATTTTGTGTTTTATTTCCTCGGACATGTTATTTTTATTATTTACTATGTCTAATATAAGGCGAGCAAAAATCGGAAAAACGATTTTTTTGGTCGAGAATTTCGTGAATCTTCGAGTGATAACAAAAATCGGTTCACAATAATAATATTTTTTAACAAATTATGGGGTACTAATACTCGGTACTGGTTACATTGTAATATGTTCATCAAACATGACCAGTGTGCAGAATCAGATTATCAGAAACTGGACAAAATTCAAACATCGAAATAACATTAAAATGGTTGGTTGGGTGTTTTGCGTGCAGCCGATACTGAATCTGATGTCAGTAGTTAAAAATTCAATACAGTGAATCCGAATAGTGCTGCAATAAGAAGTTTGCAGATTTTTAAGAAATTTAGTATATAGAGATATCGGGATTTTCTGATAAAGATTAAACATTCAAAACGACTGATATGTTCCTTTGCTATACATATATAAGCTAAATAAGAGGTCACTAAAAAGACATTTTTTTATGAAACAAATTTTACCGCCTTCAAAAAAACAGTGTAAGAATTGTAATAAACCCCTCTACCCTGTTTACACTTTGAGGGAGTTATTATGTTTATTGATTATATCCGTGAAAATTAATGTACCCCTTTCAAATGAGACCAATTTACGCTACGTGCGACTACCAAGAACCAATCTACCAGCGGGTCTTTTTCAGAAACTTTGCTCACAGCCACTCTGAATATTGTACCACGTGCGTACTGGATTAATTAAGATCGCTTATACCTGGACAATTTTCAGCAACATGTGAGTGCACTTTGATATGTTACAGTTCAAATTTACCCCATTTTCCTTTGTCAGGTCTGCTTCACTGCGTACTAATAAGCAAGTAAATGAGACACGCATTTTCAACGACACAAACCATATTTTGCAAAAAAACACGAAATTAATCGGTTAGAAAATAGAACAATTAATACTTAAATTAAAACAAAAGACAATGCACATTAACAGTTAACAAATAAGAAAAATGGACCTAGTCTCGATCTTAAGCAAAAGGAATTACTTCGTTAAAGGAGAAAATCGTGTACACTCAAACTGATTGCCAAAAGGGCCAAAAAATACAATACCATTAACGAGCATGAAGTTAATTATTTCTGATAAATATACTGCGAAAACGAGTGACGAAACGCCAATTACCAGTAACAATTCGAAGGGGCCGAAATTTAACTTTTAGGACAACATCTCAAAATACATAAATATACCCGGTGACACAAAAAAATTATCACTATGTAAAAAATGTGACACGTTTAACACACTCGAGAGCCGAACGAAGAGTGTCTTCTTAAATTGTCGCTTATCCTCGTCAGTTTTTTTTTATGAAATAGGGCGCGGTGCTTTGAAATTACTCTAACCAATTGAATGCGAACCCGCCCCTAACGGGTACTGAGGCTCGATCCAACCGCTGGCGCCTTCTACAGTACCAATGGACACTATACTTCCCCTAAGTATCAAACACGACCTGGGCAATTGGCATCCTTTATAGTAACTATGGCCAAAATGATTTTACCCTAAATATTAAACATTCTTTTAATCACAATTTAAATTATCCTATATCTAAGCTAGCAAATGTTCCTAGTCTGTGAAAAAACCTTTTTGTTTAACGAGTGGAATTAGAAAAGGAAAAACTGACTAGTTCCTACCTAGTGTACAGTTTGGGGAATTTTTGGAATCAATTACCCCATTTATAGTTTGGTTCGCGCCCTGATTAATTTAAATATTCTCCTCCTTTAATTACTCGCGCGTTTGTTACATTGCTAATAAAGAGCAATTTGACGATGACGTCGATCGTAACGTTCCTTCTCAGGTTATGGAGTTTTATCGGTTAATGAGGGGCCTTTTACTGGTAATAAAATATTTCCGATTTAGAAAATGTACTACAGATTACTTTATAGCTATGGCCTATAAAGTCTTTGTCATGGGCACGGAACGACTGTTAAATTATATATTTTTGCTAGCTTAAATTTTGTATCCATACCGCGCTATTGTATGAAGAACAATTTTAATTTCCTTAGCATTTGTTACAAAATAAACAGAAAACATAATATCAAATGGAACCTTATTAACTATTATCGATACTGAAATCGGTGTAAAAATTAAGAAATAACAAAAGGTTAGTGACTAGCTTGATATTAAGTCGTTTTTAATTTTCCTGTAATGTATACTTTCCTCTTCTCAGCTAAAACTTTCAGAACAAAATTCAAGTAGTGCAAAACTGCTGTTTTAGATTCTCTTACAACATAGATAGAAATGGTTATATTACACCATACAAAAATATTTTAAAAATAGATAACAGATTTTCTTTCCTGTACGGTAAGCTCCTTTATAATATTGTCACCAATAACCCACCTAAATACTTATCTGTTTTTATTAAACGCAGATCTAATATTACTTCCACATCCACGTAGTGGATTGGAAGTATAGTAATCGCAAAAAAATTTTCAAAAATTTTTATTCGTGAAATAGGTTTAGAATGTCATGAAACGTCGAGATTTTAAATTTGAGCGAAAAAAAATTTTCTGTCTGTCTGTCGGTCTGTCTGTCGGTCTGTCTGTCTGTCTGTCTGTCTGTCTGTAACTTTTTTTTTTGTCCGCACGCTTTCTCCGGAACGGTTTAAGATATTGACCTGAAATTTTGTACACGTATATATTATAACGAGATCTGGAACTGGATTGTTTTTTGAGGAAATCCGGTGAAGGGTTGGGGGTTAAATAGGGGGAAATAAGTAAAGCAAGCTTGTAAGAGTACAGAAACTTGAAATTCGGTGTATGTACTAGAAGTTAAGGCCTCAGATTTTTTTATAATATTTTTCAACCCCCCACCACCCCTACCCCATTAATGGGGTTGATAAAATAAAGTTGAGATATTCATTTGAAATTTCGTACACGTATGTATTATAACGATGTCTAGAATTACATTATATTTTGGGATGATTCCGTTGAAGGGTTGGGGGTTAATTTGGGGTAAATAGAGGAATATAAGTAAAACAAGTTCGTAAGAGTACAGAAACTTGAAATTCGGTGTATGTACTAGAAGCCAAAGCGTCAGATTTTTCAATAATATTTTTCAACCCCCACCACCCCTACTCCAATTTGAAAAGGGTTGATAAAATAAAATTGAGATATTCATTTGAAATTTTCTACACGTATGTATTATAACGACATCTGGAACTAGATTATATTTTGAGATAATTCCGTTGAAGGGTTGGAGGTTAAATAGGGGTAAATAGGGGAAAATAAGTAAAGCAAGCTGGTAAGACTACAGAAACTTGAAATTCGGTGTATGTACTAGAAGCCAAGGTCTCAGATTATTTATAATATTTTTCAACCCCCCACCACCCCTACTTCATTATTAAAAGGGTTGATAAAATAAAATCGAGATATTCATTTGAAATTTGGTACACGTATGAATTATAACGACATCTGGAACTAGATTATACTTTGAGATGATTCCGTTGAAGGGTTGGCGGTTATTTAGGGGTCAATAGGGGGAAAGTAAAGCAAGCTGGTATGAGTGCAGAAACTTGAAATTCGGTGTATGTACAAGAAGTTAAGGCCTCAGATTTTTTTATAATATTTTTCAACCCCCCCACCACCCCTACCCCATTAATGGGGTTGACAAAATAAAGTTGAGATATTCATTTGAAATTTCGTACACGTATGTATTATAACGATGTCTAGAATTAGTTTATATTTTGAGATGATTCCGTTGAAGGGTTGGGGGTTAATTTGGGGTAAATAGAGGAATATAAGTAAAACGTTGGTAAGACTACAGAAACTTGAAATTCGGTGTATGTACTAGAAGCCACAGCGTCAGATTTTCTTATAATATTTTTCAACCCAACCACCCCTACTCCAATATGAAAAGGGTTGATTGATTGATTGATTGATTGATTTGCCAGCGTAAGGTGGGCATTGCTGCCAATTCCGGTGCAGGGAGATTTGTTCCACCACGCAGCCCGATCGCCCACCGATCATCCCACCGTGTGCCAGAACAAACCCCCAGTGCTTTTATATACCGCCGGACCAGCTGCATACGCTGGATTGGACATTGGACATGCTTGTTGTCAGCAGCGAGAGCCGCATGACGCATGGGGTAGGAGTATAGGATGGAGCGTGTAGGTGTTTGTGAGATGTTTCTTCTTGTTTTCCTTCTGTCTTCATCGGATGGAAAGTGTAGGCGTTTGTGAGATGCTTCTTTTAGGTTTTCGTACTTCTTTTTACTTTCAGGTTTTTGTGATATGCTTCTTCTTAGTTTCTGTCTGTGATCATCTTCTCTCCTATTCTACTTCTGAGTTTTCTGTTTCTTCTGTTTCTGAGTCTGGCAGTGTGCATATCCTTGATATTTCTTTATTGTATTCCATTTTTTGTTGTGCCAACTTTTCCCAGTGTGTATAATCCTTTCCTAGCTTATTCATAATCCTCTCGATTGTTGTAATCCATGTGTAGCATGGCCTCCCTATTTTCAGTTTGTTGCTATTCATTCGCAGCGCTTCCTTCAGTAGGTGTGTCGTGTCCCGTCTTTGGACATGTCCCCAGTATTTCATTGCGTTTGATTCTATTCTTTTGATTATTGTTCTTCCCTCTAGTAATGTTGACGTTTTCTGTCGTTTTTGTGGTTTTCCTGTTTTTGCTAGCAGTAAATAAAATTGAGATATTCATTTGAAATTTGGTACACGTATGTATTATAACGACGTCTGAAACTAGATCATAATTTGAGATGATGCCGTTGAAGGGTTGGGGGTTAAATAGGGGCAAATAGGGGAAAATAAGTAAAGCAAGCTGGTAAGACTACAGAAATTTGAGATTCGGTGTGTATACTAGAAACCAAGGCCTCAGATTTCTTTCTAATATTTTTCAAACTCTACCACCTCCGCTTCATTATTAATGGGATTGATCATCACATCAAATTGAGATAATCACTTGAAAGTTAGTACACGTATGTATTGTAGTGACATCTGATTGAGATGACTCCATTGAGGTGGTAGGTTGTAAATAGTGGAAAATAAGTACGGTAAACTAGAAACTTCATTTTTAACGTATATGGTAGAAACCAACTCCTCAAACTTTTCTGTGAGAACTACCCCAAATATTATTAAAATTCTATGACCAATAATTTCCACTAGTATGTGGAAATTATTGGTCATAGAAGTGCAAATATAGTCAAGATGTTTCCTTTAAAGTGACTTGGACGAATAATCTGGATGTGGAAGTAGTGATTCCTTAGGCAGCGGTTTTCATAATGTATAGTTAAGATATAGTGATTAATTACAACATTCCAAAACCTTGTATAAGTAGATTTGAGGGTTGCTTTTCTTACGTAGCACCTAAATTGTTAAACAATCATCGTAGTATATTATTCATTTCGTCAAACTCTATATTTCAATTTAAAAATAAGTTTAGGAAAGAACTACTAGACCAGTAGGAAAACATGTTAACATAGTTTACTCTTATATCATTTGTCTATAAATTATTAAGTACTACGTACCTGTATTTTCGATCGGGGGAAGTCGCAATAACGATACTTTCGATACTTCTTCCCATTTGATTTGTATGTGTATTATATTTTTATATACATTTAAATATGCTAATGACAATTATTATTGTTTGAAAATTAATTCGTATATTTCTTAGTAGTTTTTAATAATCTCTGACTGTAAATATGTACATATGGGTGTTAGATAGAATGTGAATGTGAATATATAATATGTATGGTACTAAAATCAGTACTTGTATGTTTATTTTAGTGAAGGTAAGAAGGAACATCTAAAAGTGGCGCTAATGATATTCCGTTTTACCCATTTTTCAACGGAAGAATTTCAACAGTATCTTTTAAATATACAAATATAATCAAATCATTTACATTATGATTTGATGATCATTTTGAATTGCAGAATATTACTATACAGGGTGATTCACGTAGGCCATTCATTAGAAGTTTTTCAACTTGCAGTTGGATTAGAAACTTGAAATTTGGTATGCAGCCATTATCGATCATGCCCGTTCTATCTAAAATATTTTCAGTCCTCCAACTATACAGGGTGTGCCAAAAATTGGTACCAACTTTCTTATCTTAAATGGAAACCTATATTTTTCTTTACATGGTTCGATTGGTCTTCTAATTCTGAGTTTAGAGAACCTAAGTTATGTTAACTTATCTATTACAATTTTTGACATATGTCCAATTTTTTGAAAAAAATTGCCGCTGTAGTAGTTTACGAACAAATTTGTATCTCGCAAACCTTATAAAATTATAAAACCAAATTTGTGAAGCAGTTAGCTGAAAGTCCAGGCTAACTTTTGATGTCCCATCGGTGGTCCCATTTTGTACCATATGGGCGCAGTCGATTTTCATATGTCGCAATCAAAAATTGTCAAAAAGTCAATTTTTTCAAATGGCACCTACTATTTTTTTTCACATCATTCGAAAGAAAATTGAATTTTAGGGTGAGTTACTTAAGCATTCCCTATACCTAACTTCACCCCATATCGAGTTATTCAATAAAAATCAAGAAATACCTTATCTTGCCGAGAGATTCCTTACTTCATCAAGTATGCCATGGAAACAAGAGACAGTTGTAATAATTTTTTAAGAAAAATATGGATTCTTATTTAATTACACACAACACCAACAAATTATTATTAACGAACAAGAACAATGTTGACGAAATTGTGTCAGTGAAAACGGTGCACACATTGAGCATTTGTATTGAAATAATTATTTTGTTAATCTGTTTATTTGTTGTTATTTTGTTGTTATTATTTATTATTGCAATACGATTTTTGAATAAAAATTAAAATAAAATGATTGTTTCCAAAGCCTACTACCCTTGAGAAAAAAAAAACAATATTTTTTTCAAAAATGACAATAACTCAAAAACGACTGTAGATAGACATACACAATGTTAATAAAAGTGGCCCTAAAATTCAATTTTGCATTGACTTCTGGCGTCAGAAATGGTAGGCGCAAAGATGTGCTTCGCAGTCTGTTGAGAGTAGAATAATAGAATATTTGAACAAAAATATGGTGGTCACATTGAACATTTACGTCAGAATTTCATCGTTAATAATAATTTGTTGGTGTTGTGTGTAATTAAATATGAATCCATATTTTTCTTTAAAAATTATTGCAACTGTCTTTTGTTTCCATGGCATACTTGATGAAGTAAGGAATCTCTCGGCAAGATAAGGTATTTTTTGATTTTTATTGAATAACTCGACATGGGGTGAAGTTAGGTATAGGGAATGCTTAAGTAACTCACCCTAAAATTCAATTTTCTTTCGAATGGCGTGAAAAAAAATAGTAGGTGCCATTTGAAAAAATTGACTTTTTGACAATTTTTGATTGCGACATTTGAAAATCGACTGCGCCCATATGGTACAAAATGGGACCACCGATGGGACATCAAAAGTTAGCCTGGACTTTCAGCTAACTGCTTCACAAATTTGGTTTCATAATTTTGAAAGGTTTGCGAGATACAAATTTGTTCGTAAACTACTACAGCGGCAATTTTTTTCAAAAAATTGGACATATGTCAAAAATTGTAATAGATAAGTTAACATAACTTAGGTTCTCTAAACTCAGAATTAGAAGACCAATCGAACCATGTAAAGAAAAATATAGGTTTCCATTTAAAATAAGAAAGTTGGTACCAATTTTTGGCACACCCTGTATAGTTGGAGGACTGAAAATATTTTAGATAGAACGGGCATGATCGATAATGGCTGCATACCAAATTTCAAGTTTCTAATCCAACTGCAAGTTGAAAAACTTCTAATGAATGGCCTACGTGAATCACCCTGTATATTGGCACCAGACTAAAATCTAAACACGTTTGTCTTCTAATCTTTTGTACAAACATTTTCTATTGGATTGTGAATGTTAAACTTTTTAACATATTGAAACAAAATACCAGGTGACTAAAATTATGTAAACATCCTCTTTGCCGGCCGATTTCTTGAAGTTTTTATATTGTTGAACTTTTATTAGGATATGCTTCACAATTTTTTGAAAATAAGTCCGTTTTGTCGGTTATTTGTTTTTGTTATATATTTAATTAAAATCCCAATGATACCAGTGTGGTTGACGAAACGTTGATCAGTATACTATGCAGTATTTTTACAGTACGTCTTTGTATTTATTTTTATTAAAATGTGTAATAATTTTTACTTTTACTTGAACATTTTTTTAAAATCGGTAGAACTTTTCCTCTAACAATAATTTACTCGCCATTCAATCGAATCGAATTTTTGCATCTTAGAAGAAACGTGATCGGTGAACAATAGTGAACATACAGGAGGATATTTTGAACGTTATCCAGAATTCATTGTCTAATATAATTATAAGAGACATTTTCTTCTATGAACGATACTAGTGGTTTCAGAAAAAAGCATACGAATTGAATTGATGATCAAAATTTTAAAAACGTGTTTTAGCTGGACAACTCCTACATTATATCTCATTGTTTGAAATGAATTCAAACAAAAAATATATTTTTCAAAAATGAAAAAAGAATTCATAAATTGACAACTTTAGGCCCTAACATTCATAGAAAAAGCAACATTCTCAAAAGAAATTGCAAAGTCCGAGCTGAGGCCGACTTTACACCATTTACCCGGCTGTAGCTTTTCATATCATTATTTTAGTCCGTTTGTACCTCTGCTTGTCTGTTCGTATGTCTCCGTCTATTCGATAACTCAAGACAGAAAAGTCCAGTTGTATTGAAATTTGGACAGTAACTTAATCTTGGTTAGAGGAAGATTCCTAGTGATTTTGATAAATAGAACAGTAAATATAAAAGTTATGTAACTTTAAAAAAATAATCGTGAATAATATTGTAACATGTTAAGATTTTACAAACACAAATTTTTTAAATTATGAATGTAACTATACCTAAAATAATTAACTTATTTTCAAAGAAACTGCGAACGGTATACTATAAAATGTTCAAACAATTATACGGAGAATTCCTATATCCGACGCAGAGAATGTTTACATCTAGTATTTCATCTTAAGACCTTCCTTAGATCGATAGTATGTGTTGTAAACGGACGCAGCAGTTGATAATATCAGTTTAGAAACTTTGTATATCCCTTCGGATGTCTCTAGAGGAAGTATTAGCTGAGCTTACTCAGCTCTTGTTCGTTAAAACGATCTGCTGTTACTCTCAGCCGTGTTTATTCCTGCACCTTATACATTTTAACAATAAATTATCATTCACTTTTTTTCTACGCTGTTTTTCTACATAGCTAAAGAATGGTAATAGGGTAAGAAGGTAATAAGACAAATTTGAATGTTGAACACTATTTTAGGGAGAAATACAGTCCATTACAACCGGACAAAATAGTTTAATTGTCACAGCATATTTTTAGAAGGTTTTGCAATGGTCATTTTGTGATGGCGTTAATGCTGCCTAATTTCTGTTGCGTTTGCATTTCCCTGCAAACATTAAATGAACTTAGTAATTTCATAAAGTACGTCATATCAGCAGCAGCCGCCTGATCCCTTTCGAAATTTATGTTTGAGAAAGGAAGGGAAATGGCTACATGCCAAGCTTTGTTAGGTGCTCACAAGGGATTCTCAAATGCCCAAGTGGATTTCGGAAGTTCGATACCGGAATCTAGTGATTCCAATATTGTGTTTCAGTTAGATTAAGTTTCATACATTTTTCGTCAAATTTTATAGTGCAGTTTTCAAATATGTGTAAAAAAATACTGGTGAGCCATGATAGTAATGTCTTAATCAAAGTACCGTTCCGATCCATTTGTACGAGTTCATTACTAAAGGACACTTTCTCAACATCCGATTCTGCTCAAACTTTTAAAGTCAGCATACATTTTCTGTATTCGATAATAGATTTCTTTACTCTGGTGGCCAATATATGTATTAGTGATATTTTAAGTTTAAAAAATCAGGTGATGTTAATAATCTTAATAATAAAATACACACATGAAAATGTTTTGCACTTAATTTTCAACATATTTAATAACATTTAATATCCTGCGTTCTTTGTACAAATAGAACTAAAAGGAAAGTGACATGGTGTTTTGTACGCGGATGTCAATGATAATAATTGTGGGTTTTAATACCAAAGTAGCCATGGCAGGTGAAGGGGTGAATTAAAAAATGATTTTGAATAGCACAGAGAGGATCATAGCCTAGGTAAAAGAGCCAGAAAAGGTCTGTTAAGAAAAATTCCAACCGTGATTATTCAGCAAAAATATGTACCTCTTAGTATGTATTACTATTGTACCTGAAATTCAACAGCTGAAAATTAGTTCGTCTATGTTTAATTAACAAGCTAAAAGACTACAGTTTGATATGCTTTTTATCCCTATTGGGATGATTCAGTACGTTTTCAGTAGAGGGTCGTAGCTAGAAAGAACAATGTTTCCAAATTTTGAAAAAAAAATTGATTTTTACCACACCACACTCCCTATGTTTTCCCGCTAAGTTAAGTTTCTATCGCATCATTATTCAAAGACTAAATTTTATTTTAAAAATGTATTATTACGTTTCAAATAACTAAAAATATTAAATTTTCGTACATTTAATGGTGTGCATTATTTTTATTAAGTCATAACGTAATTTTAAAGTTTTGGGATAAAATATTCTATAAAAATCAGAATTGTTTAAAAATTTAGAAATGTTTTTCTTTCTGACTAAATTGGCATGAACCTGATTCTGGGAATAGTTTTCTGTGTTCAAGATATATAGGGTGTTGCATCATGAGAGGGACATAGCTTAATAGGAGGTAGAGAACATCAGTGGTAACCGGAACCTCCCATAGAAATGTCTCATTGGGCCTTCACTACGAAATTACAGGGTGTTAAATAATTTTTGGCCAAACCTGTTTTTTGTCATAACTTTGACAGGAAATGAAATAACGGATTCATATTTGGTACGGCTAATGTACAAACGAGCCCCAAGAGGTGCATGTATAAAAAAAATATATCCAGGTCCGGACTCACTATAATTTATGTTTCTTCTTTGCATCAATAAAACATCACCCTGTATATATTTTTTTGAAATTTCGATACGATATTCGAAAAGAGCAAGAAAAAACAAACAAAATGGCCTATTTCATTTTTTTGTTACACCTTCGTGGTTATTTAAATACGTTGTTAAATGTGCAAGAAAATGGATTACAGAACCCTGTTAAATGAGAGGCACGTGAAATAAATAGTTTTATAACTAAAATTTGCAAAAATTCTATTGAGCCTAGGTGGTCTGGGTGAATCCTAATTCCGGCACGTTTTAAAGGTCCATTTTGGTAAAAAACTGTGGTCCTAATAAGTAATCGGGTATGAAATAACAAAATTTTTAATCAATCACAGTAGGCTTGTTCAAAGAATAAAAGTGACAGATAATTTAAACCATTTAGGCCTAAGCAACCAGTTACTTTGATCAAGAAAATCATCAACATTTTATACTTAATAAAAATTGGAAGAGAACAGACTAAAATCTAAATAAATAAAATATTTTCCTTTCAATTAACAATAAATAACAAAACAATAACTAAATGTGTTTAAAAATAAAACGTAATTGACACTAAAGTAAATTTTCAAAATGGCCTCCCCCAAATTCTGTGCATTTTCTTGCGCGTTTAGAAAGGTCACCAATTGCTCGACGTATCATTTCTGGATTATTCCGTATTTCGTCGCAGGTTGTAACGATGCGCTGGATTAAATGTTGTCTACTTTCAATTTCAATGCTATAAACCTCGTTTTTTAAGTGGCCCCATAAAAAGTAATCACAAGGGTTACAATCAGGAGATCTTGGTGGCCATTCATGTGGACCCCCGCGTCCAATCCATCTATTAGGATACACATTGTTTAAGTGTTCTCTTACTTGAAGGTTAAAATGTGGTGGGGCCCCATCATGCTGAAACAACATGCCTCTTTTACCGATATTTTCTAACATATTCGGTAAAATGTTTTGAAGAAAATCAAAGTAAATTTCACCATTCAATCTTTCTTCAAAAAAATGTGGCCCTATCAAATGTCTATTCACAAGTCCGACCCAAACATTTACAGAAAACCTGTGTTGCGAACGGCGTTGGCGTACCGCATGTGGGTTTTCCTGTGCCCATTTATGATTATTTCGTGAATTGTTTACTCCATCCCTTGTAAATTGTGCCTCATCCGTAAATAAGGTTCTGTAAATGACTGGGCGATGATTAGATAACCAACGACAAAATGCCAGGCGGGGGATATCGTCGCCTTGTTGAAGACGCTGTACCTGCTGGATATGATATGGATGGTAACGTTCTCTTTTTAGGGTTCTCCATACTCGCCAATGAGGAATACCAGTTGCCAAACTGATTCGTCTAGTGCTCATATTTGGGTTTTCTTGAACTACGTTTATAATATTGTTTTGTTCCTGCACACCTTGTTGTAAAACACGCTCCACAACTGCAGAAGTAGGAAACTTTCCGTGTTGTCTTGCATACTGGAACACCGTACTAAAGGTTTTATGATTAGGGCATCGACGACCAGGAAAACGCAGCCGATATTCTCTTTCCGCCGACCTACCATTTCCATTACAGAAACCATAGATGAATATTATGTCAGCATATTCCCCGTTTGTAAATTTTACTGGCATAGTTAAAATATTTTCACAAATTTTCACTAACTAAATGCGGATTATTGACACATTAAATTACTAACAAACAATTATTCAACTGTTTAGGAGATTTCTTTTTATTATCTGTCACTTTGAACAAGCCTACTGTGATTGATTAAAAATTTTGTTATTTCATACCCGATTACTTATTAGGACCACAGTTTTTTACCAAAATGGACCTTTAAAACGTGCCGGAATTAGGATTCACCCAGACCACCTAGGCTCAATAGAATTTTTGCAAATTTTAGTTATAAAACTATTTATTTCACGTGCCTCTCATTTAATAGGGTTCTGTAATCCATTTTCTTGCACATTTAACAACGTATTTAAATAACCACGAAGGTGTAACAAAAAAATGAAATAGGCCATTTTGTTTGTTTTTTCTTGCTCTTTTCGAATATCGTATCGAAATTTCAAAAAAATATATACAGGGTGATGTTTTATTGATGCAAAGAAGAAACATAAATTATAGTGAGTCCGGACCTGGATATATATTTTTTTATACATGTACCTCTTGGGGCTCGTTTGTACATTAGCCGTACCAAATATGAATCCGTTATTTCATTTCCTGTCAAAGTTATGACAAAAAACAGGTTTGGCCAAAAATTATTTAACACCCTGTAATTTCGTAGTGAAGGCCCAATGAGACATTTCTATGGGAGGTTCCGGTTACCACTGATGTTCTCTACCTCCTATTAAGCTATGTCCCTCTCATGATGCAACACCCTGTATAGGGTGTAATCAGTTTCATGTCATTAAAAAAAACTGGTAATGGGGACCGACGAGACAAACAAAAAACCTTTATGACTTTTCCTCTAGTGGCACATTGAAGAAAAACTGACCTAGGTCAACATTTTTTATATTAAGGTAGAAAACAATTGAGAACCACTGCTTTTCTTGGTCAATGGACTTATAGTTCCCAACTTTTAAATTGTCATAAAAAAGTGCAAAGTCCTCGCCAGCACACGCGGCGGTCTGCGGCGTCAAAGCAAAGGCCTTGGATCATCGACTGCCTTTGATGGACCGGCTCAACCGAACTCAGGCAATTATAAAGAGGTAAATAATTCCTTATCTCTTCCTGTACAACTGCAAGCAAATAATGGCCATAGAGGTTTAAACAGAGCATTTCTTTTCATGTGGGTTTTTTAATTTGAAACAAAATATTGGATTCATGTTTATAATTTAGAAAATTTGAATGTGATTTATTAACATTTGTGACATAAATGAGTGTCCTGGGTGAAAAGCTTACCACCTACCTAAATTATTCGAAATCTCTGCATCTGCATCAACACATTTCGGTACGTCGAATTAAGGACATACGCACTCCGTTCAACAACTAACGTTGTCAATAAAGAAAAATAAAAGAAAAACTTGGTCCAAAATCCAAAAAGGAATACAAGAAGAACGAACAAATAAGTTGTGCCTGTACGTAATCAAGAATTTAACGACTTGCACGGTAAGTCAATAAAATAAATCTTAACTATAAATACACAGTGACCCGAAATTCAAAAATAACAAAAACAACGAACGGCGGGTTGGACGTGTGTATATAATGAAACACTCACACCAACTAACATATTGCACAAGGGAGAGTCAGAGTATAATTTTCTTCAGATCAGATCTACTAAACACTCAGAAAACGTCGACGTCTTTCATCTTTACCGCATCGCTAAAGACCGCCGATATTTTATAGCTATCTACACAAATATTGAGTATCATAGGCAAAGACACGCGGGACGATCTAAACCTACCTCAATATTCCAGCAGTTCTCAAAAAAATGTATTGAAAATTTGCGAAATTTTTGTTTATTTTTTTTCTCCGAGACTATGAGCTTTAGACCCCATGTTATATAAGGTTTCTTGTTTGTCTTGTCGTTCCCTACCACCAGTTTTTTTTTTAATGACATGAAACTATTTACACCCTGTATATTAAATAAATATGCTCAACCTAAAAACGCTTGTAACTATCACATGTTATAACTCCAGTTTTACAATTATTGTACTTTTTGGTTACGTTTTCTAACATCGCACACTTTCTTTTCATCTTAATTTGTTTATTTTGGACATAAAAGGAGTATATCCACAAAAAAGGGCTTGTAAGGATGGCATAATTCCATTGATTTTAAGCAGTGATTATAACTCTCCTGGCGGGAGCACAGTAGCACAGAGATCAAGAGCACAGTTTTAAAACGCATGTATTTGGTTATACTATGATACTGTGACCTCATTGTCTGTGCTGTCAAAGTTTCAGTCAAAATACTGAATTTCTTCATGGAAAACAATTTTTTTTTGCAATAATTAAAAATGAGATTGCGACGTAGATGGAATTTCTATAATGAAAAATGACGTGTCGCCTTTAGGCCAGCATTTTAAACAATGAAGTGGAATTAATTACAAAACATTTCAAACTTTGTTGAAAGTGTTATTTAATAATGAATTATTATTTGTTTGCTTATAATGGTATTGAAACATATTCGTTATAGGATTTTGCAAACAGCAGAAAAAATAACTATCTCTTACTAGTTTAATCTGCATGGCCGTAGGGGACTGTGTGGATGCTAGTGTTAGAATGAGAATTGTCAAAGTAGAAATTAGACCAATTCATTTTAGGATTTTAATTTGCTAGCATAACCATAATTCAGGTTATCGAAAGAATGCAAAGATTTCATTAATATTTATACACAAAGTTTTTCTTTTAGTTATAGATAGTTATTTTTTCTGCTGTTTGCAAAATTCTATAAAGAATATGTTTCAATGAAAGTGTTATGTTCACACAAGAAAAAAATATTAAATTTTGCCCCCTCCATACAAAGCCGGCGAGATTGTTTAAATTGCCAAAAATAAATAATTCGAAACCTCTCCACATAAACCGCTCTAACTTTTTTCAGACAAAATGGACTCCCCATTTTTTTGGCCTAGATCGAATGCAAATTAAATTTCCAATTCGATGATGTCAGGCACGAATATTTTAGGCCGCTGCGGCCTGCTAGACGTGGGCCGCCAAAGTGATATGTCCGAGGATTTCGCTTCTCGAGCGACACAGCCCAGCTTCTAGGGCCATATCGCCCACACTAAGGCTTACAGAGGCTTGATTCCTTGTTGTAGAAAATTGAACGAGAAATCGAATGACGCGAACCGCGGATCGCTACTTGCCGTAGTTTTCGAGATATGATCCCTCGTAGTCATCCGGAGGTCCTATCTCGAGAACGGAAGCAGATATCAAGCTGCGGCTTGCGCCATTCGATTTCTCTCACCTTCGTACGTACTCCTGAATTTTTCATATTTTTTCCGGCACATTAACTTTTTCACAAATTTCTGCATTTAAAAAATTAACGCGATTTTGACACTTCCTCGCTTAAAGTGCCCTGACTTTTTCCAGACAAAATTAACCCCCGTTTTTTGCTGAATCGATTTCAAATTAAATTTGCCATCCGATGATGTCGGCCACGATTTTTTTATGGAGCCGGGTACGGGAGGTATGGGCCGTCAAAGTGAGAGGTCCGAGGATTTTGCTTCTCGAGCGACACGGGCTCGCTTCGAGACCCGTTGCTCGAAAATGAGCTACCGCGGGGGCTCGAGAAATCCTCATATTGTAGACAATCGAAGCAGAAATGGAACGGCGCTATACACAAGTTTGTGAGAGCTCCCATTTCCAAGATAAGGCGGTCAAAGTGGTCGGATGGTAAAAATCGGATAAATTGTTTGCAATTTAAACAATCTTACCGGTTTCTTAGGAGGCGGCAATATTTTATATTTGTCTCTTGCGTCAACATACAACTTTCATCAAAGTTCGAAATGTTTTGTAATTAATTCCAGTTCTTCATAAATTACAAGCTAAATTGGTTGGCCTACTTGAGAAATTCCTATTACTTAGTAAACCTGTCATACGATCCTATCTTTATCATTTGAATGTTAAAGCAGGAAATAATACTACCTGACGTTTTTATATAAGAAAGTGCAAAACTTTTTACGTGTGTAGTAGATTCAGGATAATTTTGAGTTTAATTTTTTTTTCAATGATCTATTGTTACCTATTATAAATAATAACCAAATTGCACCACATGTAGATTTATGTGATTAAGATATCACACCGTTTGTTTAGCGACAAGACTAATCTCCACATCAAGGCATGTCACTATTAATTGAATGCGTCTGTTATGATTATGTAACTGTCACTTCCTCAGATTAAATAAAACAACCTTTTCACTGGAACATTTATATAGCAACTCTCTCACAAGTCATAGTTTTCTCATTTTATGTTGAGGATACATGGAAAGAATCTTTTCATGAGTGAATGTATGTTGATTTTATTTATTTACTTCATTCATCTTATATTCTTTGCTGATACAAAGCTGGTATTATAATTACTTACGTCTCTCTTTGAATCCACAAATTAATTATGATTCACGTTTGATTAATCCAATTAGATAACCTGAAATTTTAGGGGACAGCTTGTTTCTAATGATGTACATCGTTGAAGCAATTAGTTAAAGGGCGCCATCAAAAAAACATTTAAAGTACGAAATTTTCAATAAATCTAAATGTTATTTGTGCTGTATCGATTGATCCATTTGCAGTCCTTGATGAGGCAATAAAGTAAAATGTAACTTGAACTCGTTAGGTTAATCTAAATTATTGAATTAATATTCATTGGTGTCATTAGATTCCTTTCAAAATAAATATGTTTACTGGGATTTCTTGCAACTTGAGTTAAGTTTCATATTTTTTTCGTTAACTTGAATGAGCCTTAGATTTCTATCGACTTTATTAAATTATCCCGCTACATGCACACGCCAAAATTGTGTACAATGTTTTGATTTACTTCTACTAATATTATCTTTGAAATTTTATTCCTATGGACTCCCTTCACCTCGAGCTGACCAGATCTTTTATAAGAGTGCATTCAGTTATAGGCTTCTGAAGAAACCCAAAATCTTTCGCAGCCTTTTCCTCCGAAGGTATTTTAGCCTTACAGGGTAAAAACGTAAACCAGTGTATGATCCGCGGTTGCAATTGCCTCAGTACAGAAGCGATGTATTGCAGAATTAGCTTTACTCACTTCTTTTAGAAAAGATCTTAGAAGACAATGACCTAGTTTTTTTACGTGTGGTTAGTAAGTTTCATCGCTTGTGTTTGTTCTTGTCTTTCATCTTCATTTTTTTACTTCCTCCATGTTACTTTTCCACGACTAGTTCAGATTTAATGAATGGTGAGTTGGCACCTTCTTTGGCAAAATTATTTCTCCTTTAACTATTTCATGCCCTAATGTTGACAATACGATAACTTCGCTGTGTTTTACTAGTCACCTAGATTGTATATTGTTTAAGTCACTTGCTTGGGTATTTAACATTTCTTCACTTTGACTTAAAACTTCTTTTACGAAACCCTACAATTAGTAGTCCAGGATTCCAAAAGTTTTGAATCCAAACACAAAGCTTGTGATTTCTCCGGCATCTCTCTATATCTTCAAGCATACATTCGAAGGACATATTCTCCCGTATCTGTTACGGTATCGCAGTATCTGCATTTATCCTTTTCTGCGTTGCTCATGTTGTTAAAAGATGATAATTTCAAGGGGCACTGATCTGTTAAAAGACCTATCAACGGTCTTAAGTTAAACTTTTCGAGTTCTAGATGCCTTGTGGCATTCTTGTCGAATAAGTTATCAATCAACCGTTCCGCTTGCCTTTGGCGTGGAGTATTCCTCTTGTTTAACTTCTTCTGTTCAGTTTCCCATTTTAGGACCTCGCCTGTTGTGTTCCAAACTGGTTCGTGTCCGAAAAATGCTACTTCGACTCCCTTTTGCAAGGCTGTCAGCTAACTCGTTACTTCTCTGGTACGTATTCACCTATATTAAGGTATCCCAGCTGACGTTTGTCAATTGCTTTTAAGATTCTCTTAATCCAAATCCAATTTTAGATTCAAAGGTGTAAGACCTGAGCGCCTTTAATACTGTCTTGATATCTGAAAGTATTTAAATCAGTCGCTCTCCTAATGCATTTATTTATGCATTTATTTATGCATTACTAGGCATCTGGATCTATAATATCTAACTGGAAGGTGATTGGGGTGCTGCCTAGATCGCCTACGACCTAATGGCTACATCTAGTCATCTGCGGGATTATAGATTATTTATCTTTGTATCCTCTCTGAAGCGCGTAGATCTATGGGTTTATATTTCTAATTGTAATATAGTGGATATAATATAATATAGTGACATATTAACCGACATTTTGGATGATTACACCTACCCTTCTTCCATGTCACTCAGGAAAGATCCGCTCCACTAAAGGTCATGGTATTAAAGAGGCTTGGGCATGAGAGAGACATTCTTTCAGCTCAATACATTGCACTTTAATATGGACCAGTTAACTGGTTTTTATTCTTTCTCATTCTCTCGATAATAATTTAGTTCGTTCTATTTAATATTTGTGTATGGTCTTTTAGTTTTCAATTCAATTTCTCTTTCTAATCTAAGTTAATGTTGCATTTTTTCCACATTCGATAAGGTGGGTTTTCTTTTTGTGTATTTTTGCTAAATATAAATTTTGTACTCCACAATAAAAGCGGTCGAATCAATAAGACGTACTTAATCAGCGCAATATGAATTCCATATTTTCCACGGCAATTTCATTAAAAATTCATAGTCCATAATTATCCTTCATTGGTTTAAGGTACCTTTAAAATTAATCTTTGATGTGTTGAAATGAGAATTAAATATGTATAATAAATGATAATTAATTTTGAAGAAGAACTGAAAATGAACATAACCTATTTTTACCATATGTATACTTTCACTCTACTTAACATGTACTTATTTTCTTCAAAGACAAAACAGTATTATCACTTTTCTTACGCTTTATTACTCACAAAATGTTTTAATCACTTAATACTCATACATATCTTGAGGAAGTGACAGTTAGAAATCAAGGACACTACCTGTACCCAAAGGAATGTTATTTGTTGTCTCTTGTAGATCTGTTGGGCGTTGTAGTTCTTTGCAATTACCGAAACTTTTAACAATTCTGTTCCAGGATTATGGTGAAAGTTTCCAAATCCTACACGCGGGCCGCGCGTTGCGGATATTGCGGCTCGCGAAGTTGTTGTCGCTGGTGCGTCTGTTACGATTATCTCGACTCGTTAGATACGTTAGCCAATGGGAGGAAGTTTATGTAAGTAACACCTGCATTTATGCCGATACTGCGCTCATGCTTTCACGCATTGTTGATAGTCCATTTCATTACCGAAGTTTGAATTTAAGTTGCGTAATACGTAATACTAATAAGCAGATAACTGTGGTCACAAGTTCTTGTTTCACATCGATTGATTTTACTTGACTGGTTGTATAATAGAAATGTATTAAAATGTATATAATATTATCTAGTCGCCGAGAAAATTAAACGGCTAGGTCTATATATAAAGTAATGGTTACACAATACACTCTCCACCAATTTGTAATTTCTTTGCCATATGGTAAGTAGCCTCAAGGTAATATCACATTTCTAAATTGCAACATTCCATCTAGTTTTCGAATTGCCTTTGGAAATCGTGTTTTATTTTTGAAAAACATCTTAACATTTGTCGAAAAACTTAAATAGTGGAAAGTCAACGTTTTACTCGATCATTTATTTTTAAAAGATTTGTGTGCAAACGTTTTCTTGTGTAGATTAAAATTTCTAATTGACTAGATATTGACTTTGTAAAAACCCGTTTTCAATTAAGGTATAAATTATGGTGTATCTAAAAGAGAAATTTCCGTAGACATTTCATGGTAGTATAGGCATCGAGGTGGTTGAGAACACGCCCACATCTTTTATTTCACGCTCATAGCCAGTTGAAGCACAGAATTTATTATGGCTGAATTTTTAAATCTGCACAGATTTTTGCCAGGTGTACACTACAGTGAAACAGCTTTTACTGAATTCTGTACATATCGTTCAGTAGACGTTTGAATTTCCTATCATTATGAATGCCATGCTTTAATTTGCTAGAGGGCGTGGTTTAAATAAGATTGGTGGGGGTAGTCAAACTGGTCAATATTCACTACTTATTACTTCAAAAATGTGTTTTACTGAAATGTCCATATTAGCACTGCTAACGTAGGTACGCAGCTTTAATTCAAACTTCTGGTAGTCTACGAATATCATTTACTTTTAAGAATTAATTAAATAATGAATTAAAAATCGCACTGGTTAAACATCGCTTTTAAATTACGAAGTGTCACATATTTAAAAGTTATGTTTAATTGCAAAACTAAATGAAACTACAAAATAGATTAGAAAGGGCGAAGGCAGGATATATTGTGAGCTTTGGGCTTTTAGCAATAAGCTCAGGCGTGCTTGGAATGAGGGCTAAGTTTGCAATTTTATAGCACCTTATCATTGTTACCGTTTGCACTTTTCAGCTTACAAAATTGCCTCAAAATTTATCACCGTATTTCAAGAACAATTCAAATTTTCTCTTGAGAGAATAATCCATTTACTTAAAGGTATAAGTAGAAAGTTTTGTTAAAAAATATTGCTTAATGCTTTCATCCATATAATCACGTAGACAGTCTCAGTATAGATATATTACATGAGTTTAATAACAAAGTTTAATTCAAGATTCATACATCTATTAATAAAGAACATTTTGAAATATACGTCGAATTCTCTCGTGATCTAAAATATTCTCGTTAGGAAGATATTTTCACGTGAGGGGTATCTAACTTTTGGATGTTATGGAACAGTTTTCTTCGTTATACCTATTATTTTCTTCTTATTTATATTATTTACATTCTTTGACTGTTCCTATGATAAAGAGCCAGTAAGTAGTACACGAGATAATTCTATTATTTTATAGATGGTTTGAATTTTGTATTTAGAACAAGAGGCACGTAGGGGGAAATATGTCAGAAAAAGAAATATTCTTTCTTTAACTATTTTCCATTGTAGTACTACAATTTCAGGTTATTCACAATATTGGAGAATTTAAAACAGTCATGTAAACTAAAAATAACTCTCAATTATTATGTATTTTAAATATACAAATGTTCTCTAGTGTCATAAATCATAGGATATGGCGTAATAAATCTCCATATTTTAATTGCAATCAATTTAATTAATTTTTGAAAATTAATTCCGATGAAAAAAGATGGTGATCTTGTGCTGTGGCTATAAGCCCTATAGTAAAGTAGTCGATTTCAGAACTGTTTTCCTCGCGATTTGATCGGCAAGGTGCACATCAGCCTTGTACCATTCAATTCCGCATACTTCATAAATATTAAAACACGTTTATTCAGGTTGTTTTGCGGAATTTCATTTAGGACAAGAGCCCCATTAAATGGCATTTAAATCCAATAAACAATAGGCCCTCCTAATTTCAATTATCTATTCTAAATATTTTAGAAAGTATTTGTCATTTCAAAGGAACTGTTCTTACAAACATACTATGTAAGATGCTTTATTTCATTTTCGAGAGAAAATGTCGAATGCAGCACTCAGAATAGGCCATTATTGTTTTTCAAGTATTGAACGGATCAGTGTTATATTGGTTTAATTATGACTAATAATTCGCTTTCAACAAACCTACAAGGTTATCCAGATGAGATGGACATTTTCCTTATTATTTTAAAAAATTATTTAAAACACAGCATTGCATTCTGGTCATAGTTTCTAAATCAGATAAATAAACGCAATAATGCTAAGATTGGTCAAGAAATTATTTTTCAAAAATTTTAGGACGCTTTCTGTAGCAACCAAGAAACAAAAAGAACACGTTGGAACAATAGATACTCTAATATATAAACTGACCTAAAACAGCTGAGAATACTTTATTGCAAAAGTGTTTTCGCGCGCACTTCAACAAACCCTATAACGAGTAAAGATAGAGAGATGACCAATGTCCCGCTCTAGACATTATATATTCATGATCCCGCTATAAGAATTAAAAATAGCATATGGTTTCAGTAGCGCCTTCAAGCACTACTAAGCCATATTTTAAACAGTATGTTTTTCAACGAATGATGTAAGAATTATTCTGATTAAAGTGTTTATCGATATATATATATTTACTTATTTTTAATATGAAGATTAACTCAAAGTTATTTAGCTGAGCAGATGGATCTCTTGCGTAAATACAATGTACAGCGCATAGTTTGGTTTCTCGAATTATGAACATGTTGTCACTTTTTAATGGATTACCGTAAGTACATTTTTAGCTTATGTCTTCTCAGAGCGAGTGTTTTTAACTTGTCTCTATGTGTAGCTTTATGTTAATTGTGCCTACACATGTAATGATTGATCTTCCTGCTTGGTAGGCATTTCTGTTTAATTTTAATTATTTAATTATTTTATGACTATGTTTTTATGCTATTGAAGATTGTATTTAACTTGTCCCTGTATAAATTACATTACAACTTTTACGTGTCATTATTACTTGGAGAATCTTCTGTCTGAATCAGTTGTAAGAACATGACTTTTGAATTCAAAATGTAGAATTAAAATATTGAAATAGTTAGAGATAGGTATGGATCACGTTATACATTATATACTATATATTACTAGAATTTACTGGAATTAAATTAACTTTAGGCAACAAGCTTGAAAAAAAGCGTAGGTAAAATGTAACACCACAAATGGCATTTGCGGAAAATACTTCACGAAATAAGACATGACATATGTCAACAACTACAACGTATTTTACAGCGATAAAACGGTACATAGTATACTGCAGTGATAAATTTGCGTACCGATGCTACCAAAAACCGATCTAGCTGTTTTTACTACTAATATTGACATTTCATCATCCAGTGATACAAGAAAATAGCTTTCATTGGCTACCATGTTAATGAGTTATACGGTCAGAAAATCCAATGTCTTATGTGGTTCACCTTATACAGAGTGGACCATTAATATTATGCTATAATTCAAGGGTACAAAAAGAAAAAATACAACTTTAACACCCTATATCTTTTTCCACAGCAACAATTTACTAAACCATGTTTGGTTACATCCTCATATTTTCGTCCAAAGAATGTACCTTTATGGCTATTATTAATTGTCCACCCTGTATATCAGAGTTTATTGTTTGAGGCTATAGAATGGATAAATAATCGTGTTTGAGAAACATTTCAAGGCGTTCCACAAAGCAGTATCCGCTCAATACTTAAAAAGAATGGTTGATTCTGTGTACCGCTATCAACATCTCGGATATTCAGCGAAGCATTTTATGATGTATAGTGATTAAAAAATAATCTATTCAGGACAATAAAGCAATTTAATTCTTTTACCAACGTTTGTATTTGTAGCTCTGAAGAAGTTTACGCCCAAGTAAACGACACGGTATTTTATTGTCCTGAATCTGTGACTTTTCCACTATTATTCCCATTCAAGGACATCATTTTTAGTTGACATTTTTATAACATATGTTTTGGGAGGTTCATGGGGCTCGATAGAAAAACGTTAAGAAAATCAGTGTATTTATTTAATATTTAATTACAGTCCCTTCTTTCATTGCCTAAATTCTTTCGTAGACGAAAATATATAAATAATGCATGAACTTCTCCGCATCATTTTGTAATTTAATTTCAAATGGATTATTGTCTTTAGACAAAATTTATTGAAATATTTATGGATCAGAATTTCTGTAGAGTAATTGCTTACTACTTCTATAAATTAGACTTGCTATAAATTTCTCATTTCTTCTCTACTTACCAACTATATAAACAAAAAACACTGTTACACATCACTTTTGTGTCTACTGGTGATTTTAAATCATTTGTTTTTGTCCGATTCCTTGTTATCCTGGTTAAACTAGATGCTCAAAAAGAACATGTTTCAATGCCACACAACATTCTCTAAACCTCGATATTTACCTTATATACATCTTCTACTACCACTATTACTGCTGCCAATCTTACATTTTTAATCAAAAAGTAAGTAAAAATATTTAAATAAATTATTTAGTGTATATATTTATCATATTACTAATGTGCAGGACAAAACGTAGCAGTACATCATTCAGAATGCAGTTGTAGAAATCCCTACCAAAAGTTGCTGACAAAGTTAAATTTCTCTTTCGAAATTTTCCAAAGAAAATTAAAATATTTTCTTGGAGTCAATAATCATATATCAAAAATTAATATACAAATCTTCTTGAATATTCATGTCACTGGGTAAATACTAAAACAGACATTAAAAGCAGAAAATGTGGTCTCTAGTCTCTGGTGATAATAAATCTCATAAAAGATTCCGACGAACAAGCGGAACTGTAGTTGACAAAGGACAAAGTCAACACTTTTCATGCAGGAAATCAACGTAAACATGAAAAGAAACCGACTTTAGATGCGATTATTCCGTAGTAAAGGGATTTTGAACAAACACTGACAAATTATTCTGTTTGCGAGATAATGATGTTAAACGATATCGTATTCTGTTTCCTTGTAGCCAGTGATTTGTTGAGAAATATACGTAATATGTAATAATCCAAATTATATTTAATTGTTCATTCACGCTCAATTTAATTACATTACCGTTATAAGCAGATGAAAATTGTGTATCATTTTGCAAAAAGAAAGTATTATCCATCTATAATCAGTTTGCATTAAAGAGGCTATGATATTATTGTTAGGTTGAAATATGTTATTTTAGGTATTTAATATGAAAAATCAAGAAGTTTTCTGTTCTTTGTATAATATAGTGTTGATTTAATGACGTCACTCTGAATATATAATGTATTATTGTGTAGTAAAGATTATCGAAAGACTTCCTTCCTACGAGTATTCACTATTGGTCTCAAAGAAATATGTCTAGCTGCACCTAGAGGATATTTCAGTGTGAGATACAACACAGCATAAATAAAACATTTGTTATATTTGTAGAAATTGTTAAAAAGTAAAAATAAGACATCAAATCTCGCTCTTAATAAATGAATAATTCCCTTCTATTGTCATAGAATTTCATGCCACCGAAAACTTGTATAATTTTTCATTCATCTAAATCTTCAGGTTGGCACATAAATGATTCTAAATAACATTATTATTATAGAAGAATCTGAAAATTATATCATTTTTTTTATTAATTTATTATTCTACTAGCATAATCTGAATTAAATCAATAGTACATGTAAAGAAAGGGTACTTTCTTGTTTTTTCATATTAAGTATTAGATACTGGGTGTATGAAAGATATCTGTTAAATGTCCAAAATAATATTTATCAATAATTATGAAAGCGGAAAAAATTTATAAGCGAAAGGATGCTACTGTTAGGTTGATTTACCTTTTCTTACACTTATATGAGATGATGAACTATGTAAATCTTAGGTTTTCGTTCACTTTGTGGACAAGCTTAAAGTGTATATGATGGACGGCATGCGCTGTAGGTATATATGGATAATGCTCAGCATCAATCGATAGCTGCCCATAAGAAATATCCATGTGCCGAGAAAAAATATTTTTGTTGAATTAAATAAAGCTCCTAAAGCAAAATATGTAAATATACCTAAAGATTATTTCTTTTCAATGCCGTTTTGTGACCCATGCATTTTTTAGTTGGTTACCGACATACAAAACCCTTTCATTTGATACCCATGTCAAGGGGATTGTGAAGAAAGAGGTAATCCACCGTGCTGGTGCGTCCGCCATATTGGATTCAGAATGACGTAAGATAGTTTATCGTATTTTACTCGTCAAACCCTTTCATTTGATACCGATATAAAGGGGGTTGTGAAGGAAAAGATAATCCACCGTCCTGGTGCGTTCGCCATATTGGATTTCAAATGACCTCACACAGTTTATTGTATTTTACTCGTCAAACTATTTCATTCGATACCCATATCAAGAGTGATGTAAAAGGTAATCCGCCATCTTGGGACGTCCGCCATATTGGATTTAGAACTATATTAGATGTACTATATTGCATTGTCACCGGACCTACATAGTTAGTCTAATTTTTGTGGATTTCAGTTTTCTGTCACGTCAAATGATGCTCGTCTGACAACTTATAGATCTTGCTATGTGCATTCTGCTTTGAATCTCATATTCACGTTTGCCGATATTCTCATCAAATACTTCATATTACACATTCTGTTTTTATTTCGGTCTTCTTTTTATTTGCAATATCTTGACACATTTTCATTCATGCAATGTTCCAATTGATTTCCCTTGACTGTATAGCATGCCCGACAACCTCACACCATCCATTACTGCTCCTTATTAGATGTACGGCCTCAACAGAGCTGTTAATCATCAGCTCTTTATTGACGTTAGCTCAGCGTTTTGGAGGTCGTTCTCTTCTCGTTTTGCTAGCTAGTTTTCCTATTTGATGCTGGCTAGTAACTTTGGGGGACACATTTCTTGGAGGATTGAGCTGTTGGTGCGATGGGCTGTCTAAGGAATACGTAGCAGTCTCCAGATTCTCTGTATACAATCATTATTTTCGTTTTATTCTAATTGAACGGTAATGATTTGCTCCCACATGGATTAAAATTAAGGATAGATCGATGACAGAATTTTAACCTATACGCATAATCTACCAATACCAACATTTAACAGGTCTATAGTACTAAATATCAAATCGCAGAATATTTTCTTTTATGAAAAAATGAAAATTCTCTCAAACAAAGATACAATATTGGACATATATTATAGTACGCAATATTGTGGTAGTTGAAATTAAAAAAAAAGGCACATTCTTTAAAAGTTAAAGATGTATATTATTCACATTATATTCTCGCGTTATTGTATGAGTAAACAATTACGTAAACTTTTTTTTAACAGTGAATTATTTATTTTTTGTTAGCTTATAGTAATGAAATATATTCTTCATAGGATTTTGCAATCAGCGGACAAAAACTATGAGAACTAAAACAAAAACTATATGTAAAAATATTAATGAAATATCTGCATTCTTTCGATAACCTGGTTATGTTAGCAAATCAAAATCCTGAAATAAATTTGTGCAATTTCTTATTTGACATTCTCATTATAACACTATAGGCCTGCGGTTCATCACGATTTAAACGCTTGGAAAATGAAAGGGGGTACTAAATTTTTTGAAACAAGTGATACGGATAACACTTTTGGAATTAGTTCCTTAGAAGTCCCTGACAATGTTTATGGAAAAATGTTTTCGATTCATGCGGATCTTTAATTGTTATAAACAATTAATTTGTTTACTAAGAAAAAAATTTTTTTAGCGACTAAAATTTTTTTTTACCTGAAATCGGCCAAAATAGACACTTTTATTCTTTATGATTTTTCATAAAAATGCTTCCTAAAAAAGTTATGGCCAATTTTATGTCGAAAAAACGCGAAATTCTCCGACTTTCAAGAATTTTTTCTCCCTCATTTTTACACGTACAAAAAACAAAAAGGAAACAAAATTGTAGAGAATTTCCCCTAGAATAACGCAAAATTGTTTGCGAATTTTTTACAGTGAATACTAAGTATTTTATTCAAGAGAGGTATCATTTTTCCAGCGTGGCATGCACTATCATTTTACATTCTTTCGAATTTTTCAATTATTGAATATTGCTAAATAATTCTAATTGAGGGGTGCGAAAAAATTACATTACGTTCTATAAGAACTGTGTGACAAATTTTCAAGGAATAAATAGCAAAAATTTCGAATGTGTGCAAAAAGTACAGCCGCTCGAGCTGCTGAGCGTGCGCGCGCGCACACACAAACGAGTTTTTTTTAAATAAAAATTCGCGTTCTTCGACTGAAATTTTTTCATGCTCCCATTAATGGAATCAAATAACAAAAAATACAGGAAATTCTCTATAATTCTGTTTTTTATTGTTTTTTGTACGTGTAAAAATGAGCGAGAAAAAAATTCTTGAAGTCGGAGAATTTCGCGCTTTTTCGACATAAAATTGGCCATAACTTTTTTAGGAAGCATTTTTTTTGAAAAATAAAAAAATAAAAAGTGTTTATTTTGGCTTATTTTAGCTGAAATTATTTCCAGTCACCAAAAAAAAATTGGTCTTAGTGAACAAATTAATTGTTTATAACAATTAAAGGTCCGCATGAATCGAACAATTTTTTTTATAAACATTGTCAGGAACATCTAAGGAACAAATTTCAAAAGGTTTTATCCATATTACTTTTTTTTTAATTTAATCACCCGCTGAACGCAAAATTGCGATGAACCTCAGGCCTATAGCATTCAAGATAGTCCCCTACGGGTAAGCAGATTAAACTAGTATGTACATGACCTCCGCTGTTTGCAAAATCCTATAAAGAATATGTTTCATTACATAAACTTTATTATGTTTTAAATCTAAAATTTATATTGGCCGGACTGACTATCGGCTCCTCGGCCGATATACTAATATATACTAATATCAGTCAATCCCTAATTAAAATGTAACTTAGACGCATTGTAGAAAGCTGTCAATAATATACACGTCACAAATACCGCCACATGTTAAAATTACCAAAACCATAATGCTCAATTAAGTACCATTTTTGTATAGGCAAGTGTAATATTTCATGGCTCTCTTTTATATGCAAAAAGATCATGAATGGATGATACATCAGTCTTTTTAAAATATACCTCTGCTAATAATCTGCTATGAAAAAGTTGCAAAAACATCAAAACTGCTGTGACCAGGACGAGACCTGGTGATATATTTAGGTCTACCACCCCTCAGGAACTAAAGAGGGGTGCGATCCGACAAGCCTCGCATCCCTAGAAAGTACAGATTGTGTGACACTAGCTCTCGGTCTATTATTGTTTTTGGAAAAAAATCGTAAATCGCTCAAGTAAAATACCACCGTAGCACTACATTCACTAAATTTAGTGTATCACTCGCAATGTTATCAGAAATCTTAAATAAGAAATTATGAAATGAGGACAACGCAAACTTTTTGAGAGAGACACACCAACAGACTGAAGATATTGTTGAGAAAATGTCATAATTCATGAATTCAAGGAATGCCGACCAAACGCCGGAGACGACAAAAGACCGAATTGCGTCAAATTGAGATAGAAGGCTGTTTTTTCTTTTAAACGCGAGATATTCAGATTAATTTTATAGCCAAATGAATTCTGAAAAAGCAGTTTTTTTCGCGATTACCTTTTTAAATTTAAATTAAATTCACAGTTAATTTTTTTTTAATATTTCCTCGGCAGATTTTGAGAGTAGAGATAATAACCTGCAATTTGAGCCTAAGAACGTCTATATTGGTGCCCAATTCCAAAAATTATACCGATTTTTTCGAATTTCGCCTTTTGAGCCTTCTTGAGCATACTTCCAGCTGTAATTGGTTCTATTTTCGTCTTAATTACTTATTTTTCCGAAAAGATTTTTGACTTTAAATGAGCTGATGTCTTTGTTCTTTTTTAAATTGTGAGGTTGGATTTCGCTATTTTGAAATCAAGTTATAACAAACAGATCGACTGACAACTATTCTAAAAGCCAGAAACACCCGAAAGTTTGTTGCATATATACACCTATAAGAATGACTGTCAGTTTACATGCAACAAACTTATGTTTGTTACTGGCTCTAGGAATAAACGTTATTGTCAACAACTTTAATCTGAAGCATTTTTTGTAACTTGTCAAATCTGTTTTTTCAAAATGAATTTTGCTGTAAAAAATAAGCAGAAGAGATATATATTCCCTAATCTGGTTACTTATTCAAAATCATAATATCTAGCGATTTAAAAAAAGCAGCTTTCTCGCTATCGAAAAAGACATATTCTCAATATAAGTAAGATAGGAAAGTAAAACTGAAAGAGGATTTAGATTAGAAATTTAGTATCGATAATCTTTGTTGCAGCAATAGAGGGTGTCGAGTTGTTGTGTGGCAATACTAAGCTAAAAATTCGTTGCCTTTTCTGAATTTTACTTAAAAAAATTAAGTGTTTGGGCTGCGCAGATACCTATGTACCAGCACCCGCCTGGGCGACAGGCAGAGTACGCCCCTGACGGTACCCCAATTACCCCGCCTAGAGACAGGATCACCGAGGTGCTTTATTTACTATTGTACTGTCTGTCTGTCTGTCTGCCTGTCCTTGCCAGCGCCGTGGTGTTTACTGACTTGGCAGTGGCTTGGAATTTTATTTGGAATGTCGATGTTTAGCGGGATAGTTTCATGTTGATTATTAGATTTTATGTGAAGTGTCTCGTAATAATATATTTGTTGTGCATTTGAATACTTATATTTTAACAAGTTGGAAGCTAAATTTAGTTTTTTATTTTTATTCTTTTCATTGATATAAGATATTTGTGCTCATTTATAAATTAATAATAATAATTGTTCACCACAACCTGGCATTTTCCACTAAATTAGTTGCAGAGAATATTCATTCAGAGATAAACCAAAATTTAAGGGCTTTAATGTCTTAAATGGTACCTTGTTCGCCAAATTACAATATTACTGAAATATTAGTTCTCTAGGTATCGCGTATTTACGTGGACATACCGACAGACAGTCAGACATAACACAGATCTCTTATAAAAATAGAGGTATCGTAATAAAGTTGAATCAGAACCAAGTGATCAAATTAGTTGTGAGAGACATTCAAATATTGAATCAGAGAGTATATTACTTTGTGATGCAGAACGAAGTGGTCAGGATACAAGTGAAAAATCCAATATTTTGCAAACACGTGGGCTCCACATGTGGTATATAAAATTCAAATCAGGAAAGTTTACTGTCAACGGTAAAATTCGATCTAAGAGGTTTGCTACAACGTGAGGTTCATTACGATGGCGCTGTTGTTATCTCTCAAATAGATAAGTTGCTGTTTCAACTTTTAAATCCTAAGTTATGTTAGTCGGCTGAATTCTCCTTGAATCAAATCGTAAACAGAACCTGGACTCATCACTGTCCAACGCAGGGACATACCATGATCAATTGCCTTCGATTGCTACTTTCTGCTTTCCATCGTATCTTGAATATCTGCAATGCGATGGTTGTCTTAAGATTAATAGTCTTATACGTTTCTAGAGTTGATGGCCTCGCTAATGTCTATGTAGAATCGGGATCCTGAATATGCGTAAAAGAATCGTGTGAAATTCTTTCAACATGGTTGCCGACTTGAACCGCAGAATCGCAAGCTTACAAATATGTAGTTGATGAAAGATTTTAATTCGATTAATACGAGGATTAATATTAGTATTTATTTGCAGATTACAAAACTCAGTGTGTTTACGATAAAAACATTCAAAGTCTATATGGTTAAATACATAATGAGACAACTCAGATCAGCGTACACCACACATGGTAAGTGGAACACGTCTCGAAGACATACGATCTCAGCTTCATACAAAGACAGAGTGATTATAATAATCCTACTTACCATGTGTGGTGTACGCTGAACTGAGTTGTCTCACTATGTATTTATTCCTGTAGACTTTGAATCTTTTTATCGTATACACATTGAGTTTTGTAATCTATAAATACTAATATTAATCAAATTCAAATCTTTCATTGACTAGCTGTAACAAAAATTTTCGGTAGCTAGTGACTAGCTTTCAATATCCTAATTGACTATCAGACTTCACGGTAGTTTCCAAAATCTTTCTCTAAGGTCAAATTTCAATGCAGTTCCTAAAAACTATTCCAAAGTTTTATTTCTTTGAAGTTTCCAAAACGTTATTTTCCAAATTCTTCATTACATATCTTAAGAACCTTATCAAAGGCAGTTTTTACGTTCTTTGCATTATGAATGCCTTTTAGAAGTGTAATTTTGTTGCACTTTCTTAATTCGTTATCAAAGAACCTTTGTTAAGTTCTCTGACATCACCGCCCTTGTATATTTTTTTAACTAACAGTGTGTCAAGTTTTTCTCCGGGAAGTTCTTTACTTAGTTCCAGGCCATTTTGATCTGTATATTTAATACTTGTTTAATCTTAGAAATAACTTAAATTGAAATATCACAATACCTTTATTATTTTTATACTAAAATGTGGAGTGTCAAACAATGTGCTTAAAAGAGTAAAAAAACGCTTCATCAATTTTACTTCTAATATTTGCACAATTTAATATGCAGTCAAAAATGTTATTAAAAATTTTGAACTTTGGCCATTTTTGTGTGATCATTTTGAGTTATTGTGGTTATACATAGATAGAGAGACAGGCAGACAGACGGACGAACTTTAGTAAAATATTGATCATATTTTATTATTTACAAATAATGACTTAATACAAATAAGTTAAGTGAGTTTTATAAGAGTTTCGGCTGAAATTTCATACTCGGATGGAAGCTTTATTATCTGATGCTTACTAGCCATTAATTGTCCATTTGGTAATTGCTTACATGCCGTTAACTCGAGAAATCCTCTACAAGTTAAAATACCTTCTCAATATTCAATTTTCTGCTCTCAAAAATTTTCCTTGGCTTTGTTAATTCACGAAAATTTTAAAAATATAAGCATACTTCACTCTCACTTTGAGGTCTCAGATTCAATCCCTTACCATGACATTCGATATATATTCCCTCAAGGTGTTTTCGGAGATAATAGTGTTCTATTACCTGTAATGTTTGACAGGAAGAAATTGCAAAGAAAATCGTTACGCCAAAAATTATACAGACTGTATTTTTTGACCGTAGGTCTAACAAAATGAGTTCTTCTGTTTATGAATTTACTTTAAATCATTAAATTGCAAACGTCTTTTTTGTGGTGAACTGATCCTGCATTCTCATGGTATCTCTTCATTGAACCACAAGGTTGTTAACCAGATAACATACACCATTTACAACAGCAACCAAAATATTACTCTAAAAATGAAAATATTTATTTTGTTGCAAGTTTATAGACAGGTTATCACTCTTAACTAAGACATCTTCTACACTAACAATGCTACAAGTAAGACAAATAAAACGTTCTACATCTTCTTTTTCTTTTCTATCTAATCCTTTTTCTGCTATAGCTTCTTCTTCCATCTTGAACTTCATTCTTCAAGATAATGTTAGAATATCAAGTTGTTTTTTTTCTTTATCCTAAATATTTCAAGATTAAATGGAAACTTGTACACATGACCAAAAACTATAAGCAAAATACTATGAGAGACATGGTTCTGCAATATTTAAGCATGTAAATGAGAACATAATGATAAGCTAACTCTTATAAAACTAGGGAGGCTCAGGTAAGCTTCAAATGCGCCCTGGTGCGCCCAATTTTTATTTTGTAACGAATTTTTACTTTATTTTGTTTGTTAACAATATTCAATGGAAAAGTTTGCCAAAGCCGCTCGATTATTTCAAAGAATAAAAGAAACTGACGATCTATAAATATCGAAACACGTTTCTGTGGATATATTTTGAAGTTCTAGTGTAATCGCTATCATATTTTTCACTAATAATCGTAACAAATATTTTTATTCAAACTCATGGCAACTCATTCAAAGAAATATAAAATCAACTCTGTTAGTTAACGTTTCAATTTTGAAATTTTTACCAGGGAAACACTTTATTACAATGGATGTAATACTCAGTTAATTTTCTGTTCTTAAACTCAAATGCACAACAAGGTTTCGGAATAATGAAGTGCCCGTTGCCCTGAATTTGTCAGCACGTTTCACTCAGTAGGGCCATACTCATGGCAGTAGCATTGTCAAAAACATATTATTGAGCCACATCTGCGCTTAAGTAAGTTATTGGTGTTCATTGTTAGATCTGATAGATTTGTTATCTAGTGATTTATACAGAACATGTTTTGTAATCGCAAGCAAAGGCAGCACGTCAACTTGGAATTTTTTTTTCAAAAGAAAGACCGTGAAAACTATTTTATAATACATTTAGTAAATAGTTTGACACTATTTTTCTTTAGGCCCAGTATGTCTTTTTCTTGTTAAAGTGGATAAGTACAGTTAGGAATAAAAATTGGTAAGTCAATAAAGTATCAGATTATTTTTATCTCTTTTGCAAAAAGCCTATACGATAGAGATGTAGAGAGACAATGAGAGTCTTTATAGTTGGAGAGGCAACCGTCAGTTTACTATGTTCATTTATAGTATTTATAGTGACAAAGTAAGAGCTCTAGGGTTGCCTTGCAAATACTTTCTCAGACCGCCAGAGATTTGCAATTCCCGGTACGATTTTTAAGCTTATGATCCAAAAAGCATAAAATTAAAATTAGAGTTCGAAAAATTGTGTTAAAGTAGATTGGGTTGCCTAACTAAATTTTGCCAACTCGTTGGCAACCCTTATTTAGTATATTTTTTATGACTTAGAGTACTCATCAAATGAGATAAAGTAAAGCAAATTAAAGGTTTAAACCTCTAACCAAATAAAATGGGTTACCACCTCTTATACTGATCGCACGATCTACTTTCTGCTTCATTGCGTAGCGTAGACTAGTCATCACAACTCGGCTCTTTTTTTTATTAATTCAAATTGTATTTTATTAAAGACGAAATTTGTATGCATAAAGTAGAATCAGGACGTTAAAATAAATAAGGTTATTAAATAAAATTAAATAAATTTTCAAAATGATTGGACGTTCTAAAATTGCAAAAAATGATTATAGGGAACATTTACTCGTGAGTCTGCATGTGCATGTGAAACTACTATTTAGGTGGCTATTTTCAATGTATCGACTTGATTCATTCACGGTAGTTTTAATATTAGAATAGACGCATATTAAATTCATTAAAATTAGGTTGAGAAGTGGAATATTTAAAAATGTTTTTGTACACTCTGTTGTGTTTTTCCGTGTTACCGACGAGTGAGAATATTTGGCGTATTTAGCTTGAACTATTCAATAGAATATTCATTTGCCTGATAAACATCAAATTTTTCATTTGTAATTTTTACAATTTAAGCTTTATTTGTTAATTAAAAAATCTGAAAAACTTTTTTTTATGATTTTATAGGTTAGCGCAGTTTAACATAATTATTTGCAATGAGATACACTGATTGTGTGCAGATACGCGGAAAATAATGATTCTTTAAAAAATAACTAAATTTTGTATTCTTTACATAACTATAGTAAATTATTGCATCTTATAGCAGATACTTTTACGCCGCGCCATGATTTAAATTATGGAAACCTATAAAAACGTATGAATAGATTTTTTGAAATTTTTTGATTGACAAATAATGTTTATACTATGAAAATAATAAAATACTACATGACCTACATGACTTTGCCACGTTGCCACAAGCTTCAAATAATACATTACATACCGAGGTGGATAGAGAAGCGTCTAGGTACACGAAGTCTCGAGCTTCGAGCGTGCGCAAAACGTGATATCATTTGTCTATTATTTGTCTAACTATTTATTCCTTGCTCTTAGTGTTCATTGGGAGTCGTACGGTTGGCGAAAAAATAATGTTCTCGATGCGAAAGGTCCCGGGTTGTAACTGCTGCGCCCGCTGAATTTTTTTTTCTTTAATTTTGTAAGGATTAATAATTTTTTCGCAAATTCTTTTCTATGATTTCTTTAGGTCCGATTGGAACAAACAAAAAATCAAAAACCTTTGCAATTAAACATCCAACAAATTTGCGTTGATTTTGGGTCATTTGAGTACGTACATAACGTACTCGGCTTCAAACTTTCAAAAAGTATACCTTTTGTTAAAAACAAAACATCCTGAAGTTTTGGTGTCCAAATATTGAACCTCGTGGACACAAATGAATTTATTATTTGAAATTTGAATTGCCCGCCATTTTGTGCCATTAAGTTCAAAATGAATCGCTTCATTTCGCCCAGTGATCTATTTATAGATCACAAGAAACAATTTTTTTTTAACATGACAATTACACGTTTAATTTCTTAAAAAGTGATTTAAATTGATATCTAGAATTACTACAACAGTAGAAGCCCATTTTCTAATAATTTGTCAAATTGGAAGTATTTTTAAAAAATTCTTTAAAATCATGAAAAAAATTGTCGCTTACACTAACAAATTTATTTGTTTATACAGAAACCTAATGAATACGGAAAAATGATATATGTCATAATGAGTCCCTAGAATATATGAGTTTATTATCCTATAACTCATTTTATAATATTTTCTTTATCAGCATAATTGTAAACAATTTTATTTAGCTGATCTATATTTATACCACTGGGCACATATGATATCTAATTGGAACTTTGAGAGTTTATCCGCATCAGATTTGTTAGGTCATTGTTTATTATTGGTCAGTCTTAGCCAGTGTGTGAGATAAAGAATTGGGCATAGCGGAGGTATAAGATGTTCCTGGTCAGTTGGAGATACAATACGGTCATGAAGATCAAGATACAGAAGACATTGCTGAAGACCAGAGTACAAGTGCCATTTCTGAGCAAAAAGGTATGAAAAAGCAGAGATTTTCTAATTTTCTACCGAAATGGAAAAAATGCGATCCCAAGTATACTTTTACCGACACAGAGTTTGCTACTATTGAAAAATATAAAGTAGAGGCACTGATAAAAGAACATAGAGCCCTCACCCCATTGAAGATTTTTGAGAAATTTGCATTGCGCTAAGCGTGTAAGAAACGATGCTTCATTGGGTTTAGAAATTGATGAATTAAAGTGTTTTATAGGAACACTTTTGTTTTCTGGATATCACCAAGTTCCAGCTGAAAGAATGTACTGGTCTACAGATACAGACTTTTAAATATATGGGTGGTGTCGATCGTCATGATTGGTCCATTAGTAAATATGGAATCCAGATTCGTGGAAAAAAACGGTTCTGGTCAATGTTCATTCGGATTCTGGATATAGCACTAACAGGTGCCTGGATTTTGACCATGCATGGTCGTGAGGCTATCAGCTGTCTAGAATTCCGTAGAGCGGTTGCAGTTCCATATATGAAACTCACATCTTCTGCTAAAAGGAAAACCAAAGCAGCAGTGGCCCCTGAAGACGTCCGTTTCGATGGCCTAAATCATTTTATGCAATATCGTGATGGTCAGAGAAGATGCCTAAGAAAATATTGCAAGAGTAGACCTAAAAGCTACTGCATAAAATGTGACGTTACTCTTTGTGCCAATTGTTTCCTACCTTACCACCAAATATAGCTGTTAAATTTTGCCATTATTATTATAATTTAGTGACATTTTACTGATGTTCTAATGGTAATATTATTAGATAATAAGTAAAATAAAATAATTATTATATATTAAAATATATATTATATCTGCCCAGTGATCTATTTATAGATCACCACTTTTTTGATAAACCACATGATGAATATTTTTTTTGTTATTTTTTACAGTCATTTGAAAGTATTTTGAACATACATACCGAATATTTTTGCAAAATTCAAAAAAAAATTGTCTTGGGCGTTAATGGGTTTTAAAAAAAAAATTAAGTCATTTTGGCCACCTTTTTGGCATTTATTTATAAATCAAATAACAACAAATGGATATTTTCGGCAATTTCAAGTAGACGAAAATTAACTTTCTTTTCTCGCAATTCGCTCTCTTTTTCGATAGACAATTTTCAAAAATGTTTCCAAAATGACCGAAAAGATCTATTTGTTGTCATTCATAAATAAATGCCAAAAAAGTGGCCAAAATTATTTTCAAAGAAATTTATTTTAATCTCATCGGAAAGCTGATATCCAGATCTACATTTTGAAATGAAAATGATCAATTTAGATCTTAATGGCACAAAATGGCGGGCAATTCAAATTTCACATAACAAATTAATTTGTGTCCACTAAGTTCAATATTTTGGCACCAAAATTACAGCGTGTTTTGTTTTCAACACAAGGTATATTTTCTGAAAGTTTGAAACCGATCGGAATTCTTAACGTCCCTGGGCGTTAAAATGGGATAAAACGCTTTTCAGCCAGTTTACTTTAATTTATACGTTATGTACGTACTCAATTGACTCAAAATTAACGCAGATTTGTTGGAATTTTAATTGCGAAGGTTTTCGGTTTTTTGTTTGTTCCGATCAGACCTCTAGAACCAAAGATGTTCACCTTTTTACTCAAAGAAAGACTGTTCAAAAAGCAAAATTATTAAAAAAAAACGCAGTAAGCCTTGGAAGTTCAAAACTCAGATATATACTTCTGGTGATACCCCAGAAGGTGTAAAATCAGAAAATTGCTGTTACAAAACTATGCACATCAATGTCCTTTTTTTACTCCACTATATGTCAGAGGACAAATAATGTCAAAGTGATATTTATTCAGTTTGTTTATCCAGCTAGTATTTGTAGAATTAATTGCTGTGTTTGTGCCCAGTTTTGTGTTAACAAATCAACATGTTCTATTTCTCAATTTATATTTCCTACAACTGAAAGAAAACCAATAAATAACATAGGTTGGCACATGCCCACTTTCCAACCTGAAATGTCACATTTTAGTTCAATTGTCGAATGAATATGAAAATCTCATATGATATCTCATACTTTCTATTTTTTGACATGTAAGACAATTTGATTATTTCTGTATGATTGTGAGCAAACTCTATTACTTATCATTTCTACCGACGACCAAACATATATTGAAACTGCCACCACCTCCCTAGTTATTAAACTACTTTTGATCTATTTTAATGATTTTCAATAGACATCTATTTTAATATCAGAGAAAAATACTGTGAAACAATAAAGTCGATTTATTGTAAATAGAGACCTATAGACCTATAAACCTATAATCGCACGCATGGATATGCAGATTCACTAGTAAGTGGTGTTCGCTATACTCTCATTTGCTATTTTAGAACTTAATATTGATTCAAATCAATTTGAAAATAATTCTACTTTACAGATCAAAATGTTTTGTTTCTAAAGAGCTGCAAACGATTTAAAAATAAATTAAGCGAGCTATGATGATTATAGTCTACGCAACGCAGTGATGGAACAAGTAGGCTGCCAGATATTGCTATCCGCGTAAAGGTGGCAACATATGTTATTGATTCTTCTGCTTTTTATATTTATTCGAACATAATGTGTAAAGAATATATTAAAAATGGGTTGCCAATGAATTCGATCAAAATTTAATTAGGCAACCTAATATATTTTAATACAACTCATTGAGGCCTACAATTTGAAGTTAATTCTATGCTATGTTGTCATAAGTTCACTTCTAAAAAACCATAAGTAGCGAATTCCTCGACGTGTGATCAGGTACTGGCAAAGCAACCCTAGTGCCTTTGTCATCGCCTCTCCATCTATTTGGTAACTGTTGACTGCTTTACCAGGAATGGATGAGACTGGGACCAAATTGTTCTGAGAAAAAGCTAATTTGCTACGTATGTTAATTGATACTGTCTTTGACGAATTAATTTTGCTTGTGGGGGAACAATGTATTGTAAATTTTGGTAGGTATACAGACTGTCTATTTTACGAGGGCCACACCAAATATCTCGCTTAATATCTATTGTAGAAGAATAAAGTTTTAGAAACAGTTATCCCATTTTTTGTGAACTATATTTCAGTAAAAAGAAATTTGAAATCCATAGCCTACTTTATGAGATATATTACAAAAACCTGAAAAATAGGAAAACCACAAACGGTTATAGCTTCCTTATTTGAGGAGATACGAAAAAAGTTAAAGGAATGAAAGTTGACGGCAAAGACAATAAGAATAATAACGTGTAACAAAAAAATCGAAAAATGCAGTTGGCTTTGACATACGCTATTGTGCAAAAATGAAAAATACATATCTCAAAGTAGGCCATGAAGCCATTAATTCCGTTATTTTTTTCTCATTCCAACGATATAAAACATGTCACAGAAATTTTAACCGATAGTGTCAATATTTAATATTTTACGAATACCACAATTCATATAATTGAATCGTAACAATCAGCTGTGCCATAATTAGTGAAAAACAATGTATACAGTTATTAATAAATTTGACAGATTGTCACTGTTGTATGTTGCGTTGTCGAGTTCTAAGACAAATTTTATATCAGTAATTATGGTGTACACCAATAATAACAAATTCGATATGATTAGCATTTATTGTCAGTGCAATTTTGACGCTGAGATGGCAGTCACGGTTTACGGAGATAGATTTCCAGATGCTCCGCAGCCAAATCGAACTATGTTTAGGAAGTTAGTTCAAAACCTAAAAACGCACGGTTCATTTTCAAAAAAAGTAGTAAGGCGAGTGCATGTTGCGGATAATGTAAGAAAAGTGAATAGAGTAATGAATTATGTTAACCAAAATGAGGAAACCTCTTTGAAACAAATTCAGAGAAACTGTCGCATAAAAAAAGACAGTGCAAGAAAAATATTGAAAAAAAACGGATTTCGATGCTACAAAATGAGGAAAGTTCAACATTTAAATGAGGGAGATAAGCCAAGGAGAGTAAGATTTTGTAGATGGTTATTAAATAAGAAAAGGAATGACGCGCTGATATGTAGCAAAATTCTTTGGCCAAATTTTTCTAATAATGGATTTTTCAATAGAAATATGCATTATAAGTGGACACGAGTAAATACACATTGGTGCAGAGAGACTGCTTTCCAAGAAAGATTTTCTACGAATGTTTGATTGGGTCTTTTAGGGACTAAAGTAATTGGACCTTATTTTTATGATGGCAAATTAACCGCTCGTAGATACCTTAATTTCCTGCAAAACGAATTTCAAGATTTTCTTTATGAATTGACAGTGGCAGAAAGATTAAATTATTCATATTTTCAACAAGATGGGGCTCCACCTCACACTGCTGTAATATGTACAAATTATTTAAATCAAGTTATGCCAGATAGCTGGATAGGCACCTACGGACCCATTCTATGGCCAGCTCGATCACCAGATATTACTCCCTTGGATTTTTTCGTCTGGGGTTACATTAAAGACAAGGTATTTCAAACTGCCCCTGAAAATATTGAGGACATCAAAACCAGAATTCGAAACGCATGTGAGGCAATTACTCCTGAAATGCTCCAAAATGTAATGCGTGACGTGTCTCGTAGAGCACGTTTATGTGTCAGAATGCATGGTGCACAATTTGAGCATTTGTAGTTAGAAAAATAAATACACACAATTTCTTTTCAGTATAGTAGTAGGTAGTACTGTTATACATAGTTTTTCGTTTTTTTCTTTGGATGTTCGTTTTGTACTTGTATTTTTATTTATGAGATATTTATTGGTTTGTATTAAATTGTAATAAATAATTACGGAATTATAATTATTATAAAGTGAATTTTTACTATTATGGCACAGCTGATTGTTACAATTCAATTATATGAATTGTGGTATTCGTAAAATATTAAATATTGACACTATCGGTTAAAATTTCTGTGACATGTTTTATATCGTTGGAATGAGAAAAAAATAACGGAATTAATGGCTTCATGGCCTACTTTGAGATATGTATTTTTCATTTTTGCACAATAGCGTATGTCAAAGCCAACTGCATTTTTCGATTTTTTTGTTACACGTTATTATTCTTATTGTCTTTGCCGTCAACTTTCATTCCTTTAACTTTTTTCGTATCTCCTCAAATAAGGAAGCTATAACTGTTTGTGGTTTTCCTATTTTTCAGGTTTTTGTAATATATCTCATAAAGTAGGCTATGGATTTCAAATTTCTTTTTACTGAAATATAGCTCACAAAAAATGGGATAACTGTTTCTAAAACTTTATTCTTCTACAATAGATATTAAGCGAGATATTTGGTGTGGCCCTCGTAAAATAGACAGTCTGTATATGTCTGAATCATTTGATATTAATTATAAATAAACATCTCACTTACATTTTTACCATATATTTCTCACTACTTTTCTTTTCTCACGTATTACTGTTTTCGCACTTAGACACTCTAAATATAAGAAGTATAGATTAACTTTATCCAATTTTTACACATTTTTTTCCTAATAGCAAGTATAGAGTATAGCTGAAAAGTAGTTTAAAATCTTCTAAAAAAATAGTTCAGTAATTCCTTTATTTTGAATATTCTCCATTTGTTTTCGTTAAGATAAATTGTCGATGCCTCAGTATCAACTCAAGTTTATTAAAGTAAATACAAACCCATTTTTTCATTTAGTCCAGTTACCTAATATTATTTTTATTTTTAGCTTCTAAATAGACTCGTTTGTTTTTTGACTGAAGTAACAGTATAGCTATTTTTCTTCTATAGCAGAACTTGTGTGAGAAAAACTGTAAATAGTTACCTTAACTTTACCCTAGATAATGAATAAATAAAGGTGGATATTATTATTAAGAATGTATGTAAAAAAAATTCGGTAGTCGGGAGAAAACAAATAATATTAATATTACTAATTTCTGTTATTGAGTAAATAATTTGATGATTCACAAAATTTCATATATTCTATAACACGATTTGAGAAAAAATTCGTTAAGCGAAATATATCCAAAAAATCGTAATAAAACTTTTATAAGAAACTCAAAACTTTACAAAGTTTGTTTGGATAAAGCCTCGGATAAAGCTTTTTCCAAATGCAGTCAATGCATAAAAATGTGTATATAACGAGCATTAATATGTTTTTGCATGAATACTTAGATGAAAATTAATTAAATATAATAATAATCACCTCTATATAAATAAGACCACGGTTAATAGAATGCATTTCAAATATCTACTGTTGAAACGTACCAATATGACGTTTACGCTGTTAGCTGCAGGAATCTACAAAAGTTTTATCTGGTACTTTTTAAATCCTTGCTGAATAGTAATGTATATGCAATACATTCACAGAAAACAATAAATAAAAAATAGCCACAGATTCTAGTAAGTATATTTTCAAAGAGAAAGTGGTTTGACCTTTGACTTGACTTAAATTATAGACCGGTAAGTGGTCTTTTTTAGCATTTCAATTTCCAAAAAAATAAAGAAAGATTTTGTTCATGTTTTTTAGCTGAATGTAATTAGTAAAATGAGTTATAAGGTCATTTCAATTTAGGCAGTACATTCACACTGTATATCTTTTTGCAAATTTGTCCGTTTTATCTTTCATTTTTATTAAAACTATTTCAGTTTATTTGTATAACGACTAATATAAGTACTGTGTCAATTGACGTGAATTTTTATTAATTATTCACATACTGTATTTTTAGGTATAGCCACTTGACTGCACTAAATGACGAAGTGAATGCTTACATTAAATAATATGCGTAAAATGCGTTAAATAATGTTTTTCTCTTCAATTCTTTGGGACTTCCTGCCACATGTATTTTTTCTTTTTAAGCGGTGCTCGGGGAATCTACAAAATATCACAATTAACCAGTATGTTACTAAATAACCTCTACGCCTTTGACTTTTACGTCAGAGGATCAGTTAGAGGTTGCTTTTTTAAATAAATAACACAAATAAGTATAAGAACTTGAAATTAAATATTTCGCCGACGTTTCGGAAATCTAATCTGTTTCCGTTTTCAAGACTTTTTTGAAAATTCTTTTTTGCTATGTATGATAAATACACAGCTCTAAGAATGTTTTTTATATTCAATATCCATAGATACTTACTCTTTACATAGAACTGTTGATATAGTTAACAGTTTTTTTAGTTTTTATACAATGTTTACACATGGTACACATTTGTGAAGTTCCTCTTTGAACATTGGCAACTTGTACAGATATCTACGGAACAATTCGACACGCATCTATTCTCATTCAATAATATTATAGCGGATTCGTTAATTTTTCTTTTTTTGCTATCTGCCTCTTTTGTTAAAATTTTTGCCGAGTCCCAGTTTATTCTATGTCCGTTCCCCCAAGCGTGTTCGCAGATCTTGGACCTCTGAATTTCATTTTTTCTGATATAATTTTGATGTTCGCTCAATATTACACTAAATGATCTGAATGACTCAGCCACATACTGTTTGTTGCACTCACACGGAATACTATAAATGCAGTTTTTTGAATTTTGCTCGAGGTTCTTCGGTTTCGTCTTTGTCAAAATAGATCTTAAAGTGTTGTTTGTTTGAAATACCGTCCTAATATCAAATTTATCACCGATTCGATATATTTCACCGTTCCAGGACTTTTGGGACACGCTGTATATTGTCCTGTGTCCAGTATATGTGGCTTAAAAATGATAGAGTGAGGGATAGTACAATACCGGAGAATCGGTTTAGGGCACTAGTTTCTTGGAAAATCGAGCTGTTAATTCGATGAGCTATCTAAGGAATTTGAAACAAACTTCTCTAAAGCATCAATACGCCACCTATCTGCCTTCCTCTAGAAATCAAACGAAGAAAACTAGGCTAATAGCAAATCTTTGCGATATTTCTATCACAATAAACTCAGCTGGCAAGTCGTCGATCTTATTATCTGCATTCATAATATCGAATGTCAGATACGTAGTTTCCAATATCAGCACAAGTGCTCCAAGGTATACGATCTTCTTTACTATCAAACACGCACCTAGTTTTAACGTGCCAGGGTGTATTGTTTAAAGGTTATCCAGCAGGTGTATGGATCCAATTTCGCTTGCTACAACTAAGATCTGTAAATTTCATGTTAGCTCTGCCCTGCGAGATCTCCAGCACTCGTCGGATCACATTGATCTTGAAAAGTATTTTTCGTATAGTCGGTGAACAATGGGAATCCGACGTCTAGGTGTTCCCATGTTCAATGAAACAGGTCATAGTACGAGAGATAGCAACGTATTCATCACTTGATTTTAGCAAGGTCCATTCTTCTAGATTACCTCCCTTTTATGACGTAGTAGGCATGCGAACAGCCTGTAACAGTAGCGGTTCTACCGGTAAAAAAATACAAAATTATTATTTTGTTTATATCTTTTTTTTTGTTAACTATTCATGATGTTAGTTCATTATTGCCAGACGGTTTCACCGTTGTTAACACCGTGCCAGACTCTGATATATAAGTAAATAAAAAAATCATTTTTAAGTAATTTTAGCAAGATGAAATTGTAATATATTATTTTTTAGCTATCAGACAAACCATGATTAATTTACCAGACAGAAATTCCATGCCAGACCGATTTAAGTCTGAGAACTGGTGTATTAGAAGGGTACGGCCGACAGCAAACTAGCGGCGATAAAGGGATGGGCAAGCAATAAAATTAGTTTATTTAGTAGTATTAAAATATGTCGTAGTTGACAAAAATAATATAACAATAGAAATAAATTAACAATAATAGATCGATACGAAAAGTTAATACAACGATTTATTTTGAATTTTCAACTATATATTTTTCAGCATAGAGAACGATGTGGTAATAAAAGCATTACATTAAGACATTTTTAGAGTAAAGTGATGTCGCAAAATAATGCAGCATTCTCGAGGTCTTCATTGTCGTCGCTGCTGTCATCATTACAAATATCACTACATTATGAAGAACAGAAAACACAAATGTATTATACGACTGAATCTTTCTGGATACGCGACCCGAAAGGTTATATTATATCGCGATCGAAAGATCGAAGTTGGCGTTTTCACCGCATCGTAAATTGCACTTTCGAAATCGGAAATTAAATAAAACAAGCATCTTTTGACGCTTCGCTAATGTCTCGTTGAATGAAAGCGACGCCTTTCTGGTAAATTAATTATGGTTTGTCTGATAGCTAAAAAATAACAATAAAATTTCAGCTTTGCTAAAATTACTTATGAATTATTTTCTTATTTTGCAAACAGTGGAAAGAAAAGCTATCTATGAGAACTAAAGGAAAAACTATATACAAAAATATTAATGAAATCTTTGCCTTCTTTCGATAACCTGACTTCTGGTTATGCTAAAAAGTAAAAATTCTTATTTGCCATTCTCATTTTAACACTAGCATCCAACCTAGTCCCCTACGGCTAAGGAGGCTAAACTAGTATCTACATGATCCCCTACGATATGTAAATTCAGTTAAAAATGAGAACAAAGGCCTGAAATTAATTTACTTACGTACCTTGTCTTTAAAAAAATGTTTCATTCTTATGAATTACATTTTCATAAAATCTCATTCAGTTTCTTGGAAATGCTTAGCCTTTGAAACGTTTTTCGTCCTTATTGTGGACTCATCAGAAAAGCCTAAAGCCACTCATAACGATGTTCCATGCAAAACTAAGACAATATCCATGAACAAGTATAAAATAATTATAATTGACATTGACTGATAAAAAACAACAGATCTTCACCTATCTATTAGCTAACTAGTATTGGAGCCTATATACTCTATGCATGTTTAAAAGTTAATGATTTATTATTTGTTTGCTTATAGTAATGAAACATATTCTTTATAGGATTTTGCAAACAGTAAATAAATTAATTTCAGGCCTTTGTTCTCATTTTTAACTGAATTTACATATCGTAGGGGATCATGTAGATACTAGTTTAGCCTGCTTAGCCGTAGGGGGACTAGGTTGGACGCTAGTGTTAATATGAGAATGGCAAATAAGAATTTTTAATTTTTAGCATAACCAGAAGTCAGGTTATCGAAAGAATGCAAAGATTTCATTAATATTTTTTTATATAGTTTTTCCTTTAGTTCTCATAGATAGCTTTTCTTTCCACTGTTTGCAAAATCCTATAAAGAATATGTTTCATTACTATAAGCAAACAAATAATAAATAATTCACTTTTAAATATTTTCTTATTTAATTATAAATCAGAGTCTGGTACGGTGTTAACAACGGTGAAACCGTCTGGCAATAATGAATTAATGTCGCGAATAGTTAACAAAAAAATGATATAAAGAAGAGTAATGTTATCATATAATTTTATAATTTTTTCACCTGTATAGCCGCTACGCTCACAGGCAACATCTCCCGCCAGCCAGACCGTCCGCATGCGGCCTACAACGCCATGAAAAGGGACGGGTATGAAAGACAGATCCTTGCTAAAATTACGTGTTTTCCGACATTGCGAGCTCTTAGACTCTTACATATAGGCCTGTAATACTCTCTTGCTCTTTTGATAAGTTGTCGTTAGTTCATTAGGTGTTCTGTAGTACCGCGTCCTTCAACAAAGCCTTCTTGTTCAGGAAGTATTGCCCAGTCTAGGTTGAAAAGTAAGCATTATTTTACCTTCATGTCATATTAAGTTTAGCAATCTGTAGATATCATAGACATCTGCCCCTCCTTTTTATGTAATAGCACAAAAATTGAGACCTCTAGTCAACGGAAGGGATTCCTGTCTCCCTTATTTTTTCATATGCTGTGAAGGATTTCCATTCCGTTTTCACTAACTAATTTAAGCGCCTCAATCGTGATATTACAAACCCCAGATGCTTTGACAATTTTTAGCTGAATTATAACCTAAATTATATTTAATTGAAATTAACTTGACAACGTTTTTTTTTCCATCGTAAATAACGAATTTTGTAACTTTGCTGCCGCCTGTCTTACCTTCTTAGAACATAGCTTTACTGCCTCTACAGTTTTGGGCACTGCTTGTCTTTCAGTGACGATGATGATTCTCCTGCTAGTGTATAACCTCCGTACCATTTTTTCTGCACGGACATCTTTGAACACTCTGTTAAGGTTCAGGTTGATGTTTGTTCCTGATTCATCCTCCGTAATTTCTACTCTGCAGACTGTCATTGTGAAGTCGATGTTTCATGCATGCATTTTAATTAATTGATAATATGGTATTACTGATTTTATTTTCAACTTTTACATGTGTCTAATAATAGCTAATAAATGTTATTATTTAAAGAGATTCTACTAAAAATTTTGACTTAGTGTAACAACTTAATCAGGAGCCATTGCCTTAATTAGTTCTAAAAGCGCCCATTGATAAATAAAACCCAGTGAAATTTCTCCAGTCTAGATCAAACCAGTTTCGCTTCAATAAAGATTAATAATTCCTTAGTTCATCGTTAATTGGAATGATAATTCTAAGGATAAGTTATAGATAAACTAAACTTATTTTCTGTGTAATGGTATACTTTAATTTATTGTTTTCTGTGTCTGCAGCAATTAATACGGTTTCCTATTTATTTTTTGTCATAAAGACGTGAAAATATATAATGCATATTGGTTTTTACAATTTTCTCTAATAGATAAACATTTATGATTAGTGCAAGATGAATATGATATATAAAGATATTGGCTTAAAATAATTAATACATATTGTCTGTAATTAATACATGTGATTTGTATCTATTAACCGTGAGTTTTGAAATTATCCAGGCTCAATTTGTGATATGTTTATATAAAAAATACAAAGTGGAATCTCGAAAAGGAACAACCAGCTATAATCCTTTTCTATTCTTTTGAAATAGTTGATACTGGTCGAAGGTAAATACCTGATATAATTTGAAAGATATGTATTATAGTACAAAAAATATTCTTCTCATTATAAACGGTTAGTTAAGATTATCATTAATCCTTATTTAAAAAAATATCGTATTACTTTTAAGGTTTTATTAAAATGAATCAGTAACTGTTTATAAATATGCTTTAATAGCAAATACATACATGATGTATTTTGGATGCACTGCCTTTATGAACCATCAATAATAAAAACTGCAGAAGTAATCAACAAGTTAAGAAGAATAAATGATGATGAGCTTGATAGCCGCTCATGAACTGACAATCTGTGTAATATTGGAGATAACCACTTACAAAAATTGGTTTTCTATCGGCGCTTGGATACGAATACAATTTTTGTAAGTGCTTGTTCTATTGTACCAATGCTCATGAAATAAATATTGCTGAAATGTTATCTATGAACAATCGAAATGTGGGGAAGGTAGCGCGTATTCTTTTTATTCGTTAGCCCTGAAGCAAATTAAATACATTAGGTCTATTCCAACCATCTAGTTCTACAAAGGGACAACGTTATACTTGGAAGATTGTAGACTACTATTCAACATTCTACATATTCTTAAATGGTGTAATTGAAGAGAATTACTTTTTCTTACTTTTTATTGGGTATTTTGCCACTGAAAAATATTTAAAAATTTTAATGAAAAAACCTCTGCGCCAAACGGATCAGACAGAGGTTGGTTCTTGAGTACTTGACTGTTTCAAAAAGTCTCACACCTAAAAATATATAAACTAGAACAATGTTATGAACTAAAAACTGAAAATCAAAGCTATAGGTAGTTAACGTTTCGGAAGAGAATCTACTTCCGTTCTCAAAACTTTTTTGGCCGTCAACCATGACAGTTCTTTGTTTATGTATTTCCATAGTCACGTGAGACATTAAATTATATTTATCTTATTTTTACTTACTTCGTCTCTAAGGATGGGCAACCAACTAGTACTAGACGAAGTAAGTAAAAATAAGATAAATATAATTTAATGTCTCACGTGACTATGGAAATACATAAACAAAGAACTGTCATGGTTGACGGCCAAAAAAGTTTTGAGAAGGGAAGTAGATTCTCTTCCGAAACGTTAACTACCTATAGCTTTGATTTTCAGTTTTTAGTTCATAACATTGTTCTAGTTTATATATTTTTAGGCGTGAGACTTTTTGAAACAGTCAAGTACTCAAGAACCAACCTCTGTCTGATCCGTTTGGCGCAGAGATTTTTTCATTAAAATTTTTAAATATTTTTCAGTGGCAAAATACCCAATAAAAAGTAAAAAAATCTGAATATGCCACAAATAAACAATTACAGACAATATATGAAGAGAATTACCTCTTCAATTACTAACATTAAATATTAATTTTACTGGTGATCGATATTGAACAATTTTAGTCGTTAAAGTTTTTAATTAAAAGTAAAAATTAAAAGAAGAAATTTAATAGATCAAATCTGATTTATCGGATTTGATGATATGTAGTTTGATCAGGATTAATCTATGCAAACATTTACAGGTTGCCCTATTTAAAAATGATGTAAATTACATCGAAACCGAAAATCGACCGTTTTGACTCTTTATATCACATAATTGGAGGTTTTATCTCATATCACACCATAGTTGAAAATAATCCTTACTTAAGAAAGCATTTTAAGCCAAAAGTGCTGGGACTTAAATGCAAGACATCTCCCTCCTCCCCGTTTTCGAGTGCGGGGCACACGGTAGTGATGGTCAATCATTCGCTACCCTTCACCAACCACCCAATAAGTTGAGTAGTGACTGACCAGGGGAGACTCAAGCAACTCCCTGGGGTTGAAACTACCCTCTCCCTTAATACTAAGATACCACGAACGGGATGAAAAGTGTTGACTCCTGTTTTCAACGACGCTGATCACAATGCTGACATTATTTCTTTCCCTACACTTCCCCAAAAGGGAGATTTTTTGAGATTTTTCAATAGTGGACATATGGGGGCTTGTTATATCGGTTTTTTTTTAATGATTTGAAGAAGAGGAATTACTTTTGACCCAATCAACCCCTGGAGGTTAAAGCGACCTTTATGCATCGGAACTTTTTAGGGCATCCTCATTTCCTTGAAAATGGATAGATAGAATACTTCCAGATATTTAGCCCCTGACGAGAGCGTTCCTCTTCGTATTCACATTGCCTTGGCAGACGTCTTGTCGATCACTGTTACTTGCTAGACGTTCAACTTTACCAAAGCTCTTTCCCATTAGCTTCTTGGTGATATGAGAACAACGCGTTTAATGGCGCTCTCTTCGCTGTTACTGTTTGGATTCCTTAAACCACCCGTCATTCCATATTGTCTTCTTTTTAGTTTATATGGCCTATAAATTAAAGGATTCGGAAGAATATGATGCTGGAGAGTATTTTTGGAGTACCGAACTATTGGTGGAATAGGCTGTCCATGGAATTCGCAGCAAACGTCCGCAAATCCATATCTCGAAAGCGTCAATACACCATCTGTCTGCCTCCCTAACGGCCCATGTCTCGGATACGTAAAGAGAGATGGAGAAGAATAAGACAATCCAGATCCACATCTTAAAAGTATCAATACGCCGTGTGTCTGCACCTTCAATGGTCCCTGTCGAGAATACATTACCAAAATATAAACTCTTCATAACTTCTGGCTTGCCCTTTCCAATTCCATTTACTTAAGATAGACAAGTATTATTTATTTAGACTCAAATACGCCACAGTATAAACATAGAAGTTCATTTGTTCTGTGGACCGGCGCATCCGCCAAATTATAAAAATATTAAAAGAATTTCATTCAGAATCATTTTTGGTGTAAAAATATATGACTTCAAGTTTATCTCTGTACTACTTTAAGATATGACGTATCGTTAAAGATAACACGTCTGCACTGAGAACACTAAGAACAGGAATATTTTAACATGCTAACGTTTTCTTAGTAAATTTTATGTCGAGGGGACGAATTATATTTTTATGCATCGTATTGTTCTATTCACTCTTACTATTTATAGTCCCTTCAAATTAGAAGAAAAATCACTGATTTTGGGAAATTTTTCCTACAGCTAAGCCACCCGTATAGAAAGTTGTTTTGGGGTTGTGTTAACATATTTTTCACCAAGCGCATGAAAGAAAAGGGTTGTTTTTATAGATATAGATACAAATATATGTTTTTTTGGACATTTTGGCGGTTTTTTGCGTTTTGCTGCAAAACTATGCACTTTTGAGAAAATATGACCTGATTTGATATTGTAGACCTAGCGGTTCTCTATAATTTTTGTTCTTTTCATTTTTTTGAAATTCCCCTTAGTTACGCTGCTAGAGCGCGCTGAAGTTTATGTAAATGGGTATATTTTTTTGGTGTTTGATTTTAAACCAAAACTATGCATTTTATAAAAAAATATCAAGATATCAAAGTTGTAGATATAAAAATTTTCGACAAATTTTGTTCTTTGTTTTTTTTCCAATGTCGCGCGGTTTTGCCGCGAGAGCGCGAAAATCATTTTTTTAATACTCTTGAGCGGAAAAAAAATACAGCGCATATATTTTTGATATACTTACAGGCAAAACTATGCATTTTTTAGAGTACTCGTCAATTACATAAAAATTTGGAGAGCAAAAAAAAATTATTTTTTTTGTAACCCATCGTTCATTTCTTACAGAGCTGCGCTTAGAACGGTGCATCTAATAGTATGAACTACGCGTATTCAGCTGTAGTGGTCGTGATGGGCCTTTTTGTATATGTCATCTATATTAGCCTAGCCGGTAAGAAACATTGAGTAGAGGGAGGTGGAGGGGCAAAATACTACAGCTGTTCACGATGCCTATATTGAAAAAATGTTTTTCGCCCTCTAGCGGCAAAACCAAGCGACTTTGAAAAAAAAAAAACAGAATAAAATTTGTCGAAAATTATTTTATCTACAACTTTGATATCTTGATAGTTTTTTATAAAATGCATAGTTTTGGCTTAAAATCAAACACCAAAAAAATGTATACATTTACATAAATTTCAGCGCGCTCTAGCGGCGCAACTAAGCGGAATTTCAAAAAAATGAAGACATCAGAAATTGTAGAGAATCGCTAGATCTACAATGTCAAATCAGATCATATTTTCTCAAAAATGCATAGTTTTGCAGCAAAACGCAAGAAACCGCCAAAATGGCAAAAAAAACATATATATGTATCTATATCTAAAAGACAACCCTTTTTTTCATGCACTTGGTGAAATATATGTTAACACAGCCCCAAAGCAACTTTCAATACGGGTGGCTTAGTTGTAGGAAAAATTTCCCACAATTTTCCTAATTTGAAAAGACTATTATATCTGTGCTTAGTAGCATTATTTACTAGCGAATTTCATCTAATTCTCTTGACTATGAGCCTGTTCGTTATTTCACTAACCAACTCGAACGTCATAAAGTAAACTGGGTTTCACAACACACGCTGCCCAAGCTAAACCGTGTGACATTACCAGCGATCTTCGCCGTAATATGCCAACTTAGTTGAGTTGGCAAGACTCGAATAGGAATCTCAACCGTTGTAATGTTGGTAATTTGGGCGGTTGTTATTTTACAACATGTTGTTACATGTATTATATTTTTCATAAACTTTAAGGCCCTTTTCCAGCAATACTACTTCAGTTCCTCTAATAACAAAATAACAGTTAATTCGTTAGACGGACCGGCGCATCCGCCAAATCGTAGAAATTTAAAAACGCAAAGATTGACTAATTTTTGGTGTAAAAATATATGACTTCAAATCTATCTCTGTGCTAGTTTAAGGTATTACGTATCATTTGAGGTAACATGTATGCACTGAGAATACTAAGTACATGAATATTTTAACATACTAACGTTTTCTTAGTAACTTTTATGTCGAGAGGACGAATTATGTTCTATGCATTCTTATTGCTCTGTTCATTCTTACTATTTATTGAGCATAGTAAAATTATTTACGTGTAAATTTCATCTAATACTCTCTAGTAACAAGATCATAACGATGTAAGATTATTAAAATATTTGTATTTATCATAGGGAGTATACATTATGCTTCAACTTGCAATTAAATTGTTTCTAAAATAATTTGCCTATCAACAACGGGATAATACTATAAGAAAACTGATAGCTAATGTACTTTGTTTTGAATTGCCATATGTGTTACCTTCAAAGGTGCTTTAGAAATTATAAGTAATAATCACAAGAGTATATTGCAATAATTGTTGCCTCCTACTTAAGATTTAATTAGTACATCTAAGATATACAATTCGGTATTTTCACAAATGTTGAGATCTCTGACCGTAAAGATAATACTTATATTTAAATATACTTCACAACAAGTCGATTAACACTTTAAAATAAGCTTGAAAATTTGAATAGAGATTTTACCGCCAAATACACTACGTCACATTATCAATAAACTGGTGACGTCATCAGCACCAGTGTTGCTAAACAACGTCGTTGTGTATTATACGTAAAAGCCATGTTATTTTGAAAAATTTTAAAGTCTCATTGGAAAATAAATGGTGTTTTATGCCGAGATGCAAGAATAAATCCAAAAAAGTACTTGGAAAAGTTTTCAAGATGGTATAAAAACAAAGCAACGTAAAATAAAGTGGCTTAAAGCTGCTACTTAGACGTGATCTACCTACGACAACAATAGTATTTAAAAAATGTGTGGTTTTAAAAGTGTAGAATGATGATAAATATATGTTTTATTAAAGGCATCTACTTAAAGTTTGTGGGCAAAAAGAAAACGTTGAATCTATAATATATGTTGTCGACCATTCTTTGTTTACATTAGAAGTTTATGAGCAGCATTTATAGGCTATATTTATATTATTCCACTTTGTATGTATAATATACTGAGAAATTATATAATATTCATAATATGAGAACCAAAGTACTACGTTAATGTAATAGTAGATTAACACAAACAGATTAAGAAAATAAAATACTTACATTACAACATTAGGTCTGGCCACTTCTACTGTATAAGAAACGTTCATTTTTTTTTCATAAAGTCAGATATTATACAGACACAGACCACACATTAGGTAAATTTCCAGATGTAGCTTTTACAAATCCTGTATTAGCCATTTCATATTTAATATTTATTCACACGGAGAACGTAGGAAAAGTACGTAAAATGCTGTGTTTCTACTAGATGCGACATTGCCGTTTTATTAAATCGATGACGTCACCGCTAATCATAGCGTGTTTTGCATCCCCATTCACTTATTCAAGTTTTGTGTTATTTATGATTCTCGTTGATTAAATATTGGGAACTGCATTAATATACCAAGTACTTCATTTTAATAATATCAAAAAAATAAATTTGCCTATAGTGAAAACACCTAATGTTAAAAAAATGTGAAACAAAATGGAACCTATATATAATAATGAACACACTTTTCTCAATATGCTGATGTAGGATATTAGCATTCTTATGTAAACAGCAAAAAAAAAATATCTCCGATTTTTGTAAATTAAAATGAATTCAGCTTGTATCCAGCACGAAAGAGGCTAGAACCAACAACGTGAACGTCAGGTGTTTACTGATTAAATGGACAGTATATTACAGCACATTTCATGATAAATGTTTCCCAAAGAATCAACTTATTTGGATGCTTCGGTACTGGGTATTGTCCTCCTTCGCGTTTTGCCTAATGCAATATTGATAATTTAGCAGAAACAGTGTTATCTAAAAAAAATCCACTAGTAGACATCACAAAAGTATTAAAATGGAAATATGAACTATAATATAAGTGAAATTAGAAGCAACCACTATTCACGGGAACAACCAAAAATTTTAATATTATTTATCAAGTAATAGAATTACAGAACCACGCATTAATCTATGAAACTACCAAAATAGGCAAAATCCAAACTTTGAACAAGCTTTGTCCGAAAAAAACCAAATTGGGGTTAATTGGCTAATTAGGTCGCTCCCTTGCGGGCAAAATGAAGGGTGCCCAATTCAGCAACCTCAAAAACGGGTGGGGGGATTAATTTCATAGCTATCCTTGATTTTTCGCCGATTTGCTTAGTTTTCTGATACTATATGAATTATATAGGGTGGGGCAATAATGCGTCGGACCTCGTTATCTCGAGTTCTACGATAGCTAGAAATTTTTTAAAAAATTGCAAGTAAACTAAATAAAAAAGTCTATAACTGCAAATTATTTTCGAACATACAGGGCGAGCCAAGACGAAATTACAGGACCAAGTGCCCTTTTTTAAAATGGATTGCTATGTATATCAGTACATTTTTTGAAGCCTCTTTCTAGGCTCTATTCAGTCCTATCTCCCAACCACTTAGATGTAACGAATTTTTTTTGTTGAAATAATGCAATCTGCAGATGGATATTAAAAAAATCAGCACAGTCACAATTATGGGTTTTAAGAAAAACGTCTGTAAATGCTAGTTACGAGACATCTAATTAATGTTTTTGAATAATTTTCATTTCCTAACACTGTACAGGGTGGCCAAAAATTATTTTTTAATTAAGAACTTTTTAATTTGAATTTTTTCAATTTTTTTCAAATGGAACACCCTGTATATTTTTCAACGATGTGATGTAGAAATGAAATACGAACATTTTTTGTAAGTACTTACCTATGGCTAATTGCAATCAATTTCGTTTTATTGACCAATAATTACAAAATTCAAAAATAAACTTAAAAAAAAGTTTCTTCTAATAACTAAATGGAAAAAATTATAATAAATGTTCCACATCTTGCCCACTTTGATTGACACACATCTCTATGCGCTTTTGAAATGAGGTTCCCACTGGTCCTAAAACTGCTGTTCTGTTAGATCTAAAGGCAGTTATTAGTCTTTACTTCATATTTTGTACTGGTGTTGGTGTGTCTCCTTAAACAATTTCCTTCACGTATCTCCATAAAAAGAAATCCATTTTTGTGAGATCTGGGGATTTAGCAGGCCATTTAGTGGGTCCATTTCTTCCAATCCATTGATAAAGGTAGGTATCATTTAAGTGGTCTCTACTGCATTTAAATAATGTGGTGGAGCACCATCTTGCTGAAACCACATCCTATTTCGAATTTTTCAGGAAGATTTACCAATGATTGTGGCAGACAGTTTTCCAAACAATTAAGATAAATAGCTTCAGTCAATGTACCATCAAAGAAATGTGGCCCTATTACATGTTCTCCAATAATTCCTCCCCAAACATTTATAGACCATCTGTGTTGGTTATCAACTTGCATAAAAAAATGAGGATTTTCCGAAGCATAATAATGGAAAGTGTGCCTATTAGCAAATCCATTTTTATGTAAAGTTGCCTCATCAGTGAATAAAACATTATTGAAGTAGTTGACATCATCGTGCATTTTACCTCTGGTCCAACTACAAAATTGTAGGCGCTTTTGAAAATCATCATCAGATAATTCCTGGTGCATTTGAATATGATATGCATGCAGCTTATTTATTTTTAAGATTCGACCCACATACCGTCTACTTATTCCTGCTAATGAGCTCACTTCTCTTTGACTAACATGGGGAATCTCAGCCGTTCCCAGCACCACAGAAAACTCATTTTCTTCGTTCACGTTTTATGTTTATTCTTTCACTTTTTTTCTATTTGAGATTTCCAGTTTCCAAAAATCTATCGAGAAGGTTTTGGAAGCTGCTAACATAAGGAATCCTTCTTTCAGGATAACGTTGGTGATAAATTCTATTGGCAAGTAAACAATTTCTGTATGACTCGCCCAAAACAAAAGTCATATCTACAAGTTCCGCTTTATTAAAATTCATTTGGGAAAATTCCAAATATTTTACATTCAATACAAATTATAACTAACGACCGATAAGTGTGATAAATGCTCCCTTGTATACGACAATTTATACCAAACTGAGGTTTTATTGCTTGTCGAATAACGAAAACGTCAAAAAAATGTACAAAAATACATTACAGTAAAGGACCTGTTAAATACTATTTACTATTTCAATGGATTGGAAGAAATGGTCCCACTAAATGGCCTCATTTCAAAATTGTATAAAGACGTGTGTCAATCAAAATGGACAACACGTCGAACACCTATTATAAATTTGTCTAATGACTTATTTGAGGGAACCTCTTTTTTTAAGTTTATTCTTCAATTCAACACTTATTTATTTATAACACGAAAATGATTGCAATTAGCCATAGGAAAGTACTTACAAAAAGTGTACGTTTTTCATTTCTACATCGTTGAAATATATACACGATGCTCCATTTGATAAATTGGAGAAAATTCAATTTAAAAAGTTCTTAATTGAAAAATAATTTTTGGCCACCCTGTACAGTTTTAGGAAACTAAAATGACTCAAAAAGATTAATTAGATGTTTCGTAACTGGTATTCATATTATTTTTTCTTGAAACCCATGATTGTGACTGTGGTGATTTTTTTTAAATCGATCTGCAGATTGCATTATTTCAATAAAAAATTCGTTACATTCAAGTGGTTGGGAGAAATTCGATGCTAATATAGGAACGAATAGAGCCTAGAAAGAGGCTTCAAAAAATGTACTAATATAGATACCATTCCATTTTAAACAAAGGAACTTGGTCCTGTAATTTCGTCTTGGCTCGCCCTGTATATTCGAAAATAATTTCCAGTTAGAGACTTTTTTTATCTAGTTTACTTGCAATTTTTTTTTTAATTTCTAGCTATCGTAGAACTCGAGATATCGAGGTCCGACCCACCCTGTATAATACACTGTGCACAGAAGATCTGGGATATTGTAAAAAGTACACGAAAACAAGTACCTTCAATTTTTTTCCGTGTTGTATGTTTTACATAGCTTTTAGATGTTCAGAGTAAAGAAGTTATACACCTTTTTTATCGCATTACTGTTTTTTCTAATTTTCAAATGGACGCAAAGAATTCTCATTGTTTAATTATGGCGAAGGCGCTGGTTCAAAAGTTAAATATTCCAAATGGTGAATCCAATAGGACTGCTATAATTGCACATCTGTTGCAATGTACATGAAATTGAACCACTAGAAAATATGGGAAAAAATATTTGAAGAAAATTGAACCGCCTTAAAAAAAAGGTCTCTAAAAATTGTAAGGTAAAATATCACCGTTGCGCTTCGTTTGGTTAAATGAACCTTATTACCTAGTATCGGTGAAAAAATTAACAAATAACAAAATCGAACTTGACGCAAGGCAGTTTGGAGTATGTAATAGCTCTGTTGGCATCAAGTTATGATAAATGACACATTGCTTCCATAACTGGTTAAAAACTCCACAGATTACATTCTAATCACACTTGAACAAAATCAACTACAGAATGAGAATTCATTGCATCTTTTAAGAAATTAGTATAAAACAGTGCTCAAAAGTACATGGCCTTTTTTTAAATTTTATGTGTCTGTGTTATTACTCAATTGTTATTTTAAATTATTATTATTTCTTTTCGCTGATTGGTATGTCTTACTATCTTAATATCTCACATTTTTGAAGAACGATTATGTAAAACCTAAAACATTGGAACCATTTTCATTAAAATGCCATATAGTACAATAATTTAATCTTCGGGTGACTGTAGTGACGAAACTAGCCACAGCAGATAGTCAGGGCAAAATAGGCGGAAAAACGCCTTTACTCGGAACCAGAGTGATTGTGCATGAAACTACATGTATGATGGCTCATTTTATTCGTTAGAGTCTCTAGATCAAAGTTGAAAATAGTTATTTGAGGGGTCAGTTGATAATTTGTTTATTGCGGAAATATAAACAATAAAAGTGATGTTCGATGAAGCATTATATGAAATAAGGCACTGGCTCCATAAATTGACGTCATTTTTTGATTTCAGTGTCATTTCTTATATTTTTGGAGTCACTTGTTCCGATTCTAATGTCAAAAAAGTACCAATACTAGAGGGCGCCACAGAAAAAGTTAAGTGAAGATGAAAATAATGACAAATGAATATTACATGAAATAAGGTTTTTTTTTTCGAAATTCATTGTAATTTTTATATTTCCTTGTCATGTTTTACGTTCTCTGGTTCACTCATTCTGATGCTGAAGGCAAAAAATGCGAATCGTAGAGGGCGCCACAGAAGAAACTAACATCAGATGGAAACAATTACCAACATGAAAAAGCTGCTATATCCCTACTTGAGGCATTTTTCATGTTATTGTGGAGCGTTCATTTTTTGTTCTAATGGCAAAATAGTGTCAATCATAGAGGGCGCCACAGTAAAGACGGACATCGGGTAAAAATAACGATGACCCCTGATTATATTCTGCAATATTTTGAAATCTACTTCTCGGATTCTAAAGTAGGGAAAAATTTCAATCCTAGAGAATATTACACTTGAACTTGAAACTGATATGTAATTTAATAAATAATAAATCACAATGCAATTTCATGCAAGACAGTATTTAATAGTCCACTTCATTTACATCACGCGATAAATATAAGGGGATGAATCACCCTCCTCATGGTCACTATCAAATTATATTTTAGATATGGTAAACAGATTCCGGTGATGTACGTCAGGATGGAAATGAAAATTTGTTGAGAACATAAATTCAAAGAGCGTAAATTTTATTTGAAAAATTCTTACACACATAAAAACATTATAAAACATCAGATCAGTTAAAATCATATGAATCCTCATCACTCATTTCATTTTCATGAGTGTGATGGCAAGCATCAATTTCTATATCTTCTTCTTCCTGAAGAATGTGCTCTAAAGTATCTTGCGTCACTAGAGAATTTTTACAGTTCACTCCTTTACAAGTTCCACACGCAACTGAGCATTTTAAATTGTTTGATTTACAACTACAAGGACCTTCACAACCTTTCTTACAGTTACAGGTAACTATTTTATACACGTCATTTGTTATTATTTTCATCTTCACTTAACTTTTTCTGTGGCGCCCTCTAGTATTGGTACTTTTTTGACATTAGAATCGAAGTGACCCCAAAAATATAAGAAATGACACTGAAATCAAAAAATGAGGTCAATTTATGGAGCCAGTGCCTTATTTCATATAATGCTTCATCGAACATCACTTTTATTGTTTATGTTTCCGCAATAAACAAATTATCAACTGACCCCTCAAAAAACTGTTTCCAACTTTGATCTAGAGACTCTAACGAATAAAATGAGCCATCATACATGTAGTTTCATGCACAATCACTCTGGTTCCGAGTAAACCGCCTATTTTGCCCTGACTAAGAGGTTTGTGTCCATTTAATTAGCATCACGTGAATTACAACATACAAAAATTCCAGCCAATTCGACCACTTTTCGATAAGATTAGTGTGTGGTCCTTCAGCAAAAAATTAATCATTTCCTCAACATTAATTATACTGTGGTACGGATTCCACAGCTCGTGGCGACCAGCTTACGGAGAGTCGATGTTCTCAGCTCATACCAAGTCCAGTTTACTTTATGACTTTAATACTAAAAAGAGCTTTAGAAAACCTCACTTAGTTTTTGCGAGATTTAATATGTATTAATTTCCACTTAGTAAATCCCTGATGCTTCAATATTTCAATATGATAATCATCCAACGCTTTACCGATCAGCGTTGGCGTCGTCTTTTTTTTTAGTTACCCAGCGAACATAAAGACAACCAAGCTAATGAATCATGAAAGGTCGAGTTGATGACGTTAATTCCGTCACATAAATGTTTAGCATCGACCACAATACCGCGGCCTTTGTTTATACTCTCGCTGTCAGTTATCCACCACATTCATTAATTAAATGTTTAGAAATATTATGAACCTCGACACGTATTATCTCACTTAACGCCGTATTGAAGTGAACCGTTTGATTCATATTAAACGGTCAAACACATATAGAGTGATTTATTAGCTCTATTACAAACGACGGATGAATGTCGATGCTCTTTCGATTAAAGAATATTGTAGTTTATGGATTTTAATATAGCTCTCGGTCAGGGCTTAGGTGGACCTTTAATTTCTTAGTGTTTTAACAGTAATTAATAATGCATTAAGGACACAAGGGTTTGCAGCGAAATATTGATAGCGCCGAATGTGGATTTAGTAACTACGATACATGCGGAATGCTCTAGCTAAAACAATTTACCCTTAATTTTGTATAGTCGATTTCAAGAGAGGATCACCCAATGGTAGACAGTTCGTTCGCTTTTCTACACAACCACTAGATAACATTTTGCTTTCTATTGATTAATTTTAGCGACATGCCAAGATATCAACAAAACACCCAATTTAAGGCATTTTATGAATTTCTGAATGCATGTTTTTGATTAGACTACTATTGCTGTGATGTAATAATCAGAGATCTTATGTTAGGGCGACATTTTACAATTTATGATGGGCGGGCTGATATGCGTTTATAATAATACTTTTACTTTGTATGAGCGCTTTTGTTGAATTGCATCGTGCGAATGAACGTCGCACTTGCCACTGTCTGTTTCCCAATACAGGCGATTATTTGTAGGTACGCATCAAATTAGGATAGCAGTCCGGTTCAGTCAGTGGCAGATAGAGGAAGAGTGGTTCCACTCATTTAGCGTTGCACGCCAACCTCCTGTGGTTCATCCTTCACTATGAGTAACCAGTCATTGTAGCATTAAGCAATTCGAAGATATGTTACCTAAAAATATTTCGACAAAATAACGATATGGAAATAACGACCATCTCTAGTCAGCAGCACGTTGAAAACGGAGTGATTATTTACAATTGCAAAGCTTTTGGTTATGTTTATTAAAGTGAAAACATTCTTACAAACCATATAGGAAGATTCCAACAAAATAAAAGTTAGAGCTACAATAACAGAACTAAATAAATAAATCACTTTAAAAATATCGAACAACTAAAAGAGCCATTAAAACGCAAAAGAGTATAACAATAAACCATGTGCTAACAACCAAGACACAATGAACAAAACAAAAGGTAACGTTAGTAATTTACTAATTAGTCCTAAATTACCAAAGATGGAAACTCAACAATAGCCAACCATCAAGCAACTTATCGCTGTTAAAACTACATCTCAAGGCAAGCATCACCTAATTGGAGAGACTTACATATCTGCTTACACTAGCATGATCTAAGCACGTCTCTGTGGTGCATGATAGCGTTTTTGTAGGGATTAATACCGTCTGGTCTTGTACCACGGTTGGAGAAAAGAAAATCTGGTATAAAAATGGGTACGGGCATAGCGAGGCCTAAATACAGGCTATTTCAGAGCATTAGACAGTTACCATATTCCAAGCAGAAACTTATGCTATACTTCTATGTGCCCGAGAATGCATAAACGAAGGGACTCGAAGAGCAAAGACCTCTCGCTTTCAGCTTTCAGATAGATAAGCCCAATTAAAAGTTCCCAGATCTTATAACCTTAATTGCATCGGAGTTCAGACAATCCCTGGAGCAACTGTCAATAAACAACAAATTGCTTTGACGTAGGTGCCAGGGCTCGAGAGATTAGAAGGTAATGGAATAGCAAGTACCATAAGAAGGTAGTAGAGCCACATTTGTTGGGCCCAAACCGTTTTGTGGCGAATCCAAAGTATATAGTGGAAGGGGTCCAAAAAATGGAAACAAGCACCAAAAATCCTACTGGAGGAATGCTCCAGACCAGAGACAAGCGAAAAAGTTCATGGCTTATTCGACAAAAAATACTACAAGGTTTTTCTCTAATTCCAAAAGTCCGACATAAGGCTAATCTTTTAATGAGTCACTGTCTCTTGAAATTTCACCTTAAGAAGATGGGCAAGAAACTAATACTGAGATACTATAACTGAAACCTCGGAACATGTACTTTGATAATGCTAGAGAATTTAGAAGTAACACCAGAAAATGTGAGAAAATTAGCTCCCAAGAATATCGAAAATTTGGTCAAAAGTCTGGGAGTCCTGCGCAACAGCTAGTTACTACACAAAAATCGTTTAAGTCGAAGTTGAAGTAACATTAAAGCTAAGCGTATCCTTAAATAATCTTTAATCTATAATATTGTCAATATAGAAACTATATTCAACACATATAACATGGACCATTGTCCACTAAAACAACTCTTTAACAGTGGTCAGATATAGAAAACCACATTGCAGGTACGACATTTACACCATTACAAATTAGATTAAGGAAACATAAAAGTAATATAAAATTACCAAAGTTTTTACCGTACGTTTAGTTGAGGACAAACAAAATTTGTCCGAACTACATTCTAATAAAAACAGACCAGATAAAAATTCCTTTACAGTATGACTATTTTTCTACCAGCTGTTTTATGAAATATTTCTTATTGGCTTTAAAGAGGAAGTAAGCGATTGATATTTTAGCATAAGTTAATGTTCCAGACAAAGGAAAATGTAATAATTTGCGTTTGATACTGTAGTTAATCTTATAATACATTTACAGCTGCTTTTTTTTACTTTTTATATATTTTTTTTTACTTGATACTTTCCAAAATATAACGCGAGTACTATTTCCCGCCATAAATAAATGACAAATCAGAGAGTTGGAGTAGAATATAGTAAAATTGTATGCAATTTACATATATGTATATCACATATAATTATGTACATAGCGTTTCCTACAATTTGTCTATACATTTTATGTTAGAATTATCATTTCTTAACAATTTCTGCTAAAAGGCGACCAAACTTTACCTTGGAGACACGCCTGCCTTAATTCTCTATCTAATTCCATCTATCTGTGATAAGGTTCATTCAGGTTATGCATCCAAAATAGCATCTACTTGTATATAGATTTAGCAAAGTTAATCTAAATTTATAAAATTGATGTTTAAAAAACGTAATAATTATTATAATTTATACAAAGACATTAATACCTATTTTAGCATTTATATTTCAAACTACTATTTATTATCTACTAAATAGAATAATTAAAATTAAATTACTGAATGGGGATTCCATTGAATATCTGCCTTTAAACAGGAAAAAAATAAATATCCACATTTAAGCTTGGACTAGTAACTTGTACAGGTACCTAATCGTAGTGTTATTGTTGAATGTTGCACTCATATTATTTTCACCCATTGCCTGCCATTTTGTGGCATGCACCAGCTCTGTCCGTGTTGCTTCGCACTGCACTGTTCTTTCTTCAAACCAACAAAAAAAAAAACTTTACTAACTCTGTCTATTTAAGTCGTTCTTCTGGAAACTAGCGTGCCACGCTTTTCTCTACTACCTTGTGTTCTTCGCTTTTTCTAGATCTTGCAGAACCTTCAAAAAAAGCGAACGGAACGGAGGGGGCGCCTCAGTTCGGACCTCAACAAGTTTAAAAGCACCAAAAGCAATCTCATCTTTAAGGTAACCCGCTTCGGACCCGCTTGGCATTGCGCATGCCCGATCCGCGGCGCCTCTGCTTCCGCCTACGTCACTGGATGGGCATAGAACCTTTAAAGAGGGGGTTACTGTCTCTACGATCTCGGATGAGCAGGGAAATATATTTGACCTCTCTAAGCTCTGTCGCACTCGGATCACGGTTAAATACAGTATTCATGAAGTTAAGCCAGTTAGCGAAAACTCAGCTAGAATCACAGGTGCAAAAGGTTTGACTAAAAACTATTTATAAAGGGCACTAGAACTGTCTCTGAAGACGCAGTTTCCACAGACATCAAAACTCTTGAACACAGCGGCTAGAGAAACGCGCATTGAATGTTGGTATTCGAGTGATGTGTTTAAGAATTTTGGTTTTTATGGCAAGTACGTCTCGAGAGATAGTGCTGCACCGAAGATTCCAGCACTTAAACTGTTCGTCTGTCCAAACTCAGAGGCGTTGTTGTGAAGGCGGTGCGAAAAACTGATGTAAAAATTTTAATTACAAGGTACAAGAAAACCATCCACACCATTCGATTGGTGGAACTCTAAATTACGGTAAACATCTGAGTAGGTAAGCTATGGGGGTTCAAGCTCAAAATCCCATGTTATTCCTTATGGGGGTTCATTTTTCACTTTTTCGCCAGCTTCGCACATCTGCAGCTAACTTCACGAGGCACAGCTTTTCTACAGGTCTGTACAGTACAGACACAACTTTTCTACAGATCAATAAAGAAAGCTGTTACAAGTCGTGTTGAAAAGTCGTGCTTGTATACAGATCAGTAAAGAAAGCTATTTAAGACCTGTAGAAAAGTTGTGTCTGTACTGTGCAGACCTGTAGAAAAGCTGTGCCTCGTGAAGTTAGCTAGATGTGCGGAGCTGACGAAAAAGTAACCTTGAATGGCAAAATGAACCTCCATAAGAAATAACATGGGATTTTAAGCTTGAACCCCAACAGTTTACCTACTTATCTGATAGGCAGCCTAACCTTAGGCAAATGAATTTGACAAAGTTACCTTTTAGCAGAACTACAAGGTACAAAAGATATCAGTATCAGATATCGATTTGTATATTTGTACAGTTTTCAAATTGCCACGACTAATCAAATATTTGGCAGTATAAACCTAGCAGACGCTTAAGAAAGGAGCAGGTGAGTGAGTTGAATAAACACAGAAGGCTAGCGTGAGACTGACAGTTTAAGATATTAATTTTCTGTATCTTAAGATAAACTTTAACTAGGTAGTATTATATTTAAATGGAAAGGCATTCAGGACCAATATTGCACATAGCAATATATGCAGGTACAAATGTGGATCGACTTTAAAGATAATTGAATTGGTATACTTAATAAATACAATTTATGTTTAGATGTCGTAAGGAATTTATTGGTTTCGTACATAAGAATTTTAAAATTACAAATGATGTAGTGTTTTTTTTTATTGGCAAAAAGATCTGCCACGCAATACTTAGTAGATTAAATATTAGTCTTACTTGCTCTTTTCACTTGATAATAAAATAATTAAAAGTTAAGAAACACTGATTATGTTTGCATTTACCCTTACATATACGGTTAGTATACTGGTCGGCGACGTGTATATTTACGCAGTTTGTATAAAAACTATGCAATCTGGGCGATGCAGTAGTAATAGTACTATCAATTTTAAAAACCTTAAATTTATCTTCCTCGATATGGATATAGCTAATTAAGATTTAATTAAAAAACCCAAATATTTTTATCAAGAACGCCGCGTCATTCTGGAACTGTCTGTCTTACTCCAACGCTAGTCTTGCGTATACATTAATCTCACTCATACGCTCCTTTCTTATGCGCCTGTTGGGCTTATGCTGTCAAATTTTTCGCTTGCCGTGACAAATTTAAAGAATACCCAATTCAAATCGATTGGTGTGCTGATATTTTTTGTATCTTGTGATTCGTGTAAAGACAATTTCTTGTCAAATTCAATCACATCTGCCCAAGTTAAGCTGCCACTTAGATCAGATCGTCGGCCGTTATAGAACAATGTTATTTAGATTTTCCTTAATCAAACGGTATGGATAGTTGTCCAATGTATTTTAAATTTCTGATTCGGATTATTTATGTCAGTTTTCACGTCGCGTCCACAATAACACTGTCACTTAATTTCGACAGACAGGCGATTTAAATATCCTTATATAATCAGTTTTTCTTGGACCAATTAAACTTTTTGTACCTACGGTTCTGGTTGTGTGTTCGCTAACGCCCGGTCTAGTTTGGATCTTCATAATTTTGGGGACTAATAAATCAGGTAAAAATTATAGAAAGTGATTATGATCATGAAACTTTTCTTCCAAAACGGATTGTGTCGTCGTGAAACAAAATATTAATATTATTTTTTAAAAGTCCTTTGTGCATTGTGTTCAAATTTTAAAGAGCTATCATATACAATGCTAACTTGATGAGAACAGTTTAATATAAATTAATATAGTAGACGACCTATTATTTATCCAATGCAACTTTTCCTTCAACATAGTCAGTGGTCATGTTTTGAACACGAAAATTGGTGCCAGGTTTGGTACCAAATGAATTTCTTTTAATTCTCGGCGAATCATAATTAGGCCCTAAGTGATTGAAAAAAATAAAACAAAAACAATGTAGAAATAAAGAGTACCTATCTGTCGTTTCTCGGTCTATGAATAAAATTAGTTTTAGTTAGTACGGTAAAAAATAAACCGTAACAATACAAAAACTTGAACAAGTTTCAAAGAACCTCTATTTAGGCACCATCTTCAGAGGGCCGTAATTCCCTTAGGAAGTGTTTCCGGACACATGTTTGTAGGGAGTTCTCTTACTATTTTAGCACGTAGAATCAGACCCTAAATGGAAATGCAGATATTTTGGAACACCCTGTATAGTGGGTATTATGATGATATTAGGATGACTTAAGAAACTAAATCAATCAAATTATTGTAATTTACATAGAAAGGGTATATGGTACATTATTTAATGTAATAATAGTTTTTACCTAGTCGGCAACATTTGACAGGCAGGAGGAGAGACTGTAGTTAAAATAGGTTTTAACCAAAGCAAGAGTAATTCCTTATATATGAGAGTCTCTAAAATTTCAGTCTTCTACAGACCTCTTCTCTTATGTATTCTAATTCCAGGACTACAACCTTTCCGAAATAAAAAATTCTTTATGTGTAATTTGAACTATAATTTAATAATTTTTCGTCATATATTTATTAACTTTAAAGTTATGAAAGTAAGTGAAAAAGGGGAGGCTGAATTTATTGAGAAACTGAGTTATCTTTGTAACCCCAAAAAAGTTTGTATGATGTAGTTTTTCTCAATAGGAGTATTTAATATTCAGAACCGTAATTCAGAATCCGTCAATACGACTTTTTGAACAGAAAATCCAATAAATTTCTCAATTAGCATAAATACGAAAAAAAATACCTACGACGTTATACGAAATTGCAAAGTTTACTATTTTTTCAACCCCCGTACGGACTAAAAAAGTCGAAAAAAAATAGAGAGCTTATATTAAGTACTATCGATAAAGCAAATAAAAAAATATGTGCAACATCCCCGTTGCATCAACAACCGTACCTGTTTTTATTCTAAAAATTCAAGAGATCACGTCCTTTAGTACTATAGACATTATTTTGGTTACTAACTGGTTGTATCTTGTTCCTCCCTATCTCGAAAAGTTATGTAAGTTATCACTATCACAAATTATGATATTGAACACTGAATTCTATTATCTTCGCCAGGCCTTTAAATTTAGAAGGATAGGTATTACCGCACTTTAAATATCATTTACAATATGTTATGTAATAGGCTCAGTGCGAAGAGAGTGCAACGCCATGAGCGCGGCGAAATCCGGAACTACTAGTGTGTCCATTTTTGACATATTATATAATTTTATACTACGAAAGACTTTGGATTTGTTCCCATAGTCGAAAAATTTAAGAGGGATAATTTAAAGAAGAAGGGAAAACTTTTGTTTGAAAACCGTCATGTTTATGACGTTCTTGAGCGAAAATTTCTGAACAAAAATGTGTTGATGACCTCGGGCAGTATAATTCCTTAGACGAATGTATCAAAATCTTCCCACAAATCGTTGATGGTGATTTTGCATTGTTAATTACTTAAATGATTACTTATTATATCAATCACTTTGGATCACTTGGGATATATCTGAACTGTGCTGAACTGAACTTATTTAAAATCTACCTTCCCGAGTGAGTTGGTCGCCTTATATACACCACAAAATGCATTTGGAAATTTCCAGCAACCATCCATACCCTTCTACAGGTATCTAGAACAATCTAGCAAGTTTGTGATCCACTTTCTGGACATTCCCCCAAGTTTCCAGCCTCTAGAAGCGCCTCACAGATGGTGTAGAGGTGAAAACATTACAGGTTTCCACAAAGTGAATAGTGATCAAGGCGTTGAGACATGCTAATAATGAATGCAGCGGTCTCTCATCCCTGCTACTTAATTCATGCTACTCATGCTACCAGCACCTAAGGTACGCAAATGCGTAACATTGTTTTATAAAATTCTACTATGTTTTCATCATTTAAAATGTTGCGTATTATTACAGATTTCGTATTATTATTTATAAATCAATTTGTGATCAATTCCTGTCTTACCCATCGGTTCAACGCATGAGTACACACTAGTAGTTCCGGATTCCGCCGCCCTCATGGCGCTGAAGTCTCTCCACACGAAGCCTATTATTACGTACTGAGTAGTTAAACAAGGCGGGTTCTCGACTAGAGCCGAACGGAATGTCAATAGTTGAACGAGATCGTATCAGCTAGGGGTTGATCATGATGAAAAAACTGAAAAATCCGTAAGCAATGACAATTGACCCATGATTGAGAATTTTATTCAACTACTTATTGTGAACATTTTCCATACGTTATTTGTCTGGAAAGTGTTTTTCATATGCATAGTTAACGGTATATGAGCTTTGACGAATTTTTTTTTCGTCATTGGCTGGTTATTCCGTGCATTGATGAGCTATAGAGATACGAATTATATTTCCCTCTTCATTCAGGTACGTTGAACAATAAATTCCTCTGGTCACTCTGATCAAACATCCATAAATTCACAAAAATACGTTGTTTTGCTTTTTATGCATGCCACACAACCTACACTCTCTACACTATTTGTTCCTTGTGCAACAGGTTACATAGCCATATGGCTTTGTTCTTGGTAGAGTATCTAGCAGAAGGTCAGTATGATTTACTACAGCCATCAAAAGTACTTAAAGGGTATTTTATTGGGAAAAGTAATCAGTCTATATATTGCTGTTTATATAGTTTTAGTGCAATTTTATTTAGTATTTGTGTAACTTGAGTTATGGATACTACTTCACTTAGATGTTGTTTTATTTAATCGATGACAGGGTCTTTAGTCGAGTCAATGAAGCGATAAAATCATTGAATCTTGTTAACCCTCCAAAGCCGATCCGATTTGCATGAATTTCACAAAGAGTGTTGGGGCAAATAATTTTTTGAACTCCAAATTGTTGTTTCATTTTATATGGGACACCTTGTATCTAGCTACATTATGTTACAATTTATTTTATTTCTCGTCAATGTTAACGATGATGAATACTCCAGTAAATAAGTCGGAAATTGTGTAAAAGTTGGGAAACAGCAAGGATTTTGAATTCCTTTTGCGTTGTATTCCTTGAACCCTCAGGATCATTCGTCACCACTAACATCTTTGCGGATGGACAAAAGGGGGGTTATATGGGGGTTATAAACCCCCAAAAATGAGAAGTGTTGAAAAAAACTTTAAAAATGAAATTTTCTTCCTGGAAACCTCTACTCGGGGGTTTTCGAGATCGCAGATCACGAATCAGGTCCAATTTGAGATATTCAAAATGGCGGACTGAAAATCGGGCCATTTTCCAAAAAAAAAATAAGAATGGATATTTTGACCTTGAAAATTGTACTCGGTGGTTTTCGAAGTCGCTGATTGCAACAAATACTATTTTTCTATAAAGGTCTATTAGGTATACTCCCCGATACTGTAATATCACTGCATCCCTCTTGTTTATATGATTAAATATTGTTGTAAACAAGTATTGACGTTTTAATCGACGTAAATCACGAACATTTTATTTGGTGCCCAACGTGGGGCGACTTGATTTTGCTTGGAAATAATTTTTTTTCATTTACTGGAAACCAGTGTCATCACAATCAAACAACTCGAAATGCCTGAAGTACGTCTTTCTAAAGAGAATAATAACATCACTACTTATACGAATATCACTATCACTAACAAAAAAGGTGCTGGAAATGATGAGTACCCGAGAGTTTTTGGGGTCGCTGATCACGAATCCGAGGCCCAATTTAGGAAATTCAAAATGGCGGACTGGGAGTCCACTTCTAAGGAAAAACTATTTTTTTCATTTTTGGGCTAAACGTGAGAACTCAGGGGTTTTCGTGATCGCTGGTAACGGGTCCGATGTCAAATTAAAGGAGATTCAAATTGGCAGGCCGGAAGTAGAGTCAGATCCTAAGGAAAAACTAGTATTTTTTTCTTTTTTGGACTGAAAGTGGAAACTCGAGGTTTTCGTGGTCGCTGATAACGAATCCGATGTCTAGTTTGGGGGAAAATCAAAATGGCGGACCAGAAGTAGAGCCATTTTTTTAGGAAACCCCAGTATTTTTTCGTTTTTATGCTGAAAATGGGTAGCCGGGGGTTTCCGAGGTCGCTGATTGCGGTTTTTTTTTGTAAATATAAAATGCACATATATACCTACTGCGATGCAGTCTAAATACCAATTTTTAATATATGTTAAAACTGAAGGACAATAAACAGTAAATGCTGTATTTTTTTTTTAAAATTACATTTTACTTATATTATGTATTATTGATATTTGATGATTACCTGCCTTGACGATTTCAAAAAAATATGTTTGTACATTCAATAAATACTGCAGCAAAAAATTTGAAAATCATACATAAATTATCCTCCGAGTTCCCACTTCAGCCCAAAAAAAGTACAAGTTTTTCCTGAGAAGTTGATTCTACTTCCGGCCCCCGAATTCTTGATCAGCGACCTCAGAAACGCCCGAGTACTCATTTTCAGTCCAAAAGCGAAAGTTAGACCTTGGTTTCGTAAACAGCGACCTGGAAAACCCCCGAGATCAGATTTTCAAGGCCAAAATATCCATTCTCATTTTTTTTTTGGAATATGGCCCGATTTGCAGTTCGCCATTTTGAATTTTCCCAATTCCCTCAGATTCGTGATCCAGCGACCTCGAAAATCCCCAGATAGAGATTTCCAGGCCAAAATTTTCATTTTTTAAGTTTTTCTTTCAAGGCTTAATTTTTGGGGGGAAAATGGGGAAGTTATGAAGGTTTATAGTTCCCCCATTTGTCCGTCCGCAAAGATGTTAATGGTGACGATTGATCCAGAGAATTCAAGAAACACAACGGAGAAGAAATTTTAAAAATCGGTGCTGTTTCCCAACTTTAATACATTTGGCACTTTTTTCCGGTTTATTTACTGGAGAAGAACTAATGTTCGCGAAAAGCTTCAAGTGCAGCAAAAACATGACATTTAAAGTGCGCTTCAAATTGCCTAAACATTGAGTTACTCGCCTAATCAAAAAGATCGCTACAATGAAGCAAATATTTTTTTCATCTGTGTCGTTATGGGAAAATAGTAATGATTTATCATATTTACAAAATATTTCCATTTGTTTGCAGTCTTATTACAACGTAATATCAAGTAAATATTTTATTTTTATTTAATCATTTCCATATCACCAGTTAAAAGTATCGAAGGTAAACTTAGCAGTATATACCTACTGATTAAATTTCAGATGAAATGGTCGTAAGTCATGATGATTCTATGCGCATATTGCATGCAATCTTTTTTATATTCAATGCATGTTTACAGAAAAAGACGAAAGGTAAGTCCGTAGAATAAATAGGGTGACGATTAGTTTGCTTAAGGAATGTCTTAACGTCTATGTGTCCTACATAGGCGGTGCTAGTGTAGGTGTTACTAAATAAATTAAAATGTCAATAAATGCTAAAAATAAAAATGTACTGTTCGTCTTGAACATTTATAATTCGTCTGATTGTTTTATTTAAGGTGCTGGGTACATAGATTTTATTAGTGGATCACAATTACTGTTACAATTTGAACACTTCTTGCTTACTTAACATTTTTTAAAAAATCGCTTTTTAACGCTTTTTTAAACAGAGGCACCGCTTGGAATTGGCTTAAGGCATTTTCGGTTCAGCTCCCCTAGACATGACAAAAGGAGAGGTTGCTTATTTTCAAGTTTATTTCAGTTACACCGTTTGTTAAATTACTTGTTTGTTTTATTTGTTTACAGCGTATGCAGTATTTCGTAGTTGTTCATGATTATATTACGAATAAAACCGGTAACTTTATCGTGAACTGCCGAACACTGCAGCAGCCATTTTCGCAATGTTTTCATGATTTTTTGTAGGGGCAGGCACCATTAGTTCAATAAAAATAGGCAATATAAAAGAAAAATTAGGGAGTCAATGAAACTTTACATAGATGTTCATTTTTACTCAGGAACCAAAATGTTTTTTAGAGTGGTGTGATGTGTGTTAGAGGTAAATGGGTTCTCTGCAAGTGCCTCTAATAGTTTCCGAAAATACCAAAACACTCAAATAGTGACAGTCGATGCCAGTTTCGTCAACAACGTTGGCATCATTGGGAGACAGTTTTAATAATCTCCCGATGCGAAGTGCTGCATTCAAATGTATTGGTATTTGTAGAAGCTAGGAGGCACCATCACACCAAAGGGCCCAGACCCATTTAGGCTATCGGCAAATATCTGGAAAAGGAAGCATTCTATCGATAAAAGCGTTGTCATGTTATGGCCTTATTTTGTCTACTTGAAGATATCAAATGTTTCCTCCTTCTTTCCGCAATTTACTCAAGAAAATCTAAAAACGGCGCAAAGGTCTCTTTATATATTTCTTTTTCTCCAAAAAGGGTGTATTTTCCGGCCGGTCGAAAAAAAGATTTGTCATGTTTCCAACTTCCCCAGATGTGTCAGGTAATTGCACGCTGGCGCCTCTACTATCAATAACATTGAATTTTCTTGAACATGCACTTTTTGGGAAATTTTGTCCATATCTGGGCTATTATTTATTTTTATAATAACATGACAAGTCTCAAATTAGAGAAACTAGATAACCTTTCAAGTATACTGGGTGATTCACGTAGGCCATTCATTAGAAGTTTTTCAACTTGCAGTTGGATTAAAAACTTGAAATTTGGTATGCAGCCATAATCGATCATGCCCGTTCTATCTAAAATATTTTCAGTCCTCCAACTATACAGGGTGTGCAAAAAATTGGTACCAACTTTCTTATTTTAAATAGAAACCTATATTTTTCTTTACATGGTTCGATTGGTCTTCTAATTCTGAGTTTAGGGAACCTAAGTTATGTTAACTTATCTATTACAATTTTTGACATATGTCCAATTTTTTGAAAAAAATTGCCGCTGTAGTAGTTTATGAACAAATTTGCGTCTCGCAAGCCTTTCAAAATTATGAAACCAAATTTGTGAAGCAGTTAGCTGGAAGTCCATTCTTTTGATGTCCCATCGGTGGTCCCATTTTGTACTATATGGGCGCAGTCGATTCAAATGTCGCAATCAAAAATTGTCAAAAAGTCAATTTTTTCAAATGGCACCTACTATTTTTTTTCACACCATTCGAAAGAAAATTGAATTTTAGGGTGAGTTACTTAAGCATTTCCTATACCTAACTTCGCCCCATATCGAGTTATTGAATAAAAATCAAGAAATACCTTATCTTGCCGAGAGATTCCTTACTTCATCAAGTATGCCATGGAAACAAAAGACAGTTGTAATAATTTTTAAAGAACAATATGGATTCTTATTTAATTACGCACAAATTATTATTAACGAACAAGAAGAATGTTGACGAAATTCTGTCAGTGAAAATGGTGCACACATTGAGCATTTGTATTGAAATAATTATTTTGTTAATCTGTTTATTTGTTGTTATTTTGTTGTTATTGTTTATTATTGCAATACGATTTTTGAATAAAAATTAAAATTAAATGATTGTTTCCAAAGCCTACTACCCTTGAGAAAAAAAAACAATATTTTTTTCAAAAAATGCCAATAACTCAAAAACGACTGTAGATAGACATACACAATGTTAATAAAAGTGGCCCTAAAATTCAATTTTGCATTGATTTCTGGCGTCAGAAATGGTAGGCGCAAAGATGTGCTACGCAATCTGTTGAAAGTAGAATAATAGAATATTTGAACAAAAATATGGTGGTCACATTGAACATTTCGTCAACATTGTTCTTGTTCGTTAATAATAATTTGTTGGTGTTGTGTGTAATTAAATAAGACTCCATATTTTTCTTTAAAAATTGTTACAACTGTCTTTTGTTTCCATGGCATACTTGATGAAGTAAGGAATCTCTCGGCAAGATAAGGTATTTCTTGGTTTTTATTTTAAATAACTCGATATGGGGCGAAGTTAGGTATAGGGAATGCTTAAGTAACTCATCCTAAAATTCAATTTTCTTTCGAATGGTGTGAAAAAAAATAGTAGGTGCCATTTGAAAAAATTGACTTTTTGACAATTTTTGATTGCGACATTTGAAAATCGACTGCGCCCATATAGTACAAAATGGGACCACCGATGGGACATCAAAAGTTAGCCTGGACTTCCAGCTAACTGCTTCACAAATTTGGTTTCATAATTTTGAAAGGTTTGCACACCCTGTATAGTTGGAGGACTGAAAATATTTTAGATAGAACGGGCGTGATCGATTATGGCTGCATACCAAATTTCAAGTTTCTAATCCAACTGCAAGTTGAAAAACTTCTAATGAATGGCCTACGTGAATCACCCTGTGTACGGAGTATTTTTGATGTAGGATACACGTTCGCTAAAACGCTTCATTTTCCAAATATTTGCAATGCATTTCGCCTCCCATTCACGCATCTCCAAGAAAAAATAGCAGACTCATTCGAATAGAGTAAGTAATAAAAATTATACAAAGTTTCATTCGTCTCTGATTTCTTCCTTTATATCGCAGAGATGCTATTTTTACTTTAATATATGTCGATTATTTGTACATAAGTATTTTATAGGTGTTGATAAAAGCTGGGCAAGATACTAGATGTGGATGTGGAAAAATGTAAATGTAACTTATTTTACACTAGCAATAGAGTTTGACTTATATTGGTAAAAACCTTAGAAATCGCGATCTCTTATTTTATTTGATATTCACAATCTGCCGTCTGCGTTGGCCGTAAGAGTTACCTGTTTTGTTCCGAAAATATAGTATTAAGGCGACATATTGTACTTTTCCTATTAATAAGTCACCACATTTGCAATGTTACAGTTTTTAAATATGGCAAGCGTATTCATGAGGATATTCAACCTCATCTGTATGATGTTGCTGATTGGTCATTGGTCCGGCTGTTTGCAGTTTTTAGTGCCGATGCTCCAGGGTTTCCCCCCAAATTCTTGGGTTGCCATTAATGAATTACAGGTAGGTAATTTATTTTACGATATACTTTGCGAAAATATGTACATGGAGTTCCTATTTTCTTATAGTCTGTTTCTTATTCAGAGAGAGAAAGAGAGAGAGAGTAATAAAAGCATATACGTATTAACTATATACTGGTAACACGCTATAAGCCACTATGTACGGAATTGAGGCTAGAGAAGGAGATAGTTTTCCATCTCTATGGAGGACTTTGGATCCAACGCGCACGCTCCGACGGCACATCGCGCTTTTGTAATAGGTCAGTGGCCATGTGGCCAATTTCTCCGATTAGATTGTGACCATTTGCCTTCTATATTCAGTTGAACGGTCACAATCTCGCGTCACTAAGGCATACGCACCATACCCAAAGTCCTCTTAAAGGATAGACAATTAGACAGGCTTTCCTTGCCGTCAAGTTACGAACGAAACTCATAGTATATAGTTAATATGTATATGAATAAAAGCAAAATATGGTTCGAATGACAGACAAATATACACTGTTTTTCAAAATTACAAACAAAGCATATTTTGAAGCTTACAAATTTTCGTCTAATTTCATGATATAGGGATCTCAGGACTGATTTTTTTACTCGTGCTCAAAATAAAAAACATACTATAATAAAATCGTATAGAAAGGGTACTAATAAACCTAAATAGTCAAATATGGTACAGTGTTTAACGGTAAAACTAGGTTATTACCTGAGAATTCTTTTGGATAACACCAGTTGACGTGAAAGTACCGAATGGCTCAAGGAACAAAAGTTTTTTAGTGCCGATGTGCGTCTTTGCCATGGGGGTGGATACCACCCCTTCTCTGGGGTGGAAGTTAGTATACTCAAAATAAATAATAAGAAACCTATAGAGAAATGAATGGGCTTGTTCGGCATTTTTTTTATTTCATAAATCGAAAGTGCAAGTATAAATTAATGGATCTGCAAAAAATCAGAATCTTATTCGCACGTTTAGTATCTTAAAAACTATTACAAATTTCCATCTCGCGAAAATAGGGCGTGGCCAAGCGCTACGTCACTATACGCATAGACTCGGCGATCTCAATAGACTTGATGCTCCTTATTGGTTATAATTATAAGTGTTTTCGAAGTATTGTTTGTTTTGCTTACTACTTGACAGTAGGGGAGTACAATTTGGTGAAATGTCAAAAAATTACAATTTTCGCTCGCTCCTGCCAGAACGAATTTTCGATTTCGACCCTGCGATTTACGATTATAATTCATCGCCGACCTTCTCCTTTCCGTAGACACATAGAACGAACTTCCACTCGACGTATTTATTTAGTTACCAGCGTTTAAAAATTCCATGTTTTTCGACTTTTCAGGTTAAATTTGAAAGGTCCCAGAAAGCCATTTTTCTTACGTCACTTGCGTATAGTGACGTCACAAATGAGCGCTCGGTTTTTGCAACTATTACTAATTTCAACTCCTTATATCTCGAGAACGGAAAAAGTTAATAATACGAAATTTTAAGTGTATAATGAGAATATCGAGTACTATATGAAAAAGTATAAAAACCATATAAAAAGAATATCATGGAACAAGCCCATTCTAAGCAAAAAATCTTCTATGGAGTTTTTTCGATAATTCAATATTTTTCGAGTAATTCGCGATTAAAAATGTGGATTTTTCATCGAAGAAGTGTATGTTTTAAAGCGATTTTTCACGAATAAATCGAGAATCTGACAATTTATTAAAAAAAAATCATCAGGAGCAATAGTGAAGGTTATATATATGAAAGCATAGAAGGGCCCCGCTATTCAATATTTTTTTCTAACTAGGAATTCACAACTGCAAGTCGGAATTCACAACTATATCTCGGAATTCACAATTGTAAGTCGGAATTCACAATTGTGTCTCGGAATTCACAATTGTAACTCGGGATTCACAATTGTAAGTCGGAATTCACAATTGTATCTTGGAATTCACAATTGTTAACTCAGAATTCAACAATTGTAATCAAATACTAAAGTTAAGAGTATCATTCCTAATATAAACGTGTTTTCCGGAATAGTTAAGAGAGGTGTAGTGATTAATTGATGAAATAGATGCTTTTATTTCATTTTACTTTAACTTGGGTCATCAATATTGTTGGGTACAACCCTCTCCCTAGTTATATTGCTCTTATTGGCTGTTTGTACAGTGGACGGCGGCGTTTCAATGGCCGGGCAACCCGGACAACTTCCCGGGGCGCCGGCTAGGGGGGCTCCAAACTATTACAATTTTTTCTTGATTTTCCATTTTTAATTTAATAATAGTTAGTTTTTGTTGGAAAATAATATCAACTAATATCAGTATCTATGTCCGTTAAAATGGAAATAGTGCAGAACAGTCGAATAACATTAAAACCGCCAAAATAATTCAAAAATGTAATACAAAAATTTTGTTTAGCCATGGGACACCTCACTACTCATACCTCAAGCATCTCGTCTATTATTGAATGACACGGAGTCGATCATTAGAGATTTTGCACAAATGAAAGCCGACAGCGTGTACTTTTCATTTAGAAAAAGTTCAGAATATCCAGGAAATTGCTTTACCAGCATTAGCTGTTTGTACGTATTTCAGATTTTACATAATTTACTCTTTATAAATAAATAAATAAATGGCTATGTGTTTTGTGTGAAATATTGAAACGGTAAAGAGGAACCTTCCTCTAAGTAAACTTGTGCAGAGGGTCCTCTCATTATAACAGCTTTCAAATGATGTAAGCAAAAAAAATTATATTACAAATTAATTATTAGTAGGTAATACAAGAATATAAATGCACATGGATGTGTAAGCATGAGTTACCTACTTGAGAATAGTTTCTCGAAATGCGATAAGAATATCTTTTTCATTTTTAATAACCTGAAAATTACTATGAGAATTTTTAGGATATACAGGGTGTAATTAGTTAGTTGTCATTAAACGAACTGGTGACGGGGACCGACTAGACAAACAAAAAACCTGTATAACTTTTTGTCTAGGGGCACTTTGAGAAAAATGACCTAGGTCAAAAATCTGAATGTTATGTAGGTAAGAGAAATTTGAGAACCACTGCTTTTCTGCATCAATGGACGTATAGTTCGGAATCATAGGAGTTTGTTACCTACTTTTAAAATACGCGAAGATAATCAAGTTTATACCAACATCCCAGCAGTTCTCAAACAGTATTACTAAACATTTTTGTTTCATTTTTTTTCTCCTAAACTCCAGGCTTATATAAGATTTTTTTGTTTGTCCAGTCGTTCCCCACCACCAGCTTTTTTTAATGACATGAAACTAATTGTACCCTGTATAAAGAATAAAAAAATTTGCAGTAAAATGCCCACAGCCCCTCACTAAAACTACCCTTTAAGCATAAGAGAGGGTTTGAATGATACTATGTAAACTTATGTCCAGATGGGTTTTATCTAAATTTAAAATATGAATTTTATACTTTAAAGCGGTCGGAAAACATTGCAGAAAAACTGATATTTATTATTCCTCTTTGAAAGGACATAATTTCGTTCCTATTCATTTAAAGTACCTCTATTCTTGAATGTACCATCAGCCACATAAATACCAAGAGACAGATTTGGCCCACTATATAACGCGTAAATTCATAATTCAACATGTAATTGCAAATTCCGAGGTATAGTTGCGAATTTCGACTTAACAATTGTGAATTCTGACTTAACAATTATGAATTCCGAGTTACAATTGTGAATTCCGAGATACAATTGTGAATTCCGACTTACAATTGTGAATTCCGGCTTACAATTGTAAATTCCGAGTTACAATTGTGAATTCCGACTTACAATTGTGAATTCCGACTTGCAATTATGAATTCCGAGTTAGCAAATAATATTAAATAGCGTGGCCTTTCTACGCTTTCATAGGTACTTAAAATAACAAATCGACTGGTTTTATTTCTGTAGATGCAATACGAACCGAGGTATGTATGGCTCGTTGTTGAAGGTTTGTTCGCCAAAAACTTAATTCGAACGTTAAATAAAGGGAAAACGACGAATTTTTAGATGGAAAATTGTCAGATCTTTTTAAGATGAGCTTTAGTAAAAGTCGTCAGCCCCCCATTTGGCCGCTATCTTGGAAAAGGGGGTGTAAATAGCTTTTCCACGATATCTTGAGAATCGTAAGTCTCACAAAAAAATGTTTGGGATTTTTTTTTATATAGAATTGAAGTGTCCACATCTTTTGTTCCAACTTTTTTTTCTCAGCACGCCCCTTTCGCCGCTAATAAGCTTCGAAAAATTGAATTTTCGATGTTCCAAACATTTTTTGAAAACGATGGACTTTAAGAAAAAATATCCAGGGACAAGACTTGTTCTTGTTCTTACAAGGAATACGTCAGAATTTTTTTGAGGAAATTTTTTTTCTCAAAATGACTTTTTTTTGGCCAAGAAAATTCTGGAAAATTTGAAAAAAATAAACAACTCTTGTCTCCAGAAATTTTTTCCTAAAGTCCATCGTTTGACGGCAAGAAATGTTTGAAACACTGAAGATTCAATTTTTTGAAGCTCATTAGCTGCGAAAGGTGCGTGCTGAGAAAGAAAAGGTTGGAACAAAAGATGTGGACACAATTCTCTCCAGGATAAAAGCGCACATCGACACTAGATAAGTTTTGTTCCTTGAACTATTCCCTACTTGCTGTCCAAATTTCACGTCAATCGGTTTTATACGAAGGATTTCTGAGCTAATAATCGTTAGTCACTGGACTAATACCTACACTGAGAGAATGATTTATTTGAGAGAAACAAATTTTATTTCGAAAGAAATGATTTATTTGTATTTGGTCAATTAAATATTTCTTTGTGGATACCAAGGCATTTAATTGAAAATGAAAACTAAATATTTACTATTGTCAAATAAATCAAAATACTCATGAGTAAGAAATATTTGTTTCCGAGCAATAAATATTTGTCATAAACAAGGCTTCTTATAAAATTTCTTGGATTTATTTGTAGCAAACAAATATTTATTTGTAATAAATAAATATTTCTTTCTCAACAACAATCCTTGATTTGATTTAGTTGTAATGATATTAGTGTACTAAATATTTGTTAAATTGAAAAAAATAAGCCTTCTCTCACACGTCAAGCCTCATAATTCTCTCAGTGTAGAAAAATATATCCATCATAAATTAAATTTCAACAACTAATTTGAAAAATGAATGTTCAACATTGATTTACTTGGATCTACTGCTGCAAATAATAGCATTTAACGATGCAATTTAGAGCGCGGGAACATTGTGCTAAAATTGGCAACCTTTTCGGGTAGCTCGATGGTTTTCCTTCCCACTTTCCTATTATAAACGAAATTTTACAAACTATTTACTTACCCTTACTATTTTTTAGCAAGCGTTTTGGTTAGAGCAATACTCATGGGCATTGTTCAAGGCAATGTCCCACATGCTTTGTATAGGTTATGGACGGTTTCCACCTCAATCCCTCACCGATATGTGGTTGACGATGTTGTCCATGATATCTGGGGCCACATGTTATGCCTTATTCCTAGGTCACGCAACTAATTTGATTCAAAGTTTAGATTCATCTCGAAGGCAGTATCGAGAAAAGGTAAATATGGCTCCAAATGGCTGCGGTTTTGCTGTTGCTTGACGTTTGTTGTATATAGAGCATGTGGATCAGTAATAAATAAGTTAAGGCTATATTATGTATATTGCTTTTCATGTTTATGAAACTTTAATGGAATGGGAACAGTTTATGAAAGTGTGTGTTTGTGATATTAAAGATATTTTCTCCAATGGAATGCAATGGTGATGGAAGAACTGCAAAAATAAATCTATCTACACTTTTCTACTACTTTAACTCTTCCATTCTTAATCTAATCATTATCAATTATTAACTCTAATTGTTAGATATTGGTTTGCTATTTCCAATTTTGAAGAATAAGTCATAACACACATATAAATATAGATATTGTTAATGTTAGGCTATTAGCATCTGGTGCCGGAAGACTCAGGAGCATGTGCCCGCCAAATAATGAAATTAATTTTACTGAATGCTGGTGTGCATATCATAAAGTATGTTTCCTTTACTGCTCTCGCATTTCCTTTTTTTCAAATAAGACACTTTAAATTTAAAATATTGTAGCACATAGGCATATTTAATGATTTTGTGTTATTTATATCGAACCGTATACAGGGTCCGCCACTTAAAACTCACCAGACTCGTAACTTCCTTTTTTTTTAAGCTACGACCATGTTCGGCACATTAAATTGTAGATATTTTTAAGGCCTTTAAATATGCATACAGAGTGAGTGTAAACAAATTAGTTTGAAAAAATTATTACGATATGAAACCTAATTTCCTTGAATATTTATTTCCTTCACACTGTACATGAACTGTGTTAATGTATTTTTATAAAGGTTTTAATTACCTTCAATTTATGTAATTATCTTACATTCGATATTCTCTTTCGTTTTAGAGAAAAAAAAATAAAAACTCTCTTTTTGACTCTTAAAATAAATTTGAAAATAATGTAAATAATAATTTTAAGCTTTATTTGTAAAAGGCATATAATAAACAATATTTAAAGTAATAAAACAGCAACAACAAATGAAACGACACAATTTTTTTTTTCTCTTTTGTGATATCACTTGATGAACCCATTGATAATAAGTGCATGTTTTCATGTAATACACGTTTCTTACTAATAAAGTTTGGTTGCTCTTCTAGTGGCTCTACAGATATTTACATAAAAAAATTTATAATGATTCATGCAGTTTCAACTTTCTTACTTTTATGCATTTTATTTTATTCTTTCGACTTTTAAATTGTTCAGATTTAATGAATCAACCATAGCTTTGTTATTAGTAATATTTCACACTTTCTAAGTTAGCCATGAATGTTTCAATAAAAACATGTTTTAAAAATGAATTATTATTTGTTTGCTTATAATTGTATTGAAACATTCTTTATAGGATTTTGCAAACAGCAGAAAAAATAACTATCTATAACTAAAAGAAAAACTTTGTGTAGAAATATTAATGAAATCTTTGCATTCTTTCGATAACCTGAATTCTAGTTATGCTAGCAAATTAAAATCCTAAAATGAATTTGTCTAATTTCTTATTTGATAATTCTCATTCTAACACTAGCATCCACACAGTCCCCTACGGCCATGCAGATTAAACTAGTATCCACATAAGCCCCTACGATTATGATTATAAGCATTTCCAGGAAACAGAATGATAGATATCATGAAAATGTAATCCATTGGAATGAACAATTTTTTAAGACAAGGTAGATAAATAAATTCATTTTAGGTCTTTGTTCTCATTTTTAACTGAATCTTCATAATCGTAGGGGGTTATGTGGATACTAGTTTAATCTGCATGGCCGTAGGGGACTGTGTGGATGCTAGTGTTAGAATGAGAATTGTCAAATATTTCATTAATATTTCTACACAAAGTTTTCCTTTTAGTTATATGTAGATAGTTATTTTTTCTGCTGTTTGCAAAATCCTATAAAGAATGTTTCAATTCAATAAAAACACTTTAAAAAAAATTATAAGCTGGTATACTTATTTTTATTAAAAATTAAAAATATTGTGCAAAATTATTAAAAAAAAAAAACAAACAAATTAATTCTTAATTATGTTAACAAGAATACTGAAAATAAAACAATGTTGATTTTGCAATAAACATTAATGTTGTCTGTAATTGTTTATTTGTGGCATATTCAGATTTTCTTACTTTTTATTGGGTATTTTCCCACTGAAAAATATTTAAAAATTTTAATGAAAAAACCTCTGCGCCAAACGGATCAGACAGAGGGTGGTTCTTGACTGTTTCAAGTCTCACACATAAAAATATATAAACTAGAACAATGTAATAAACTAAAAACTGAAAATGAAAACTATAGGTAGTTAACGTTTCGAAAGAGAATCTACTTCCGTTCTCAAAACTTTTTTGGCCGTCAAACATGACTGTTCTTTGTTTATGTATTTCCATAGTCACGTGAGACATTAAATTCTATTTATCTTATTGTTACTTACTTCGTCTCTAAGGACGGGCAAAAAACTAGTACAAAAATCTATTGAATAATTCGAAACGCATCTATCCTCGTTTAGCAAAATAATCACGAAGTTTTCTTTTTGTTCCGTTGCTCTCTTTTTCCAAAATCTTCGCCGAGTCCCATTTAATCCTGTGATAATTATCCCACGTGTGTTCACAAATTTTGGATTTTTCAAATTCTCCCCTTCTAGCGTAATTTCTATGTTCACCAAGCCTTACGTTGAAAGGTCTAGATGATTCACCTACGTAATGTTTTCCGCACTCACACGGAACACCATAAATGCAATTTTTTGAATTTTGAACAATATTTAGAGGTTTGGTTTTTGATAAAACCGATCTTAACGTGGAGCCCGTTTGAAAAACCGTTCGTACGGAAAACCTATTTCCAATTTTTCGTAATTTATCCGATAGACCATGTATATATGGAATTACTGCCATTGACCTAAATAACTCAGGTTGTGATAGTATATTCTCTCTACTACCAACCTCTGTCTGATCCGTTTGGCGCAGAGGTTTTTTCATTAAAATTTTTAAATATTTTTCAGTGGCAAAATACCCAATAAAAAGTAAAAAGAACATTAATGTTTTCTCAAACATTTTTATCAGGTAAAGAGGGAATTAAACGTTTTTTACAAATATTGTTCAAAATTTTGTCCATTAACGTGAATGCAGTAGTTAAATTTTTGTATTAATTCACCATTTACTGTGTGTAATAAAGTATTAAGTCGAATAGAATTACATCTATTTCTTATTCTATTTTTTAAATCCTCAATGTTCTGAGGTTGGGTGTAATATACAAATCCCTTAAGGTGACCCCACAAAAAGAAATCCAGCGGATTTAAATCTGGTGATCTAGCTGGCCATTGCACAGGTATTGCCTATCCACTGGTTGGTGTTTAAATAATTAGAAACAATACCGGCTTTATGTGGAGGGGTACCTCTTGATGGAACCAGATACTTCTTCTAACTTGCAGGGGAATTTCATCTAAATAATTAGGTAAATCATTTCATAAAAAGTCTAGGTAAATTTCGCTATTTAAATTATTTTCAAAAAAATGTGGCCCTATTAATCTGCCACCAAGCACACCTATCCACACATCGACTATATTTTATCAGAAAATTTCTTTCTTGCGTCCGTCTAGGATTCCTATCACTCCAGTAATGCATATTGTGCCTGTTTACACTACCGCTTTCATTGAATGTCGGCTCATCGCTCCAAAGAATTTTATGAAGGAAATTGTATCTTTCATTCAGTGCGGACATTCATGCTATAAAATGAAGTAGCCATTCATAATCTCCTTGGCGAAGTTGTTATATTTAAGTCATATTATAAGCATGATAATTTTTGTCTTTGAGGATTCTTCTAACCGAAGTCGAAGAAATATTTGCCCTAGTACTGATTGATGATATTAAGGTTTGTGGATTTTCATTAATGGCAGTGACGTCATTTATATTAACATCATTCCTCACCGGTTTACTTCTGTTTCTTTTTGGTCTGGTAAACGAACCATATCTTTTGAGGCTATCAACTAATAATTTTAAGGACAGCGTCTACCAGGAAACCGTTGAGAATAGACATAAATCAATAAAAACTCTGTTTTTTCCGAAGTTGTAATTTTAACCATGTCGAATTGTTAGTAGATTGACGAGCGAATTAATGTTTGATTTGCCAGCGTAAGGTGGGCATTGCTGCCGATTCCGGGCATTCATGGAGGTTCGTTCCAACACGCAGCTTGGTCGTCCGTCGAACACGCCCACCGAACGGCCAAACCGCATGCCGGAACCAAATCTCGGATGTTTTATATACCGCCGGACCGGCTGCATACGCCGGGTTGGACATCGGACATGCTTGTTGTCAGCAGCGAGAGCCGCATGACGAATGTTCAACAGAAAATAACTACTCTGATTTATTTTAATTTGACAAATTAAATTTTCATGGCTAAGTTAGAAAATGTGAAATATTACTAATAACAAAGCTTTGGTTGATTTATTAAATCCGAACAACTTAAAAGTCGAAAGGAAAAATAAAATAAAATGAATAAAAGTAAGGAAGTTCATGAAACTGAATCATGATTATACATTTTTTTAATTTAAATATCTGTAGAGCCACTTAAAGAGCAACCAAATTTTCTTAGTAAGACATGCACTTATTATCATCAAGTGATATCACAAAAGAGAAAAAAAATTGTTTCCTTTTATTTCTTGTTGCTGTTTTGTTATTTTAAGTATTGTTTATTATATGCTTTTACAAAGAAAGATTAAAAGTATTATTTACATTCTTTTCAAATTTATTTTAAGAGAATTCAGTTTGGAGTCAAAAAGAGAGTTTTTAATTTGTTTCTCTAAAACGAAAGAAAATATCGAATATGACGTAATAACATAAATTGAAGCTAATTAAAGCCTTTATAGGAAAACATTAACACAGTTCATGTACAGGGTGAGGGAAAAAAATATTCAAGGATAATTTCCTTGAATTATTTTCATTTCATCTTCAAAACTTTTTTTTAATCACTCTGTATGCATATTTAAAGGCCTTAAAAATATCCACAATTTGATGTGCCGAACATGGTCATAGCTAAAAAAATAAGGAAGTTGTGAGTCTGGGGAGTTTTAAGTGGTGGGCCCTGTAGACAGGCCAGGCGACAGGGCGAAAAAATTTCCTTTTTTTGACAAATTCTGGCTGCAGTGGTTTGTTTTAAAACAGCTTTGTTTCAAGGTCAAAAATAACGTATGGAAAATGTACAAACTGCAGAGGTACAAAACTATCTTTAATAATGCAAATTAGATACCAAGGGTTTCTGTGCAATACTTCGATTTCTATCGATCTTACAGTCCAAATGATGGTATCCAAAGTTAAAGATATGTAAAAAAGGTTATATACATTCTCCTCAGACCAATAGTTTCCGAGCAGTGGCTGCACAAAGCTGAAAAATTCTCTGTGAACGTCGCGCGCCGGATGCATATAGTTTTGAACTTTTGTGCTACATGGTAATAATTTATTACATAAACAATATAATTTATTGCACTTTGGCATTTGGCTTTTAGTGAAAAAACAACCTTAAAAACATAACTTGGTTAATTTTTGGTCAGATTGGTCAGCACTAATCATAAATTGAAGGTAATCTTATAAATTTATAAATTAAGTTGTACATCTAACTGTACTACTTTGATAATTAGTAGGCGCCATCTTTAGGGGGTCATAGCTCTCTTTATTTCCTCAACAATTTTTGAAAATGCTATATTGACTCAAAATTCGTCAGTACGTAATATTGGTCTCATTTCATTTACTTTATTTCATTTTTATTAAGTTACACAAAGTCAATTGGGTATATTGTTAATTTTAATTTTCTTCATATTTATTTCCCTTATATATAATATATACCGTATAATATATACTTTCTATCAAATAGTTAATACAAATACAAAATTCCAAGGGCTTAACAGAGAAGTAAAAAGTTGAACCTTTTTCAAAAATAGTAGAATTATGATAATGTTATTGTTTACTTTTTAATCATGTAATATTAGTCTATAGCTATGCCTGTTAATATTAGTTTAGGTTTAGTTGTTAAAGTATTAACACTTATAAATAGTTAACTCGTATTGATTATTATTATTATTAATATTGTATTATTTGGATTTTTAACCTGTTATGTACTTGAACAAAATTAACAATTATTGCACTTTTATGAATAATTACTCAGGTAGTAATACAAAATATATATTTCGTACGATTAATTTAAATAGATACACATTACCATTTTTGGGAGAAAAATTGATAGGTCTACTTTGACTTTTTTAGTTAAGTGCCATTTTTTCAAATAAAAATGAGAATGACAAATATAATCAAATATTGTTAATAAAAGTTATTCAAAATAAAATGATCACCATACTTTGCCTTTTTAAGCCCTGAAAAAAACGTCTCATTTCAGCGAGATCGCAACTTGAAAAATCTCGTCTTGTCGTGACTTGTGCGAAGTATTTTTGTTGGTTTGACTTGAGCTGACAATTTATGATGTGCATTGTATGCCCTTTACGATATTAATCACGAGACGCTTAAGGTGCAAGGAAATTACTGGTGCTTTAAATGGGGCACAGTAGGGCTAGAATTAAAAAATATCTCAAATATTAATTTAGTAATGTTGTACCGTGTGGCGCAGCCCACCATAGGAACGCTTTTGCAATATTTTAATGATTCTTGCATTTGTATAGTGGTATGACATAACAACTCCAATTATGTGATGCAAAGAGCTAAAATGACGAACTTCCTGCTTCGACACAATTTACATGAAAAACAAATTTATAAATAGGACAACCTGTATATTTTTGCTGTCCAAGATACATAAAAGACAACCCTTAACTATTTCAATTTTCATTGTTTTTATTTTTATTTTTATTTTGGCCATTTACATCATATAATTGGCCATTTTACACCAAACCCATTAGCCTATTCAAAAGATACAACAATGTCCCTATGGGCTGGGCCACCCGGTACATCCATATAGCCGTTTGCACTTGCATGTAATTATTATGAGATGCTAATTATTTACCTTCTTGAATATACACCCATTTGCCCAGGCAACGCACATTTAACTCTGTTCTCCAATTCAACATTCATAAACACATTCACATCTTTCCTGTTGTTTTCAAATATGTCCCATTCCATTAAAGCTAACGTTGATATATATTGTGTGTTAGAACTGCAGCCTGAGCCTAAACTCAAATTTTATGCACATTACGTATCTGCACCAAACAGGTTAAGCAAGTGGAAGAGTACATGGCTTATCGCAAATTACCCCGGGAGATGCGGCAAAGAATAACGGAATACTTTGAGCATCGGTACCAGGGCAAGTTCTTTGATGAGGAATGTATTCTTGGTGAGCTCTCTGAGAAGCTAAGGGAGGATGTTATCAACTACAACTGTAGGTCTCTGGTGGCATCTGTTCCGTTCTTCGCCAATGCGGATTCTAATTTCGTGTCCGATGTTGTTACTAAATTGAAATATGAAGTCTTCCAACCTGGTGAGTATTTTTTTTATTGTATTTATTGTTTGTCAATATATCGTTTGTGAATGAAAACGAGTCCCCTCGTGGAGGTTTGGGCCATTGTGCATAACACAACCGTGCTATACCATAACTCCGCCACTATAGTTAAAATATTGTCTCATCTGCATAAATGTAATCAGAAAGCATAAACAAGCAGTCAAACAGTTATGTAGATTTAGGTTTACTAATCTCTTCTATGATCTTTCAGGTGATATTATAATAAAGGAAGGAACAATCGGTTCCAAAATGTACTTCATCCAAGAAGGAATTGTTGATATAGTAATGGCCAATGGTGAAGTAGCAACAAGCCTAAGTGATGGTTCATACTTTGGGGAGATATGTCTGTTGACGAATGCCCGACGTGTTGCCTCAGTGAGAGCAGAGACGTATTGCAATTTGTTTTCATTATCCGTTGATCATTTTAATGCTGTGTTAGATCAATACCCACTAATGCGTCGCACAATGGAATCGGTTGCCGCGGAGAGGTCAGTGCGTTGGTTGGTATAAAGAAACCCAAGAGGTTTTATTGAATTATGTTTGTTTACTCGCTTCTTTGCTGTGTGCTCTCTCTCATCCTTCAACAGTGTTCATAGTTTCTTAGCGGTAAATGGATGGCATTATTTAGAAAAATTATACCACCAATCGACGAATAAATGCGGACAAATTGTTGAGTCATGTATAAAAATTGGTCAAAACCGCTATTAGAGCCATTCTAGAGACGAAATTGTTTATTTCCTTTAACATTACACTCCTATAATCCCCTCCCTGCATTTTTGGAAAATATTTAATTTTTAAAACATTGCCTCCTCAGCCCTTATCCTTGTGTTATTTTGGAGCAACTAGTCATACTGATACTAATTAAGTATCCATGTATTAAATTTGGTCAACTTTAGAGATAAAAAATTATTTAATTCCTTAAACACTAACTCTACGGCCTCCTTCCTTGCATTTCTTTGGAGTAACTAGTCATGTGATCTCATACCAGTACTAAAGAAATGTCCATGTATTTTTGTGTGAAAATCGATAGTGCCATTTAAGAGAAAAAGTATTGAATTCCTCAGACACTACCTCTACGGCCTCTCTTACTGCATCATTTTGGAATAACTAGCCATATGCTATTTCATATACTAGTACTAATGAATTATCTCTATATTAGATTTGGTCAAAATCGTTAGAGCCACTTCGAGAGAAATGAAATTCCTTAAACAATGCCTCTACGGCCTCCCTCTCTATATTTTTTTTATAACTAATTATGCGATCTCATACTGATATTAAGGAAGTCCATCTATTAAATTTGATCATAATCCTTAGAGCCATTATAGACACTACTTCTACAGCCTGCTCTGTCGCTGCATTTCTTGGAGTAACTACAGTCAAGCTGTTTCATACAGATACTAACGAAACATCCATGTATTTTTGATCAACATCGTTAAATCCAATTTAAAGAAAGAATTATTTAATTTCTTAAATGCTGTCTCTAAGCCTCCCTCCCTGCATTTCTTTAAAATAATAGGTTAACACTGATACTAACCATATGAGGCCACTTTGAAGCGATTGTCACCAATATGCAATGGCACTTTCGTGCTGCATACCTATTGTCGCAAATCTATATATACATATAGGATATAAACTTTTACTGGTATGCCTCCCATATACGCAACATTCAGCCCACAAATAATTTTAACTGTGTATATGCGACATTAGTGCTCAAAGAGCTAAGGAAGTATCCAGGTATTTAATTTGATTAAGATTGTTAAGAGCCATTCTAGAGAAAAAAATATGTTTAATTCCTTTAATACTACCTCTACAGTCTACAGCCTCACTTCCTGCATTTTTTTGGAGTAACTACAGTCACGCTATCTCATACTCTTACTAAGGAAGTATCCACATATTAAATTTGGTCAAAATCGTTAGAGCCACTTTCGAGGAAAAATCATTAAAATCCTTAAACGCTACCTCTACAGCCTCCCTCCCTCCCTGCATTTTTTTTTTAACTAGTTAGGCTATTCTAAACTTATACTAAGGAAGTATCCATGTATTAAAGTTAGTGAAAATCGTGGAGCCATTTTAGAGAAAATATGTTTTTACCTGTTTTTCTCTAACAACAAACAGTGGATCTCTAACCACTTCCCCACATCTGGACTTGCCTAGATTTTGTGATTTCACGAAATTGATCAAGTACTTTTGGCTTTAGATGCGATCACAGCATGTTAAAAAATTTTTTAAACCACACTGTACATGACATCGATTTAATTATTGTGTTGTAAATAACAATAAAATACATACAAGAAAATGCAAAATTATTTCTTGATTTCTATTATGGTTAATAAAATTTAATTTTATGTCCATTGGTAGTGTAATTTTTGGCAGTAATTTTGTCGTTCTACTTACCGCTGTAATTAAACTGATCGAAATTAATTAGTATCATTTTTCTCATAACTTTTACTAATTAAATAATTAATTTCAGTTAGTTATTCCTTTCTTTTTTTTGGTTGTTTGTATTGTTCTGTATTGGTAATACTAATTTTTGTTTCGTTTCTACATTAATTGGTTAGTAATTATTATTTACCCCGATATTATTTGCCATATTATAGTATTAATTTTTACTTACAAATTTTTTACTCAATCTCTTTGTGTTCATGTGAAAAATGAAAGTAAAGTTTTTAATTTATATTGTTAATCAAGCACAGTGCTTACCGGCACCGATCGGAACCGCGCATGTTGCCATAGTGTGCCAAGCTCCGAACGGAGTCGGAAACACTGTGCGAGTGACTGCCGCTACTCCAATCAGAGACACACACACTGAACTTGTAAAAACACTTTTTTTAAGAAGGTACTATTTTAAGAAATATTTTATATGAAAACATTGGTTTTGTTTTGTTGAGATATTTTGAAAGTTGTTGTAAATATTGATGATTAATACAATGATGTGAAATTGTTTTCTTTATGACCGATATTTATAATTTTAGAAATGTGCCGATCAAATGTGATATACCCTTCGTTTTCGTATTTATGAAGAGTATAATAACATTCATTATCAAACCTTTAAAAACCTTACAAAAAGCTATAAAATGTATTTATTAATTTGATATATGCAATAATGTGCTCATGGATTGAATCCGGAAGATGGAAACATTATCTGTAAATTTACAAGGAAGAGTCATTCTTTGTAAAAACGCCTGCTCATTATAAAACGTTTGAAAATGACACTATTTTCTAAAAGAATCCCGAAGTAAATGGTCAGTAGGTTTCTGCGGATTTTGTTCAAATTTTAGTATGTTGTAGTCTTGACCTTTCTGAACAAATAAATATTTGTATTTTCTTGACTGTTGATATCAAATTAACTTGATGTAAACCTGGGCATTTTTCGGTCAGCTTTAAATGAAAAATTCTTATATATGCTTACGTTTCGGTTTTATTAACCATCGTCAGAGGAAAAACTACAATATTTATATTAACGTACGATTATTTTATGTAATTTTACAAATATAATTGCATTACTTACAATTTAAAAAATTTTGTCTACACTATTTTACTATTTTACTTTTGTTCAGAATTTAGTTGCATTAAAACTTTCAACAGAAATAGACGTTTTTTCAATCAAATATATGATGAATATGACCAATACCAACTGAGCCGGTTGTTCTGAATTTTCGTAAAATACGTCCAACGTTGAATGAGAAACAGACTTTTGGAGATATCTTCGGTTAATAATATCAGCCGTGTCCCTATTTGTTGTATTTTCGCCGTGAATTAAAATAATATCAATTTTTTTCTTCTTCAGTAAGCATTTTTCAAACGATCAACAGCAACAGAAAAATTAGATTTTATTATAGACAGTAATACGGCATCGATACATCAAAAGCTAGCATTTGTTTTCAAAGCTTACATGATTACCTTGCCAAAATTATTAAATAAATCCGTTTTATTCACTTTTGAGGTTTATCAGGTAAATTTAAATAGGAATGTTGAGTTTTATTTATGTGATCTGAATTATTGGAGGTGGTTTTTAGTCAATAGGTATGGATCTAGGGGCGGGGGAGGGTTGAGACCTATCCCAATCGATTCAGAGGCCCATAAAATGTAGGGGGGCCGTGTCTTGCTCGTCTTGATCACCACTTGTCATTTTTCCACTCATTTGACTGGACGGTACCTAGCTGCCTCTCGGCAGCACTGAACCATCTCGTCAGAATTTGAACTAGCAATGTCCCAGTTCTCTGAAATTTATTTTTCCATTATATTTGGGTGTTTAAGAAAGCAGGGTAACAATTTCAGACATGAGACAAACGTTTTGCAAATTTGGGCCCAACAAATTTTTAAAAATTGTAATAATAAAGTGGCGAGACCTGGAGCGACAAATTTGTTTTCGCGTAATCTTTGATATATAATGTGCCTCCTGCCAAGTTTCAACTTGAAATTCGCTTTTTCCTTTTTTTCCAAATTTTTTTCTCAAATATCTTGAAATGCTGCGAAATTTTTTTGCAAAGGGTGACTTGTCTGAAAATGGGTTTCCCGTGACTGAGGTCTCACAGATGCTGTGGAATCATTCTCAGACATGACTAAAAATACTTTTGAATTAATTAAAATATTTTAATCTAAGGCACTCCAGCGCCTCCTGGCAAACCGCTAGAGCATTATTACAGAGAACAAAGTTGTAGAGGGGCACCTAAGCTCCAGAAAAAAAAATCATATATTGCTAATTCTGCAGCCATTTTGGTCACCGTCTTTCTAACTAATATAATGCCAAATATAGGAAACAGTTAATGTTTTTTAAATATACCTATCTTATAAGTTTAATTGATGAAACCCTACTTTTAGATGCAAATGGGAGTCAATATAAACACCTAAACATACGTAACGTAAGAATTGTTATTATTCATATCGCCGCTCAATAGTAATTTCACATTTATGTGCATTTTTTTCATTATCAATACGAGCAAATTGCACTGACAGCACGGCTCGATCACAAACATAGCATTGATAACTAACTCTGAAAGCCATAGTTCTAAGCAGTTCTAAAAAATGAAAAAAACTAATATAAACTAAATTAATTCGGAAAAGGTATTACAGAAATATTTTCTAAAGGAATTAAAATTGATTTTATTTCAGTAAAGGAAAAGTTGCAAAGTTTAAGTGAATTTTCCGCTAATAATTTGCAGATAGCAAAAGTATACTTGAAGATCTAAACGATACACATTTTTAGAAGTGTCTATATTTACGCCTTTTTGTGTCTAAAAGTAGGATTTCATCAATTAAAGTTATAAAGTATATTTAAAAAAGTTTGATTGTTTCGTAGTGCATTAAATACAGCTTTACAGTTCTGTAGTATGGAAACTAAGCATGGGATTGAGTTGTGCCCATGGAGACTATTGTTCAGAAAGGTTAAAACTACAACATACTAAAATTCGAACAAAATCTGCAGAAAGCCATTGACCATTTACTTTGTACAGGGTCTTTTGTATATAGGGTGCCAAACTGCAAAAAACTACTAAAAGTAAAGTGTCCTCATTTGTGCATATTTTGAATAATAGTGGGTAGTAAAAAAATGTTATGGACTAAAATTTATAGCCAATTATATTTTGGCCTCCTACTGCTAAATTATTTTTCAGTTCTGATTTAGCAAAATAGAATAAGAAACAACTCTTTACAAAGCAATGATTTTGTATAATAACTTCGTAGCCTAGGTAAAAGGGAGTTTTAGAAAAAAAAATGCCAACCGGGGTTTTTCTCTCATTATGTATAACTATTGTATGTACCGGAAATCCAACAGCTGAAAATTAGTTCATTTGTGTTTAATTAACACGTAAATTTATAGAAAGCGAGTTTTTGGCTTGTACAAATTTTGTAGATATTTTTAATAAGTACCTGGAACTTCGTATTTTCGTAAAAACTAAATATAAAATTATACAAGCCAAAAACTCGTTTTCCGTAACATTATTTGTTAATTAAACATAGACGCGCTAATTTCCAGTCAATCGCCAGATCTCAGGTTTATGCGCGCATTGGCGATTTTAGATAGATAGATAGATAGATACATAGTGTCTTTATTAGTCTAACTAAATTAGTAAAAGGTAACATCATTACCTAGATGGTATAGGGCATGTCATACCACGAATTAAAACACAAATTGAAAAAAATATATAGAAAAATTAATAGTAACAAGATAAAAGTAAGTACATACATACAGTTTAGAATTCAGATAGTTGTCATTATTATTGCATAAAGTACAAGTAGAAAGTTGTTTAAACATTATTTATTCCAACATGGCACTATTGTCTTTCTATAAAGGTAAAACATAGGAAGCTATTTCAGATCAAAGTTTGTATTACAGTGAAATTCATCTAGAGGCAGTCGGCAGTCGGCCGATTAGTCCCAGCGCGAACGAGCGATTCTCAGTTGGCCGATCAGATTGAATTTCGTATTTTCTGCTCAGTTGTAAAATAGGTTTGATAAAGGTTGCATGTATTTCTGCACTTATCCATAGCTTCACAGACATTAAGCCACAGTTTTTGTTTTTTATTGCGGTCACTATAATAGTCTTTACATTGTTTATCATGCAGTTCAGGTCACACTCCTTCCAAGCTAATTAAGGTTTCTATGTCAATTTCCATTGAAAATAACAGATATGCACTTCGTATATCGTGAATCGGCTGACTGAATACATATGCGTCTGCATGTGCAGATTAAAATACATTGGGCTAATGAAATCGTGCGATTTTGATCGGATCAAAAACCTATGTCCAGATACAGATTTTCAAGTTGGGCGATTTTGCGATCATACATGTTGCGCTCTCTGTATATAAAGTACAGTTCTAACTACACGATTGATTAAGCAGTCGATCGTGAAATCGTCCACGCGTGCCTGGCCTTAAAAGAATTCAAACAGATTTAAAAAGATTTTATAAAAGATATTATATACTTAATGTTACTTTACAAAAAACCAGTAGACATATTGCTAGAAAATTGTTTATTTTTGTTTTTAATTACTGTTTATCGTATTTATCACATACCTACTGTTTATTTGAATCTTTAAACTTATAATCCTTAATCCCTATTCATAAACTTATATGATGATTTCTTGGGAAGAAAGTGGTTATTATTGTAATTAAACATAAATATTTTGACCGGTTATTAGTACAGTAAGTAATAAATGAAAATTAAGTATAATATGGCAAAACCAAACACAGTACACAAACACAGACACACAATAAAGGGCGATGGTAAAGACATAATTTAATGAAACACACAAACACAATAAAATACACTCGTTACATCCCTAATTAGCTTTTCTAATTAATTTGCAAAAAGAACACACTGTATAAGCCTCTATAATATTAATTTAACCTTCTCTCTTTCTGTGTAGGTTAAATAAAATAGGAAAAAATCCAAATCTTCTGGCGCATAGAGAAGAAGACTTGGGAAGCGAGAGTAAAACAATCAATGCTGTGGTAAACGCACTGGCAGCAGAAGCCGATCATGTAAATATGTCAGATGAGTCCGTCGCGAGATTGCACGCCAGCGAGCGAAGTTTACAAGAGTTAGGGAGAACATTACAAAAGCTGACTCTACCTAGACCAAAGTCAGAAAACAACTTCGCTTCGCAGGACATGCCCCTGACAAGGGGCAGTGAACACAATGGCAGGCCATCGTTTCATAAATCCGACACTTTTCATAAAGAGAGCGTGTTTCAATGACGGCACTCAACGCACTAGTGCTCAGTGTTAGCAGGGCAACTGTGCCAAATGCCAGTGCTTACCGTTGCCACGGCGGCACTAGCAATTCGCACAGACCACCATTGAACTGGAATAACACAACGTGCTAGTGCGTGAGGCCAGCTTCGCTGCGTCTTGTATTAAGCAATAAGTGCTATGGACACTTTGCTAGAATTGTGCAATATTAGAACTAAATTAAGTTAGCTTTAATCATTAGGTGCTCAATAAATTATATGAAACTAGTGACGACACAAACCCGGTTTTTGGGTCTTTTTCTTTTGGTCTGCGCTCCTTTTTATGTACATACTTCTTCTGTACTTGACCATATCAAATTAAGAACCTACTTGTAAATTATAGTCACTTAACATTCCGTTTTTTACATAAACCATTTCAAGACGTTGACGCACTAGAGCTAGTGGAGGTGTATTTATGACTCTTAAATAATTACTCTTGTCTATAAATTTCAACATTTCCAATTTATGTTATCCTTGTTTGTTTTCTCTCAAGAAAATTATGGTGGCTGAATTATGTACCACATACTCATATTCCCTGTTACAGTTGTTTCAAATTATATAGATTTTGATATTTTCTCAGCTCCTACCCCCAAGTCAAAGGGTTAAACTGTCTTTGAAGAACGGGACAGGTTTATCTTTTGAACAATGTTATTTTGGATATTTAAAAGATGACTTTCATACACTCCATATATCTAATATTTAAGATGGAAAAAACAAGAAATTACCTATTTTTTATATACAGGGTGTTCCACTTCAAACATCCGGGGCCATTTTCTCTATATAGAAATATTTGAATTCTATAAAAGATATTCACTAGAATATATACATGACTTCAGTTCCAGGAATCTGGAAAAGAATTGTATTTGATGAAATGTTATATTCTAAGCAACTTCTATAATACAATACATTTTCGAAAAGTTTTCGACATACTTGAATTTAAATTTAATTTTTTTTAAGTAACAAAAATGCCATAGCTTCTTTATAAATTTTAAACAATAAGTCTTTTGGGACATTTCGTAGTAAAAGAGACAGTAACGAAATATATTTATTATAAATTCTCATTTGATCGGAAATTACATTATTATTTCTTTTTGAGCAGAACAATATTTCCAAAAATAAATTAAAGGAAACATAATTTAATTTTTTTTTTTTCAACTATTGCAATAAAGAATCTAATAAAACGATTATGTAAATAATTTATGTTCGCTTAAATTTAAGAAAGTGATGGCAATTTTTGTTACTTCAAAAATTTTTATTTCTTCCAAATATCTCGAAAACCAGTGATTTGTTTCCAAGGTTCTTAGCATAGATGGGCATGTAACGTGATATTCATTGTGTCACGTTTGTTCATGATATCACAAAAGAAAAATTCCTCATGGCAATTCGTACATACTTCAACATGTGCATTTGTGACTGAGTGTGCGTAAGTATGTGTGACCAAAATCTATAATATACATGAGCATAAGTCAATATTGACTCACTCGCCCATTTCTGGGTCTTAGGACCGAAAAATATCTGCATCACGGTTCCATCTATACCTCAATTTGTAAAAAGATCGTTTTACTCAAAACGGAAGTCATTTATATATTCTAGTGAATACCTTTTACAGAATGCATATATCTCTTGGGAGTTTCAAGCGGGACACTCTGTATACTGTTGATCCAATTCTAATCACACTGGTATATTAATAATACTAATCACCAACCTGACATTGTCTGGAAAATATTATCAAGAGATTTCTCTCCTATTTATTCATTATTATCAAGTTTCTTATCACTTGGACACCCAAGAAACAGCTTTAACATAGTAACAAAATTAGTTCAAAGCTTCAGAGTATACATTTTACAAAAAAAAGCTAAAAAAACTTAGATTTGTAACAACTCCATCTCAAACTGCCAGAAAAAAAATCAATCATTTTCAAAAAAATGAAATTCTACCCACAAGATCAAAGTACTTTTTTGAGTTAGCAGAAAAGTGTTAAACGGAGTTTTACTCAAGAGCAGACATATTCTAAGGTAATGTTTGGGGATATAGAAATTTAATAACAGAACTTCCTTTTCAAAAAGTATTCGACATGTTTCTCATAATTTTTCAAACTACGACCTAAATTTTTAAAATTTGTGTTCATTTTCAAACTTCATGGAAAATTTTTACGAGACCCCATTTTCAAGGGATCTAGGAAATTCCTACATATTGGATTTCTTATCACATATAGACATTCTGATTTTTCGCAGAAAGTGAATGATATTTATTAAATTGTTCTATTATTTTTATTTTGTAATATTGTAAAATTGCATTTTAAGGTTACAACTCAAAGAATAATATTTTTTGAGTTAGAAATAATAGGGCCATTTAAATTTTACCGATTTCCGTTTTCACTCTCTCCTGTAGAACGTAAAAAATTCAGATGCACCCATACATGGTAAGAGGGACAATATGCAGAATTTTGGTTATGGTAGGCTATGGAGGTGCTATATTCCTCTCTTGTAGCTGATCAATACACAATTGAAGTAGTATTTAACAAGAAAACGTTTTCATCAAAAATAAAACGCATGTATTGAATATTCAAGACAAAAAAATTGAAAATTGTCTGGTGCATATCACACCTTTTTAACAAAAGGGTTACATCATTCGGTTTCTACAACACTGGATTTTCGTAAATGCATAGAAAGCATATGTCTAGTGGTAAGTAATACACCTTGAGAATACCCACAAATTGTTTTTAATCCCATTATGAGAAAATTGTAAGCTTATTTTAATTGTTTATGAGTTTCTCATGTTAATTTTGCTTGAGGAATGTATTATTTGTGTCCATATTTTCTGACACACCATGTATAAACACTGTGATTGAATCGGCATGTCCCACACACTTATTTCTTTTGGAGAAAAAAATATCGTCATTTCGGAATAATCAAACAACTTTAATCATTTGCTAGCGTTTTGTTTACTAGACATTAATTTTAGAACTTCAGTTCAGGAAAATGTGAAAATGTCCTGAAGAAGTTTATACTTAGTAAACGAAACTTTTCCCCACCATTCTACCATTCAAGGATACAATTTCTAATCAATTTATTTTTAGTTTTTACTATATAAAAGTGCCTAAAGATTAATTTGGGAATCTTACAAAATGAAAGGCATCTCTAGTGAGTTAACATTTTGGAATGGTTACAGTCCTGACCTTAAATCCCTCAAATTTGGAATAACTCCTTCGAAAACTTAAAGTCCTAAGATACTCTATTATCAATTTCAACTGTAAATAAATGAAAATATATATAAATTTTATATAAAATTACAAAATAGTCAGTTGTAAAAAAAAAGTAGCAGACTATACTTACGCAAAATCAAAGCAAGCAGAGAAAACTAATAGGAAATTGCACCATTGCTTTTTTTTTATTCGATTAGATGAAGACAAAGTTTACTTTGTTAAAAACCGGCTGGTAATGTGTTTATTTGTTATGTTATTTGTTTTAATTGAACTTGGAAGTAAATATGAGATAGCTAATTCAAACAACGAAAACTTTAAAACGATGTTCAAAGACATAGAGGTGGTTTTTGTCTTTGCCTTTAGTTTTAAATTAATAATGTTACACAACTACTTTTCAGACAGTTACCTATTAGGTACAAACCTAAATAGTTTATTTTCTAGTTGTTTTAACATAGTAAGTGGTATAGGATAAGGGAACTCGCCAGTTTAGACGTCATGTTTACACTTTGCACTTGAAAGGTGAAAATGATTATTATTATTATGGATGTTTTATTTAGAGATAATTTTATAGACCGAGAGCTAGCGTCACAAGGGATATGTCTTAATAGGTTGTCGATGATCCATTGAATACCCGCCCATCAGTCTGCCGGGCTGGGAGCGCTGCGTTTGGCGGTGAGGAGCGGTTTAGTCAATAACCTGACAGCGGTACTGTTACAAATGTCAAAAAATCCGTTTTTGATTTTCTCGTGCCGAGCCGAATTTCCGGTCTTGCCGTCGCAATTTACGACACCGACAAAATACCAACCTTTCTTTTTCCGTAGAGATATCACACGATCCTCCATCCGACGTATTTATTTAGTTCTTAACGTTTCAAAAATTGATGTTTTTGAAGTTTTGCCTTCTCCGAGATTATAGTCAATTTTAAGTATGGGATCCGCCGTAGCCGAACGTGCTAAGCGGCGACTACTTTTAAGTGGATACCCGACTTCGAATCCCGCCCAGGGCTGCTTTTTTTATTAATTTTTTTAAAATTTTTGGCACATATTTTTGATTCTATAATTGTCCTTGGCTTATTTCTATGCGACTAACGTGTTAAAATTATAAATTTTTGTGATTTTTTTCTCTTTTTGGGTGATACATAGAGAAATAATCGTTAAATAGTCTTTCTAGTTTTGAATTTCTCAGTAGCTTCGCTGGTGTAACGGCAAAAAGTCCTGATTACCAAACAAGAGATCCGAGTTCAAACCACGCACCCGGAATTTTTTTTACTTTTTTTCATGTCCGGTTATAATTTGATAAATGATAAAATTTGTCAACCATGTTGAATTGTTAAATTTCGATCGAAAATTTGTAATCGGCGACCTTGATTACATTCAGATACCGATTTTTAGTCGAGTCATTTCATAAATGATAAAACTTGTCATGCCATGTTGACGCCGCCATTTTGAACTATTAAGTTTCGATCCTATATTTGTAATCTGCGACATCGATAATCCTCACATACCGAATTTCAGTTGAATCCGACCATAAAGATCATGTTTTAATTTCTTTTTTTCATTCACGAACCCTGTATGTATTCTTCAACAAAAATGCATTAAGTTTTTGTAGATTCGGCTTCTATCGATTGATTAAATCAAAATTTATAATTCAAATTCGGAATCATAATTTTTCTCGCACAACTTTTTGTATCGATTTCCAACAAAATTATTTTGAAACTGAATGAAGCTCCAAGAAACCCTCTTAAATTAAGCAAATACGAAAATAAAAAAATAAAATTATTCATGTGATACATAGGTAATATTTGAGCATCAAATTATGACCGGAAATGTAAAAAAAGGTAAAAAAAAATCTCCGGGCGCGAGGTTCGAACCCGGATCTCCTGATTAGAAATCTGGCCTTCTAGCCGGTATACCAGCGAACCTACTGAGGACTGGAAGATTAGAAAGATTATTTAAAGATTTTCACCCCATGTATCACTAAAAAAATCAGAAAAAATGACAAAAATTTATAATTTTAACACGTTAGTCGCATAGAAATAAGCCAAGAGCAATTATAGAATCAAAAATTTGTGCCAAAAATTTAAAAAAAATAAATAAAAAAGTAGCCCTGGGCGGGATTCGAAGTCGGGAATCCACTTAAAAGTAGTCGCCGCTTAGCACGTTAGGCTACGGCGGATCCCAAACTTAAAATTGTCTATAATCTCGGAGAAGGCAAAACTTCGAAAACATCAATTTTTGAAACGTTAAGAACTAAATAAATACGTCGGATGGAGGATCGTGTGATATCTCTACGGAAAAAGAAAGGTTGGTATTTTGTCGGTGTCGTAAATTGCGACGGCAAGAACGGAAATTCGGCTCGGCACGAGATAATCAAAAACGGCTTTTTTGACATTTGTAACAGTACCGCTGTCAGGTCATTGACTAAACCGCCCCTCGCCGCCAAACGCAGCGCTCCCCGCCCGGCAGACTGATGGGCGGGTATTCAATGGATCGTCGACAACCTATTAAGACATATTCTGTCCATTTACAAATAGTACAAATTTCTGTGACGGTAGCTCTCGGGGTATTAAGGGAGAATAACATACATAAAATAAAAAACGTATTTATGATATAAGGGGCCGTCCATTAATTATGTCACACTTTGAGGGGGGGGTCCACATAAAGTGTGACAGAGTGTGACAAGAGTGGAGGAGGGGGTCAAACTTTTGTGACATCACATTATTTACACCTACGCATAACGTTGTTCTAATTGAATGCAATTCAAAAAAATATAAATATCAGAAAATGCTACTTCAAAATTTAATGCTGTAAAATATGTGACGTCACAACAGGGGGGGGGGGAGGGGTTGCCTCGAATGTGACAACCTGTGACATAGGGGTAGAGAGGGATAAAAAATCGTAAAATTTGCGTGACATAATTAATAGATGGCCCGTATGACAGATTTACACTCTTCTTACAAGAATTACAGCACGTTGTTTGCACAAAGACAAGATTTATTTTTGATAGAAATAATAACAGCCACCGCTTTCTTGTTTTGGAACAGAATTCTCAGCTTTTGAGATTATTATATCTTACACTTTAGTACTTATATCTTACGGCAACAAGAAAAAACAAATTAATTATAAGTTTTCTGCTTTTATATCATCGAATTCTTGTGTAAAATCTACCAGATTTGGATAAAATGTGAAAAATGTGCAAGAAAAGATGCGATACCTTCAAAAAATTCCATCTCAGAAACAAAGAAAAACCCTTTTAACATGTTTGGTACAATTTGTACCAGATCTGGGATGGGCAAATGTGTGTTAACAATCTCCACAAAACAATATTTTTGGAAATTATGATCTGTTAGAACACGTTTTCCTTTGTTTTTTATCACTGAATTTATTGTAACTAAAACGATACTGCAGTTTTGGCACTTAACGTGTCACTTTCAAACATTCACAAGTGAATTTACTTACTAAATTCAGTGATAAAAAGCAAAATAAAAATTGTTTTAACAGATCATAATGATTGATTATCACAAAGTAACGGCTTTGACTGTTCAATTTTTGGAAATAGTTCAAAAAGCCAATTTTGGTGCATATCGTCGGACTTTTAACAAACAAAAGCAACATATTATAATTGCCTGAGACTCATTAATTTTTTAAAAAGTAAGTACTCTTTCATTCAAGAGTAAGTTCATAAATGAGTAATTTCTTTGTTGATTTGTGTTCCAGATTATTCCAAAATTGATAAAATTATTTTTTTCGAAATAACTCAAAATTTATACAAACGCACGTCACTGTCACACCACAGATAAATGTAATTTTTTAATGCAAACCTAACGATGTATTACAACACAATATTCATCCACGTTTTCCTTTACAATTACTATTAGAATCAAAATGGAAATGTATCAAGTATGCCTTGACAAACTAAATGAAAACAAATGCTAATAATAAGTTATACAAACTTGACATGCCAAGTATTATCTGGGTCCGTTATAAAGTATAGGAATGAGGGTTAAAGTCGTTAACTTGGGTTAAATGATATATTACATATTCTCTAATAATTTCATTCAAATAACACACATACCAGTTCATATTCACATGTCAGGGCACTGACTGGCTTGTCATACATCAAGTTAAGTGGCAAACTGTTATGACGCTCGGAAACCTAAGGACTGTACACGTTACTATCTACTACTATTTCCTTTCACTGCAATAGTGCAAAAATTACGTTAAAGCAATGTTCTTTAATATAATCTAATTCAAATTAACCCTAAACATTTGACCAGTCTTATACCTCAGTGCACAGTACACATCTATACATAAAAATGTTTTACTTTGAAAACATCTTACACATATGTATAAATATTCGTTTCTACTGGCAAATTCCCTTCACAAAAATTTAGACAATAATTTCAGATTTTTTTGCTCCTTATTTAGTATTTTGCTACTTCCGTAAAAATATTTATATATTTAATGAAAGAATCTCTACATCAAATGAATCAAACAGGTGTTTCTTTTATCACATGCTTGAACATATGTGAACTAAAACAAAGTTGTTAAATAATAATTAAAAGTGCTGCGGTAAACATTATGTAGGTGCGGCTTCGGGACCTTTCAGTGTAAGACTTAACGAACATAGAAATTATGCTAGAAGGGAAAAATTCGAGAAATTTAAAATTTGTGGATATGCATGGGAGAGCAATCGTATGATTCAATGAGATTTGGCAAAGAGAAAGCAATGGCACTAAAAGGAAACTTAAGAAATCTGTTACTGGATCTTTCAATGTAAGATTCGATAAACAAAAATTATGCTAGAAGGGAGGAATTTGTGAAATATAAAATTTGTGAACACGTATGGGAGAACAATCATATGATTCGGCAAAGATTCTGAAAGAGAAAGCAACTGCGCTAAAAGGAAACATTTGTTAAGGTACTCGTTGATAACAAGTGTCAACAGTAGGAGACCAAGACTGACCCCAGAGACAGGCGACGGAGATAATGAAAATTGCTCGTTCGCAACATACGATAGATCAGTGTGTTAACACCTTTTAGTGAAGATTTGACACGTGAACAGTGTTCATATTATGTCTTCAAATAAGAAAAATATTTTACAATGTATATTATTAGAAGAAGATGAAGACCTGATGTTATATTTTTATAAAAAATGTGAAAGAGCACCAATAAACCCTATAAAAACTAAAAAAAAGAGGGATATTTCAAGCTATTAATATCATAACATTTAAAGGCTAGTCAAGATATGTTTAAGAAATATTGCAGGATCCATATCGTAAAGAGTTCGGTTTTGAGCCACTGATTCTATTAATAATAATAATAATAATAAAAGTACTTTATTGAGTAAAAACCCAAATGGCCATTGTCCGAAGTCCTTCAGCCTTTTTTTAACAATAATATAATAAATTTTGTAATAAGTATGGATAACAGACAGCAAAATTTAGATAGCATTTCTATTAATATTTCATCTTGTTCAATAAAAAATTCAGACGACTTGGACTAAGATACAGTAATTTTCAGTTTTTTTTCAGACGAAACCATTATTTGTAGAGTAAAATACATTGTCAACAACGACAACACTACTTCAGACGTAGATGTGAGACAGTTACTAAGCTAACTGTTGAAGTCGCACGCTTCAAACGTAGTTTCAATGAAATTCAGTAACATATTCCATAATATCAGTATTTTCGCTGTCTCCTGTGTCAGACTCCTGTCGTTGTCGCTTACTACGAAGGCCTTCCTCGACTATATTGAGAATTAATAATGCTAACCAAATTTCTCCATGATTTTTGTACCAACGGGCATTCAACCAACCTCATAGTAGTACGGCAGCCTGTTACCAAAAATCTATAGATTATGAAATTCTAAGACACTTCTTCATATGACCAAAGATCCAAAAACAATACTGGCGGCTGGCAAACGACTTTCCTCCCTTTTTTTGTTGGCCGCAGCTGCGCGAAATCGAATGGAGTCGCATAAATACGCTGGATAACAATCAACACCATGGCAACCATGCAATGACCTTCCCAGTTACAACTTTTGCAAATATAAAAATTAATTTGTCAAATGAATGTTAAATTAAAAAAAATATTTTTGTTTTATTAAAAGAAAGTGTTGAATATAATTTTGTATTGCACACGTGTTCTCAATTTCTTCCCATCATTTACTTCCCTCGACAAGAAGGCAAAAGAAAGTGCCTCACTGCGAAGACCGAGATGACCGGTTTTTCTTTACATGTTCAAAGCTCGATTTGAACCCTTCAGGACAGGTAAAAAGTTCCGTCACCCTGAACTTTTCTTCTCGGCTCTGCCAGAACTGATGAGAAACGCTGGAATTATCTTCGCTGTGGTAACTGAAAAATCTTGGTAAAGGGCTGCCGTACTATAGATGAAGTAAATAAATAACAAATTATCATATTTGGTGTATCAAAAAGTCCTCAGTCTTAATAATGAAAATAGATAATTTCTCTACAACGTTAACAGCTTTTAGTTTTCGTTACTTATGATTATTTAACAACTTTATTTAGTTTACATATTTTTAGGTGTGACATTTTGTAGTAAACTGGAAGTATTCAAAAGCCAACATGTCTGATTCATTTTGACAGAGGCGTGTTTCATTAAATTGTTACATATTTTTATGGTAGTCGCAAATTACCTAATAGAGAGCAAGAAAATATGAATATGCCACAATTAAATATGAAATATGATGAACAAAATTATCAATAATGACTGTAAACATTATTAAAACTTGTACTTGGATTATTCATATCTGCTTCCATTCACTTGTAGACACAATTAAAAACCAAGAACCGCGGTTAATCAGCACACAGAAAACACCTGTTTGCTACGACAAAAATGCATGTTTCCTGCAGACGAGTATATTAGAAAAACTTAGCGATATAGAAAGAAGTGCAAGTTAGGCCTAAGGTTTATACAAAAGAAAACTAATCTATGAGTTTGCAGGACCATTTATACTGTAAATTAGAACTACTCAACACTGAAAAGGCTAGTACGATATTTTCGCTAGAAGGTTCAAATGGTATTTTTATAAGTACGAGTAGCATCAGACGCTTATTTTTAAATATAATAATAGGTACCTTAATTTCGCTGTTGAACAGAGAGAGGACTAGGTAATATTTCCGAACGAGCAAACCGAGGGTTTTTTGATGAGACCTATCGCTGTTACCGAAGACTTTTTAATGTTGAGCAGTTTTTGGCTAAAATGCCCACCTGAATAATTTTGAAGTATTTTGATTATTGAGCAATAATTTTTTTAAACGATTGTTACATAGCATTCCGGTGGGCAGTTTGGGTTTGTATTGTAATATAAAATGATATAAAAGAAGGAGACTCTTCACATTAGCTGTGATCTACAATATGGATGTCTTATCATTAACATATGGTCTACTTCTGAATGATTTGTATAAAAAATAACAGTTTGTGAAAAAGGATATTTATTTATTTAGAATAATTTTACATCGGCTAATTGTGTGCTTGCAATATATTTCGACAAAAACTGAGTGGTACAATATTTCAATTATTATATTTTAGTATCAATCAAAATCATACAAAACGTTTTACGATAGTGCAATTACTAAGAGTTAGTTAAAATGTTATGATAACGTGAAATGTGTGGATACATGCAAGCAAAAATTTCTTAAAATTTTATTTCATTTTTTTCATTTTGTTAAAAATTATTAACCTTGGGGTAATTTCTCAACTAGAAGGAATTTCGTTACATTTTTAACAAACAACCTAAATTAAACGTTAAGCAATAACTTATGTCAGAATAGTATACATACTAGTCGTCATTTTCAAATGTAGTATATTATAGTCATTTATTAGGCCAATCAAACTAAGCAAAAGGAGATCGCTTTTTAGAAGTAATTACCATTCGAAAAAAGACCCTAGGATTATATTCAGTACATGTGAAATATCAATTTTCAAATCAGTGCATCCAAAACAAAGTTGCAGAAACAATATGGCGGACGTTTTACATGCAAAAAAATGTGAAAAGTCGATTTTATTCATTTATCAGCTGCGAATGTAACTTTTCATCGAAGAAAGTTTTAAACAATCGTTGCAGGCATTTATAAAACCAACAAAATGGCGCTCACTGAATCAAAATCCGATTGTTAGATTTCTCAGAAATTAAAATAAAACTTCAAAAAACGACATTTTTTAAGTTTGCATTTTACCTTTTCAAATAATTAATGGTATCAACAATCTCAGGAAATATACGTCATAATGTGCTTAAAAAGTGGCCGTAACCTGAATTCCGAATGTTTCAATTAAGGCAGCAGGGCAATTAAGGCGCAGAGAGTTCATTTTTTTTTTTTAAATTCGTATAAAAATGCCAACTACGCAAATATCCGCTTTACATTTCGATACACGAATAATTGTCAAAGCTATTAAGTACATTGGTTTATACCGTAGAAATATGCATCATTTTCAACGGCACTCTTAAGCAACTTAATTGAAATATTTGACTTCGGTTTCGAGTTGCCAGTTTTCGTTCAAGGTCAAAAGACAGCTGTGTCGCTGTCGAGTGAGACTATCGTATATGCAACGGCTGATATATGCAAGTGTAATGTGAGTTGCATATATCACAGGGGGTCAAGTTACCAGTTTTTATTTAAGGTCAAAATACAGCGGTGTCGCAATCGAGAGTGGGTCGTAACTGTAAAAAGTTTATGTTTTATGTATGGTGTTATCATTTTCAATGTCCCGATGGTTGCAAAAATTGCGAAATCTGAATTTTTATATACAGGGTGATTCACGTAGGCCATTCATTAGAAGTTCTTCAACTTGCAGTTGGATTAGAAACTTGAAATTTGGTGTGCAGCCATAATCGATCATGCCCGTTCTATCTAAAATATTTTCAGTCCTCCAACTATACAGGGTGTGCCAAAAATTGGTACCAACTTTCTTATTTTAAATGGAAACCTATATTTTTCTTTACATGGTTCGATTGGTCTTCTAATTCTGAGTTTAGAGAACCTAAGTTATGTTAACTTATCTATTACAATTTTTGACATATGTCCAATTTTTTGAAAAAAATTGCCGCTGTAGTAGTTTACGAACAAATGTATATCTCGCAAACCTTGCAAAATAATGAAACCAAATTTGTGAAGCAGTTAGCTGGAAGTCCAAGCTAACTTTTGATGTCCCATCGGTGGTCCCATTTTGTACCATATGGGCGCAATCGATTTTCAAATGTCGCAATCAAAAATTGTCAAAAAGTCAATTTTTTCAAATGGCACCTATTTTTTTTCACAACATTCGAAATAAAATTGAATTTTAGGGTGAGTTACTTAAGCATTTCCTTATTTCATCAAGTATGCCATGGAAACAAAAGACAGTTGTAATAATTTTTAAAGAAAAATATGGATTCTTATTTAATTACACACAACACCAACAAATTATTATTAACGAACAAGAACAATGTTGACGAAATTCTGACGTAAATGTTCAATGTGACCACCATATTTTTGTTCAAATATTCTATTATTCTACTTTCAACAGATTGCGTAGCTAGCACATCTTTGCGCCTGCCATTTCTGACGCCAGAAATCAATGCAAAATTGAATTTTAGGGCCACTTTTATTAACATTGTGTATGTCTATCTACAGTCGTTTTTGAGTTATTGGCATTTTTTGAAAAAAAAATTGTTTTTTTTTCTCAAGGGTAGTAGGCTTTGGAAACAATCATTTCATTTTAATTTTTATTCAAGAATCGTATTGCAATAATAAATAATAACAACAAAATAACAACAAATAAACAGATTAACAAAATAATTATTTCAATACAAATGCTCAATGTGTGCACCGTTTTCACTGACAGAATTTCGTCAACATTGTTCTTGTTCGTTAATAATAATTTGTTGGTGTTGTTTGTAATTAAATAAGTATCCATATTTTTCTTTAAAAATTATTACAACTGTCTTCTGTTTCCATGACATACTTGATGAAGTAAGGAATCTCTCGGCAAGATAAGGTATTTCTTGATTTTTATTGAATAACTCGATATGGGGTGAAGTTAGGTATAGGGAATGCTTAAGTAACTCACCCTAAAATTCAATTTTCTTTTGAATGGTGTGAAAAAAAATAGTAGGTGCCATTTGAAAAAATTGACTTTTTGACAATTTTTGATTGCGACATTTGAAAATCGACTGTGCCCATATGGTGCAAAATGAGACCACCGATGGGACATCAAAAGATAGCCTGGACTTCCAGCTAACTGCTTCACAAATTTGGTTCCATAATTTTGAAAGGTTTGCGAGATACAAATTTGTTCGTAAACTACTACAGCGGCAATTTTTTTCAAAAAATTGGACATATGTCAATAATTGTAATAGATAAGTTAACATAACTTAGGTTCTCTAAACTCAGAATTAGAAGACCAATCGAACCATGTAAAGAAAAATATAGGTTTCCATTTAAAATAAGAAAGTTGGTACCAATTTTTGGCACACCCTGTATAGTTGAAGGACTGAAAATATTTTAGATAGAACGGGCATGATCGATTATGGCTGCACACCAAATTTCAAGTTTCTAATCCAACTGCAAGTTGAAAAATTTCTAATGAATGGCCTACGTGAATCACCCTGTATATCGGAAGATGATAAAATCCGTCTGTGTTGCTTCTAATCAAATCTAAAAACTCTTGCTCTTTTTTTATAGAAAAAACAGAAATACAGTATTTGTATTCAATGCCTCTAGCGACATCTAGTCCTAGGCAGGCCCGACGAGAGGGGGGGGGGAGGGGTCGGGCGTGTTTCCCCCCGATCCTGTCGGTTTCTGAGGAGGCCCGGGTTTCACCCGAAGTTGAAGATTAGCATTTGCATTGGGTATAATGATTTAAATGATTAATAAGAATAACGAGTCTCGTTTGTGTATATTCTCTCAAAATTTTGATCGAGGTAAATATTGAATTGGTGGGAGCCGTATGTTACTACCCCCCAGGCCCCGAATTTCTCTTGATGGCCCTGCTTGTAGGAGATAAAACCAAATATATTCAAATTGTAGATTTCCCAAAATTAAATACAGTATATTGCCGAACATGGCGTAAACAACTATTGTTTAAAACTCTTTTCGATAAAAAAGTTACATTCTCAGATAAACTATTATTTTGGATGCACTGGTTTGATAATTGATATTTCACATGTACTGAATATGATCTTAGTGTTTTTTTTTTCCAATGGGAATTACATTTAGAAATTTTCCTACTTTAGTTGGTCTAATGTGCAATATGCAAATTTTCCAATGTCATTTTCAATTTAATATACAGTGTCCCAGAATTTGGTGAACAAGCCTTATCTCTGTTATTTGTGAAGATAAAAAAATGAACTGGGAGATTGCGCAAAACATCAGAGTTCTTCTGGTCACATTCCGGAAACCATCTTTCTTCTTACAACTTTAAGACACCACTCCACCATTTGTTTTTCAAACCGTATCCCCAAAAATTCTACACTGTAATGGCTCCCAACTATATCGTGAATACAGTGCAATATACCATTTTTAATAGTATGGAAATACAATACAGGGTTTCCAGAATAGAATGCTTATTTTAACAAACTCAGCTTCTCAATTTTTGGATGGATACATTAATTTACACAGAAATAAAGATAACCCAAGAAAAAGAGAACTATGGAAAATTATGGCTTGAACATCTCAAAGCAAATTTCTAATATATAAGTTGGTATATTGTCGTACTTTGAGCACTTCTTAATAATTTCGAAAAAGTCACTTTTGATTACACTTGATGATTATTTCCATAAGTTGATGCAAATTGCCAGGGAGATTTCTGGCAGACTTTGTGGTAATATAAATTTCTCACGAGATGTGGGTGGAATTCTCCTGAAAATAAGAATTTTCTACTTTTGAGGTCTGGAAGTCTTCATATTGCACGAAATTGAGGGAACTTGCTTCTCATAGTTAAATCGGAGGAAATCTGGGAATCTAATCATCAAGCATGTTGGAGTTCTCACTTTTGTTAGTGGTGTTGTGTGTTTGATTTGAGGTGTAATATGAATTTAGCCAATTTGCTTATTGCAAATGGGATATTGAAAGGCTTTAACAAACCTGAACAAGATACTGATGGGAACGATAAGTTGTACAAATGAATGATTACACATTTTCAGACAGCACATAGTTAAAAGTGTCAGAGTAAAGAAAAATCTTGCTCGAGATATTATTGATATTATTATTAAGCATTGCACTCCAGTTGTAACAGTCTACTGCAATTATTACTTCTCTCCCTTCAAAAAATCTTTGCCAAATTTCTTGATTTTAATCGTTCCTCTCTCCACTCAGTTAAAATAGTTTAAATATTTAATAGACAAGAGACCAGTTGCTTTACATTCCCTCCGAAGGATGGTATATCCATTATGTAATCAGGGCCGTCGAGAGCTAGAGCGGGCCCTGGGACAAAAGGTTTGTTTGGGCCCCAACACTGTTAATATAGGTGGTGAGCTGTGGGGGTCACAGAAAGTGCCGCAGGCGAAAACTTAGCCGTTAAAACGTGCAGCGAGAATGCTGTATTTTCCAGGAGAGAGTCACCCATCCAAGTACTAACCGTGCTCCGAGTTACTTAACCTTGCATATCGAAAGATGAATTCAGCCAAGACTCATCCACACTCACTCCTTAAAAAGATATCAATAATAATAATGTTTCTTTATCTTTCTACCCAATAACGGATTACAATAATATTATACAGGAGGTGGCAATCAACTTTGTTGCTCTTCCTTGCAACAAAAAAGACCACATCATATTCACAAACAGAAACTAGTTACAGAATAGCCATCTCGCAAAACGGTGTGATGTGCGGGCATTCAGTTCTTTCAAATAACATTTATCTTTCCTAGATTTAAAGAATACTTGTTCAGAGCTAATCACCATAATGATTCTTGTTTTAAAATTTGATGGCTATATTACTAGCAACACAACCAATATTGAAGAGTGGTGATGATAACTTTTCGTGTGTTTCGATCTCATTTATTTTTTGTGGTGATACCTTAAAACGTCAAGCATCAACTTAAAGGAAGATGGACGCAATGTCCTCAGTGTGTTTCTTGTAGTTATTTAATTTTCAAAAAAAATTTATTTTCATTTCCGTGCAAAATGATGAAAATTTATGATTCTTTTTTTTTAGATATTGCATTCTGAAACATCCTGTTTATACAAAATATCTATTGTGTGTGTGTGTGTGTGTGAGACGTTTCCATCTATTATACATCTCCTTTTGGGAAAGGGTTAATAGCTCATTTTTTTGCTAGAAATGGAAAGCCTTCCATATAAATAAAACTGGTATATTATTTTTATCAACATAGTTGTATGTATCCCAATGTTATTTGTAAATGGTAGATATTAAACACAGAAATATACCAACTTATTCACACTATTAACACTATTTTCAAGTTGCATATTATGTCAAAGGTGACAGAGCGAAACCATTACACATTCTCTGCTGATCTATTATTACATTTTTGCGTTCAATTAGGAATGTTAACAACAGATCGAAAATATATATCTACATCCTTCGGGTATTAGAATACCTTCTAACAATGCTTCCTTAAGCCTTTGTTTAGATAAAGACACTCTCCAAGTGTGTCTCTACTTTTCTATATTTCATACTCTGCGGTTTTCCCAAAATCCAAAGTATTAAAACCAGATTTTCATATAGCAGAACTTAAAATGGTGGTGATTAACATAAAATTTGGGAGTTTGTAGATTGTAAAGAAAGTTAAGATAAGACCAGATCCTTTGAGGTCGCAGGAACATGAAAAGTGGTATTAGAAAATGTTTTATGTATAATATACGTACATAACACAAGTCAACATGATATCCATTTTTTATTATACCATTTGAGAGTAGGTGGCATTCTGATTTTAACAGTCTGCCACTTCCCTCTTTTCCGATTATTTTCCATAAAATTCTTTGTCTATTTTGCAAACATTCGATGGGGAGCTCTCAGCTTCTTACAGTAGTTGTATATTTCATTTTATTTAAACCTTCATATAGAGAGGCAATTTTTTACTTTTCGCTTAAAAGTTATAAAAAGCAACATGGTTGCTCTGGATTTTCCCAAAATCCGAAGTATTAAAACCAGATTTTCATATAGCAAAACTTAAAATTGTGGTGATTAACATAGATCTTAACCTCCTTATCCATAAAATTTGGGAGTTTGTAGATTGTAAATTGAAAGTTAAGATAAGACCAGATCCTTTGAGGTTGCAGGAACATCAAAAGTGATATTAGAAAACGTCTTATGTATAATATACGTACATAACAACACAAGTCAACATGACACATCCATTTTTTATTATACCATTCGAAAGTAGGTGGCATTCTGATTTTAAGTCTTTGCCACTTCCCTCTTTTCCGATTATTGTCCACAAAATTCTTTGTGTCTATTTTGCAAACATTGAATTGGGAGCTCTCAGCTTCTTACAGTAGTTGTATATTTTATTTAAACCCGCGTATAGCGAGGCAATATTTTACTTTTCGCTTAGAAGTTATGAAAAACAACATGGTGAATATCTCATGAAACAATCTGTTATCCACTTTTCATTAAAACTATTTTATAATTCCTAACGAGGCATATATGATATCTCAAGAAATATTTTACAAAATATAAGGTTAAATTTAGGTACTTTGCAAAAATGAATGGCGTTTTGGTTATAGATTCATAATTTTATCGAAAAATGTACCTATAACATTGGGACATAAAATATAAAGAAATTACCTTTGGCCAAAATATTAACTACTATTTTCACTAATTTTTTTGGCAACATTTTGGCATAAACTTGAAACAAATTCTGAAATTTTACGCTTGCATAACAAATATCATATTTTTTAACGACCTTTATATTTGCAGAGAACGCTTATAGATTTGATTTAACCACTTGGTGCATTGTGTGGAATAACTTAAAATATTATTTTTAAACATGTAACAGTGGCCATGACGTTATCATTGTGGTTAAAACGTTTTTACTTGTATGTATCATATTTTTAATTATGAAATCTAGTGATATTTGTTTTTAACATTGTACAGTGATTTTTTAAAGTGTAGATGACTGAAATATCAATAAGCATATATGTTTTTTTTAGTTATGTTTCGCAATGTTGCATCGGTGAAGAGGTGATCCGTTAAGTTTAAGTATAAGTTATTTATTGTTACTTTTAAGTGTTAAAGCAGATATAGGCATAGACGATAATAAAGTTTTTTAATGATAGAGTGATATTATACATGTTATAGTTTATATTTATTTAAGAGTCTATCACGGTGCAACATACCTAGTGTCTATTTATATGTAGATTGTAAAAAATATCAATTATATCATAATTTATGTTGAATAGGTTTCACAAATTCTTGCCATGATGAAATCCTAGCCTAGACTGAAAAATTATAAGATATGCTTTGTTACATTATGACAAGTAGAGTAAAATATATGAAAACATTTTAGCAGGGCCTTTATAAACTATAGGACATATTATTAAACCCTTCACGTATATTCTTCAAAATGTAACACCGACACATTTCATATATTAACAAAAACTTGTAGTAATTCAGGTCTTTTCAAGCACGGCTCAGTCATTGCAAAAGTAGTTTGTTCAGGTTGTCAAAGCAATTAAATTCACGTTAATTGAAAACAAGTATTGTCTGGTTCTCAAACTATGTCGAACTATGTTCCCTTACTACCATAATTATACCACATTATTTCCTTTGGAGACGCACTTTATACAAACACCAAACCTCTTGAAAACAACACTTGAATACCAACACTCGACGCCTGTTTCACTATCCATGGTAGCATCATCAGGAGCTAATTAAACTGGTTTACTTTAGTTTTAATAATCTTTTGATGATGCTAACGTGGTTAGCAAAACGAACGTTGAGTGTTTGTATTCGGGCGTTGTTTTCAAGAGTTTTGGTATTTGTGGATTTCCAGAGGCAGTGTCGTATCGAAGGTTCCAGCCTCCTTCAATACCATGTTATTATCAATAGTTAATTATCACCATGAGTACCGATATTCCAACAAATTTTTTGGCCCTCTTCAGGATCAAGAGATGTACGTTTCCAGTAATATTATATTAAGGAATATAGTCATTATCAATTATTGAAAGACAAATAAAAGTCAAACTTCTTTGATAAGTTTTCTTAAAAGAAAACTAGATGTAAAATATCATACTCTTCATCGGATTCTTGAAATTTCTGTATAAGTGTTGAACATCTGCATGTTTTTAAAAATTATGTTACATGTTTAAGTAGGTATATCTATATCTGAAATGTTATTAATATATTGATGATGCTATCTTGATTGGTGAAACTTTGGCTGTGGGTAAGTATGTTTCATCATAGTGGTCAAACTACCGGAGAGATTTTTATAAATGAGGTGTCGTTGGATTCGTCTCAATATCAAGAGTGACATAGACTATAAATAAAAGACAATATGAAGCTCACGGGCCCACACTATTGTCTCAGATGCGATACGCAAGTACTACTTTGTTGTCTTGTTTATTATAATGTCGTAGTAAATAAACTTGTCAATTGAATTTTACTAAAGTGGCAGTTTTTATATTTGGACCCAATAAAAATGATTTGTTCAAGGCTTATATTTGTGTTTACTGCATTTCTCAGTTTTAAAGAGAGTAGCCAACATTTAGATGCTGAAAACTGTCGATGAGGATTACATTGAAATTATAATACACCACTAATTTATTGTTCAAATTTGAACACAATTGGTTCTTTTTGTGATAAGTTATTGTGCTTATAAGAAACGTGATGACACACAGAAACGAACATTTTAAAAGTTCAGAATTCGATAATTAAGACAATGGTATGATTGAAAATGTTATCTTTAAAAGCGATATTTATAGTTTTAGAAACAAGCTGTACAAATGCAATATACTCTTCGTGTTCATATTTGTAAGGAGTCAATAATAAAACAAGCTAACCATTATAATTTTCGCCGATTTATTGTACATTCTACAGAATACTCTTCGCAGTTTTTTTTCAAATAATATTGGTTTTAGACAATTTTTGTTTAATTACAGAATAATAAAACTATTTTTTTTAAATTTAAAAAATTAATTCTTTATTAATAACTCTATTGTTTATTGATCAATTTTGTTCAAAAACGATCGGGTTCTTTCTTTAGCTAACACAAAGTTACGGTCCAAATTTAAATCCAATTTTCATTCTTAGGTTATCGTGCTTACAAGAAACATGACAGATGAATGGCGGACGCACAGACAAGAGATTCAAGAGTTTTTTTTTTAATTGATCATGACTGTATTTCAAAATGTATTGTGACAGATAACGTACCCTGTCCTTGATCCTGCAGCACGGTTTTCTTAGTGTTTAACAGTAACTGAAGAATCTAGATTTAAGAAGCATAACAATGGCTTAGGTGGAGAGGGTCATAACCTTGAAATTAAAAGAGGGACAAAAGACGTTTCATAGGAACTAAAATAAAAAAATTAAGCAGGTTTTAAACAGAAGTTTACTTATAGGTGTAGTCCATATTCGTCGAACGAGATTTTATTAAAATTTTCTGTATTTTTTGTTGGTTATGACAAATTGCTTATAGTTGTAATGTGACTTACAACCCACTATAAAAAACTGTTAAGTTTTTTTGGAATTTCATACTACGCAGTATTCATTTAAATAGTTTAAAAAGCTGCACAAACTATACTATTATTTTTCCTTATTACTTTGTTGATCAAATCACTAATACCGCCAGTCACGTGGAATACGCTGATAAAATTATTAATATACACCATAAACGATAATACTTATTTTGCACAACCTAGCAAAACACATTGAATAAAATATTTCTCGTGGTCCAATGTTTACTGTAATCTATCGAATAGTGCAAAAATAGCTTCCTTCAAAATTTTGTGGGTTGACGACCCTTTGCACTTAAGCCATTGATAAGATACATATGCAAATGCAAAGCAGCATCTAAATACAAATAAACATGAAAAGAAAACAAGGTAGGTTTAATGGGGTGTGGGAAAAAGAAAACAATTTATCAATGAATAAAAACATACAACAAAAAGCACAAAAGCTTGAACGTTTCCCATGTGTGACAAAAGACAAATTAATTAGCATTATACTTTTTGTGACAAAGCTGTGCTTACAAAGATGCAATAGTTGGAATAATCTCAATGTTATCTACATGAGGTACCTAACCTCATGAAAGTTCCCACCCACTTGTATCTAATTATTTTCCTGAGCTGGTGTAAACAATTTTTAAACTAATATTCTTGGTTTCCTAAATCTAAATTGTACATTAAGCATTTGAAAACTACTATATAAGTATGCAGAAAAAAATAATTAGTATATACTCTTGAACTATCGTAAAATATGTTCAGTCCTTAAGTTTAAAAGGGTCCTGGTTTTAGTTGTATAAAATATAGTTATATACACAATTAGGAATTAAAACTTGCAGTTCTGTGAATTCTTGTTATATTTTTACCAAAAGTGCTCATGCTGTTATGACGTTTAGAGTATGAATAAGCCGACTCAAAATGGGAAAAGCTCTTATAAAAGAGGATTTTAACTGTACGATATAATTTTACTCACCTTTCACATTCACCTATATTTACCTCAAGTTCCTCATGTGAAGATTTATTTCTTTGATTTTAAAACACCAAAAATTTTATTCTAATTTATTCTAATTCTAGGCGAGTACTAAAATTAAACCTTGATACATTTAAAGCAATATAAGTACGGTGATGATCACAAATTCTTGTCATTTTTATGATTACCCGATGCGTTTATTAAGAATCACCATATCCAAGAGTTAGTATAAAACTAAGTAGTCTTTTAACAGTTATTTCTGGTACTTACTTATATCTCGATATAATATAGAAATAGAAATTAATAATAAATATAATTTTTATCATATTTCACTAGATTAGTTATTATTTATCTTTTTGTTGATTATAGAAGGGGGGGGGGGGGACATCATTTATGGCCGGCCCCTTTTGAAAAGATATTTTTGGCAAAATAAGAAAAATTGAAACAAAATCAAACAATTTGATGATATTATTAGTCATTCTTAACACGTCAAAACATATAGGAAAATAATGATGTGATCTCTCGTACAGAACCTTCTTCTTTCTATATGAATGTGTTTTTTATGTTTGAAAATGACCAGTTTCTGGAGACACCAAAAAATAGGTAAAAAAATTATAAAAACACTAATGACAATAATTCTGACAAGTTATAAATTAAAATAAACATATTTCATTTATTATTTTAAAACGATCTTCACTGAAATACTAGAAATTTCCACATATATCTACCGAAAAGCATAACTAGATGGAGAAAAGTCGTTGCTGTTTTTGAAAACGACCAAGCTAAATTTTATAAACTCTGTTAGTTATTAAACAACTACAAACTAAAACAATTTCCACAAAGTACTATTTCACAGATAGATTGTATCCTTTATATATATGTTTAATTTTTGGGAAATATCTTAGAGAATTAATACTCATAGAATATCGAATTATTTTTTAAATCATTTTCAACTTCCATTTTCACAAATATATTAAAATCAAAGATGTAAATTCATTCAACAACACATCCTTGGAATTTTTCTGTTAATTTCAAGTGGTTCCTTTCCTCGATAACCTCAGTAGGTGTCCCTCTGTTATAAAATTGTATATAAATGTAGAAAAGTGCCTCTTTTAAATTGCGCATTGCTACTCTCTTGGTCAACTATTAGAATAATCCAAAATTATTTAAATGTTTTAACTGTTGTTAAATTTTGGTTTATTATTGAATAAAGCTGCATTTTTACAGTTATATTGTTTTTTTCTTTTAACCTTCACACTGTCATTAACGTTTCCAACAGCATCTAGGGAAACGTTTCGCTGCTAACATTTTCCTAATGCATGGTTTAGGCTTATACCTGAATTGATGTGGGTCACATATGCATTAATAAGTGGTAAATGCTATTTAGCATGTTCATACAATATTCGATCTGCTCATTGTTTTTAAACAACTAGTATGTTGTCATGAACAGACAGTGGGATCGACCTGGATTTCAAAGGGACATCGTTTTCTTTTAACTTTTTTTTTGTGATATAAAGTTGGGCCTCCCGAAACTTGTGGCAACTAGTGTGGGCGACTCACATGTGGTGGAGGGGGGGAAATTTACATGTAAAGATACAGGAAATCAGTTTTTCGGACATAATTCGCTTAGTTTGATTCGAAAAATTGTATAGGGTAAAGATAAATGGCTCGCAAATGCGCGTAAACTGAATTTCGATTCGTCGAAATCGGTCCAACGGTTCTTGAGATCTTGCAATTTGAATGTCCGGTATTGCATACAGATTTTTCGGTGCGGCGAGAACGTACCGAGAGCCGTTCTCGCGTTTTTTGTGAGGAAGAAAGCTATTTTTTTCTCCAGTAGATAGACAGGTCCAAAGAACTGTGTCCAAATTTCAAGGCACTAGGTCGATTAAGAGGGGTGGGGAAGGAGAAAACGAAAATGAAAATAATACTGCCGTAACTTCCGCAATTTTGGTACATATCGCCCAGCAAACGCAACATTGTATATTAATGTTCCTGCTTCAACGTTTTATCATTTGTTTATAATTCTCGGCATAAATAAACAAACGGTTGCGCAAAAACCGATTTTTTTTGTTTTGTTAGAAAGTCATTTTTTATCAGGAAGGAAAGTGGTGAGGGAAGAAGAATTTTTCGTCATCGGATGCGGAATTTTTTCTCTTTGATTTGAGCCCAGCCAGATTGCGATCGGATGATTGGAAGGGGAGGGAGGGGAGTGCAATGTTTTTAGTCCATAGAACGGTTAGGGACTTCGGGACGGGCTCATTTTCAAGGTCAAGTAATTGTCTTTCCGAACTTTTTTACCACGAAGCTCCAACTGCTTTAAGGCCTGCACGCGCGTGTGATACAATTATAAAATTTAATAATATGTATATAATAGTGTCGGACATCACGAATCAACTGAGACTGGGTCGATATATTATGGGCGAATAAATAATAGAATGTCAGGACTATGTTTTTATGCAGGCCTTAATGCAGTTAGAGCTTCGTGGTAAAAAAGTTGTGAACGAGAATTGATTGCCCCTGAAAATGAGCCCGGCCCGAAGTTCCCAACACTTTCCCTTGCCCTTCTACAGGTTAAAAACTTTGCGCTCCCCTCCATCCCTTTCTAATCATTCGATCGCAATCTGGCCAGGCTAAAACCAAAGAGAAAAAAATCCCGCATCTGATGGCAAAAAAATTTCTTCCCCCACCCCTTTCCTTTCTGGTGAAAAATGACTTTTTCTAAAAAGAAAATATCGGTTTTTCCACAACCATTTGTTTATTTATGCCGAAAATTATAAACAAATGATAAAACGTTGAAGCAGGAACATTAATACACAATGTCGCATTTGTTAGGCGATATGTGGCCAAAATTGCGGAAATTACAGCAGTTTTAATTTGATTTTCGTTTTCCCCTCCCCCACCCCTCGATCTAGTTACTTGAAATTTGGACACAGTACTTTGGGCCCGACTATCTATTGGGGAAAAAAATAGCAAGTTGCTAAGTCGCTTTCTTCCCAAAAAAAACGCGAAAATAGCTCTCGCCGTATGTTCTCGCCACAGCGAAAAATCCTTATACAAAACCGGACCTTGAAATTACAATATCTCGAGAATCGTTGCACAAATTTCGACGAATCAAAATTCAGTTTATGGACGTTTGCGAGCCCTTTATTTTTACCCCATACAATTTTTCTATTCGAGTCACACTAAGCGAGTTATGTCCGAAAAACTGATTTCCCTTATCTTTACACGTAAATTTCCCTCGCAACAATATCTCCCTATAATTGAAAAATATATTGATGAAGATCGAAGATAACGTTTATTGCATTCACTGTGATAAATTCTAGTGTTGGCTGATATTAAAGGTCCCGTATGGCTATGGCTATGGATTTTCTTGCATATTTGTGATCCCAAAAGTATCGTAAACTTCATATTACTGTATCCGCTATACTGCGAGAATTTGTAACTTCTAAAACTTTAGAGGCGATTAAGTGTCCGCTAATTGCACAATTTTTCTCCAATGCACTCACTAAAACATAAGCTACCTTGAACTCCCAAGCATTGATAGCTTCATCCACGCTAAGCCAGATGTACTTCCTATTAAGCTCAGAAGAAATTTTCCGTCTAATATTTCTCACTCGTAGATACATAAATATTTTTTTCTTAATGTAGACTCCAAAGGCACCTTAACATTGCTATATTTGTTACTAATACACATGGTCTGAAAAGTGGATTGTCTAGTTTCGACCACGATATGTTACATCCTATCATAAATTCCACTAACTCTAAGTTAATATTACGTTGCGTGTCACTGTAAGTAAAGTCATCTATGCTCTGTTTATGGTTTTCCGAAGAAATATGTGCATTAATATTTGTTTTTCATGACCACAAAATTACTTTGTCACATCTAGTGCAATACAGTAGTTGTCTACCATCAAAATGTAAATCGACAATATCACGCATCCAAGATTTACTATAGCTTGCTTCAGTTCAGTACGATGCGATATTTTAACACCACATCAAACAAAACATTTGTTCCCTTCGAAAGTTAGATAGTTTCTTTCTAATTAAAAAAAATAAATTCATAATAATAATAAACGTACTTTATTATGTAAAAACCCAAAGCCTTTTTTTAAACAATACAATAAATTTTGTAATATAAAGCAAGGATAATAGACATAATGTTGTAAAGGAGGAGAACCAACAAGGCTCGATTTCCGCCCCCTTAGTATTTGGGAAAAAAATCATTGGACACTTAATTGTGAATGTAAATAGGTATACCTTTTTAAAAAGATTCAAGCCTAAACAGAGACATCCGACCCTCAACAAGTCATTTTCACCCCTCCCACCCATTTTGATGTTTCTACGCTTCTATGTTGGATCGTACTTTATCTATCACCTTTAGAACACTCCCAAGTCCTCTTATGGCTCGAAATGAATCTGCTTATTATCATAATTATTTAGAGCGAGTTTTTTGTTATTGATTTTCCTGTGGGTTCAATTACATATATTTTATATATTTCTTTTTTACATCTTAATTTTAATTACTATTTAATGCGCATTGTCACGAATGTTCAGTTGGCACCAGGACGAGTGTTTGCGAAGAGCAAATGTTGTAATAGGCCAGTCATTGGGGATCAAAAGAAGAGCTTACCTGGAAATAACTCGGGAATTTTTGAAATTTGGCAGGTTTGTAGTAGGTTTGGATGTGTAGAACTAAAATTCACAAAATGCACATTTCGAGGCTTGCCGCCGGCACCGCCATCTTGCCAAGATGAATTTTTAGAAAAAACATGTAAGGAGGAAATTTCATACAAAAAATGTGCTTATCATATTTTCGCTAAAGTTAACGGGCACGCCTACGCTCGGGCAGTCAAAGGTCATCTTTGAGTCCACCGAGCTCTGGGACAGATTATTATGCAGACTGTGGAATTTACAGAAGAACGCCTGGCCATGGAAAACATTCTTTCTAATTTTGACAGATCCACATTCTTTGCAACGGATCACCAAGACTTACTTCAAACAATCACTGGAAAATTTGGAGAGGCACGTGCAAAACTAGAAAGTAATGTATCTACCGCGAAACTCTGGGTGCAATATTTTAAACTGATGACTCTAGTGAAACAGTTTATAGAAGCAGAAAGAATGGGTAACTGGCAACTTCACCTAGAAACTGTTCTAAAATTGCTCCCATACTTCCACGCAAGGGGCCACCACAATTATGCGAAATCCTGTACTGCCCCTGAGAGCAGTGAACTCGAGCATTCGAATCGATGATAAAGTAGTGCCAGTTGACCCACTACTTATTTTTCAGAGACTTTGTGTTGCAAAACAGAGCAACGAAGAACTCGAACAGCATCTGCAGTATGAGGTGGCTCCGTATCCATTGTCCGTTTTCTGAAGCCGGAATGCGAAAAATTGCGAAGTCCCTACTGTACAAAGCTTTTTTGCCAGTTACAGACATTGATTTTGGAACCAACAAAGTGTACATAATTGACGGTGGTTACCTGTTGCATCGAGTCGTGTGCAGCCGAAATGCAACATTTGCCTAACTTTTCTGCCTAAACGGTTAACTTTAGCGAAAACATGCTATGGACATATTTTGTATGAAATTTTCTCCTCTTTAATTTTGTTCTCTACATATTTTTTCGAAAAATGCATCGTTTTGGAGAGAATTGCGAAAAACCGTTTTTGGCGGACACCTTAGCTAGATGGCGGCTCCGGCGGTAAGTCTCGAATCGCATTTTATGAATTTTAGATATGAACCCTGAAACCTACAAATCTGCAAAGTTTCAAAACTTCCCGAGTTATTTCCAGGCAAAAATCCCCAATGACTGGCCTATAATGATTTATTTTAAAAATAATTTAGTTTAGATTGATTAGTGATAATTATCAAATGATTACTGCAGCAACGAAAAATACACCTAGGAGATACTTTAAACCATATATTTCATTTACAAATCTACCACTATTTGTGTCATACCTCCTAGTAAGAATACATAGTAAACTAATTTACATCACAGATTAATTATAATAGCTTTAAAAAAAGACTTGTCATTACATCTTACTTTGTAGTTGTACTTTAGACACATTTTTGCATAAATAAATATATGTAAAACATTATTCTAATCACCGATATGGTGAAATATTGTTAACAATCTATCCAATAACATAATTTAATTCAAATAAATAATGGATACTACCTAGTTAGATTATTTATCTTTAAGTAGATATACTGTGGCAGTATATACTGAGAAATACGTATCACACAGCAAAACATAATAATAATACAGCAAATCCCAGTCGCTCATACTGATTCATTATAATAGCAGCTACACCGAATCGAAATGCTACCTTCATTACCCTCGCATTCCAAAACATCATTATTAATCGAAGCCAAGTAGAACAAACTTTTGGTGTCTCATTTAGGTCTACAGTACCTATTGCATTTTCTTGTTTTCGTAATATTCTATGAAAAATACCGTATCTATCCACATAGAAACTTATTCTGCCTTCAGAAGACATCATCAAGAACTATAAATAAAAATATAATACTTCAAATTTTGTAATAAATTGAAATGACTTACATTTTGCGGTATGCCTCGAACTTAGAAAGAATGGTTTTTATCAGTCTATTTTACATTTTTCTTAGTTAAAAAAATGTTATTTTGGAAATATGGTGACTGACATAAACCTAACTTCGTTTTATTAGTTAGTGAGAATCGTGAGATATGAACTAACTTCATGTTACATGTATATTTTTTGATTTTGGTAGTAGGCGAATATGGACATGAACATGAAATGCCCTAAATTAATTTATTATTTATTTTCTGACTAGAGATGTGTCATTCGTTCATTTTACAAGGATTCGATCAATCAGTGATTGATAACCAAAAAGATCGAATCTTTTGTATCTATCATTCGTTTGTTCTAGCCCAGTCGTTAACTGAACGATACTGAAAATGATTGAATGCGCAGTAACGTGCGCCCTTAACTCACTCTCTGACTGATAGATTTCATCATTCAACATACAATTCAATCAGGATCAGGTACTAGAGATGTGTCATTCGTTCATTTTACAAGGATTAGATCAATCAGTGATTGTGCGCCTTTACCCTTAACTCACCCTCTGACTGATTAGATTTCATTATACAATTCAATCAGGTACTCAACTCGAATTCATTAGTAGAGTAGAATTTTGAGTTGTAGAGTTTGGCTCGCCGTGCAAGTCTGCATGACAGCCCGAGTACAATTATTGTTTATTTTGTTGTCGCTGAATGCTGAATCTACCATTCCTTTTACTTTATTATGTCTATCATCTATCAATTATGTAGGTATATACTATAACTCACGAAGATATAATATTACCCATTAAAGACTTGTTAATGTTATTTTCTTAAGTATCACAAATAATGGAACTGACGTTCGGCGATTTGTTCATTGAAAGTGGCATGTTTTTTGCTAGTAGAGAAATCACTGTGATCGTATTCCGTTAAAATTATGTCATAGTAAATTAATTACCGATGCACTTATATGATGGTACTCAATACATCACCTCATTTAGAAATATTAGCCGCATTCTGGATTAAAGAACTTTCTTTGAGTGGAGTGAATTACAACTGACCCAATAATTTATTTCGTGAATTAACAAATTTTAGTTTTTTTGTTCACTGCGTCGGAATCGTGTATCTTACAAACATATGATTAGGATTTGTATTAATTTTCTCTGTAGGTATTATACATGTTTGATTTACATTCTTTAAAATCTGTATTTATTGCTCACTTATTTTACTTTTCTATTATGTGTTAAAATGAAAATGAAACGTTAAAGTCGGCAACCAGTTCAACAAACGCAGACGTTATCCCATTCGGTTGTTACTGTTGTTAGTCTAGTTGGTTCGATCTTCGGTGGTCGTTCACAATCACTATTCTCATTCAGTCAATACTCTAAATGAACCAATCATTCTATCATTCACCTAGGCGAGACGAAAGCGGACGATGTTAAAATCCGCGATTGACCGAATCGTTCGCCGCAAAAAGATTCTATCATTCAATACTTTCAGGTGATCGAATCCCAAAGATCGAATCATTCACGAATGACACATCTCTATTTCTGACCATGAATGTAGACTGTACAGCACAACATGGCGGAACTATTATCGAATATTTAACTAAACGGAGCTCATATTGCCATCGTATTGCCAATATTCTTTGAGTCAAATCAAATAGGTATAAAGACAAAACAGTTATTTAAAATTCGCTCTCGTCCATAATAATGAATTATGATGGGAAATTTTAACATTTTTAACTCCACGATATTACCTGATTACGTAACAAACCACGTTGTGATGTCACAACGTTCAACCAGATTCCTAGATATAGTCTGTGAGATATATTAAACCAGGCTTTAAGATTCCAACAGATTCATCAATATGTTGGGGCACAGTTTAATAATGTACAGTTACAAGAGTCTAGAGAGACCGAAATGCGAAAGCTTCGAGCATGCGCATTACCTTGTAAATGTGCAATAAATTCCTGCAAGTGGAGAAATTGAAATATTTCCTGTTATTTTGTGGAAAAAAGCGACCAAATTTGGTTGATATTTTCAAAACCCAAGATACTAAAGAAACAGGTATAGCTTCTATAACCCTTAAGGATTTCTACATTTATGTTATTGTTAGGGATCTATTTAATTAATATTCATTGACAGAATAATTTTGAATCTTTCTCTAATTTATTTTATAAAATGAAGAAAAACAGTGCGCAGATTCTTACGACTCTTGTCTTTATGTCATCTTTACGAGGCAGTAACCAGTAACCTGTCTTTTATTGCTGTACGTAACCGTTTTCGCTGTACCTACATCCGTGTCCCTTTAATTTTGAGCTAACAACGATCTGTGTCTATTATTGTCTCCTCTGCCTGACTGTCTCATCACAGTTCAGTCAGTTTACCGAAGAAAGTCGGTCACTTTGATCGCCTCTCACGTGTGAAGACACCCTTAGTATCCGAAGCGTGCGGCAACCAAAGAGTAATTAACAAATAGAGGAGACAAGCTCGATAAGCGTAATGTACATATAAGCAGCGGGAGGCTGTAGGCTTCTCATCTCTCTCACACGGTTCGTTCTCTCTTTGTCGCATAGTACATGAGGAGAGGTGACGACGTTATTTGTTGGAAATCAAAGAGCGCCGGGTAAGGCTGTGCTGCTTTGTAAAACGGAGAGAGAGAGGGTACGAGGTATGCCGGGTGTGCGACAAGGACGAAGAGCCTACCGTCTCCAAGGCAACCAAACCGCGACTCCCGGCAAATCGACGGCTTGTCTTCTCTATTTATTAAACTCTTTGGTAGGGACGTCCCGGTACCACAAAAGTACGATGTAGGTATCGAGTGAAAAGTATCGATTCCGGTATCATATCGAAAAGAAAGTATCGATACTTGTATGGCTACTGGTATCGAATGAAAAGTATCAGTATTGGTATCATATCAGCAAAAAGTATCGATACTTCGCTAAAATTTTTTTAAGAGCGGGGGGGGCGGACATTTTCATAACTTTAGTGATACCGATATCGGCTAAAAAGTATCAATACTGGTATCATATCAAAAGAAAAGTATCGAGTACACAACTACTTAGTATCGAATGAGAAGTATCGATACTGGTATCGTATCGGAATAAAAGTATCGAGTAAAAAGTATCGATACTAGTATCATATCGGTAGTATCGGAACATCCCTACTCTTTGGGGGCAACATTGGCAACACTGCTCGTGACTAATAAGCAAAATAAATAGGCAAATCTGTTTGTTAAAACTTATAATTTAATAAAAGTGCTTATAATGGTAATTACACCTTAAATGGTTTTAAAGTTGCTGAGACGTATGCAAGATATGATACAATATAAAAGGATTATGTGGTCGCCATTTTGCGGTAACCAAATGTAATTGCAAACATAACCTAAGTAATGGCATCATCAGTACAAGAAAGACTACAAATGAAGAGAGAACCTTTAGATAAGTGGTCCGTTAGGGAACAATTATGCTTGGCTTCTGCTGTTTCTAGAAGTGGAGATCAGAATTGGATGTCAGTTAGTAGAGCTTTAAAACCCTTTGGCGAACCCAATAGACCAGCAGATTGGTTTCATCAGAAAAATTGCGCAGCACAATATGGGTCCCTTTTGGGTAACGTGGAGACCCCTAAACGCAAGAAAAGGACGTCTAGCGTGGATTCTGGCATTGATACACCAGCTGAAAATATATTAAGAAAACTGTTGACCGAGCGACAAGCCGAGTTGAAGAAGTTACTTGCCGAAGAAAAGGCTGAATACCTAAAGTTACAAGATGACATGGTGTTGTTGCAATCAGGTAAATTCCTCTACACAAAGCAAGAAAGTTATGGAGTGTGACTTTAGTTAAGTTAGGTTCGTGATACTGGCTATACGATACAATACTATAGAGAGATATGGTATGATGATATTTATTTATAGTGTAGCTTCGTGTTGCTCAGAACATGAACTTATGTGATCAATATTATCTGTGTTTGTTTGTGAGGAACAAAATTAATTACTTAGGGAGGGTTCTATCAACCAAGTTTAATCCATCATGTCGTAACAATCGTAACCTTGAATTCTGATCTTAGACCAAGTTGAATTTGGTTTTAACTTAGGTCGTATTATTAACCAAGTTCAAACTAAAATCGGCTTGACTATGATCAAAATCAATGGTTACCATTGTTACAACAATCGTAACTGTGATTTTGATCTTTGTTCAAGTTGATTTTGGGTTAAACTTGGGTGATACAATCCACCCCTTATATGGAACATATTCCATATAACTTTCTCAGATTGCTAGAAGTTTCGATGATTTTTACTTACATGCGTATTTTATCGCATAAAGAAAACATAATTTTCTATTTTAGGTAAAGTAACCGAAGAACAGTTAGACAAGTGGTGTAAAGAAATCGATGAAGAGGAACATAGGAGGGAACAAGAAGCTTTTGCACAGGCACAGTTCATTAAAGAAAGGGAACTTCGGAAGCAAGAAGTCGATAGATCTTGGAGACCAATCAAACCTACTTCTATTATCGGACAAAAACGTAAAAACTCTGATCCAATTGAGAGTTTGCTAGAAAATGAGCATTCTGAAGAATTACAACAGCACCAGCAGCAACAGCAACAACAAGTTCACATACAGTCACAGGAACCTGCAAAGCCTGCTTTGTCACCATTACTTACTAGCTTATTAAAGTCTCCCTCCCAAGTACAAAATGTAGCAACTTCGTCCTCTATATTACACACAGCTATTACAAATCGTCACATTCCGAACACCAATACTAACCCTATGATTGCAAGTTTATTAAACTCTTCTACTGGGGTTACTGTTTCTCCAGGCCTGCAACAGCTAGTCAGTACTGCTATCGGGCAAGAAGCAGGCAATATTATGATAGATGATCAACAGCCCTTGGGCAATGACCTGTTAGATGATCCTAATCTACCTAATATTAAAATTGAGGATCTAGCTAACAGTATTCTTGTACAAGACGGTCCTTTGCCTGAGATTAAGAAAGAAGAAGTCGATGATATTATATCGGAGATAATAGAAAATGCTCATGATATCGTTACAGATCCTGAACAGCATCTACAGTTGGATGGTAACGGAGACATTAATATTAATTTGGAACTGGATGATTTTGAAGATGAAGATATGCCTGAAATGGTACAGCCCAAGGTATATAGGTATTTAATTATTCAGAGTATTTCTTGATATAAATATATAATTCAGAAAGTTTTGAAAAATAAGCACTGGCTAATTTAAAAGAACGGGGATTAGTTGGAATTTTTTTCTACATAGTTACTTCCACATCCACGTAGTGGAGTGGTAGTAATCGTAAAAAAATTCTCAACGTTTTTTTTTTTTTTGTTGAAATAGGCTTAGAATGTCATAAAACGTTGAGAAATTTGTGTGAAAAAAAAATTCTGTCGGTCGGTCTGTATGTCAGTCTCCAATTTTTTTTGTGCGCACCTTTTCTCGGCAACCGTTTAATATATTGGCTTGAAATTTGGTACACATATGTATCATGACGAGATCTGGAACTAGATTATATTTTGCGCTAATTTCGGTAAAGGGTTGGCGGTTAGAAAATAAGGAAAAATAAATGAAGCAAGCTGGTAAGAGTACAGTAACTATGAATTCGGTGTATATACTAGAAGCCAAGATCTCATATTTTTTATTATATTTTCAATCCCTCCCCCCCACTACCCCCTTACCATTATTGAAGGGTTTAATAAAGTAAAATTGAGATATTCACTTTAATTTTGGTACACTTATGTGTTATAATCAAAGATCGGAAGTTTGGGCGTAATTCCGTTACCGTGTACCGTTAGTTGAGGCCCGTGCAGATCTTCTCGAAGTCATCGTTTTTGAAAAGTCGACTCAATATTTGATACCCATGTAAATCCCCAAAGTCGTAAAAAAGCAGATGAAATTCTAAGTCCGTGAAAACAAAAGCAATCAAATTGCCCTGTGCTATTACTTCTTAAAACACCCTGAATACCTACTGAACATACATGATTAGAAACTCTCTTAAATTCAAAGTTAACTTAACTTATCTGCCTGTCGGCTCGTGCTTTCGTTTTCAATACCCTACATAAAACTTCCCGAAACATCCATATGATGTCGCACAGAAAAATATCAACAAAAACACTTGAATCGTAATGAACAGGTCATAGCAAACATCGAAAATTCCAGAAATCTTACAATAAATGATTGGACGATTTACGTGTTTTTACAAACACATTTTCATCATATAGAGCGGCTCTTGGTTACGGCTCTTATTTGTTTGAAAGGTATTCTCCATTGTATTGGGCATTGCTAATTCCTTAAATGATCTGCCCACTTCGTTGACTAACCTATGAAACTAAGGGGTGGTGCCGTAATCCATAGAAGTAATCTAAATTTCTTGATACATTGGGTTGATTCTACGGTTGGTTCCTTGTGAAACATTCTTCAATAATTTAAATATACAGGAAATTATGCTTTTTAATGTTTCAAAAAGTTTTATTAAAACTCTACACGTGTTTCGGCTTATTAGGCCTTTATCAAGAGTACAAGTAATATCTTGTACTCTTGATAAAGGCCTAATAAACCGAAACACGTGTAGAGTTTTAATAAAACTTTTTGAAACATTAAAAAGCATAATTTCCTGTATATTTAAATTTCTTGTACTGTTGGATTGCTTTTTCTCGAGCATTGGCAGTGGCAATTTGTGTGACTCATTTTTATTACAATTCTTCAACGAAAATAAATTATTTTAACTTACAGTTATAAACTGCTGGGCGATTACCTATGTTAAGTTTTATGATTCAATAATGATTACTTTAACAATTTTCTAGAAATGCAGATGTAAGTAGGTAATATATAAGTGAATTAAAACATGGCGTAATTTCCGTTCCTAATAATAACCTATATTATTTTGACAAATTATATAATCTGGTCAGTTGATGTATATAGGTGATGGGGTGGTGCCATCAAAACGGTTTCCGTGTAGGTATATATCTAATAGCCATAAATATCTCATTCAAAAGTAACACAGAGTCGATCATAGCGGTAAGTGTAACGCTGGCCCTCAAATGACGCTCGGTTTCAGATCCTTGGTTATAATGACATCTGTAACAAGATTATATTTTAAGGGGATTCCGTTGAAGGGTTGAGGGTTAAATAAGTGTAAATAGGGGAAAATCAGTCAAGCAAGCTGGTAACGACACAGGAACTTGGGATTTGGTGTATATGCTAGAAGCTAAAGCCTCAGATTTTTTTATAATATCTTTCAACCCCCCACCACCCACCCCTATTTTATTATTAAAGGGGTTGATAAAATAAAATGACTTGACATTTGGAATTAGCAACATCTTGGACTAGATTACATTTTTGAAATGATTCAGTTGTAGGGTTGGGGGTTAAATAAGGATGAACAGGGGAAAGTAAGTAAAGCAAGCTGGTAAGAGTACAGAAATTTGGGATTTGGTGTATATACTAGAAGCGATGGCCTCAGGTTTTTTTATAATATTTTCTATCCCCCACCACCCCCACTCCATTATTAAAAGGGTTGATACAATTAAATTTAGACTTTCACTTGAAATTTGTTACACGTATAACGATATCTTAAACTAGATTATATTTTGACATGATTGCGTTGAAGGAGTGGGAGTAATTGGTGGTAAATAGGGAAAAATAAGTAAAGCAAGCTGGTTAGAATACAAAAACTTGAAATTCGGTGTATGTCCTAGAAGCCAACACCTCAGATTTTTTAGTAATATTCTTCAACCCCCCCGCCACCCTTAATCCATTATTAAAGGGGTTGATAAAATGAAATTAGGATATTCACTTGAAATTTGGGACACGTATGTATTATAAGGATATCTGAAACTAAATTATATTTTGAGATGATTCCGTTGAAGGGTTGAGGGTTAAATAGGAGTAAATAGGGTAAAATAAGTAAATCAAGCCGGTAAGAGTATAGAAATGTGGGATTTGTTGTATATACTAGAAACCAAGGCCTCAGATTTCTTCTAATATTTTTCAAACACCACCATCTTCGCTCCATTATTGATAGGTTTGATAACATAAAATTGAGATATTTACTTGAAAGTTAGTACACGTATGTATTGTGATGACGTCTCATTGAGATGATTTCATTGAGGGGGTGGGACGTGGTAGGTTGTGAATAGGGGAAAATAAGTAGGGTAAACTAAAAAAATTTTAACGTGTATGGTAGAAACCAACGCCTCAAACTCTTCTATGACATCTGTTCCAAATATCATTAAAATTCTATGAATAATTTCCACATACTACAGTGCAAATCTAGTCAAGATGTTTCCTTTAAAGTGATTTGGATCATAAATCTGGATGTGGAAGTAGTGATTCCTTAGGCTTAGGTTTTTTAATTTGTATTAGTGACCATGAACTGAAACAAACAATGCATTTGACAGTGGCATAGATTTTAATAAGGAAAGAAGGAATTCATTATTGAAGAAGTCATTGTATATTTTTTATAGAAAAAAGTTGATATTATTATTCAGAATGTCTTGTAACCCCGATATGTCAAATTTCAGAACGTTCTGACAACTTCAAATCGACTAAAACTTGGATTGATGAACATATTGAAAATATTCATCATTATTTAACTTATTTTTAGGTCAACGAACCTATAAAGGAAATGCCAAAGATTGCTGAGAAAACAGTGGCTCCTCCGACCATAGATCCCTTTGAATTCCGAGAGGACCCAATCATCTTCGAACCTGCAATAAAATCATCAGTTTCATCAGGCAAGCAAGATCCTAAACAGTATATTCCCCATTATCTACAGCAACCACCTCCACAAACCCAGCAGTTTCCATTAAATATAGATCACAACATTGATAATAAAGTTGAAATAAAAGAAGAGAGAGATATTAAAAGGGAATTGATTGCCGAAGAACAACCCAGAACAGAGAAGAGTATTGTCCCAGGTTCGGTTGAAATAGTAGAAGTTGTTGTCATGGACGATGATGATGTAGACAAAGAGCTAAATAAATCTCAAATACAGGACATTGTCCATTCTGCGAACGATTCAGTGGATATAAAATCGGAAAAACCGGAGACAGATGAAGAAAAGTCCAAAATAGAAGGCGAGGAGAGTAATATTCCTGAGAATAAGGATATTGGAACGTTTCAGGAATCTTCGGAAACATCTGATGCTGCAACAGATATTAAGAAAGATGTTAATATTAATCTAGACGTGCAGGATAGTCTGGATACTACAACTATAATTCAGGATTTTTCAGAAGAATTATATGATGATATAAGCATGGAAGTGAAAGTAGATAAAAGTGGAAAAGTTAAACGGGATTACTCAAGAACAAAGAAAAAAGAAGGTATGTTTTCCAATGTAGTACCTCTTTCGCTGACCTTTTTTAAAAAAATATTTATAATCTGTCGGGATCTGGGCTCAAACATGTGCCTGAATCCAGTCCTGTTCCTTCACTTAAGACATGAGTCGAAGTTTAAATTCAATATTCAGGACTTACTTTTTCATAAAATGATATTTTTGAATATGAATATTTTTTTACGATAAAAGAAGAAAAAGATAGCTATTAGGTGTTTTCACTATAAGCAAATTGCTTTTCTGATATTATAAGGAGGTACTTAATATATTAAAGTGCTTCTCAATATTTAAACAGCTTTCTTTGCCTATCAAATTAAAATTTCAACAAATAACTAACAAAATTTGAATAATTGAATGGGCATGTAAAACACGTGGGTTGGCGATGTCGTCATGACTTATGACCGTTAGTGTCTAAAAGTCCTCTAATAAGATGTAAACACACACAGTATTTTACTGGCTCTGAACGGATTTATGATTGCCTAATTTATGAAAAAAGAGTAACGTTTTATGACTATTTTGTGTGTCAGAATGAGTTTCTTTTTTTCTATGTCGCGAGTGTGGGAAAATGTCAGGTAGTCTAAAAGCCGATTGTTCACGGCCAAAACGTTTAAAAAATTTTTAAGTGATGATTATTCTGTTGTAAAATTTTATTCAGAAATGATTATTTTATTTTGTTTTTCATGACAATTTGTTGCGTTTATTTTTGGTTTTAAGTGCACAAATAAAATTATGTTTATATTTAATTGACTTTCATATGAAATAAATGAATTATGCTTTTATTTATCATGTCTTGAGTAATTTTTCATAATACAAAATAAAAAAATAGAATATATATGTATAAAATATTGTTTCCAATCATACAATGTACATACAAATGGACTTCTGAAAATACACACTGTCATAGACCAACTGGGTTTCAAAATCGTTTTTCTATAAATGTTTGGTTAGGTATATTAAAGATTTTCAGTATTTTCAACGATACCGCAAAATATAGAGGACTTAAAAGCTAGCATTTAACAGGCATGTAACAGTTATCCCTGAAATGATTAGTAATATTTTGAATGCAGTGCCTTGCCGCACGTGGACATTTTGAACACTTGATATGACATTTTAAAAATTATTTTGAGGTGAGGAATTATTAATTTTTTTTTGTTAGCTGAATTTATTTTATTCTTTTTATTTGTGTTAATGTTTAAATATGGTAAAGATTTGAAGGACTTACTGAATTTTTTAATAGTTCTATTTAAACATACTTCTCCACGGCAAGTATGATGCTAGTTAAGGAAAAATTATTGGTTTAAAAAAAGGTTTTTATAATTACTTGCTTAGTTCCAATAAATAAATATGGCATGTGATATATCGTTGAAAAGAGAGAAAAATACTCTCTTTAATGCCGTTATTTCTCGCCCATTTCAAAAAAATTTGACAAAACCTCGTTGAAATAAGTACTCTGTTTTGCAAAAAATTTTCGCCGTAAAATTTTCGTCGCATCTCTTCAAATAATGGAGATATTTTACTTAGACGTATTCCACATTTTCGATATTTTCCGTCATAACTCTTAAAGTAGGCCATGGATTTCAAATGTCTTTAAACCATTTTTTGTATAAACAATTTTTTTGCATGACCGATATTAAGTGAGATGTTTTTGATGGCCCTGATCAAATGGACAGCCTGTATATACCATGAGTATTTTATATTTTTCGACTTGTGTTTCGAAAAAGTGCAGACACTCTATTGACAATTTTATCAGGATCCTTTACAATTTTATTGTGAATTTGAATTTTTATTGACTTGGTGGTCTTATTTTGCTGTTTTGTTTACACACATAAATTATTAAATGGGAAAAAGAACAACTCATATATGTTTTCCTATTTTGATTTACTTAAGATAGGAACTGCCTTATCTTAAACTTTCCTATATTCCTTAGAATTTTATTGTTGTCAATCAGTTTTGTCAGTTTTGTGTTATTTTATTCCAGTTCTGTAAGAGAGTTTAAGTATCACTCAAAGAAATTACTCTTTTAAATATTTAGAGTTCACCTTTGAATGGTGTGGTCTCGTTTTAGGTTTTGATATGCTACTGGCTATTGAAAAGGCACAGCTTGAAGATAACGAACTGACTGAGGAAACATTTTCAGATAATATGATGGACACTGAAAAGAAGGATGCAAAGATAAAGGTAAAATCGGAAAATGAGCGTTCCAATAGTCCTTGGACGGAAGAAGAGGACAATACAAATCGGTGTAAAAGGCGGTACTCGACTCCAGCGACACCCGTAGATTCTGTTCCAAATTCTCCTGCGTCAAGTACAGCTTGTTACGATGATGATAGGGATTATCGTAACTGGAAAAAGTCTGTGATGTTAGTTTATAATCGTTTAGCTACGAATAAGTACGCCTCTTTGTTTTTAAAGCCCATAACTGAAGATCAGGCACCAGGTAAGAGTTACAAGTTGTTTTTTTTTTCAAATCAAATCACCTATTACGCACCACAGAATAATGATAATGTATTAATCCCTTCGATCACAATATATGATATAGGATATCAAATACATAAATTGTTATAAATATACATATTATACAATAATACACCCACTTATGTACAAATATAAAAATAAAAGGTAGAGAACAAACAATATACATATGTATTAAATGACAATATATATGCTTTAAAATAGAGAATTCAAAAGTTAAGATATTGATATTGTAAGTGACAAACAACTACATAAAACATGCTGTCTCTATCTTTTATCTCTGAAGGCTTGAAGTGACTTTGTGTGAGAGAGTATTACGCAATGTATAGGTACACTAGGAACAATTTCTTTTTCTGAAGAAGTCGTAAACCCATTACCGGAAATCCAATCTGGAATTCAATAAAGAGTGAAACATTCTTTATAGGATTTTGCAAACAGCGGAAAAAACTATCTATGAGAACTAAAAGAAAAACTATATGTAAAAAATATTAATGAAATCTTTGCATTCTTTCGGTAACCAGACTTCTGGTTATGCTAGCAAATCAAAATCCTAAAATAAATTTGTCTAATTTCTTATTTAACATTCTCATTATAACACTAGTATCCAACATAGTCCCCTATGGCTATGCAGATTAAACTAGCACCTACATGACCCCCTACGGTATGAAGATTCAGTTAAAAATTAGAACAAAGGCCTAAAATGAAATTTATTTACCTTTTTTTCGCCCTGATTCTGAATAAGGGCCAAAAACGTTTCAAGCACTAAGCATTTCCGTTCGTTTCCAAGAAACTGAATGAGAGATTTTATGAAAATGTAATCCATTAGAATGAAAAACAATTTAAGACAAGGTAGGTAAATAAATTCGTTTTAGGCCTTTGTTCTCACTTTTTACTGAATCTTCATACCGTAGGGGGTCATGTAGATACCAGTTTAATATGCATAGCCATAGGGGACCATGCTGGATGCTAGTGTTATAATGAGAATGTCAAATAAGAAATTGGACACATTTATATTAGGATTTTAATTTGCTAGCATAACCAAAAGTCAGGTTATCGAAAGAATGCAAAGATTTCATTAATATTTTTACATGTAGTTTTCTTTTAGTTGTTATAGATTGTTTTTTTACACTGTTTGCAAAATCCTATAAAGAATAATTGTATCATGTGGGTAGGACTTATTAATTTTTTCGTTTTCTGGAGTTTGCGTTTTAATTATTACAAGGTGTTGGAAGGTTGCAGGACAATTTTCTAAACTCTTACGCTACAGAATAATATATAATAGGTAAAAATATCATACAATATAAAATCTGAGTAATAACAGTTGTTTTATTTTTTTTAAATATTCATTATATACTGCCTTTTATAAATATTTTCTACCCTTAAATAGGGGTGATTTTTGCGTTTTTTTTTTTAAGTAAAAAATATGCTCACCTTCAAATTTCTCAAACTTTAATTTGAGCCCTATAGGATTTATTTTGCTCTTTCCCGTGACCCTCTATCTACTTTGCAAAAACAGGCGAATTTAGCGGTCACTCTTTATTTTCTGATTTTGCTCAATATTTTGGTATTTGAAAAATCTCACATCTCACATATCTCTTGAAAAATCCCACATATTCAAATTTCAGTGAGATGAATAATTATCTTTGAATGATTTTCTTTTTAAGGAACTGGTAAATATTCATTGTATGTATGATAATGTGACATAAAGAGAATAAATTAGAACAGTTTTTAAAATGATTATGACACCTAGGTGAATTTTAAAATTTTTTAAATTTTTTGAAATTCAGTGCTTTAAATTAGCATTACAAATTGTGTTTTTTTGTAGCCAACAGAAACTTTTTTTTTAAATTTGTTTAATTCAGATAACAAACAAATATTTTGGGATATCAATAATAATAATAATAATAGTAATTTTATTTGAAATAGCTAATTCCTAATTCATAAATATACAAATATAATACATACACAGAATGAAAAACATAGATATTTTAAAATCACGATCAGATTTCCCACATGCAAAATATCAAAGTAATATGTCCAAGAATATAAAATATAAAAATAAGATCAAGAATACAATATCAATCAAATATACAAATACAATACATACATAAAATGAAAAACATACATTACATCACCATTGAATTAGATACAATTCTAATTCGTGTTTAAAAATGTTTAGGGGCTTGCTATCTTTTGTCAAAAGTTAATCCAAGTAGGTAAATGATGAAAATGATTTTAAAAAAATCTACAAATTCGGCATAATAAAAAAACCATAACATTTTTCATATGGATTGAGCTGAAATTTTTTTCTGAGGCTATTGGCATCTTATACTTTATAAAAAATAAATAATGGGAAATGGCCATATCGCTAAATGACTAGAACTACTTAGTACTACTATGTTCATAAGTTTTGGGATTCAAAAATATTTTTTATTAATATTTTTAATCCCTAGAAATTTATGAATTGCTATGTACCCTTGCAACACTCCGTACATTGAGATTATTAAATTGAAATATTTAAAACAACTTATGGTACATAACAGTAAAAACAGTTTCACAATTTGTTATACCAAAAACTTTTGGAAATTGTCAAAACTTTTTTGTATATATATATCAATTTTTTTTTAACTTATTTATAGGTTACAGCAGTATTGTGTACAGGCCGATGGACTTGCAGACAATCAAAAAGAACATTGAGAATGGCACTATCCGTACATCGCTCGAGTTCAAACGTGATACAATGCTAATGTTTATGAATGCGATTATGTATAATAAAACCAATGATCACATATACAACATGGCATATCAGATGCAGCAAGAATCTTTACAGCCCATAGAAATTCTTATGCAAGCGCAGAATCAGGCCGATACGCCTCAAAGGAGAGAGACCAGAACCAGCGAATCCAGTTGCAAAAGGAAACGCCTCACCACAGAAGAAACGATCAAGAGCAAGAAACGTAAAGAAGATTAGCATTTTACTGTGCATTTTGATGACGTATTCGACTGGAGGTTGTTGTTTTAGTTAGTCATTTTATTTCTAAGAATTGATACGCTTTTCTTAGTCGTTAGAAGTATATTATTCTTTTTATTAGTTTTTGGAAATATCTAAAGAATGGGATGAGTTTTATATCATAACTTCACGGATAAATTGAAAATGTTTTATCCTTAAAAATTTGTTTCATGCTTACTTCGAAGTATATTAGTGGCAGCACTTATATATACAGGGTGATTCATTGAGAATGGCAATCTCTAAACTTGAGGTACTACCCAATGAACAATTTTTGTTTTGTAATGGTACTCTGAATATCACCATTTCCGAATTATAAAAATTTTAGTAATGAATATTTTCCATGAAAACTTTTCAATTACCACTTAAAGAGCTTAAATGGCGCGCTCTATAAGGGTTTCCATTACCTATTTCCAAGTTTTATAGTAAGAAGTAATAGAAATGTAACTGTTACTCTTATAAACTTTAAATACAGAACCTCTCCTTCTCGCTCTTTCTTTCACCACAAACCTATTTTTCTTTAGTTGATGATGATGAAATTATTACATCTTTCTTTCTAACAATATGGAGACTTTGACTCTGTATATGAAATATACATACGTCAATTAGAAATATTATACTTGACTTTTATTGCAAATATGCCTCTGAAATTTTCATGCAAATGCATCTTTACTGTAAAATTGACATTTGTACCTCGAAAAAATAAAGGCGCCACCGAAATTATACATATTTAAAAATTTTAGCTAAAAATTTTTTTTTTAGATTTCTCACAACATTCGATTCTTCATAGAAAACTGCACTTTTTAACTTATTTATATTTACATAAAATATAGCATCAGCTGGGTATGTTAAATATTCAACCTGTTTTTCAACAGTTTTCTTAAAAGTATCAATATGGCGTCCACTGACAGGATCGGAAATAAGGCATCCATATTGAAAATACCAAAAGGACACTATAAATCTGAAAAGAAACTTCTGGGATTCTTATAGAACTTCTGTGCCTCTATATAACCAAGAATGTGTGGTTGGATTTTTCCCTGCACATTTCAGGGGTGGACTTGAATAAATTTATCAATATCTATACAGTGATGCAAAATTTCATTTTGAAAGTTTCAATTTCAATTTGAAACTTCTGAAAGTTTCGTACCCTCCTAAAGTTCTGAAATATCTGAATTTTATGAAAGTTTCGGATTAATCTGAAAATTACCACATTTTTTAAACTTTCATGAAAGTTTCAGCTGCAAAATCTGTATTTACATTACATCAAACGACATTTCACACGTTTTTTTAACTTGTTTAACAAAGTCTGGTTTTGACATTTATTTTAGAGGTTAGGTTAGCTATTCTTTAAGTACAAGAATCCTGCTTTTCATTTCTTCAGGTCCTTTCTAGGTTCCTAGATTCTATTATTTTTGCATTAATAAGAAAAAATTATTTTGAATGAAAAAATATATCACTAATAAATTTCACTGAGGTCATTGATTAATGACGTTGTAATGGTAATGTATTGTGTTAGAGTTTGGATTTTAATCTGAATCTACCAGGGATAGGGACCATATTCTTGAATCAGGGAGTGGAAGATGTGAATGTTTTATTTCTTTTCATTTCGCTACGTTTCCTTCTTTTCCTTTCTCCCGAAATGTGCATTCTCTCTAATGGAGAATAGGGGACCAGGAGATTTTGAAAACATATTGACAAACTATCTACTCGTGAATTTTGAAAAATATGTTATTATTTGTACTTTTCAGGAATATAATTTTAAGTTCTAATCTTACCAAGGAGAAAACAAAATATGTTTTTTATATTCAAAAGAAACATTGAAAACTAAAAATTTATGAGACTGGTTCCAAAGTGGGATTTATTTGTTATTAGCCCTCGGAAATTAAAAAAAAAATACGAGTGTTATACAGGACTTAAGTTTCATACCATTTCATGAAATATTTTAATAAAATTTCACTTAACATTCATAATATTAGGGGAAATATTCAATTAAGTTTCAAAAAATGAAAGTTTCAATGAAACTTCACGAAAGTTTCATGATGCTTAATATTTAATTTTATATTTTAGAAATTTCAGATGAATTTCGAAACTTTCACAAAAATGTCATTGAAATTTCACAAATTTTAAGTTTCATGAAATTTTGCACCTCTTAACGTCATAAAGAACTTAGATTTCATCATTTCTTGAAATATTTCAATGAAATTTCACTTAACTTTCATAATATTAGGGAATTATTTAACTACATTTCATAAAATGAAAGTTTCATTGAAATTTCATGAAAGTTTCATGATGTTTAATGTTTAATTTTATATTTCAGAAATTTCATAAATTTCAGATGAATTTCGAAACTTTCACAAAAATGTCAAATGTCATTTAAAATTTCGCAAATTTTAAGTTTCATGAAATTTTGCATCACTGATATCTAATAAAATTTATCAAAGTTCAATTAATTTATTAAAGCGTTTCCACAAAAATATGTAACGTCAGTGGTCCTGCTACAAATTTAACTTTATGGATTGGTAATACTCATTAAAATGACTATGGTTAGGTGTAGTTCTAAAGTGTACTTTTAGATTGCGTTAGTACCTGGTTATTTTCGATATTTATTGTTAAGTTTTGTGAATTATTTCATCGTTATACTTATCTCGATCATTACTTTGGGGTAAAAGTAACTTAAATATAATTAAATAGCAGTAGAGCGAAATCCGGCCCTGCAATGACCATGAAAATTCAGACTCTGAATGCTAATTATAAGTTGAATTTCCAACCTGTAAAAATCAACAATATTAAAAAATGTGTATACTATATGAGAGTTTATGAATGTGACACTGATTCTAGTTTAGAAATGCAAATAAAAACATTAAAAAGGAGAATAAACTTAACGTAATTTTACATACCTACTATGCAACTTCGCAACTCTTTAGCAATCTTATAAACCACTTTTATAAACACAATCTTAATAAACCACTTATAAAAATAACAGTTACTTTAAGTGAGCAAAATTGTTCATTGGGTAGGGACCAAAATATGACAGTTCATGCCTCAAATAAAATGTTGCGGGTTTAAGATAGTAAGTTGTGTTCGAAGATTGAATTTTATTTTGAAATTTTCCAATAATTTGGAAAGTTTTCATACTGTCAACTTGGAAATTTAGATCAGTCCTTAGGGGGATTTGAACTAGGTTTAAATGATCCTTATGAGACTTTTAATTTTTTTTTAGACTTTTATTAATAGAAAGATATTTTAAAAAGTTATCGCGGTTACTGTGGGGATGGAATTCAAAATAATTTAGTAAAATTCTGAAAAAAATTATTCACAGATAATTCAAGCTACAAATTAACATAAAAATAGCGAAAAAATTGCATTTATAAAATAGGGTGGTTTTAAGGGGTGGAAGTAAAGAAAACTTAATAAAAATCCAGATACCACAAAATTCCGACTGCAAACTCATGGATTTATTCGGGATGTATTTTTCAAAAACGAATGAAAATGTAGTACTAAAAATTGGCAAAATATAATACAATGATTTAAAAACAGGGTGTAATCAGTTTCATGTCATTAAAAAAAACTGGTAATGGGGACCGACTAGACAAACAAAAAACCTTTATGACTTTTCCCTCTAGGGGCACTTTGAAAAAAACTGATCTGGGTCAACATTTTTAATATGGTAGACAATAATTGAGAACCACTGCTTTTCTTGGTCAATGGACTTGTAGTTCCCAATTATACAACTTTTAAATTGTCATAAAAAAGTGCTCGCCGGCACACGCAAAGGCCTTGGATCATCGACCGCCTTTGATGGACTGCCTCAACTGAACTGAGGCAATTATAAAGAGGTAAATAATTCATTCTCTCTTCGTGCATAATTGCAAGCAAATAATGGCCATAGAGGTTTAAACAGAGCATTTCTTTACATGTGTGTTTTTTAATTTGGAACAAAATATTGTATTATTTATAATTTAGAAAATTTAAATGTGGTTTATTAACATTTGTAACATAAATGAGTGTCCTGGGTTAAAAGCTTACTACCTACCTAAATGATTCAAAAATCTCTGCATCTGCATCAATACACAGTTCGGTACGTCGAATTAAGGACATACGCACTTCGTTCAACACTAAACACTAAACTATCAACTAACTTTGTCAATAAAGAAAAATAAAATAAAAACTTGGTACAAAATCCAAAAAGGAATACAAAAAAAAACGAACAAGTAAGTTGTGTCTCTACGCAATCAAGAATTTGACAACTTGAATGGTAAGTCAATAAAATAAATCTTAACTATAAATACACAATGACGCGAAATTCAAAAATAACAAAAACAACGAACGGCGGGATGGACGTGTGTACATAACGAAACACCCACAGTAACTAAAATATAGCACAAGGGAGAGATAGAGAATAGTTTTCTTCAGATCAGATCTAGATCTAAACCTAACTCAATATTCCAGCAGTTCTCAAAAAATTTTATTGAAAATTTGCAAAATTTTTTTTTTTCTTTTTTTCTCCAAAACTATGAGCTTTAGATCCCATGTTATATAAGGTTTTTTTGTTTCTCTTGTCGTTCCCTACCACCAGTTTTTTTTAATGACATGAAACTAATTACCCTGTATAATTACAAAATTACTTAATATTAAAACTAAAAAATAAATTATCATTTACAAAATCTGAAGTTAAATGACATATTTTAGAAAATGAAATCGGTGTTATTTATCAATAATTACTCTCATAGTCGCTTTGTGCCTCACTTGAATCATTTTCGGTCATAGATGTACTCAATTCATCCTTATTCAACATCAGATGAATGCCTGATGGTATTTTTGGGTCTTTCTGTGTTTCAATCTTTCACTGCTTTCATCAAAAGACAGTTTCTTTCTCCCTGCTGATCCAAAAGTGCTGGATAAATCATTTTCCACCACAACATTATGATGTAAATTATATTTTTCTTTCAGTCAGTCAGCATTATTGCTCAGAAATCGTTTTTCTGCTCTTCCATTTTCGTTCCACCGTTCTCCAATTTTGCTACAAACTCCATATATATTATGTCGTACAACATTTTGAATATTTTCTGGAAGCTCCAGCATATGTGGCTGGTTTAAGATTACATTTACAACGTGCTGACATTTACAGAAGAATCACAACCAGATTTTTCTTTCCATATTTGAAAAATATGGTTCCTACTTAGCCTCTCTTAGATTCTCTCTAATCTCTAGTTCCTCTTCATGTCCACCTCATATAAAAAAAATATTTAGATTACAGTTAATAGGATAGAAAAGTAGAAAGAATGCATTATTGTACTAAAATTAGATTAAAACTTTACATAAATTGAAATGATTTAATTTTTTCTCGGCAGATAATACGTAAGATTTTAATATAAAATAACTCAAACAGCAGCAATGAAAAGTACCTAAAATTTTAGACATTTGTTTTACAATGTATAAGGTTCATATGGTTAAAAAAATAAGCGCGGGTCTAAGTGGGTTTAACTTTATAACTCGATGGGAGTTTTGTTGTTTAATAATCTTTATCGGTACCGTTCATTGAAATAAAGAAATGGTTGTACATTTATATCAAACAATATCTATCAATGTTAAGTAGCATTAAAGAGTTTTTTCCATGCATATATTTTAATAACTTTTGAAGAAATAGTCAGATTGTAAAATAATTCAAACATTCCCTATAAAATGACTAAAAACAAACTACATGCGCTGCGAGCACTACCTCGGGGGCTCACACAAGTTCAACTGAGTTTCAATACTATGCAAATTTTCGTCGAATTGTACTCTCCTGGCAATAAATAATAGAACAACTTTTTTTTCTAGTGTAAATCTATTTTTATTTGAATATGTAAAGAGTAGCTGAATTAAAACAGATATTATCACTATTTTATTTTGTATTTTAAAGCAGATCTGGTAAGGCTGGAGTTATTGCTATGGCAGATGATGGATTGTCAATGAAACAAATTGCACTGTGTTATAACATTAACAACAATTCGGTATATAACATTTTAAAAAGTGAAAAATAAACAGTTTAATTAATTCATAAGAACTATTATTTAAAAAATTGAAAAAACTAACTGTTAATATTTCTATTTATAACTTCTATTGGTCTGCTTGGCCTAGAATTTAATAAACCCGAGTAATAATCATTGGTAATATTTTTCCATGCAGTATTTATTACTTCCAGTAATTCTTGGGCATTCTGTGGTCTAACACCTCGGTTTTGGATATTTCTTACAAGTAATCCCCACACTTTTTCTATAGGGTTAAGGTCTGGACTATGACTGGGCCAGTTAAGAACATTAATGTGAGTAATTGCTCGAATCGATCTACCTCAATGCATTTTTCTGTGTTTTCTTAATGGTTCCTGAATATTAAACAATATTTCTGAATTATTTTTAATTACACTGGCAATTTTTTTACAGCAACTCTTCTCGGGAAGTAATTATTTCTTTATAGACTTGCCTGATCATATTGAGAAGTCCATAGGATTAAGGTCTGAATTTCTGAATGGCCAAGGAAATTCAATTGCATGACCATGCAATTTACCAGTGCAGGAAATTTAAATATTGGCTCACGTCCGAAGAAAACTATAATGTTGCCCCATCCTGCGTTTATCACTTGTTCTGCTTTAACTCGAATAGTGTATCTTCTAAAAGCTTCAAAAAATCAGATTTTACACCATACCAAATGTTTCTCTTAATCCCATGCTGAAAACGTTTTTCTTCTATAGTTTGTGGATTCTCAGAAATTCCACAAATGATTATTCCTGTTACGGAGTTCTTAGTTCCATGTTAGATTTTAGATTTCTTTTAAAAGATAACCTTGTATTTCGTCAATTTCTACTATGTGTAAAAAAATTGTTTTAATCAGATGCAGGAGAAAAAATGTCAACAGACAATGTATATTGACAATTTCTCTTAGATCAAAATCCAATTCAAACAATTTTTTCTAAAACACTGAAAAAATTGTTTGAATTGGTTCAGGGATGTTGGAGAAATTGACATAATATGAGGTTATCTTTCGGATAAGCAGTCGTGAAAATTTCTAAAAAGTTTATGATTGAGTTGCCTTCGATTTGGGTATAACTCTCCGAGGTAAAGCGAGTTGGAAAAATGGGAAAATCTTTGTGCCGCAGCATTTTTTGTTTATTACTTATTTTATGACAAATAAAGCAGAAAAAGTTAATCTTATTGACACAAGCTTAATAGTCCAGGAGGCAGCGACAGATTTTTCGCGTTAATATCTATAAAGTTAGATTTTTTTCCAAAGAGAGTTTAGATAGTATCTATAATGAAGGTGCAATTCTACCAAACTCTTAGTGGTGCATAAATGAGTAAAAAATTAAACATTTAAAATTTCGTTTTTCGAATTGTCACGAATTGTCAAAAAATGATGATTCGCCTTCGCTCCTGTCGGCCCCAATTTTCGATTTTCACCTCGCGATTCATGTTGTACGGTTATTGCCGACCTTCTCCTTGCCGTCGAGACGTAGAACGGGTCTCCGATCGCCGTATTTGTTCAGTTCTTACGTTTGAAAAATTGAGTTGCGGTCGTGCTAATCGGCGACTATTTTTAAGTGGTTTCCCGAGTTCGAATCCCGCCCGGGGATATATATATTTTTTTCGTTTTCAATTTTTCGGCACATATTTTTGATTCTTTAATTGTGATTTACTCCGTTCTATTGCATTTCTCAGAGAAGTTTTGCATTTTCCGCCGCAGAATATTAATCTGCACTATTTGGATTAAAAATCGCATTCTGCCTCCGCTATAGGGTGGCTAAATCTTTGGTAGACATTGCAAACACGGCAATACGTAGTCAAATCACGACAATTATATTCCTCATTAGTATTAATGAACGGACAGTATTTTTATAGATCTGTTAATAAGCTTTTATTTACTCCATTATGTTATATATTTCAGTAAGGAAATATCTGATTTTTAATCGAAATAGTGCAGATTAATATTTCGCGGCGGAAAATGCAAAACTTTTCATAGATATGCAATAGAACGGAGCTAATAGCAATTATAGAATCAAAAATATCTGCCAAAAAATTGAAAACGAAAAAAAAAGTATCCCCGGGCGGGATTCGAACTCGGGAAACCACTTAAAAATAGTCGCCAATTAGCACGGTTGCAAGTCAATTTTTCAAACGTAAGAACTGAATAAATTCGGTGATCGGAGACCCGTTCTATGTCTCGGTGGCGAGGAAAAAGTCGGCAATGACCGTACAACGTGAATCGCGAGGTGAAAATCGAAAATTGAGGCCGGCAGGAGCAAAGGCGAATCGTCATTTTTTGACAATTTGTGACAATTCGAAAAACAAAATTTTCGTCCATCTGTTTTTTTCTTTAATTTTTTACTCATTTATGCACCACTAAGAGTTTGGTAGAATTGCACCTTCATTATAGATACTATCTAAACTCTCTTTGGAAAAAAATCTAGCTTTATAGAAATGATTTCATGAAAACTGTCGCTGCCTCCCGGGCTATAATAATTTAAAGCAAGCAAAAATAATGACAGCAGCCAACTTTCTGATTCAAAATTGCATAAACACGAAATGCATTGAAAATTTTAAAAACAAACATTTTGAAAATAAGTAGAGATATCAAAATATTAAACAAAAGTAACTTTTTTATGTAAAGAAGGACGCTGTTTCAGTTATTTTCTTTTTTTTTCTTCCATTATTTCTACAGGCATATAAAGTATGAGCAATGTTAAAGTTTCAAATTCTACTTTGTTATGGCAGAAAACGTAAAGTTACCAATTTCCAAGTTGATACTATGAAAACTTTTAAATTTATACAGAAATTTCAAAATGAATTTAAAATTTTGAACACTCTGTATCTCTGAAACCGGCAACATTTGTATAAGGCATATTGGGCTCAACTGTAATAATTTGGTCTCTAGTATCTCAAGTTTTAATATTTTTCATTCGTAATGACTCATCCTGTATATTTTAAGAAAAAACATTTTAATGGATCTGTTTACAAAATTTATATTTCAACAGGAAATGATCCATTTATCTGTATTAATTACCATTTAAGAGACAGCCTGTTTCTGTCACAAGCATGATGTTGATCACTCACAAATTTTTAAGGCTAACATTTTTTAAATGTTGTTTGTAAATGACTAGAAAAATGAAATTAGGTACAAATTCATCTCCTGGGAGATTTACATTAAATCGATAAAGTGATTGTTTTATTACTTTTGATTTGCTATAATAAAAAACATACAAATTTGAAGCTTTGCTTGAAACTTGTAGTTTCGTGTTTTTTAAAATATTTTCAGTTATTCATCTATGACTTTCTATTAAATAATACTTATTTAAATTCAATAAATTATATTGATTTTTTTAGGATTACATCCTATATTGTTGCTTCTTACATTAAGAAGTTTATTTGAACAATGAACTTAGAATTGTATGGTGCAATGTTATATATAATGTGTTCAAGGAAAAGCGATATTATAGGTGTAAATAACCATTTTTTTTTACTATGAATACAGTTTTCTGTATTCTGCTCTTGCTTGACTCAAAACCTATTTTCAGTAAGTTAGAATTTGAAAAATGTATAGAGGGCGCTGGTGGCAGCTTGAAAATGAATTTCGATTTTTTTTTTCTATGAACACATTTTTATGAATTCTGCTCTTGCTTGATCCAAAATCCATTTTTAGTAAATTAGAACTTCAAAAATGTCTAGAGGGCGCTGCTGGCAGCTTAAAAATAAAATCCGCCTCAGATAAACTGCCATTTCTGTCCCAGATATTGAAAAATTTGATAAGAAAAGCTTTCTCAAAATTTAAAAATATGATACCAAATTTGATAACTATACAAGGTGATTCACGTTTCGTTTTAGTTTCCATGACATAATTTGATTAAAAAAAAGAAAAATACAAAAATATGCATACAGATATCAAATTCGGTACAACGCCAAATTTTTTAATTTTGAGCAAGTTTTTCTTATAAAATTTTTCAATATCTAGCACAGAAATGGCAATTTACCTGAAGCGAATTTTGTTTTTATGCTGCCAGCACCACCCTCTATGCATTTTTGAAATTCTAATTTACTGAAAATGAATTTTGGATCAAGCAAGAGCAGAATTCATAAAAATGTGTTCATAGTAAAAAAAAAAAAGGTTATTTACACCTGTAATAACGTTTTTTCGTGGACACATTGTACATATATTGTTTTTGAGTAGCTGTAAGCTCTCTTTAAATTGTAAATATATAATTGAAATAAAAAAACGTTTAACACTGTGCAATTATGTTGTTTTCTTATGATAACCACCCTACATCATCGTCTCCCTCGTTGGGTCAAATTGTAAATAGACTACCACGAGGATATAAAACGGGGCCCCTACTTTATAGTTTATGTAAATAATAATCTCTGTTATGATTTCACCTAATTGTGCAACTTAGATAAAACTGTCATAACCAGAGATCGGGAATTGTATCTTGGTGACGTAAAAGTCAGGGTTGGCTCTGCGGCACAGAAAGATTCTTATGCAAGTATGATACAATGTATTTTACCTTGTACTTTTTTTAGAGAATTCCGTAATATCTAAAGTTAATATGGTCAGTTTATTATAAACATTCACTCAAAGAGGCGGTATTAGGGGATGTAACATTGAACTAAAACACACACATGTATTTTTCACTACCTTAAAGTAACACACACATATGTAATTTTTTAGACCTATAACGAATATAAAAGTATATAATTAATATTTGTTCTAAATGTTCTGAAGTTAACCTTCGCCGCCTGTCATTAAAAATCACAAATGTCTAGCCGTCACCCCGGAGCACTCACGAAAGCATACGAAGACGAGTGAGTTCTCCGAGTGTGACGTTTATTTTAGACTATTTGTTTTGTCTACGCATTACACTCGGAGAACTGACTTTTATAACCTTACTTTCTATCGTTTTTTTTATTAGTTAAGTTTGCGAAAATGGGTGACTGTGCAATAAAGTGCAATATTTGTTTAAAACAATTTACATTAAAGTGCAATTTGTCGAAACACTCAAAGGAAGTTCATATTGAAACAATTCAATTTACTTGTTTTGAATGTGGCGAGAACTTTAAAAAGAAATTTAATTTAACTCGCCACATTAGTAGGAAACATACGGCTGTTAACAAAACTTTACCTCAGATTAAATGTGTAATGTGCAGTTATCATTGCGAGAAAAAAAATATGATAGATCATTATCATTCTGTCCATGTATCGGACAAAACAGACTAACAACGCAGTTACTCATTATAGGTGGAGAGCCGGCTGTATAGATTTCCTATGAATAAGATACATAAAAATCTTTATGTGAGTGAGTAAGTACTACCACAGACTCACAGGGAGCCACTTTTCATTTTTGCAAATTTTGCCCGCGTCATGGAATTCTGACGTCACTTCCGGTCACGATTTTTTGTGTCATCGAATACATGAATAAAACTTACGTCAAAATGTAGGTTTTGAGGTATACAATGAGATTGTAGTAGGCTGCCAGGCTTAATTTGCCCGCAACCCTGAGACACCCTCGATTAAAGTATTTTTTGTCTGTTTTCTTAAGTCATCGAATACATAAATTATTATTTTTTTAAGTTAAAGTACAAGCCTTCTAGTTATTAAAAAAAATAGGCTGCCTCTTCTTATTTGCCCGCATCCTTCCATTTTGACGTCACTTCCGGTAAAATCCCATGACACGGGCAAAATTTGCTTATATGAAAAATGGCTCCCTGTAGGTCTGTGGTAGTACTTACTCACTCATACAAAGTTTTTCATGTATCTTGTTCTTAGGAACTCTATACAGCAGGATCTCTACCTATTATTATGTCACCATGATGGGTTGTACAAAAAGTCTGTAAAAAATATTCGGCATTTAAAGTTGTTAGGCAGTAATAAAATAAATGGTTACTGCCCGGCTAAATTAAATGTATGAGAGAACAGAGAAACTGGATACATTTAAGTCAATTTTACGAGTACTCATGTAGGTTATGGAATGGGTCTTGGGAGAATGACACTTTCCAAAAGCGAACAAGAAGAAATCGCTGCAAAAATAAGGCAAAAAATTCCATTTGACGAAATTTTAAATACGGTAAGAGATAGCATATCGAAAGATACTTTAGAACGTATCCAGAAAGTTGCCAATAAAGCCACAAAAAAGCTTTATATCGACAAAAAAGAAAAGAAAAAATCCTCAATCGCCACAGCCTTGATAATAATGTGGTTTTTGATGAAGTATAATTTTAGAAATATTTTATAATGAATACATATTTTTTAATTTTGTTTTAAATGGAAGAAATACAGTTTTGTTCTGTGATAATGTTTTATGTTATTAGCCTAATTTCCCGCTAAGTGCTCCGAGGTGATGTTAAGGTTATACTACTAGTTGCTGTCACACTCGGAGAACGCAGTTGACTTCGGCTACTTTCGTGAGTGCTCCAGAGTGACGGCTAGACGTTTGTTTAAAAATCCATTTATAATGAGAAAAAGACCGCTCAATGTCAACAGATGTCATCGGGGCGTACTTAAAATATGTGAAATTTCTTAAAGTCAATATAAATAGATTCAGCAATTCTATGGAGTCCATGTGCTAGACATGACCATATGAGATATGTTTCCTTCATAATTCATCCTGCAGCTTTCATATAATTCACTCCATCAGTAAGAAATAAGTCCTAGTCCTTATTTTCTATGTAGACTTGAATTCACTGCCTTCGCTATAATGTGACAATTTGTTTTCTACAACTTTAGAGACGATCAAGTGTCCACGCACTGAACAATTTTCCTCCAATGCACCCACTGAAACATTCGCTACCTTCTCACCACAAGCATTGCGGTGGATTCGTCCACACTAACCCATATGTATTCCCAGTAAGCCTAGAAGACATTTTTTGTCTAACATCACACTCCGTTGATAAATATTTTCTTCCTGTTTACGACGCCACCTGAACATTGTTATATTTGCCACTAACACACCAAAAATTGTCTAAAAAGTAGATTATCTAGTTTTTAGTTTCATTCCACCATCACTTCTACTAAATCTAAATTAAAAGTATGTCACTATCAGTAGAGCCACTAGCACTAATATGCTTTTGCGAGGAAATATGTTTATTAACATATGTTTTAGATGCCCACGAAATTGTTTTGTTGCAACTACTACAATAAAGATATGTTCTATATTAAATTGAGTTCTGGGAAATCGCGAATCCACAAGTCTATAGCAGCCTGAGAAGCACTAACCGACAACTCAGTGTAATTTCACACTAGGTTTGTAGATACATATGGCTAGATTTATACTACGATATGCAAAACTGGGATCTGGGATGGTCCACCCTTTCCCTTTATTGAATGTTGATATAAATGCCAATAATTACCACAGTGTAAGTAAAAAGCGATTTTTAAATGTTTTGCAATTTCGACGGTGTCGTATAATGGGCTTGTTCGGCATTTTTTTTTTATTTCATAAATCGAAAGTGCAAGTATAAATTAATGGATCTGCAAAAAATCAGAATCTTATTCGCACGTTTAGTATCTTAAAAAGTATTACAAATTTCCATCTCGCGAAAATGGGGCGTGGCCAGGCGCTACGTCACTATACGCATAGACTCGGCGATCTCAATAGACTTGATGCTTCTTATTGGTTATAATTATAAGTGTTTTTGAAGTAGTGTTTGTTTTGCTTACTACTTGGCAGTAGGGAAGTACAATTTGGTGAAATGTCAAAAAACTACAATTTTCTCTCGCTCCTGCCAGAACGAATTTTCGACTTCGACCCTGCAATTTACGATTATAATTCATCGCCGACCTTTTCCTTTCCGTACACACATAGAACGAACTTCTACTCGACATATTTATTTAGTTACCAGTGTTTAAAAATTCCATGTTTTTCGACTTTTCAGGTTAAATTTGAAAGGTCCCAGAAAGCCATTTTTCTTACGTCACTTGCGTATAGTGACGTCACAAATGAGCGCTCGGTTTTTGCAACTATCACTAATTTCAACTCCTTATATCTCGAGAACGGAAAAAGTTAATAATACGAAATTTTAAGTGTATAATGAGAATATCGAGTACTATATGAAAAAGTATAAAAACCATATAAAAGGAATATCATGGAACAAGCCCATTAAAGGAGATAAAACCACATAAATAAAAAACATAAAAGTACCGTACACTGGAATTTAATGTTGACACTCGGTTGGGGTCAAATGCCTTTAACACTACAAATATAAAAAATTAACTATGTTTTTAGGCAATTGTCAGTATGTTTAACAAATGTAGTAGATTTCCGATAAAAGTATGTTATACTTAGTAATATTTTAAAATGAAATAAAATTTACTTTATCACGTGATGCATATATATAGTACATGGCAGTTTTATACCATTAATCCTTAACTTTGCTTGTTATGTATGATTTAATATTATATAAAAATGGTTTATTTTATGGGAAAAATGTTTTATGTTGCCAGCAGTTAATTGGATTTTCATATTAAATATTATGAAAATAAACAAAATAAACACGCCATACTTTAAACAGAACAGGAAAGTGTGTGTCTTTTTATTTGCTAGATATGTTTTACATGTTTTTGTAAGAACTATATACCATTTTTAAGTTAAATTTATTACCAAAAATGCAATGTAGCTGGCACAATAAATATTTTAACACCGTCGTTTTTCTGATTGTTTGCAATATAGTATTACGTTTATACGAGAATCGTCTCTTTTGCACCAAGATAAAATTCCTATCTCTGGTTATAACACACCGGTTGCCTGCCAATCGCAATGGAACTTGGCTCATAATGTACATATGCTTGTAAAATATGTTATTAAGAAATCAAAATTTCAACGTTTCTTACTTTCTTGAACCTTATTATCTAAGGGACTATTAAAAAAAAATAACCTTTTTTAAGGGGAGTGACGAGATTACAGAAAATATAATAAAGAATTTTGGTTAGAAAATAGTTATTTCTAACATTTCAAGTTCTTTTTGTCGTGACGGACGAATTAGCAGAATGCATTTTTTTTTAAACTATCCAACGACACCCCACTGGATGATGTAAGTGTTCATTTTTCAGTGTATATGGGAGATCCAAAAATATATTTTCGTTATTTCTGTTTTTGTGTTATGAATTTGCTCTATATACCAAATTTCACCCTTTCACCCTAAAAGGTGTAATTTCTTTTGTTTATGGAAGATATACACGTATTACAAGGTGTCATAGTGGAGAGGGAGGGGGTTAGAGAAACCCTGTTTTTGTGGATGAACACCTATTATGATTATTGAAATCAAGTTTAAAAGTGAATTATTTTTTGTTTGCTTATAATTGTAATGGATTCTTTATAGGATTTTGCAAACAGCAGAAGAAAAAACTATCTATGAGAACTAAAAGAAAAACTATTTACAAATAGTTCTCATAGATATAGTTTTTTCTGCTGTTTGTAAAATCCTGTAAATATGTTCCATTATTGAAATCAATTAAAAATACATTTAATTTCGTTATTTGTTCATTTCCATTCCCTATGGATGCATCATTTTGATATCAAACTTGGTAAATATTTGCTACTTTCAACACATCCAACTACCAATTTTAATGCAATTCTAAATCCAGTCCTTTGCACTGGTTATACCTTGATGACAGAACTGCAGCGCGACCATCATTGACCAATAATATACCATATAATTTGTAAGAATCTTTGTGAAACTATAATATGGAACCACCGTTTTTTACTTTGGGAATATTTCAGTACGTGTTTACAATATATAATGTCTGCAAAAGCCATCCCTGGAATACGATAGGTATAAATCCGACCTCTGCTTATAAGACTTAACAACCAAAGGAATCGCTAACGCCGTCTAGGTGCAGCATTTAGGATTCATCTTGTCACCTTGTTCACTCTTAATAAATAATGAACCACACCTTTAGAATGGACTGATCATTTCTTAATCACTAAACTGATAAATTTTTCGTTTCGCATTAAACTGGAGTCCTGATTTTCGAGCAGCTCTTCCATAAAGACAACATACTGCAAAATGTTCCACATTGATCTATTTTCAAATTAAAAAAAACGTGGACAAAATCTAACGATAGTATACAGGGTGTAATTAGTTTCATGTCATTAAAAAAGCTGGTGGTAGGGAACGACAAGACAAACAAAAAAAACCTTATATAACATGGGGTCTAAAAGCTCATAGTTTTGGAGAAAAAAAATAAACAAAAATTTCGCAAATTTTCAATAAAATCTTTTGAGAACTGCTGGAATATTGAGGTAGGTTTAGATCGTCGCGCGTGTCTTTGCCTATGATACTCAATATTTGTGTAGATAGCTATAAAACGTCGGCGGTCTTTAGCAGTGCGGTAAATAAGATGAAAGACGTCGACGTTTTCTGAGTGTTTAGTAGATCTGATCTGAAGAAAAGTATACTCTGACTCTCCCTTGTGCAATATTTTATTTTCTGTGTTTTGTTATGTACACACGTCCAACCCGCCGTTCGTTGTTTTTGTTATTTTTGAATTTCGGGTCGCTGTGTATTTATAGTGAATATTTATTTTATTGACTTTACGGTTCAAGTTGTTAAATTCTTGATTACAGACACAATTTACTTGTTCGTTCTTTTTGTATTCCGTTTCGGATTTTGGACCAAGTTTTTCTTTTATTTTTCTTTATTGACAACGTTAGTTGATAGTTTATTGTTTAGTGTTGAACGGAGTACGTTTTTCCTAATTCGACGTGCCGAACTGTGTATTGATGCAGATGCAGATTTCGAATAATTTACTTAGGTAAGCTTTTAACCCAGGACACTCATTTATGTTACAAATAACGTTAATAAATCACATTTAAATATTCTAAATTATAAACATAATCCAATATTTTGTTCCAAATTAAAAGACACACATGTAAAGAAATGCTCTGTTTAAACTTCTACGGCCATGATTTGCTTGCAGTTGTACAGGAAAGGATAACGAATTATTTACCTCGTTATAATTGCCTCAGTTCAGTTGAAGCTAGCGGTCGATGATCCAAGGCCTTTGCACTTTTTTATGACAATTTAAAACTTGTGTAATTGGGAACTACAAGTTCATTGACCAAGAAAAGTAGTGGTTCTCAATTATTTTCTACTTTAATATTAAAAAAAAACTAATTAAAAAGGTTGACCTAGGTCAGTTTTTTTCAAAGTGCCCCTAGAGGGAAAAGTCAAAGGTTTTTTGTTTGTCTAGTCGGTCCCCATTACCAGCTTTTTTTAATGACATGAAACTGATTACACCCTGTATTTCTCTACTGTGATATCTATCGCTCCTTGGATATAACCATTGTATATAGACTATATACAATGATATAACCTACTATATTGCCATCTTTGTCCAGAAAATAAATAAATAGTATAGAGTTCGTAATCTATTATGTAGGTTGACAAGTTGTTAGTACCACTATTGCATTGCAGATGGCAGGCGAGACATCAAACGTTGTGAATATAATGATCTGAAGATTTAAAAAAGTTGAATGATTTAAAAATACCTCTTTTTAAGTAGTGGTTTTTCTGATTGTCATCCGATTAGGTAGGGTGGAGATTTCGAAATTTGTTAAAATATAAATGTGTTTTCCTCTTAGTACAGTAAACGAAAGAAATAATGAGAGCAAAAGTCGAAATTTTTCCGACATCTGGGATTTTGGATTTTTTATATGTAAAAAAATGTGCTGATCACGAATGTGAATTTCAATTGAAAGTTTTGATTCTAGAATATTTTCCAATTTTTCTCATGGAAAACTCAATTTCAAACACCCTGTATTTCTCTACTGTGATGTAACCTACTACTATTGCCATCTTTATGTCAAGAATATAAATAAATAGTATGGAGTTCGTAATCTATTATGTAGGTTGATAAGTTGTTAGTACCACTATTGCATTACAGATGGCAGGCGAGACATGAAACGTTGTGAATATAATAATCTGAAGATTTAAAAAAGTTGAATGATTTAAAAATACCTCTTTTTAAGTAGTGCTTTATCTGATTGTCATCCGATTAGGTAGGGTGGAGATTTCGAAATTTGTTAAAATATAAATGTGTTTTCCTCTTAGTACAGTAAACGAAAGATATAATGAGAGCAAAAGTCAAAATTTTTCCGACATCTGGGATTTTGGATTTTTTATTTGTAAAAAAAATGCGCTGATCACGAATGTGAATTTCAATTGAAAGTTTTGATTCTAGAATATTTTCCAATTTTTCTCATGGAAAAGTCAATTTCAAACAATCATTATTGTTTAAGTTGGACCGAAGAAAAAAAAAAGAATACTGACGTTGACGGATTTAAAAGGTCTGAGAGAATATTTGATTTCCGGAAAATTTTACAAGAAAATTCAGACCAATTTAATGTGTTTCAAGTCAAAAAATATTATCGCAAACACGTCTTCCTCGCTAAAATTTAAAGAAATGGCTTTTCCGCAAAGATGTTTTGAAATTTTTTCTTTTCGGAAAATTCAAGTTTTTTCCCGTATGGAAAATTCAATTTAAAACAACTTTTATTCTTTGTATTTTTTGCAATGAATTGAAAGAAACCAAGAAATCGGACGTTTTCTATACATATATAAGCCATTTTCCGCTTTTCCAGAAAAGCGCTTGGGAAAATTTGAACAAAACCTACGTAGTCTTATGCAAAACGGGGTTTTAAATAGTTTTTATTCTTGTTTTCCACACCCGCGGGGAAAATTTGGAAACGAATATCGAGATCGGCGCATTTTTTTACATATAAAAAATCCAAAATCCCAGATGTCGGAACAATTTCGACTTTTACTCTCATTATTTCTTTCGTTTACTGTACTATCTGGCTATTATTACTGAAGTTTACGGTACAGATTTTGCACCACCCTATATATTATTTAGTTAAGACCTACCACTGAGTGGAATATTTATTAAATTATTCGATAGGTATACTATTTACATTCGAGTGCTACAAGCTGTGACTAATTTGTTTATGTTTTTAGAAGCAAAAACGTGTCAATATGTTTTTAATCTTTTATTAACTTAATTTGGTAGGTACATATATAGCATATAAAAGTTTGTTATTTTCCAGTAAGAAACTTTGAGAAACTCTCTGTGTACTTTTCGTCAGGATCAAATTTATTTTTTATTTTCTTCCAGTCCTCTGGCCGGTTTTTCATAATAAAATTGGCAGTTTTCTTTACGATTTTCACTTGAGCTTCATTACATCTGGCACAGTTGTCAGTTATAGCTTCGGGTATATGTTCTGTAAAATATAGATAAGTGTCAATTTATACATTATAAGTCAATAATAAAACAAATTTTATTCGATTATGTAATATAAAATTCTGATTTATTATTTATTATTAACATTGTGATTAAAATACAAATTAGTAGTACATAACGGACATCATAACAGCATTATAATCAAAATAATTTTGCTTTTCTACAGTTATTTAATTAGGTATATGACAATTATTAGCATTTTCTTTGATTAAAGATCATAGTGAATTATCAATTCTTATAATTCACTACATCGTGCCAATCACAAATACAAATTAAAAAATCACTGTTTCGCTGGTTCAATGATAGTTTAAATCGACCGCAATCAATTCTTGCTGCGGCTGACAATGACAGGGACAATCAAGTGTATCATTCACACAGATGATTTGCGCCACTCTCCTGCAGCTCGTGAGCTCAAACATCATCTTCGTGAATAATGGCATCGCTCATATAATAATAATATACTATGTTAATATTATATCGAATTGATTTAATTAAATAGGAATATTATAACCAGACAAAATGTTTTAATAATCAGTGTAGAAAAGAAAATAGTACAGAAATCTGTTTCGTAACATGCTTAACTCAAATACTGAATAAAAGTTTTAAAGATCTCGACGTCTTGTTATGACATTCTAAAATTCAACAAAAAAAGTTTTAAAATTGTTTTTATGATAGTTCACTGCGTGGATGTGGAAGTGTATGTATGTTTGTTTGTGTAGACCGTTTTTTATTCTAATCACGATAACCTCTTTGAAACTTAAAACTTTTTTTTCTTTGATACTTCTTGTATAAAATAGTATGGTAGAAAACTCCCTATTGAAATTGGGCAATTTCAATTATACAAAGTAATCGCTAGAGGCGTGTAAAGTACTGCGTTTTATATAAATTGTTTAATTATAATTTTAAAACAAAATGTTACTAAGGCTTTTGATTAGATTAAGCACCCAAAAATATAAAAATGTACAGAATGTCGAGACTGAAATGGTATATAGGGAGTCTCTCACGTTTGAATGAACTTTACGAGGTGTGTTTAATTAGACTTATATACCGGGTGAGTCACGAATTGCGCTCGCCCCGATATTTCCTAAAATATTTGGAATAGAAAATTGAAATTTGGAGGCCTTATTACAGGACTAAAATGCCATCTTTTCAATAAAAAATCAAGTTTGGTGCACATCCGGTTTGACCGGAAATGCCCACAACTTTCGATTTTTAAATGGAATGTCGCATTCTATTGCAAATGTCCTTGTGGATGTAATTGTGTTTACCTCCACATACCTATGCTAAACTTAATTGTAACGTTCTTTGCGCTCACAATTATTAAATGTTTGATAGCTCAAGATCGCCTATAACTACACGAGTCTGTCTGACAGCTGATATTGTTTTATTACATTCAATGGCTACTATGATTTTTCCAATGTTATTCGGTTACCAGATTTACACAGAAATGTGCAATTTTAGTTTCCAAAGCCCACTAATCTATTATCTATTAGCCGCATGTTTCTAAAAGCTGGGTTGCATTGTATTTTGGCTGAAATCTCAAATACTTCTGAGCGGATTTTCAAAATTTTGGTATCATTAGATTCGTATGAAAATGAGGTATTTAAAAATGTTGGTGAACGATTAAGTTCCCATTTAAAAAAACCGAGTTAGTGGGCAAAAATCACATTTAAAAATTTTAAACGCCTCTAGAGAATTAAGTAATGCAATCATATTGCTCTTTTTATTTTTATAGTAACGTAGCACACAAACTAAAATATATTTTGGGCATCACAGCACTCTGGATTCAGAAATAGATTTTTTAATAAAATTTTTAATTTTTATCAAAAAGTGACCAAAATGGATGTATTGTATTCAAAATTTCCTCTAGATTCCAAAAATGTAAAAATATATAGGGTGTTCCATTTAAAAATCGAAAGTTGTGGGCATTTCCGGTCAAACCGGATGTGCACCAAACTTGATTTTTTATTGAAAATATGGCATTTTAGTCGTGTAATTAGGCCTCCAAATTTCAATTTTCTATTCCAAATATTTTAGGAAATATCGGGGCGAGCGCAATTCGTGACTCACCCGGTATAGGGAGTCTCTCACGTTTGAATGAACTTTACGAGGTGTGTTTAATTAGACTTATATACTCTTACGGATGAGAGACGAATTAAGGAGGATGAGGCGTTAGACGAAAATAATGAAAAAAATTTAAAATAAAGTTTTTTTAATAGGTTTTCATATGACACAATTTTCTGTAAAAAATCGAAAGTCATTAGGAAACTCATAAAGCTAAAAATTTAGAAAAACTTTTGCATGTAGTCTTATGGAAAATATGTTAACCCAGAATGCAAAACGGTACAGTTTAATTTATAGCAAATGACAAAATAATGTCAGCAGTTCCGAAAACTAACTATGTAAAGCATTGATGTCTTACGCATATTTTAATATTGTTTCCAATTTAATTAGGAGACTTTTAATAAATAAAAAAATCGCAGATCTTGCATCATTCGCAAGTATCCTAAGCGCCACTGGCTCGGTGCCGCAATGCTAAGGCGTTTGGCTTGCGACCACGGGGTCCTGGGTTCGAATCCTGGCCAGGGTATGGATGTTAAGTGGCGTTTTTCATGTGTTACCGAGATGGTAGCAGTGTACTAGACAGCTGTTGGGTGGCACAAAATGTCTAGTCGCTGATATCTATCCTGAGTTCGAGTCTCAGCTGCGGTAGATGGCAATATCGCAGGGAATGGTCGTTGTGTTGATGTCTATGTGTACGTGTCGTGGTTGAGTGGTGGAATAGCATTAGCTAAACTCCGCCAGGACGTTAATATAAATAAGACGATTAAATTAAATATTGAAAATACCAGATGCGACTATACTGCTCTAGGTCGAAGTCCTATAGGATCGTCCTATTGATATGTCTGCTAAATTACACCAAATTATTTTTTGTATTTCATTTTTTATAAATATTATTTTTATTAATCATATTACGAAAAACTGAATAATTATATATTAAATACCTTCGATAATATATCTCTATAATATAGGTACAACCATTGGGAGAAAGAAACAAAACGGTATCAGAAGGCAACGATTAAACAGTTATCGGACGAAAATCGACTGTATGCGTGCTTAATAGCATAAGGACGAGTATAGCAGGGGCGTTCGGTAATTATGAACCTTCTTCGCATGTCCGTGGTCGGGTCGGCGAGATTCGACAACGGTGCACAAAAAAAATTCCCACAAATCAAACGGTAAATCCTATTATAAATTTGAAAAAACAACTAAATCCTCGATAACAAGCGTACAACGTTTACTTCAGGGGTATTTTTCGAAAAATGAACACGCTTCGAGTTATGATGAGTTAAAGGATTTGTGAATTGATACGTTTCAGGGAAAGCGTTAATTCATTAAGGCGCTCCATAGCGCAGACAATATTGAATAATTAGAAAAAAATATTAGGTATTAAAATATGTACGTAATATTACGTGAAAAGCTGACGTGCTGTAAATTTCAAATATACAACTTTTTTTTTTTATTTTTCGGAAAATCGCCCCCTGCAACCCCTGTACAGGGCGATTTTTCCACGGCCAAGTCAAATCTTCTTCTCTCGTTTAAAATAGGTCGTAGCTTTTAGCAACACATTGCCAACGGGATGACACATAAATAGAGGCAGCCTGTGACTACTACTAGGCCGGCGCAGCGGCCTAGACAGATCTGTCGCTCTCGATACGTTTTTTGTAAGTTGGGTCATATATCATGCGCCCAGTAGTATTTTCCACACTAAAAAAAATTTAATTTCTCTTTTTGTTAATGATTTTTAACCGAGTTTTCAATTATTTAATGATTTAATTTTCATTTTTACTGTTTCTCATTTAAAAAAAAATTATTTACTGACATCCAAAAGTTAGTTCATTAAGTAAAATAATTAAATCTTCTTAAATAATTAATTAATAATAAAACATGATTTATTTATGTCTTTATGACAATAATTATTGGTGCCTTTTAACCTTTTATAATAATTTATTATGGAAAAGTTCCGATTTAGCATTCTACTTATTTTTGGTTGGGACTGTAATGCCTCATCAACCTCCTTAGAGTTGCAGCCGTAACAAATTACATATACCTATTTACACGTTTTTGCAGGGCCGTCGAGAGAAAATCAGGGCCCGGGGGGTTGTAACATACGACACCTACCAATCTTCAATATAAATTTCGAAAAGCGAAAGCTGACATTCATATAGTGTTTACGAAGTCAATTGAAACTAGTCAGTGTTAAAGTACAGGAGCGTGCGCACTTAACTTGATATTTTGATGTATTTAACAACGGTATCGAGAATCGAATAGTAGCTGAAACGGTGCAAGCGAGTCCGAGACTGGCAATGTAATCAGCCTAAATGAACCATCTACGACTGCACTGGTTTAAAGATAATAAAACGGACAGGTCCACTAGCATAAAAAAAACTTGTAAATCGTTTCTCAGCAGTCAACGTGGACTTGTGAGATGTGCGGCCTGGGTTTGAGGAAGGGTGGCGAGGATTGGCTGGCACCCGGGTATTCCTCAGTCCGATTGGTCGGTCGGTGTTTGAGTTATATCAGTCCTTATTCAACGTGGAATCGATATCACCTAGTTTGTTTATAACATTTCTCCAGTGCAGTGAAAAATGGTTTTCAGAACAGCTTTATACCAAATATTCCGCCTAATTCGGTAATTGTATCAGATAATGCTTCTTATCACTCGCGAATATTAAATAAAATACCAAACACCAGTACAAGGAAGACATTTAAAAATTCATGAGAGAAAAAAATATGAAAATTCCTGTAAAAGTTCCAATAAATTAATAAAAGAACAGAATTTCAAAAGGGAATATGTTATTGATAACTTATCCATTATACACGGTCAGATACTTTTGCGGTTATCTCCGTACTATGCACATTTAATCCTATCGAGATGGTTTGAGCAACTTTAAAAGATCGTTTGCGAAAATGTAATGACTCTCCAACGTTAAGCGCGGTAGTAGTTGATAATATAAGAGAAGTAATAAATGACCTCGACAATACTGATTCATGGAAAAATTGCGTTAAGCATGTAATTAAAAAAGAAAATCGATATCCAACACTACCCCCCATTGCGCCGATTATGATTCAACCGGATAATGATTCCTCTTCAGAAAGTGAAGATTCGGACGCGTCAACTTTTAGCATTTAACTTTTTTAATATTAGTCCAGTCAATGAACTGGTTGTAGAGGACATGGTCGGGAACAGAATTTTTGACTTCAGGGCTGTGTTTGGAATACTTAGGAGGTAAACATACTAAAAGTTCCCGAATTTACGAGGTGAGCGGAGTGCAGGGGGGGCCATTGAAGGTCACTTTTTTTGGATTTTCGCTGATATCTCGAAAACAGTGCATTGTAGCTAAAATATTAATCCATTCAAAATTAAAGCTGACAAAATTTCCAGCAAAATTGTTATTAATGCTCCTCCATTAGCTTGACCTCTAACATTCTAAGCAAATCTTACAACTCACTTTTCACACACTTCCAGATGTAGGATTGACTTGAAATTTGGGACGTGTAAATGGTTCAGATAACAATATAATTTGGCAACTTTTGTAAAAAATCCAAGATGGCGTTTCGAAGATGGAGGGTAGTTTATTGTCATTTAGTATCCGATTCTACTGAAAATTGGTATCCGGGGTTTCTAGAGATCGCAGATTACAGACATCTGATCAAGACACAAAAATTCAAAATGGCGGCGTCAATATGGCGGATAGGTTTTATCATTTATCGTCTGATTCGACTGAAATATCTGAGCATTATCGGGGTTGCAGCGTACAATTATCTCATCTGAATTTAATAATTCAAAATGGTGGCGTCAAAATGGCGGATGAGTTTTGTAATTTACAGTTTGATTCGTCGGTATCTGCGAATTTTCAAGGTCGCAGATTATAAACATTTAGTCGAAATTTAAAAATTCAAAATGGCGGCTTTAGAATGACGAATAGGTTTTGTCATTTATAGAGAAAGAATTATATCGAATAGATACACTATTCCAATTGGAACAGAACTAAAAAGAAGATAATTAATAAATAATTTAAAAAAAAAACAAAAACACGTTTTTAAACAGAAACTGTTAAAAAATGCACCAAAAAGAAGAAACTAATGCCAATTATAATAATAATTATGTTAATAAACGTAAAGGCGTGGGGAGCTCAAAGCATCTGGATGAACAGAGAATTTTAGCCAACAGGCGTCCTACGCATTTGCATTTATTAACGTAGTTATTTTTATTATTAACATTATTTTCTTTCTTTTATGGCATGTTTTAACAGTTTCAGGGGGTTTAAATACGTATTTTTGAAATTATTAATTAATTTTTTTCCTTCTTCAATTAGGTGTTTTCACTATGTGCAAATTTGCTTTTTTGATATTATTAAAATGAAGTACTTGTTATACTAAAGCACTTATTGATATTTAAAAAGCATTCTATCGTCCATCAAATTAAAATTTCAACAAATAAATAACATAAAGTTTTAGTAATTGAACGTGTACGCAAAACACGCGGTGACGTCATCGGTTACATTAGTTTCTTAAATCGCGTTTAAAAATTGCTAAACACATTTTATTCACGTTATTTACGATTTACGTGTGATTAAATAAGTAACGCCTACTGTGCTACCCCGCTGCTCAATATGAAATACGCAGATTGCACACAAAACTCTTTATTAATTAATTCAACAAACTAATAGTAATAATAACAAACACTGCTCACAAGTCTTTACTGTCTGAACCACACTACACAACTGAAGTAATTACTGATAACATATCGCAATGTGTGAATCATTATTCTTTTTCCCTTCTTACAGGTCTCCACAATCCCTCCTTTCTTTTCAGTTTGAGTGGTTCTACTTTTGATGAAAATGGTTCTACAGGTGATTCATCTACAGTATCTTTCTCCTGTTCTAATTCACTCTCCTTATTCTCTAAAGTCGGATGTTGTTCAGTTTTATTCGGGGATCCCGATGAACAGCTTGGTTCCTCGGGCGTTTCTAGTTCGAAAACTTTTTTACATGAGAAACATGACGTCTGATTACCTTGTCACCTCTTATAAGTGTGACTTCGTTCCCCTGTCTTTTTAATACTTCGTACTCCTCTCTATCGAATTTGGGAGTTAATTTGTTTCCACCAATGTTCTGTGTTAGCACTTTATCCCCTGATCTTATGTCGTTATTCTTTGCCCCTCTTGATGCGTCTTCTCTTCTTTTCCCTTTTTGTTTGTTTAGGATATCATTATCCCTGGCTTCTTCATTAATATTCTCTCCTTCTATATCAGTTATTGATGGTATTTTGTCCCTGATAGTGCGATTAAACATTAATTCCGAGGGTGATTTTCCCGTCGTTCCATGGGGAGTGACATTATACATTAAAGTGAACTTTTGTAGTTCTTCTTGTGGATTACCTCCGTTCGAATGACAAATTTGGAGCCTTTTCAAGATAGATTTATTCATATTTTCTACGTCTCCGTTGGCCTGGGGCCTGTATGGTGGAGTCTGGATTAGTACCATGTTATTTTCGTGACAAAATCTTTTGAATTCCTGAGTTATGAATTGTCGTCCATTATCAGCTCTGATAGATTTTGGATACCCGAATCTTGTAAATATTTCCGTTAGATGTCTAATTATTATACTTGAGGTAGTTTGCTTTAAAAATCTAATTTCCTGGTACCTTGAGTAGTAATCAATAACTACTAAAATCATGTCTTGATTTGGTAATGGCCCCATTAAATCCAGAGCTAGGCATTGCCAAGGGCCTTCGGGAAATTTGTGCCTTACCATAGGTGGGGGTTTATTGGGTTGAGTAACCATCAAACAGTCTCTACATTGTTTTACAAAACGCTCTGTTTCTCTATCAACTAGTGGCCACCACACTTTGGCTCTTAACCTTCGCTTCATAGCTGTTTCACCTGGGTGGCCCTCGTGTGCCAATTCTAGGACTCGTTTCCGCAGAGTCTGGGGAATGACAATTCAGTTGCCTCTTAGTAATATTGGTCCCAGAGTTGTCAGTTCTAAGCGAAATGGGAAATATGCATTTTTATCTTTTGTCTCCCAGGAATTTAGGTCAATTTTTTTTTAGCGGCTTCTACAATCTCGGAATCCAGTTTACTGTTCGTTACTATTTCCGAAATTCGCATAGCTCTGGGAACGTTTCTTTCAAGAAGCGTAAATACATGGATATCATTATCTTTGTCAAATGATCTTTCATGTCCTAGTTGAGCCAGTCGTGACAACGAATCTGCTATATTTGTCTTTCCAGATTGATAAATGACCTTAAACTTAAAGGATTGTAGTCTTAGTACCCAGCGTTCTATACGAGCCGGGGGTTTAGAAGTCGGTTTGAAAATCGCTTCCAGAGGTTTATGATCTGTAACTAATTTGAACTCGAGGCCCGCGAGATAAAAGTAAAATCTCTCCACACTCCAAACAAGAGCCAAACTCTCTTTTTCCGTTTGTGAGTAACGCCGTTCGACATTTGATAAGCTTTTGCTGGCAAAAGAAATAACTCGGGGGCATTGTTGCTCGTCAAAAGGACTGCCCCTAAAGCTACTGGACTCGCATCGGCTATTAAACGAGTCTGTCTTTGAGGATCGAAATAGGACAATCTTGGGAGTTTGGCTAGAGATTGCTTGAGTTTATCGAATTGCCACTGATGGCTTTCGGACCAAATAAATTTTGTTTCATTATTTGTTAACTGCCGAAGAGGTTCCGTAGCGCTTCCAATGTCAGGAATAAATTTTCCCAGGTAAGTTACCAACCCCAGAAAACTCCGTACTTCTTCTTTTGTTCCCGGAGGTCTAAAATTTAAAATAGCTTTAACTTTGTCTTCGTCGGCATCAATGCCTCTATCAGAAAGTTTATGGCCGAGAAATTTCAGTTCTTTAGTTTTCTTTATGGATTTATTTTCATTTAGAAGAATGTTATTATTGTTCAGAACTTTGATTACCTCTGCCAAACAACGATCGTGTTCCACTTCAGTGTCGCCAAATACAATAATATCGTCCAAGTAATTAAGACAGTTCTTGCAAGGGGATAATATTCCTTCTAAAACCCGTTGAAATATTTCCATAGCTGAATTAACGCCGAACATCAGCCTCTTGTACCGAAACATCCCTTTGTGGGTAATGAATGTGGTAATTGGACGGCTTTCCTCGTCGAGTTCTAGCTGGTGGTAAGCGCTGACTAAATCTAGCCTGGAGAAAAATTTTGCACCTCGTAGTTTTGTCATAAATGAGTCAAAGGTAGGAAGTGGATAGTTTTCTCTTAGAATTGCCTCGTTTGCTCTTCTCATATCAACGCATATCCGAATATCACCTTCTGTTTTAAAAATAATAACTATTGGGGAAATCCACTCGCTTGGCCCAACAACCCGTTCAATTACGTCACTTTCCAATGCTTCCCTTAGTTTGTTTTCCACTTGTGCTTCAACAGCAATCGGAACTCTTCTAACTGGTTGCTTTACTGGTTTAATCCTGGGATTAATGGTTAATTTTACAGAAACGTTTTTAATTTTTGGAAAAATGGTTCCTTTTTTTACCTGGTTAACATTTACATTAAGGCCTAATTTTAAAACCCCTAACTATTGTGCGGTTTCCTTTCCTAGAGGTGAGATTTCTCCATTGGGAACGACATAAAAGAATGCCAACATTTCAGAGCCGGTTGGTAACCCGATCGTGGTTTGGAATTTATGACTTATTTTAAGAGATTCAGCGGCACCATAGGGGTTTAAATTATCGTTAGTTTCTGGATCTATGTCCCACATTTCGGCGTTCTGCTTTTGCAATTTCTCCCAATCCTGACCTTTAATTATATTAACTTTGCAGCCTGAATCGATTAGAAGAGTAATAGGGGCTCCTCCTATTCGATATTCAATCAACTCATCACGGATTGGTAACCCATGCTGACGAATTTCATCAATTTTAAAACATTCAAATTTCTTGATAGCGCTTGTTTCTTCCGAAACAACTTGTCTCCTGTCCGCTTCCACAAAATTTACGCTAGTATTAGGTCTCTTACGCTTAAAAGGTGTATTTCCTTGGAAACTGGGTAGCCTTTTATTTCCTCTTGATCGAGAGTAAAATGTCCTTGAGATCCGCAATTAAAACATTTTCCATTTTTAGCTGGACATTCTTTTGCATTGCTTGCGTGTCCCTGTCTTCCCCATCTAGTACAGTTGTTACTAGGCTGTTTATTAGACCACATAATTTTATTAACGGATGATAAGTTCCTTGGGAGCTTTTTGACTTCATAGCTTCCGATTGGCTGGCCGTTTGTTCATAAACTTTACAAAGTTCGATGATTTCTTCTAATGTGCGCTCCTTTTCTAACAGTTTTTTCTTTAATTCGACCGGTGCCCAAAAATCTATAAGTTTGTCTTTCAAATTAATTTCTTTGGATTCCTGAGCCGTTGTACCAAAAGTACATTTTGATGCTTGTTTTCTTATCTTTAGTAAAAACTTATTAAAGTTTTCACCCTCTTCGGGCTCCATTTTTCTAAAGACGTGCCTTTCAAAAGTAGAATTTTGAACGGGGGAGAAATATTCTGTGAGTTTCTCTATCAAAATCTTAAAAATGTCTATGTTTTTGTCCGGGTCATAAGGTACAATAGCCCCTGGTAAATTATAGGCAACTTCCTGAAGTTGTGTGCCGCCAATATGAAGTAATTTATTTCTCTTCTTAAGCGGATCTAGAATTTCCTCCGATGCCAGATATAGCTCTATAGATCTTAGCCGTTTCTCCCATTCTGCTCGAATCAAAGCCTTATCAATACTTTCGCAAAGAAATGATTTTATTCCGGAATCAGCCATTAGTATTCACTTTACAGCGTAACTGAAAGGAAATGACCCCAGTTAGTTGAAAGGCAATTTTATAGCTAGCTAGTAACGTTCGGTTACTTGATAATTGTCATTATCTTTTTTTTCCTTTACAACATACTTTGTACATGGCTCACAGCCAACATCACGCATGGCTCACAGCCAACATTGCGTATGGCTCACAGCCAACATTGCGTATGGCTCACAGCCAACATTACGCATGGCTCACAGCCAACATTACTCATGGCTCACAGCCTACTTTGACATGGCTCACAGCCTACTTTGCATATGGCTCACAGCCTACTTTGCACATATACATATTGAAACACATTCTTTGTAGGATTTTGCAAACAGCGGAAAGAAAAACTATCTATGAGAACTAAAAGAAAAACTATATGTAAAAATATTAATGAAATCCCTGCATTCCATCGATAACCTGACTTCTGGTTATGCTAATAAGTAAAAATTCTTATTTACCATTCTCATTATAACACCAGCATCCCACATAGCCCCTACGGCTAGGCAGTTTAAACTAGTATCCACATGATCCCCTATGATATGTAAATGCAGTTAAAAATGAGAATAAAGGCCTGAAATTAATTTACATATTTATTTCCTACGAAGACCAAAATAAAATAAAATAAAAACACACTTTACTATTGTAATATTTCACATTTCCTTATTTCTTAAATACGCCGTACGTTATTTCAAAAATTCTGCATCTGGTTAAGGATTTCTCAAAATAAGCAAAGCATTTTATGAAGAATGATTTTATTCTCTTAAAATGCGAACCAAGAAAGATTACAAGTATCGTTAGGTTCATCCGCAATACCCTGTATATCAATTATGATACCTCAAGATAATAAAGAAGTTTATGCTCGTGTTTTTTTCTTAGTCTCATGATAATGTAGTGCTTATAATTTAATTAGTAAATCCTTGTAAATTATTAAATTATTCCAATAATTAATAAAATTAGTTTATTTACAGAAATTTTGTATTATGTGCTCTTCTGCGCTAGGTATAAAACTTTACTCAACACATTCATTACTTGTGTTTATTTAAAAACAATACGTCTTAATTCGTTTTGTTTTTCAGAACATTCTTTCTTTTTTTTTTGTACACTTACTTTAGGTTATTCCGTCCTCGTCGCCAGTTGTGCTACCCCGCTGCTCAATATGAAATACGCAGATTGCACACAAAACTCTTTATTAATTAATTCAACAAACTAATAGTAATAATAACAAACACTGCTCACAAGTCTTTACTGTCTGAACCACACTACACAACTGAAGTAATTACTGATAAAATATCGCAATGTGTGAATCATTATTCTTTTTCCCTTCTTACAGGTCTCCACACCTACCTAATACGGGATTTGTAAAAGCTACTTTAGGAAATTCATCTGCAAAATTACATGTTTGTGACTCAAAATGACACTGACAATATAACAGATGGCGTCATGAGTGCGTAGTGAATTGATGTAGTGTTTTTGGCGAAAAAATTTCAATACAAAATTAAAATGGCTTATTTTAACGCATTATTCGACTGTTTCTCAAAATTCAAGTGTTTTTAACTATAGTAAAGCATTATCTTCACAATGAAAGTGAATTTAAAATTTGTGAAAACACTTAATTCTTTGGGACTTCCTGCCACATGTATGTTTTCTTTTTAAGCGGTGCTTGGGAAATCTACAAAATATCACAATTAACCAGTATGTTACTGGTAAATAACCTCTACGTCTGTGACTTTTACGTTTTAAGTTAAAGGTTGCTTTTTTAAATAAACAACATAGATAAGTATAAAAACTTGAAATTAAATATTTCGCCGACGTTTCGGAAATCTATTCTGTTTACTTTTTCAAGGCTTTTTTTGAAGAATCCTCTTTGCTGTGTATGATAAATACAGAGCTCTAAGAATGTTTGTTATATTCAATATCCATAGATACTTACTATTTACATAGAACTGTTGATATAGTTAATCGTTTTTTTAGTTTTTATACAATGTTAAGTTTGTGAAGTTCTTCTTTTAACATTGGCAACCAAGTTGTACAGATATCCACGGAACAATTCGACAATTTAATGCTCTACAACTAATGATCTACTGTGAGAACATTGATGTAAAACTAAAGGCTGAGGCGCTAGTAGGCAAAGCTGGTCGAGAAGCCTGAGGCAAAAAAAACATTTTTCGAAGACTTGCGATTTTCGCCAGCTGATATCTCGAAAGCTATTGGGAATAGACGAATATTGAATATTGTAGGAAATTTTGTCACCGTTAATTTTGAATAGAATAAACCTGTTCACGACGATGCCCTGTTTTCGAGATATAAATGACAGAACCTATTCGTTATCCTGAAGCCGCCATTTTGAATTTTTGAATTTCGACTAACTATTTATAATCTACGACCTTGAAAATCCGCAGATATCGATTTTCATGCGAATCAAACTATAAATTACAATACTTAACCGACATCTTGACTCCGCCTTTTTGAATTATTAATTTCAGAATATATAATTGTCTTCTGCAACCTCGATAATGCTCAGATATCGATGTTTAATCGAATCAGATGATAAATGACAAAACCCATCCGCCATGTTGACGCCGCCATTTTGAATTTTTGAGTTTTGATCAGACGTCTGTAATCTGTGATCTCTTGAAACCCCGGATACCAATTTTAAGTAGAATCGGATATTAAATGACAATAATGTACCCGCCATTTTCGAAACGCCATCTTGGATTTTTTTATAAAAGTTGCCAAATTGTATTGTTACGTGAACCATATACACTTCCCAAATTTCAAGTCAATCCTATATCTGGAAGTGTGTGAAAAGTGAGTTGTAAGATTTGCTTAAAACGTTACAGGTCAGGCTAATAGAAGAGTATTAATACCAACTCACTTTTAAAAAAATTGAATGCTCTACAACTAATGCTCTACTGTGAAGATATTACCGTGAAACTAAAGGCTGAGGCGCTAGAAGGCAAAGTTTGTCAACAAGTGTGAGGCATAAATGCGTATTTTGAAAATTGGTAATTTTCGCCAGCGGATATCTCGAAAGCCATTGGGAATAGAAGAATAATGAATAAGAACAATATTGTAGGAAATTTTGTCAGCTTTAATTTTGAATAGATTAATATTTTAGCTACTATGCACTGTTTTCGAGATATCAGAGAAAAGCCAAAAAAAGGGACCTTCAATGACCCCCCCTGCACCCCGCTCACCTCGTAGATTCGGGGACTTTTAGTATGTTTACCTCCTAACTACTCCAAACACAGCCCCAAAGTCAAAAATTCTGTTCCCGACCATGTCCCCTACACCCCACTTTTGATAGTTCATTGACTGGACTATATGCGTTTTCAGAACAAAATATTTAGCTATTATATTAGGTATGAAGTTTACTTTTTTTATATTTATTTTTGCTGTACTAATTCTTTGCTTTGGTTAAGAAACTTACATTTTTATTTTTATTTTAGAAGAAACTTAAATTTTATTTTTACTATTTAACATCCTTGTCCCTCGCCAATCTAACCTGTCCCATTCCCTCATTCCGGCAAGGATATGTTCACACCTTCTCGTTGTTCCTTGCTGAGCAATAACATATTTCAATATAGTATGGGATAACTTTAAAACTAAACCCAATTTTAAATATTTAGACTTTATATCTAAAACTGATACAATACTTCAAAAATATGTTATTGGATAAATGAACAAAAATAGCCTATCTAATAAACAAAAGATAATAAAGATTAGGTAATTAAAATTTTCTTATGACAAGCATTTCTATTTACCTCCGCCCATGTACAATAAAGAGTTGCCGACTGATTTTGCAGGCTTTTAGTTTTTACACGATTTCAATTGTGCTCATATCCATTTTAATAATAAACTATTTATCTCTATAAAAATTTTGATCAGCGGGGGGAAGTATATTCCTTAGGATTATATATACTAAATATTTGTCATGGTAGAAATTATTTTAAGCAGCGAGAACGGGGATAATCCTTTACCTAACAATTTCATATTTATCTCATTATAAACAATACAAGTTATTCGGAACTCGTTATTATTTTCATCGCACCAATCATTTACAAGTATACCTCCCTCGTTTTACCTGATGCAAATACTAACCTCCAAATCTCCAACATCGGGCGAAACCCGGGCCCCCTCAAAATCGCCGGGCCCGGGGGGAAACACCCCCCTACCCCCCCCCCCCCCCCACTCGCGTCGGGCCTGCATTTTTGTGATTAGCAAGTATGCATTCAATAGCATATCCTTGCAGGGTATTATTTTTATTAGGAAGTAGGTAAGTATGAACTTTATAAAATATTGTTATGCATTACACCCCCTAGAAAATGGAGACTGATACGCCCATGACTAATAGTGACTGACCTAAAAATTTGCAAAAAGAAATCGAGTTTTCTGGAGTGTGATGGAATAAGATTCTCGATTGTGTTGTAGATAACTCTAGAGGCAATTTTAGAGTACATAAGGTGAGATTCCCGGCTGAAGAAGAAGTTGGAAAGTGACAACTGTGACAAGTGAGAGGTTAGAAATCCGAGGTGATAGAAATACAAAGTAATAAACATTGTAAAGAGTATTTTAGATAGTTAAAGTGCATTTTAGTAGATAATAAAAATCTTCTGTAGTTTGCAGTAAATTATTAAATGAAGTGTTAGTGTTCATCCCTTGTCGAAATTATTTGGAATCCACGCATTGTGAAATGTGGTTTCAGAGAAAATACGCGACAATATATTATAAAAATATGAAAAGGCCAACATGCACGCTGCATGAATTTAAATTAAAATTTCAAATATAATTCGTTTAGTACTGTGGTTATAACATTGTAACAGATAACATTGAGAGATAAAAACATTGACCTGGAAGAACTAACCCATATTTGTGAGTAATAACGTAATAATAATTAAATGCATAATCTTTTTTATGGAAATTCTTGGGCATTGTTTGAATTGAAACGAGGTAAGGTTTGATAACGTAATGATTGTTCTATTCACGTTTTCATCTTTTATTACACTTAACAGAATGTTGAATTAAATAATTATATTTGAGGGTCTATAGTAAATTACAATTATTATTCACTCATATTAAAAACAAAATAAGCATTTTACTTACGTTTGAATTCCTTTCCTTCTGGAGTGCACGGTCCTTCATCTAAGAGACACTTAATATAGTTGGTGAGTACCCTTTGACTTGATAAAATTTGATCGATGTCAATATTATCATATTTCGTGCTATATTTTTCTCCTAAACTTAATGAAATTATGGAAGAAACACAAAATAATGCCACCAAATAACGCATATTCAATAATCTGTGTCAATAATTTCAACAACAATGAGACTATTTTAACATAATGGCACTTATATACCTAGTAGTCACATGTTCAATAGTGATTAAGAGAAACATTTCATCTATTCAAAATAATCAATTATTCAAGGGAATATCTCGACCTGAATCACCGCTACCCATATTAATTAGTATCTATTATCACATCACACTAGGTACGAATTTTTATGCTGATGAAATTAAAATTATACACAGGTGTCAGGAAGACGAGAAAAGTTTCGATAACGACGGAAACGGGGCATGCAGGGTGATAGATTAGATGACCAGAAAACAAAATTTTGATCCCCAAATAATAGCCGTTCATCTGCATGAATGATTCGTGAATTTGGATTTTTTTAAAGTAAATTTCCCATGTCAAATTATAAACGTTAAGGGTGGCCTTCAGAAAAATAAACCGACACATACTTTTTTCCAGCATTACTTCTAAAGAAATGGCTCAAGTTCTTCATCTGCTTGCCTGAAGCACTAAACTCTACTTGATAAATATCCAAGTTTTGTGTTAAGAACTTTTTTGGCTTATCAACCTCCTTCAGAAATTTTCTATTCCTGCGGCCTCTTGTACTAGGGATGGCAGTTCTGGGAATCAAAGGCCGAAGAAGTTATATTTTTAATTTCTTCAGAGAGCAAAGAGGTGTACAGCTGCTCCTGCTGTTTTTCCGGAAGAACATTTGTCAAATTTTGTAAATTTTCTCCCGCTTGTGTTTTAGATGTGGAATCTCATGCATACAGGGTGTAATATTAGTTTCATGTTATTAAAAAAACTGGTAGTAGGGAACGACAAGACAAACTAAAAAACCTTATATAACATGGGGTCTAAAGCTCATAGTTTTGGAGAAAAAGAAAATAAACAAACATTTCCAACATACTTAACAACATAATTTGAGAACTGCTGGCATACTGGGGTAGGTTTTATTGCCTCCCGTCTTGTCGCACATGATACTCTGACATTCGTGCAAATAAGCATGCTGACAAAGCAGTTAAAAGCGACCGACAAAGAACATCGCTATGTTCTTTGCTTCTTCGCGGCCAAACTATCTTATTACGCATGCTATACTCTTCCTTGTAATATTCTCAAGTAATAATTTCAGTTTGTGTCCTTACGTACACACGACGCGACCTACCCGTTCCTTAGTTTTATCTGTTGCTTTTGTTCTTTTTGAATTTTGTGCCACTTGTGTTAAGATTTATTTTATTGACTCATCGTTCAAGTCCTTAGTACTTGGTTACGTAAGACACTACTTCTCGTTAGTGCTTTTTGTGTTACTTTTGGATTTTGGACCAAGTTTTTCTTTTTGTTTTCTTTATTGATAATAACGTTAATTCACAGTTTAGTGTGGTGTTTTAATACGCAGATTTTGGACATTATGGGAGATTACACCTATCCAGAGCTCGCGGATATGCACTTGGTGTATGGAGGAAGTGGTGGAAATGCAGCTGGTGAGGAAGAGCTTTAGAACAATTGCAACAACGTATTTTAATGTGCATAGAAACTATAAAAAATGATCCTGATTTACCAAATGTGTTGAACGGAGTGCATATGTCCTTAGTTCGACGTGCCGAAATGTGTATATGTGGAGATGGAGGTCATTTCGAACAATTTTTGTGAAAAATTCAAAAGAATTATTCAGTTATTGGGTGTTACCTACTGGGCATTAAAGGTATGATTATTTTTATTATTATTATGATTATTATTACTATTATTATTATTTTTTTCGGCTTGCCCCTTGCCGGACAGGGCTTCCGTGCTTTCCGACCGATACCACTTGGTAGCCGCGCCTGCCACAATTACAGCCACTCCCCACAACCTGTGGGGTTAGTGACTATAAATACCAGAATCGTGTGCCCTAAGTAGACGAAGGGACCCCAAGACAACCGCCTTCTGCATTTGGCCTGCCAGCCATTCGGCTGATTTCTGACAGGCTGGTATTGTCTTCAGTTCTGAGAGCAGCGTAGGCTTCATAGCTCCGAGTACACCGATTATTAGGACGACCATCTTGGCCGAGTAGCCTGGGTACAGCACTTGGAACTCGTACAGGAGATCACGGTATTTGGTCCGTTTTTCCTCCTCTTTCAGAGTGATGTTTGGCTCAGCAGGTGCCGGGAACTCGATCACAAACATTACCTTGTTTTGATGGTCGAGGAGGACTATATCAGGATTGTTGGCTTGAATCGGCCGGACTGTCGGGAACGAGAAGTTCCAATAAATTCGGCACCTCTTGTTCTCGACAACGGACTCGATGTCTCCGATGACATAAGGCAACACTGGTGTCTGGTCTACTCCGTATCTATTTTTTTTTTTTTTTTTTTTTTACAAAAGCCAGTCGCCCTTCTCTCTGTCTCCGATGCCAGAGAGGGTGCGCTGGTAGTACCAGAGACCACTCTCTACGCCGTAGAGTCAGTGATCACTGGGTCCGCAAGTCGTGTGCTCTGAGCAGACGTAACGATCCAAGAATAACGGCCTTCTGCATGCTTCCGGCCAAGATTTCTGCCGAGTTTCGACACGCCGGTATCTTCTTCAGTTCTGAAAGCAGTGTTTGTCTCACTCCACCGAGGGATCCTATAATAAGTACCACCAACTTAACAGTGTGGTCTGGGTAGAGTCTGCGGAGCTCGAAGAGAAGGTCTCGATATTTAGTCCGTTTTTCCTCCTCTTTCAAAACAATGTTTGTCTCCGCTGGAGCAGAGAATTCAATAACAAACATTGTCTTGAGTTGGTGGTCGAGGAGGACTACGTCAGGCTTATTTGCCTGTATTTGTCTGACGGTAGGGAACGAGTAGTTCCAATAAATTAGGCACTGCTCATTCCCCACAACGGACTCAATATCCTCCGGAGCATATGGCAGCACTGGTGTCTCGTCTATCCCATACGAATGCCGTAGATGATAATACAGCACTCGTAATGCTCCGTCATGTCTATGAATATAGGCCGAGACTGCGTATGCCGGACAAGCTGACAACAAGTGCATTAGCGTCTCCGGCGCCCTTCGGCAGGCCCTGCAGTTTATATCAGGGACCTCCATACCCAAGACATGACTTCGATAGACGAGTGTGTTAAAGACACCGTCTTGACAAGCCATGATGAACCCTTCGGTCTCAGACTTCAGCCCAGCTGACCTTAGGAAAGCAAAGGTCAGCTTCTCAGATAAGCCTCTGTCTTCAAAGTTCTTGTAGAAGACACCATGTAAGGGTTTATCCTTGTGCAGCTGCAGAAGTCTGTGTTGTTCTGCTGCTTTTATGTGGGCCTTTAGCTGAGCGGGTTCCAGTTCGGTAACAGAACTTGGGCTTACCCGCTCAGTGTCGAAGTCGAGACCAAGCTCATCGGCTGCTCGCTGTGCTGCCTTCAATAGAAATGCTCCTACCCCTGCATTTTCATGGTCGCGAACCATGCAGAGGAGGGGATCCGAACTCTTGATAATTTTGCAGGCTCCATCCAGAGCACACCTGTTATGCAGATACTCCAAACTCAAGAGTCCACGGCCTCCCTGCTGTCGTGAGAGATACAACCGCGGAACGGACGATTTTGGATGCAAACTTCGATTGATGTGCATCATCTTCCGGGTTCCTACGTCGAGTTGGCGCAGCTCGCTTTGCGTCCACTTCACTACCCCAAAGGAGTAGAGAATTATCGGAACGGCAAGCATGTTTGTTGCAGACACCTTATTCTTCCCCGACAGTTCTGAGGACCAGATCTGTCGGAGAAGGTGCTGATACTTGCCGCGGAGAGCGTTTTTCACCATTGACACTTCTTGGGTGGAGCGTTGCTCAACACCCAAGTACGTGTACGACTCTCCGGCATCTAGATGGTGCAAGATGCTTCCGTCTACAAGCTGCGCATCCTCTCCGTAGTTACCACATCGTCCTCTCTTGAGATGAACCAGTGCACATTTGTCCAAACCAAACTCCATACCAACAGCCTGAGTGTACCCCTGTACCACCCTGAGAGACTGATGTAAGTCCCTCTCGCTAGAGGCATAGAGTTTAAGGTCATCCATGTAAAATAAATGGGTGACCTTATGCCTCCTATCTCCGGGGGTACCGCAATTGTAACCACGGGTTCTGCGAAGTTCAACGGATAACGGCAGTAGTGAGATGCAAAATAAAAGGGGGCTAAGGGAGTCGCCTTGAAATACTCCCCTTTTAAACACAACCGGCTCCGTCTGTACTCTGACATTACCTGATATTATAGTAAAGCGAGTCTTCCAGAGCGGCATGAGTTGTTCTATGCACCTCACTACGGGACCGGGCACCGCAAGACATTGGAGCAAGCAATTAGCTCATGGGATGTCATATCGAATGCCTTGCGGTAGTCGATCCAGGCCATAGAAAGGTTCCGCTTATACTGCACGGAGTCTTGCGTGACACATCTGTCAATAAGCAAGTTCTCCTTACAGCCAGCGACACCCTTCTTAGACCCACGTTGCTCGTATATCCGTTCGTATACCGGGCCAATTGCTTGGAGTACGCGCATGTACAAAATACGTGTGAATATCTTGTAACATGTGTTTAAACAGGTTATCGGTCTGTAGTTTTTTGGGTCGGACAAATCTCCGCTTTTAGGGAGTAGCACGGTTCGCCCCTCGACAATCCAGGAAGGAATTTGCTGCTCTCCATTTAGCCAAGAGGTAAAAATTCTGGCTAAATGGCGGTGGGTGCTTGATATTTTTTTCCACCAAAAGTTGTTGATCCCATCAGGACCAGGAGCAGCAAAGTTCTTGGAGCCTTCAAGAGCTCTTCGAACCTCTTCCGTCGTTATCGGTTGGCACACTGCTTGAGGCTGCTGTAGTTCTTGACAAAAAGCTTCGAAGTGTGCCAGGGCTGGAGTATCTTGGTCTAGTGGACGCTTCTGCTCGTAAAGCGCTTTCCAGAAGTTTTCCACCTGATCTACGGTCGGCGGATTCTCAACAATACGCTCAGGAGGTTGAAACAGACGAGACGGTTTCTTACGGAAAATATTGTTTTCCACTACCGCTCTCGCCCGCCTTACTAGCGACTTTTTGCAAGCCACTAGCATCCGTATCCGATCAAGACAATGTTGCTTGGTGGTAAGCAGCACTGCCATGTTGAGCATGTGATGGATTCGCCTTAGGTTGGCGGCTATTCGTCGCACTTTTGGCGTGAAAGGCCTGTTGTTCTCCACATAATCCATCACACATTGGATACGGGAAGCGTACTGTCTCGCCGACCGGATCTTAGCCTCCATCTTACGTATGCGCCGGTCAGCTCTCTCCTGTGGAGAAGCAGTGTTATTCCGCCTCTCCACCGGACAGAGTCGACTCGCGGCGTCATAGACAGCACAGTTGATGTGCCAGATGTCAGCCACTTCCGGAAAAACCCCACTAAGTTCTGCGTCCACTCTGGCCAGATCTTGTGGTCGAGGGGGCTTCTGGTGGTGTAGCCCCCTTCTAGATCTGATACCCTCTGGTATGAGTGGAACGTCTAAAACCACCTCCTCGACCAGCTGATCGAGTGGCCTATCGACCACCTCTTCAGCAGGCCTCAGGGCGGCTCTGACGTAGCCTCTACTGCGAAGGTGAGATACATAGTCACGAAGATTTTGTTGGGTGACTGCGCGATGCTCTGGATGGATATCACACCACAGAGCATGCATCCGCGCCATGTATCCCCTCCGTGCGGGCTCACTGTTTTCGTAGCATTGCATAAGGTCGTCCCTCAGTTCGTTCGTCCACTCAAAACGTCCCTGTCCATTGCGTACGTCATTATCGGGCAGTCCGTCCTGTTGGGCCCCACCACCTTGCCCATGACCCCTATCCGGTTGAGGTCGATCGTGGGGGCCCTGTCTTTGGTCTATGGGAACCAGAGATTTGGACTTGTGGGTGGTTAGCCCAGTAAGCCCACGTCCGACACCAGAGGGGAAGATCCTTTCCCCTCCCGGGTACGCTAGTGCTGCCGGTCCGTTTTTGCACCCAGAGCTGGAGTAAGTGGTGGCGCTACTCACCAAAGGCAAATTAGATGGAAGTTGGCCTCTCCTGCTTTTTTATTATTATTATTATTATTATTATTATTATTATTATTATTATTGTTATCTCTGTTGTTCTCAGCTCTTTCTATGCTGGTAATTTTTCATGAGGTACGGGCCAAGCCAAGCACCCTCATGTTTGATTCAAGAACTTGCGGACTATTCTTGTTGTTCCTAGAATCACAGCTTTTTGTAAGTTTATATAAGTACCCTTGTGTAAATTTAATTTTTTGATGTTTTCGTGTAAACTCATAGGGATGACGCCGGTGGTTGACAGTACAATGGGTACTATATATACATTGTCCATACCCCACATCCGTTTTATCTCTTCCATCAATTCCGTGTACTTCTGATGTTTTGCTGTTATTGTTTTTTGGACGTTGTTAGTGTTTGGGATAGCAATATCTATTAAGTAGGCTGTCTTTTCTCTTTTGTCTTGGAGGACTATGTCAGGTCTGTTATTATGGATGGTTCGGTCCGTAATGATAGATCTGTCGTAGTAAAGTTTGACCCTATCAGACTCTAGCACAGGCTCAGGTTTGTATTTGTAATATGGCAAGCTGTTTTCAATCAGGTTATGCTTGATGGCTAGGTTCTGGTGTATTATATTTGCAGCCTGATTGTGTCGGTGAAGATAATCAGTTTGTGTTAGATGACTACATGCACCAGTAATGTGTTGTATAGTTTCCGCCTTTTCACCACATCTTCTGCACCTGTCATCTTCGATAAGGCCATTTTTAATAATATGCTTTTGGTAATTCCTGGTGTTAATTACTTGATCTTGGATGGCAGTCAGGAAACCTTCCGTTTCTGGGAAGAGACCACCATTCATGAGCCAAGCGTTCGACGCTATTTTGTCGACTTCTATATTGCTCAGATCGTGGGGGTGTCTCCCGTGTAGTGCCATTCCTTTCCATTGGTCGATCTTTTCCCTTACTGATGTAACCTGCTCGTTTTGCTGTGGCGTGTGGTCATTTAGGTTTAAAGGGGAGTATTTCTCATCAGAAGAGCAGATAGCTAGATGTAACTGGGACTCCCGCCTATGATGAAAGTACGTTCTCAAGAGTTTTATTTGATTGTTGTGGAGGTTCTTTAAATCTATAATTCCTCTGCCTCCTTCGTCTCTGGGTAATGTCAGTCTAATAGTGCTGGCTTTATGGTGATGTTTTCTGTGGTTAGTTAGTTCAGTTCTTATCTTCCTTTGCAGGGTTTCTAAATCGGTTTGTGACCAAGTTATTATTCCAAATGTATAAGTCAGAATAGGAATAGCATAGGTGTTTATGGCTTTCACTATATTCTTACCATTAAGCTCAGTCTGACACATTCTTTTAAGTCGGGATGTAAATTCTGAGGTAAGAACTTTTTTTATTTTAGAGTGATCTATGGACTTTGATTGTTGGAGTCCTAGGTACTTATAATTTTCAAATTCGGACATTGGTTGTATCATCTCATCTTCCTCTGTTGTAAATCCTTCCAGTTTGATGTTTCCCCGTTTTATGTTTATTGTCCGGCATTTGTCCAGCCCAAATTTCATATTTATGTCCCGTGAGAACTTCTCTACAATAGCGACTGCCTCTTTTAGTTTTTGTGTAGAGGCGGCATACAGTTTTAAGTCATCCATATATAACAAGTGAGAAATGAGATGATGTACATTGTTGTTTTTGATTTGGTATCCTATATTTGATTTGTTCAGCATGTTTGATAGAGGGTTTAGTGCTAAACAAAACCACAATGGGCTCAGTGCATCCCCCTGAAATATACCTCGTTTGATTTTAACAGCTTCAGTTTTTATATGATAGTTTTCTAAAGTGAGATTTATAGTCGTGTGCCATTGCCCCATTATGTGCGTTAAGAAATTGACTAGAGTGGGGTGAATTTTGTATATCTCTAAGACTTCAATTAACCATGAATGGGGGATAGAATCAAAGGCCTTTTGATAGTCAATATAGCAGCACGATAGATTTCTGTTCTTTCTCTGAACCTGCTTCAGAATGACGGAGTCAATTATCAATTGCTCTTTACATCCTTTCATTCCCTTCCTGCAGCCTTTCTGCTCCTCCGTGAGCACACTATTATTGTCTAGGTGGATGTTTACTAGCTCAGCTAAGCACGATGTTATAATTTTATAGATTGTTTGTAAGCAAGTAATTGGTCGCTTTCATATATTTATTTGCTGCTATAAATTTATAATAGTCCAGGAATTGTGCACCAAATCTGGGTGAAATAAAATTAATTATTTATCCGTACATTTTGATATTTAGAAAATTTTCCGCATCAACTCCGACAAGATACCACGTGACCGAATTAAATTTGCACACACATGCACCGAATTTAAATTTTACCAACTTTTCATACATATATGCTGACCGCTCCTATAAGCTAAATTTTACCGTAGTTAATTGCTTGCTATCGCATGGTATTTGCACACCGTTTTTTTTGCTTGTTGCTTACTGCTGTTTTTCTACCGAGTTATTTATTTCTTTGCTTTTTTTTTACTTCTGCTATCAATTAAAATGTTGATACAAATGACACTGCTTACCTGCCTGCCGCCACTAACTTAATAGTCTCAGTAAATAGTAAGAATTAGCTACTCATGGCCTGATTCGCATTTACTATGTATTAATGTATTTTTTTTTCTACACATAATTTTGAAGTACCTGATATTCCGTTATTTATTTATTTTGTCTTCTTTTCATTGTTGTATTGAATTTTATATGTTAATAAACTTTGTTATTTACCGATATGTGCTTTTTACTGCTGAATGTGAGTGAAAGTCTAATTTGCCGTCCAGACCCCTGGACATACCGTGTCTCCACTGTAGCTATCCCAGCCCTACTGCAACAGGCTGCGTTTAGGAGGCTAATGTGGGACCTTTGCCCCACGTAAAAATTGCAAAGGTGGCGCTCGAGATAACCGAAATCACGCTCAGCGTCAAAGTGACGCTTCCACTTGTTTATGCGCTAGACAAACGGAAGAAAGCACGTCACAAAATGGCGCCATCGGCAGTTTACGGAGAGATGTACCCAGTGCTCTTCTCGATCCGCGGCTGGGCTTTTATACACGAAACTATCCCTCCTTTTTGAGAAGTTTCAGTGTAGTGCCGTGTGCACATTTGCCACACGACGGCGATTCATACTCGATATACTAAATTTGCACACCGCCCGACACCGACCGTCTCAAAAAGGAGGGATAGTTTCGTGTATAAAAGCCCAGCCGCGGATCGAGAAGAGCACTGGGTACATCTCTCCGTAAACTGCCGATGGCGCGCTGAGCCGAAGACACTTTGCTGATTTATGCACCAAGTGACGTGACTCTCCGGAGCGAATATATCTTGACCTAGAAAAGTTCTACGGCGCGTTGAACCGAAGAACGGACCTTGTGCCAAATGTTATTTAGTCCAGCGATGTCCCGTCGTCCCGACGAAACCGACACGGAGCAAATATAAATTAACAGGGGAGTGACCCGGCGAGTTGAGCCGATAGCTTGCTCGGGTTGACGGTTATTAGCCCGCCGCCGTTTCCGCCGTCAAAATCCCTACTCGTCGCATCACTGCATTACACTCTCGTCGTCTCTCTTATTCATACGATTTAAATGTCACCTGATTACCAATAACCGTAAAAGATACGGACCTGAAAACCGATAACCTGTAACTATTGTATATTATGTAAACCTGCATATTTTACCTGTTGAAGATAATAAAATTGTTAATTTTGATTGGGTTGTCTTATTAAACTAATCTGGATCCTGAACTAATCTCCGACTCCAGCTACCCAGAGCAAAACACCGTTACATTTATTATTATTATTATTATTATTATTATTATTAACATTATTATTATTATTGGTATTAGCTGTCTTGTTTTGATCTGTTTATTATTGTTTACATTGATTTTCATAGAGACCAAAGACTCGATTTTTAGTTTTCGATACCTGATTGGGAAAAGTTATGCGCTCAATTCGTTAAAAAAATCCTAACTTAAAATACACAACTATTTTCACTTCCGACGGGTATTACAGTTTTTTGTTATTTCTAATATTCGGAAGTATAACATCCATTGACCCTGAAAAACAGTGGTGCTCAAATGTTTCCTACCTTAACATTCAAATTTTAAACCTAGGTCAGTTTTTCTCAAAGTGCCCCTAGATAAAAAAGTCATATAGGTTTTTTGTTTGTCTACTCGGTCCCTATTACCAGTTTTTTTAATGACATGAGGGTAATTACACCCTGTATTAATGTCTAAAAATATATTGAAGAAAGTTGAAACTGTTTAGTACCATAGAGAATAACATGTATTAGTAACAACTCAACTATTTCGCAAAAATATCTAAAAAGGCCGATATCTCAAAAACGGGAGACTTTGCATAAAGGTAAATATGTAGGTTTAATACGACCCCAACTATCACTCAGTGAAAACTTTCTATCGATGTACCAAACACCCTGTATGCTATGATATCTCATAACAATGCGCCATCAAAATTCTGCAGCTGAAATGCATGATCAAGATTAATGACAAAATTGTTCATTAAATTATTTGTTTCTATATAATTACCCTACTTACCCTTTAGAATAGAGCTTGTCTTTTTTAATTTAAAGCTTAGTGTGTCCTCTTGATGAATTGATTCAAATTGGGATACTGGGAATACTGGGATCTCGGAAACCGTAAGAGATAGAGAGTCGGTTAAGTGGGGGCAAAGTTGCGCATTCAATATGATGGCATAAAAAATCCGAATTACTCCCATTGCTTTTTGTGAATAATAGAAATACTATAGGTTTTTCTTAGTTATTTATTTTTATTTCTATGATAATTTTAAAGACGGCTTACAAAAATTTGTATAATTTACCTAAGAAAGTAATGAAAACTGGGAAGGAGGAGCGCAAAACTCAGAACTGGCTTGGGGCGAGAGAATCCATTGGGCCGGGCCTGCCACTAAGAAACTTTGAGAAACTCTTTGTGTACTTTCCATCAGGATCAAATTTATTTTTTATTTCCGTCCAATCATCTGGGCGGTTCCTCATAATAAAATTGACAGTTTTCTTTACGATTCTCACTTGAGCGTCATTGCATCCGGCACAGTTCTTGACTATGGCTTCCTGTATACGTTCTGTAAAATATAAAAGTATCATTTTATACTTCATAAATCAATAACGTGTGTGTGTGTCAGTTTAATTGCACTGGTCGTAGCCAACTAGACAGTCTTATTTATTTATTTTTAAATTAGGTTGAAAGTGTTAGATCAGCTTTTGATTTCCTTTCTGTATGTAATTCCAATACCTTCCTGTAACCTTATTTATAACTACATGATTACATTTTTGCTCACACTATTCAATCCTATGTTACATAAATTTATTACAATCTTATGTGTCGATTTACGCATTTTTATTTAATTATTTTTTTAATATTCTTATTTTTTTAAATTTAATGTAATTTTTTTTTTTTAAGTATGTGTGTGTTCGTATCTAACTTTGTTTTCTTTATGAGCGCTTACAATTTAATTTTTTTCTTTAATTTTTTTATCTAATTTTATTTTTTTTTATATTTTTTTCCACTAGTTTATTATTGTTATTATTATTTTGATGTATGTTTGTATGTATTTTCTTTTTCTTTATGAACGTTTATATTTCTTCTCCCATATCATACTTATACACTAATATTACATTTAACCACCTATATGTGGTCGTGAGATGATAGTAATAACCATTAACAATTTTCCCCTATTCCCTAGACTAATTCTATATCTATATCTACGTTACAACTATACCTATTATACATAACTATATTAAAAATTTTATTAAAGTCATATCTTAAGAATGTATATACTCACTGGTATTTTTATAATTTAATGTTGATATTTTTTATATATTTGTACAATGATGAATATACTTTAATATTCTTTGTCTGTAGTAATGTGGAAATATTTATTGGAAATGGAATTCTTTCCTGAACTAAGTCATTGTAAAGGTTATCAATATTTGATGCTTCAAGTATACATTCCAATATAATGTGTTGTAGATCAGCAATTTCTTCACAGATGCAATATGGGTTGTCCACCAAACCAAGTTTCGCTTTATACTGTGGATACAAAGCATGGTTACTTCTAAGTCTACAAATGGTTTTTATAAAATTTTTGTTGGTCGTATTTGTAAACCACGGCGTAAATGAAACTTGGGGTTGTATATTTTTGTAAAACATTCCTTTCACCGAATTTTCGTATTGCAGTTGCCATTGCGATTTCATTTTGGCCTTAAATATTGGGTATAAATCTTCTTTGGTTGTTTTAAATGAAGGGTGGTTCACTCCATTTTCTGTCGCATCTTTAGCTAATTTGTCGACTATTTCGTTGTTTTTAATACCTGCGTGGCCCTTTATCCAGACTATATAAATAATTTTGGATTGTCTTATTGATTCGGAGTAAAGGAATAAAATCTCTGCTATTATGTAGTTGCTGTTTGTTGATGGGGTTGTTGATTTTAGTTTACATATGGCACTTCTGCAGTCCGAAAAAATTACGAAATTGTGTTTCTCCGTTTTCAAACAGGTAAGTATTACTTCTTTTATAGCTAGAAGTTCCGCAGTATAAACGGATGCAATTTTAGGTAGCTTATATTTTAACTGATATATTTTCTCTAGGATACCATACCGCGCTTCCTACTGCTTCGTTAATTTTTGAGCTGTCAGTAAATATTTGCTCATAATTATTCCACTTGGCTTTTACATGCTCGTCACATAAGTTGTTCCGGAATGCTTCTGGGACCTTTGCGTAGTCTTCTAGTACACCAGTTTTCACCGGCTGATACAGTTCATATTTTATGGAATTTATGGGTTGGGTGTTTGCTTGGTGTAATAAATGTGTGTATTCCGAAAGATCGGTAAACCTTTCTACTAAAGGTGGAGTCTTTTTGCTGTTCCAATATTTGTGTGTTAAGCAGAAAGTAGTAAGTTGGCAAATATTCGGTATTATGTTACTTTCCTTTGCTTGTAGCTTTATAAGAAATTTGTCACTAAGATATTTTCTTCTTATAAATCAATAATAAAACAAACTTTATTCGATTATGTAATTGTACCGATTTGATTTAATTAAATAGGGTTATTATAACTACAGACACATTTTTCTAATAATAATCAACGTAGAAAAAAAAATTGTACAAAAATCCGCTGAACTCAAACACTGAATAAAAGTATTAAAAATCTCTAATTCTTATGACATTCTTAGCCTATCTTAAGAAAAAAAGTTTTAAAGTTTTTTTTTACGTGGATGTGGAAGTTATTATCTGTGTATAGTATGTATGTGTGTTTGTGTAGACCTTTTCTTCTAATCACGATAACTTCCTTGAAACTTAAAACTTTTGTTTCTTTGATACTTGTATAAAATAGTATGGTAGGAGACTCTATATTGAAATTGGGCGATATCCATTATACAGGGTGATCGCTAGAGGCGAGTAAAGTACCAAGTACCGCTTTGTATGTAAACTGTTTAAATATAATTTTAGAGCAAAATATTGCTAAGATTAAACACCCAAAAATATAAAGATGTATAGTATTTACGAACGCAATTGGAACAGCACGGAGCTAGAGGATCTTACGGGGGTCTTGCCAATACAGGGTGTAATCAGTTTCATGTCATTAAAAAAAACTCGTAAAGCGGACCGACTAGACAAACAAAAAACCTTTATGACTTTTCCCTCTAGGGGCACTTTGAAAAAAACTGATCTAGGTCAATATTTTTAATATTATGATAGACAACTATTGAGAACCACTGCTTTTCTTGGCAATGGACTTGTAGTTCCCAATTATACAACTTTTAAATTGTCGTAAAAAAGTACTCGCCGGCACACGCGGTGTCAAAGGATCATCGACCGCCTTTGATGGACCGCCTCAACCGAACTGAGACAAGTATAAAGAGGTAAATAATTCGTTCTCTCTTCGTGCACAATTGCAAGCAAATAATGGTCATAGAGGTTTAAACAGAGCATTTCTTTACATGTGTGTTTTTTAATTTGGAACAAAATATTGGATTGTTTATAATTTAGAAAATTTAAATGTAGTTCATTAACATTTGTAACATAAATGACTGTCCTGGGTTAAAAGCTTACTACCTACCTAAATGATTCAAAAACGCTGCATCTGCATCAATACACAGTTCGGTACGTCGAATTAAGGACTTACGCACTTAGTTCAACATTAAACACTAAAGTATCAACTAACGTTGTCAATAAAGAAAAATAAAATAAAAACTTGGTACAAAAGCCAAAAAGGAATACAAAAAGAACAAGTAAGTTGTGTCTGTACGTAATCAAGAATTTGTCAATAAAATAAATCTTAACTATAAATACACAATGACGCGAAATTCTAAAATAACAAAAACAACGAACGGCGGGTTGGACATACGAAATACCCACAGTAACTAAAATATTGCACAAGGGAGAGTTACAGTTTTCTTCAGATCAGATCTAGATCTAAACCTACCTCAATATTCCAGCAGTTCTCAAAAAATTTTATTGAAAATTTGAGAAATTTTTGTTTATTGTTTTTCTCCAAAACTATGAGCTTTAGACCCCATGTTATATAAGGTTTTTTTATTTGTCTTGTCGTTCCTTACCACTAGTTTTTTAATAACATGAAACTAATTACACCCTGTATATCGGTTCACATCAAATAAGAGAGCACAGAATTTTACAGATTTATATTCACCACTCCTCGTCAACAGTCCACGTGGACTTGATCCGCTTGTCACATAGTAATAGGTGGGATTAGATTCTTAGCGAATTTGATTTGTCAACGCCAACCTTGTTTTTGCATGCCATAAAACAAAAAATACGTATGAACTATTTGTATTGTATGATCTGTACGGGCAGTGAAGTACAGCCAGACAGCGCTATAAATTACTTAATTCTAGAGAATATTTGAACAAATTATTAGTTTTATTACTGTGTTTGAGTGATTTTTTGCAATTAATTGTTTAACATGGCATTTTGGAGGCCTTTCGATAGTAGTGACAACGAAACGGACGATACAGAGCCTATACAAGCGCAATTTGAAAATAAAGACACGTTCAAACTCAAAGGGTTATTTTGAATATTTACTCGTGTTTAAAAGGCGAAAATATTAATTCTTCATATTGTTATGCATTACACCCTCTTGAAACTGGAGACTGATACGCCCATGACTAATAGTGACTATCCTGGAAGTTTGTAGAAAGAGATCCAGTTTTCTGGAATGTGGTGGATGGAGATTCTCGATTGTGTTCTAGATAACTCTGGAGGCAATTTTGGAATATATAAGGCGAGGTTCCCGGCGCAAGAAGGAGACGTGTTTACTAAAGTTGGTAGCGATAAGTGAGGTTAAATCCGATGTGTAGATATAAACATTGAAAAAGTTAATTAGAAGCATTGTGTAATCAGGCAATTATTTAATAAAGTGTTAGTGTTTATCCTTTGGTAGAATTATTTAGAAGCTACGCATCCTGAAGGGTGGTATCAGGGTGAAAATACGTAACAATATAATCAAATTATGAAGAAAATTTGTGAATTAACCAAATTTAGCCGTACTACAATTTATAGCGTTATTAGAGCCGGGGATGTAGTTCATCATTCTATTAAACGGAAAAGAGTTGGACAAAAATTTAAAAAACTCGATAACGCGTCCAAAGATGTTATTCTTCGATTTGTGTACGACTTTTACAATGAACGGAAGGTGCCTACATTAGAAATGATTAGGGATAAGTTACGCGACTATCCAGGTTATAACATTAGATACTTTGCGAAACGTTTTGCTCGATTGCGGTTTTAGGTCTCCCCGATCGCGCGTAAATTGAGAATAACCGATTTTCCGTATGTTTAATAGCTCCCCCTCCCCCCGCACCACCTAGATCTCGGATGTGAAAGTGTCAGGGAAGTGGGGGAAGTCGTCCTCTATAAGATAGGCAAATTTCCTTTTTGAAAAAAGTTACTTGTTTTTCACCCCCTATTTTCTGCCAGATCTACTCCACTAAATGAATAATGTTAGTAAACAACTCCATAAATGATTCAATAAAAGTAAATAAATATCATGTAGCCTACGGCTATGCTACCGGCAATATTAACAATGAACCAAATCAGATAAGGGACTTGTACTGGGAGGCCAGATAAACAATCTACTACTTTCGTTTGAGGTAAGCACACAATACATCTGGTTAACTATAATCGTATATGGATATCGTTTACAATATTCAAGCACGGGTCTCTCGGCTCTCATTCTATTACCCCAGGCTTTGTAATGATTTATCCTATGGTAGCAACCCTTTAGACTAAATTTCTAAATTAAGACTAGAAATACATATGTAACAGAACATGGTAGAAAACTCAATATTGATAGCACAGATTTACAAAATGAAAAAAGTTTTCTGGATCTGGGATCAGACCATATGTTTCTTATGTATTTCTCGACGCTGAATTCGAATCTGTTTTTAGTTTTGGTCTATCACGTCAGGATTTTGAGATATTCTAATCTAAAAGTTGGACATATTTGAGGTTATGTAGCTTTGAGAATTTTTTTTCTCAAGAATCCATGTGTGGGATCTTAAAGTACAAGTCTTCACCTTTAAAATACCGTTGAGTTTGCTCAAATATCTTTGTTTTCACCGAGATATTGGAATTTAAATAATGACCATAAGGTTTCCGTACTAATTAAATGTATTGGGAAAGATATGATATGAACAGATAATTTTAAAAATTGGATATCTCAGCGAAAAAAAAAAGATATTTGAGCAAACTCTACGGCATTTTAAAGAGGAAGATTTGTACTTTAAGATCCCATACATGGTTTCTTGAGAAAAAAAATCTCAAAGCTACATAACCTCAAATATGTCTAACTTTTAGGTTAGAACATCTCAGAATCCTGACGTGATAGAGCAAAACTAAAAACAGATTCGAATTCAGCGTCGAAAAATACATAAGAAACGAATGGTCTGACCCCAGATCCAGACAACTTTTTTTTTTTTGTAAACATGTGTAGTTAGAGCATAGACATGGAGAGGGGAGAACGCCCTTTGCATCCTTCCCGCCAATACATGCGCGAGATTTCATGGGGATTAAAATGAACCGAGTCTGAGACTGCGCACAGATTATCTTCATTAATTTGATAGAAATGGAAATAATGTAGAACTGTCAGTTGTCATTTATATGTTATTGTTAACCTCGTTTATGAAAACTATATAGATGTAGACAATGGACCATTAAAATATTTAATGACTTATAAATTAAGTCAAGACCACATTGAACTCTTCTTTTGTTGGATGAGGTAAGTTTTGTTAGCCAACCAAAAATCGATATTGATTGTTGATAAATGTTATAAAAATATATGATATTGATTGTAAACAAAATTTCAGATCTCGCAATGGCTGGAACAATAATCCGAGTGCACTCCAATTTTATCGAACGTATAAGAGATTATTGTTACATCATGATATTAAAAAATTAAGTGGAAATTGTGTTGGGCAGGATGACACAAATGTATTGTGTGTAACAAAAGGCAAAGATACTGTAGTACCAATAACTGCAGATGATATGAATATCATGAGAAAGTATAGCCTTGAAATCGAAGAAAATGTTATTCACGACCATGAATACTCCCTACCACTAACACCAACATTAACAGACATAACCGAAAACGTAGTGGCATATATATCTGGATTTGTAGTTAAGATGAGTAAAAAATACATTAAATGTGAAGAATGTGTAGACTTATTAGAAGACACCTCAGCAACTGTTAGAGAAGATTCAGCGCTACTTTTGTTAAAAAGAAAAAAAAAGGGGGTGCTCTAATTGTTCCTTCGGAAGACTTAATATATATATGCAGCAAAGCCGAGATCCAATTTAGAAAAGTGTTAGCAGTGACAAATGGAAAAATGCCGAACGATGCAAACTTTCTAAATTTATTAACATTATCGTTGGGTTCATCGATATATTCGGATAATAAATGTTTTCAACGTCATGCACTATATGATACGGAAGATCATCGATCAAAATTAATAAAAATTATTATTCACAATTATTTGAAAATTAGGCTATATAATTTAGGAAAAAGTCAAACTGCCGAAATGATGGGAAATCCACTTCGTCGGAAATTAACTAAACTAATATTATTTAATAATTAATAAAATGTAAAAATATAAACATTGCGTATTCTTTCATACACATTTTTACCCAACCACAAAAGGACAATAATCCTTTTCGCATATTTGTATGTATGCGAGTCCAGTCGTTTATCACTTGCAGTTTTAACATGTTGATGATGATGTGTTACTAAAGACATTTCATCTAAAAACAAAGGTTAATAACATCATTTAATTAAGGGCTTTATTAGGTTAAACACCAACAGACAGTAAATACCTCCTATAAACAAACATACAATAAATAATTATTTCACTTTAAACACATTTTAAATAAATATAGTATATTGTGTCACAAGGGCAGAAAATGAGCATTAGGCAGAGGGCAGCTGATAGCTAAGGACTACTAATGCGTTCTCTGCATATGTGACACACAACTGTCCCATATAGTCTGAGTTACCATTCATTTTAACTTATTCACAAAATTACAATTTATTGCTACTTTGCACTTGTTTGTTACTTTCGGTCATATTTTTAGGGTTAATATGCTTCAATTTCACATATGCTAGGCGAAAAATATATTTGATACTACTCACATACTGATTAATACTCAAAATTCATGTTATTCCTAATGAATAAGTTTTATGTATCATAATATGCATTTCTTTTAAATTTCAAAATAACTGCGCGCGCGCACCGTCGGTCTGACCGTTCTTCAATTTGGCACAAAACAATTTTATTGAAAGATCATTCTCCCCTCTCCATGTCTATGAGTTAGAGAGACGGCAACCATAATGGCTTCAGTATTAGCAATGTACGAAATTTGTGTTTTTATAGAGTTTAGGTGCCCCTATCCAACTTTGTTCTCTTCACTTTTTCATACGACAAAAGTTTGAAAAACGATACGGGTGGCTGGTAAACGGGTTTCCGTCGTTTTCCGTTGGTCGTAGTTGCGCGAAATTGAATGGAGTCCCATAAGCATATATGCTGCGGAAATTAAAAATATTTCATTATTAATTTCAAAAGGTCCCTTAGGGGGCGTGGTGTAGGTGGACTAACGATATCTCCTGTAAGTGAAAACAGGCAAAAATAGATATCTTTCTCTGTTTTATTGTCTACTTCTAAGGACTGCCCTTTGAAATGGGCCAAAGCTGCCAGATATGTTTTTAATTAAATAATCCTACCCTCTGCTTTTTATTGCCACCATCATAATAATAATTATAAAGAATAATTTACATGTAATAAAATATAGTATTTAAATTATAGTACCAATAGAAATAATTATGAGAAAGACATGCCCTTTACTATCAAATTTACCCACAAAAAATTCGCCTTCTGCACCACATCCTTTTATTTTAGGAAGACCAAATTTACTGATTTATTTTCTTAGTAAATGAAACAATTTCAAGTAGTGAGACTATGACAATTCAAAAATCATTTTTAACATTGGAAATGTTTGTTTTCGTATATGGGGTCGAGTTACCAGTTTTTGTTCAAGGTCAAAAGATAGCGGTGTCGCGGCACAGTAGAGCTCACTTTCTCTTGAGATTTGTTATAATCGGTTTTATTTTTTTATGAATCCACTGCGCATCCGATATTTGTACGCTCATCTACATATACACTGCTCGAGCTAGAAAATGCTGATAAACTGGCCAACACTTACAATGACACTAAATTATTTTTGTTCGAAGATATCCTTGGCAGATGATTTATTTTGCGATTGAATTTAATGTTTACTGATTAGTCAGTAAGTAGCGAATTAAAATTTGACCTGCCTTTACTTAAATCTATTACATAACATCCGCGTCCGACGGCACAGACTGAAAATGTATGACTTTATATTATTCAAGCAAAAATTTGTACACGGCTGCCGAAAAGGCCGCGCTACTATCGATTAGGCTGCTGCGCTTGCCAATTACATTACCTACCGTGTCGGGAGATTACCTAAAATTTGTACAGCGATGCTGACGGTATAACACAAAAGTGTACAGCTTGCTACAAATAGGTGCCTGCTTGCAAATAAATGATATGTTAGAATTGCAGCTAACTGATATAGGTTGTCTGCTGTACAAATTGAGTGACAATAACAATATCTCTTTATTTCAAAGTAATGTGTCGCGGTCGACTGAGACTATCATATGCAACGGCTCATATACGCAAATGTAATATGGGTTGTATATATCACAGGGGGTCAAGTTACCAGTTTTCATTTAAGGTGGAAATAGAGCGGTGTCGCGGTCGAGTGAGACTGCGTATATGCAACGGCTGATATACGCAAATGTAACATGGGTTGCATATATCACAGGTGGTTAAGTTATCAGTTTTCATTTAAGGTGGAAATACAGCGGTGTAGTGGATCGTGCTCTTTCCGGATGAGGCGAAGCCGAGTCCGAGAAAAAATGAAAAAGTTGAAAAACTTTATGTTTTATATATGATGTTATCATTTCCAATGTCCCGATGACTGCAAGGATTGCGAATTCTGTGAATTTTTTCCCTATATAAAGATGGGTCACCCTACTTAACATGTATACAAGTCTGAGTCGACGAGTAATAAATTATAATCATTACTGAAACATATTCTTTATAGGATTTTGCAAACAGCGGAAAAAGAAACTATCTATGAGAACTTAAAAAAAACTATATATAAAAAATATAACTGAAATCTTTGCATTCTTTCGATAACCTGACTTCTGGTTATGCTAGTAAATCAAAATCCTAAAATAAATTAGTCCAATTTCTTATTTGACATTCCCATTATAACACTAGCATCCTATGAGAGATTTTATGAAAATGTAATCCATTATAATGAAAACATTTTTAACACAAGGTAGCTAAATAAATTCATTTTAGACCTTGTTCTCATTTTTAACTGAATCTTCATACCGTAGGGGGTCATGTAGATGATAGTTTAATCTGCTTAGCCGTAGGGGACTATGTTGGATGCTAGTCTTATAATGAGAATATCAAATAAGAAATTGGAGAAATTTATTTTAGGATTTTAGCATAACCAGAAATGAGGTTATCGAAAGAATGCAAAGATTTCATTAATATTTTTTACATATAATTTTTCTTTTAGTTTTTTTCCGCTGTTTTCAAAATCCTATAAATAATATGTTTCATTACCGCAAGCAAACAAATAATAAATAATTCACTTTTAAACAAGCATACAGTATATAGACTTCAATACTAGTTAGCTAATAGGCAAGTGAAGATCTGCTGTTTTTCTATCAGTCAATGTCAAATATAAATATTTCATACTTATTCATGGATATTGTCTGTTTTGCATGAAACATCGTTATGAGTGGCTTCGTGCCTTTCTGATGAGCTTAGAATAAGGGCGAGAAACGTTTGAAAGGCTAAGCATTTCCAAGAAACTGAATGAGAGATTTTATGAAAATGTAATCCATTAGAATGAAAAAATTTCTAACACAAGGTAGGTAAATAAATTCATTTCAGACCTTTGTTCTCATTTCTAACTGAATCTTCGTACCATAGGGGGTCATGTAGATGCTAGTTTAATCTGCTTAGCCGTAGGGGACTGTGTTGGATGCTAGTGTTATCATCAGAATGTCAAATAAGAAATTCGGCAAATTTATTTTAGGATTTTGATTTGCTAGCATAACCAGAAGTTAGGCTATCGAAAGAATGCAAAGATTTCGTTAATATTTTTTACATTTTACATTTTTTCCTTTAGTTCTCATAGATAGTTTTTTTTCCGCTGTTTGTAAAATCCCATACAGAATATGTTTCATTACTATAAGCAAACAAATAATAAATAATTCACTTTTATACAGTCCTTATCCACTTACATTAAAAACAAAACAGGCATTTTACTTACGTTTGAATTCCTCTTCTTGTGGAGTGCATGGTCCTTCATCTAAGAGACACTTAACATAGATGGTAAGTGCCCTTGGATTCGATAAAATTTGATAGATGTCAGTATCATCGTATTTCGTACCATATCTTTCTCCTAAATTTAATGAACTAATGGAAAAAACACAAAATAATACCACCAAATAACGCATATTTAATAATACAATAATTTCAACAATAATGAGACTATTTTAACACAATGGCACTTATATATACCTAGTAGTCACATGTTTAATAGTGATTTGATTTATTTAAAATAATCAATTATTCTAGGGAATATCTCGACCTGAATCACCGTTAGATATATTAATTAGTACCATCTATTATCACATCACATTTGGTAGGAATTTTTATGCTGATAAAATTAAAATTATGAGTATGGCGGATGATGACATATCTTGATTTTCACAATATTTATATGCAAATGGAAGATTAAAGGTAGGTAATGAGAATAAGAGACGGTAGGGTAAGACGAGGGATTCACGCCAGCATAGCTAAGGATATGTTAATTACTAATACATCTACAAATGGTAATTGTCATTGTTTTCGATTTCGTACAGTGACTTATGGAAGTGAAGACGGATATTTTCATTTAAATGCCTTCAATTTGTATACCAAATATTGCAGATATATCGGCGACATAGGGTTCTCCAAATAATTCAGACGATTTTAAATTCTTACACCTCATTATTCTCTGTTTTATTTATAAAAAATGTTTAGGTTATTTGAAGCAAGGTGAACTTTGGCATAATATACCACCCACCTAATACTAATAATTTTACAATAGTCATAACATCTATATTGCTATTGTATAAAAATAAAACGTTCTCTTAGTACCTATACAACTACTATATACGAAATATTAACAAATCGATTGTGGAAGCCGTTACTTTGTGATAGTTAATCATGACGATATGAGAAGGAAAACTACTTTGTTTTCTACCACTAAAATTTATTGTAACATACACGTTACTGCAGTTTCGGTACTTTAACGTACCATTTTCAAACGTTGATTCAAATGAATGAATTTACAAAAGGTTGTGTTAATTTATACTAAGTACCTAATTACATTATTCTGGGTATTAATTTATCAGATATTAGAAAGCAATAAATATTAAGAATTTTGAATAAGTAATAAATTATGTAAATAAGTTTATAAGGGATTATTTTAATGCATTATTAAATTAAATATTAAGAATTTTGAATAAGTAATAAATTATGTAAATAAGGTTATAAGGGATTATTTTAATGCATTAAACAGGGTGGATTGATATAGGTCCAACTGGTCATTTAGAAGTTTATTTTCGGGATTTTTGTTATGTTTGATAATTTCTATTGATTCTAGTAAATTTAATTTAAAACCTTTATCTTTCACATGTAATATCTTTAGGTCGTTTACATCCGGAAATTTGTGATTTGTTTCTAAAATATGATTTGCAAAGTTTGAATCTGTTTTTTGGAAACATTTACGGTGTTTTAATTTCCAAAAAACAGATTCAAACTTTGCAAATCATATTTTAGAAACAAATCACAAATTTCCGGATGTAAACGACCTAAAGATATTACATGTGAAAGATAAAGGTTTTAAATTAAATTTACTAGAATCAATAGAAATTATCAAACATAACAAAAATCCCGAAAATAAACTTCTAAATGACCAGTTGGACCTATATCAATCCACCCTGTTTAATGCATTAAAATAATCCCTTATAACCTTATTTACATAATTTATTACTTATTCAAAATTCTTAATATTTAATTTAATAATGCATTAAAATAATCCCTTATAAACTTATTTACATAATTTATTACTTATTCAAAATTCTTAATATTTATTGCTTTCTAATATCTGATAAATTAATACCCAGAATAATGTAATTAGGTACTTAGTATAAATTAACACAACCTTTTGTAAATTCATTCATTTGAATCAACGTTTGAAAATGGTACGTTAAAGTACCGAAACTGCAGTAACGTGTATGTTACAATAAATTTTAGTGGTAGAAAACAAAGTAGTTTTCCTTCTCATATCGAAATATTAACAGGTTTATAAAACCATGTCATCGTTTAAAAATCGCATATACAAGTCCACATACTACTATTTGCACCACTTACTACCATTGTGACAATACAAGCATCTTAAGAAACTCTTATGAAGATGTAAAGAGTCGAACAGAAGTTCGCTTACAGTCCTATAACAAGACTATTGATGAAACAGTTATGAGTAGTTTTGATATCGTGGCTGTATTGATTCCTATAGATCAGTTTTTTGTTTGCTGTATAAAGTCGTTCGTACCATTCGAAAAAACTCTTTTATAAAAGTTTTCATTGTCGATGTATTATTATTGTTTAACTGGTTGAATAGTTTGGATTTCATAACAGTTGTATATTGATTACATAAACTCATAAAATATGGAGACATATTCAATCTTTGTTTCGATTTATCCGTTTTGTGACTACGACGAAATGCATATATTATTATATATATTAAAATTTCAATTTTCATGAGATCACTAAGTTAAAATTAATTTGCGATTAAAATTCTACTATTGATATATACTCATGAAATAACAATGTGCTATCAAAATTCTGCAACTGAAATGCCGGATCAAGATTAATGACAAAATTGTTCATTAAATTAATTGTTTCTATACAATTAAAACTGTCATAATGGAGTTAATTAAGCTAGAGGAAGACATACCTTCCATTTATAATTAATCACGTGGCGTCAATCAGTTTACTTAACAGTCTAAATCAAATAATAATTGACTTGGAAATTAGAAAAAGTTCAATTTCAAACAAATTGAATTCATGAACAATTCAATAAATAATAAAACTTACATTGTAGATTATTAACTAATTCACAGTTTGCTGAATAAGTGTCATGGCCAACTCATGGTTAAAATGTAGATGTTATAGAAATTTAATCTAACTGAAAATGTGCCTTGCTATTTTCAGCATGATTTCATAAGAAATTGGATATCGATCAAATATCGTTAAAGTTACAAGTATGGTGCTTAATATTACATTAAGAATGTTATATTTGCTTAAAACTGAACTTTATTTATTTGATTTGATTAGACTATTAAGTAAACAGCAGAAAAAATATCTCTCTATGAGAATTGAAACAAAAACTACGTGTAAAAATATGAATGAAATCTTTGCATTCTTTCTAGTGTTGAATGGGAATTTTCAAATAAGAAATTATACAATTAGGATTTTAATTTGCTAGCATAACCAGAAATCAGGTATATCGAAAGAATGCAAAGATTTCATTAATATGCTGTTTGCAAAATCCTATGTTTCAATACAATTAAAAGCAAACACATAATAATTCACTTTTAAACATGCATAGAGCAGATTCGGAAAATGCAGCTTAGGATATAGGAATAACGATGTAATTGACCACGCCCCGCTAGTTCCATAAATCGTGAAAGCAGAGGCACACAATGAATTGAATTTACGGATTTAGTACGGCATGAACTAAGGATGGGTGCGAACGTAGGTAATAATTTCTAATACGAAACGAGACAATATCTCTTCGTCAAAAGCGAAGAAGTTATTTGTCCCATTTGACAAATAATTTCTTCTATTGAAAGCATTTCTGCAGTTTCTTTTTTAGCCGTAAATGCTATGGGAGTAAAATAATAATTCTTATTAAAATCGAAATGAAAGTAGAACATTAAAATAAAATTAAATAACTCGGAAACTAAAATCAACTAATAATTATCAAAAAATAAATTATTCTTATTAAATTACAAAAATAGAACATTAAAATAAAATTAAATAACCCTCAGAAACTAAAATCAACTAATAATTATTAAACAATAAATTAATGAAGTAAGGATTCAAACAAACCACCTTCTTGTGCCAAACAATAGCCAAACCGATTATACAATGAACCTCTCATATCATTGAGTTGATTTGGAGTAATGCTTGCACAAAGTTGGATAAGTTTTTTTCGCAATTCAACTAAATTTTTGGCTCGTTCAAATGCATGTTTGTACGCAGTTTCCTTTAAAAGGTCCCACAGAAAGAAACCATGGGGTGCTAGATCAGGTGATCTGGGGGGCCATTTTATCATTCCTCTCGTAGCTATTAAACGATTGGGAAATGTTCTTTCCAGAAAATTAATAACAGTTAAGGTATTGTGACTTGGGCAGCCGTCTTGTTGAAACCAAATGTCGTCAAAGTTGACAGGAAGATTTTGAACTGCAGGAATTATTTTTTTTTTTAAAAGCTCTAAATCTTTATTGTCATTTAAATTGCCATCGATTAGCAGTGGGCCTATAATATGATTGTCTAAAATTCTCGTTCAAACGTTCAACTTTTGAGGATACTAAGTTCGCACAGCAACACTCAATCGACTCAAATGTTTATTTTTCCGAGACCAATATCGTACTACGGATGGATTGTGTTTCCTATGCAATGAAAAGTATGATTCATCTGTAAACAATATATTCTTTAAGAGGCTTTCATTCTCATTACTTTATTTTTCATGATTTCACAAAATTCCATCCGTTTGAAATTGTCCTCGGGTAATATTTCTTGCGTTGTTTGAACTTTAAAACAACTGTACACATTTCTTTCCAAAATATTTTTTACAGTTCTTTCCTTCATGTCAACTTCATCAGCAATTTGCCTGCTAGAACAAGGTTCACTAGTTTCAACAAGTGCACAGACATTAGTTTCGCGAATTTCACGTTCTTCGCTCATTTGTTGATGACGGGGTTCGGGTTGACAGCATTTTTTGCAATAATTCACGAGAAACCCGAAATTCTCAAATGTTTTAATAATGTATGAAATTATGCTAGCTGAGGGCATTGGTCTGTCTTGATATGCCACAGTAAATAAATTTATTGTGTCTTTTGTGGAATGGCCCCCGAAGTACCACTTCACAATTTGCACTTTTTCTGCAGTTGTATAAACACACGGCATTTTAATAACGAAATTGAGATTAATTTATTTTATTCCCACACGTCTAAACAGCTACGGTATTAAAAGCAGAATGGGTGCGCTGTTCTCAACTCGACGCGGTCAAGCGATGGCGCTATTGTTTTATACCAATGCCCTGCATTGTTCTAAGACAAAGCGTGGTTTATCTGCGCAGAAACAAGTTTACGTACCTTAAACTAAATTTGCTGAATCTGTATAGGCTTCAATACTAGTTAGCTAATAGATAGCTCAAGACCTGTTGTTTTTATCAGTCAATGTCAAATATAATTATTTCATACTTATTCATAAAAATTGTCTTGGTTTTGCATGAAACATCTTTATGAGTGGCTTTGTGCCTTTCTGATGAGCTCCAGAATAAGGGCGAAAAACGTTTCAAAGGCATTTCCAAAACAGAATGATAGATTTCATGAAAATGTAATCCATTAGTAGTAATCCATTAGAATAAAAAAAATTGAGCACAAGGTAGGTAAATAAATTAATTTTAGGCCTTTGTTCTCATTTTTAACTGAATGTTTTTGATCGTAGGGGGTTATGTAGATACTAGTTTAATCTACATGACCGTAGTGAACTGTGTGGATGCTAGTTGTTGAATGAGAATTTTCATATAAGAAATTATACAAATTCACTCTAGGATTTTAATTTGCCAGCAAGAATTCAGGATATCGAAAGAATGCAAAGATTTCATTAATATTTTTACAAATAGTTTTTCGTTTAATTCTCATAGATACGTATTTTTTCTGCTGTTTGCAAAATACTATAAAGAATATGTTTCAATACAATTAAAAGCAAACAATTATTTCATTTTTAAACACGTTAAGTTAATTGACTGACGTCACGTGATTGATTCTAAAAGGAAAGCTTGTCTTCCTCCAGCTTACATAACTCTTCATTACGTCCGAAAATAAAGTTATGACTGTAATAATTGATACTTTAAAAAGGAAAATTGTATTTTCTTATTATCACATCTTATTAAAATTCAGTATTAGTGAGTTTTTGATTGAATACGATTATGAGATTGTTTTACAGTTGAAACTTTGCCTAATATATTTTTTTTGGAAATTTAGACACACTTTTATTCATAACGAGAGACGCCACTGGAGGATTTTTAAATATTTTACCGTGAAACAATTTGCTGATGGGTAAGTACTTCATCCTTTAAAAAAACCGCATTGTTAGAAAGAGAGCTGTGATTTTGGAGTCATGAAAAGTGAGACATACTGTGTATTAAATTAAATGAGAATAAATGCTTTTAAATGGATTAATGTAAATTTTTATTCTTTCAAAATAAATTACATCTTCTATATTCTTTTTTAATAAGTCAAGCTTTAAGCGTTAAAACCACCCCCTATATTTCAATCCGGTTTCGTAGTTCTTCCTGTAGGTGCCTTCGGGATCATATTTAGCCTCAAGTTCGTCCCACCAAGAACGTTTGGTTTCGATCAAGTGATTGGTTACTTTCTTAGCCCATTCTTTTTGTACATCGTTACATTTGCTGCAGCCTGTTTGTATAGCATCTGGAAGTACATCTAGAAAATAATACACGATAAGAGATTATCGTATCTTATATAAGAGTGCAAATTGGCAGTTTGTTATCTGGTTAAAGTCGGAGCTGTCAAGTCTTTGATAATAAACTGTCCAATTTACCAAATTGCATTACTTTGGGTACATAGCTCAAGAAAAATTCATAGATAAAATTTAATTTGTGCTGTAATACATGTCATAGTATGTTAATGAAACTGTTTTACCGCTATTAATGACATTGCGTTTATGAGACGGTTTTAAAAATGTGATTAATTAGTTATAGACCAGGAGATAGTGACATAAAAGTCCAAGTCATTTTTACAAGTATGGCACCCCTTCAGAGGTCGAATTTCCTAATTAACGAAATGAAAATGACAGCGTGACCGCTGGACGTCGGGACGCAATCACAGGACAATCAATCGAACTGGTCGAAAACATTACGGATTTTAAACAATGTTTTACATAAAGATTCTTCGGCTATTGAATATGTCCAAAATTAAGCGGTAGAAAAAAACAGTAAGGAATTTTCATCAACTTTCAAATTTCTTTAAGTATATTAAAGCTATGTAAGAAACTAAATCACCTCCACCTCGAAATATGTTTTTTCAGTACATTCAGGGCTTAGAAATTCACAGATTTCGCAATCCTTGCAACCATCGGGACATTGGAAATGATAACACCATATACATAAAATATAAATTTATTCCGTCCCAAAAAACATGATTTAACCGTACTCGTTACAAAATAACTATTGGCTATTTGTCAAACTTTGTGAATCCATGGCGACTACGATTGGCGCTGACCACAACCGCATTATAACTTCATGTTCTTCGCGCATACTCAGACTGTGCACACTTGCTCAGTATTACATCATCTGATCTCGATGTCGGCGGCCTTGGATAAACTCGTAACTTTGACCCCATATACGAACATTAACATTTCCAATGTTAAAAAGCGGTGGGACACCCTCCGCACTCTCTTTCTTTGTCTGCGACGTTAATACTGCCTGCAGCGCTGATAATTATTAACAATTAGATAGCAAAATAAAAATCAACCTAACTAACCTAACCACCTAACCATCCCATGAAAGATTGAAATCATTATAGGAAAAAGAAGGAAAACATTATTTCTGCCGTCAAATCACACCTGAATTCATTCATCGTTACAAAAAAAGTTGACAAACGGCGCTATAGCAAGGAAGAAATAATTGACCAAGCGGTACAATATCAATAGGCGCTGACCGACTACATCGCATCGCTTCCCACATAGTAACAGGCTCTCGCTCAGTATTACATCACCTGACCTTGATGCTTTCATATCGATGGCCTTGGAAAAAACTCGCAACTTTGTCCTATACGCGAACATTAACATTTCCAATGTTAAAAATTATTGAAATTCAAACATTTTTGTTTCGCGCGGAAACGATAAGATTCGCAGATGGCGAAGAATGCACTTGAAAACTCCACAATGCTCTTTTCTGCAATGGGCATTGGACAATTCCGAAAATATTCGAGAATATTCCCGGGATGATTCTAAACTCTTTTTGCCTCTTGCAATGTTTTTTCCAAACTACTTTTTCTAGTAAAAAAATCGCAAAGTTCTAAAATTTTGATTTTCCTCGCCGGATAATTGAAAAAAATGACAATTCCAAAAAAAATATTTCGAACAAAAGTAGTCTATTTTTAGTCAGACAATTCGAATTTGCAATAAAAAATAGGGGTTCCCCTTTAAAAATACGAATATGACCTTGAATGACCTTAACCCGTACATGCAAATAAAAAATTTCAACAAAGCCGTAGTGATTCCCTATTCCAGACTTCTTTTTGAATCTGAATTTAAAAAAAAAATTCAAGTCGATATCTCAAAAATTGAGCATCAGAGCGAATTTTGTCCATTCTACCACGGTGTGCGCCGGCCATGCGATATTAACACAAAGCGTTTTTGATGGTGTTTTATTTTTTTCTATAGCTAATCGAAAAAATAGCATGTTTTGTTCCGAGTAAAAGCCACTTGTGACTTGTGGCAAACCTACTTTTACTTTATACTTGTATAATACTTAATTGTACGTACATTACCATGTCTTTTATAGTACACTGGATTTTTATTATTATGTAAAGGTTCTATTTATTGTGTAAATGTTTCTGCTTTTTTTTTACAAAATATCTCAGGCACTGGACTTCTTTGACGTACCTTATCCATTTCTTTGTATTTAGCAAACAAGAGTTTAATAAAGATAATTATTATTATTATTATTATTATTTACTCCTAATAAAGCAATATACTAGTAAATAAAATATGCAATTTTTCTTTTTAAGTTAAACGGTTTTATTGAATAGAACATAATATTGATGCAGATAGTGTACTAAAAGCTAAAAAATAATAATTAGGTAAGTACCAGGTACCAGTCATCACACCACTCTCCTCATCAATCTAGAGCATTGATCATAAAATCGTGGGGCGAGTCTAATTTCTGTTATCTACCGTCAACCGCTCATATCATTATAGGTATGCTTTGGATGTATCTTCTCAATAGACAACTTATGCAAAATATGTGTAAAAGTAAATCCGCCACTATCATCGTGCGACATCGCAGAACGATCATTTACATATTTACTCAGGTTACGCTACGTCCCACTATTTTATTTTAGTCTGATCAATGCTCTAGATTGATGAGGAGAGTGGTGTGATGCCTGGTACCTGGTACCTTTCTAATTATTTTTTAGCTTTTAGTACATTATCAGCATCATTATTATGTTTTTTTATAATAAAACCGTTTAACTTATTTTATTTTCAAGTTTTTAGTTTTTTAGTTTTTTATTTTAGTGACTTCTAAAGTGTACTTTGTTCTACTTGTCGAGCCCTTTCAATTAATACCCATATTGAGGAAAGTGAGAAAAAAGTAATTCGCCATTTTGTGGTGGCGGCCATCTTGGATTTTGAATTTATATATCAGGTTTATTTTCACTAACAAAAATGGGTATCTACCTACAAATAGGTTAACAGGTTCATTGTGTCGTTAGCAAATTACGTAGGATCTTTTATTTTTGAATACTTACATACTTTAAAATTAATAAACGTGAAAACGAAATCGAGAACGTAATTATTTATGTAAACATGCAAAAAATGCATTTACTTACATTAAAATGATCCTCACAATACAACATACTAATCGGATTTTTCTTCCCATCGCACTTTATTGCCGTACATCACTTTTTACGAATATTCTGATCTTTAGGCACTGTAAAGAATATGCGCCTATGCAATATTTGTGTATGTTTCTTTTCCGTCAGCTTTTAAGACGTTTACAAGTACATCGAACTGAGCTGCGTGTTCACATAAACTTTATAAAAATTCTAACAATTTTAAAACTCAATTTTCCTTTCCACCAACCAAACATTCCCAACAGCGAGCTGAATGTTGGGGCATAAATTGCCTCGAATGGGTCTTTTCCATTGAGTTTATTCCCGTCTAAGCAACCAAATTAAAATCAGTGTCTTTTTCCCAATTTGTTCTATAATGTTTTTAAATCTTTTATATATATAAAATTGAAATGTTAAATTTAAACCGCCACAGGCGGCAGGAGCTTTAACCTTTTTGTAATTTTATTGAGCCAAACCGGTCGCGATCCACCGAACCGCACTAACACCACGACGCTGCGCGCCGTGGTCGTACGTTTGGCTCCGGATCTCGATCCGGGGAGGCAATGTTGTGTATCTTAAAAAAGAAATAAATTTGATAAGAAGAAGAGCTGCGTGTTCACAATAACACTACGTGTAAAATTGAATTAACCGCGAGGTGTCAGTGAAATTAATTAAGTAATTTATTTGTATTTGCGATTTTGTATTTAGAATTTCTACTGGTTTATTATTGTGTCTGTTCACTGAAACTACGTTTCTGAAATTTTTTTAAATTATTGGAGAAGTATGCACATTCCTGAATCTAGGGTTCCATTACGATGTTATCGGTCCAGCTCATAGAAGCGTGTTAGTAAAACGAGAGAGAACGTGTAACGAAAAGTTTAGAGTTCTGAGATAAAACCTGATTTTTTTCTGAATTTGGAAACATTTTTCTTTCTAACTAACTAACGTTTTTTTCTGGAAACTTTTTTCTTTGTTTAACATCGTTAAATAAATATTCTCTATTTCAAAAAATCTTGTAACGATTAAGTGCTATAACTCCGTTCTCTTCAACTTTGACAACTTGCCCAACCACAAATCAATCTTGTGAATCATTACACAGCCCCACAAAAAAAAATGTTCTGACCTAGCAATGAGACGAGTATATCCTTATGTATTTTTGATCGCTGATTCCGATTCCGGGGTCAAAAAAGTCGTACACCCCAAAAAAAAAATTTTAGAGCCAAAAAACACCACCTGATAGGGTATATATGAGATAACGCTCTGAAAATGATGTTATCATTTTAATCAATCGTTTTGTTTAATATTTTCGGGGAAAATTGAATGTATTACGATAAAAATAAAGATGAATTGCAGCGTTCACCCTATCCTTATGAAACGCACCCCCAATGATGTTATCATTTTAATCAATCGTTTTGTTTAATATTTTCGGGAAAAATTGAATGTATTACGATAAAAATAAAGGTGAATTGCAGCGTTCACCCTATCGGTATGAAACGCACCCCCATATAGGGTGGGAACCACCCTCATCTGCCATAAAACCAATTGATAACGACAATGACTGAAAAACATCTAAAAATGTTTAAGTTTCGTTAGGTTTGCAATAAACTGACGTAGAATTCTCGTAATACCCCAAAACTATCCCTTAGCGTTTTGAAAAACAACCCTTAACTTCAATTACAGAAAAAAGAAAGGAAAAAACATAGAATTTGATAACGATTTCATTATATGGATGTTCTTATTTGCAGAGATCCTTATGGCTAGGATATTAGCAGTCATTTGTCACCAATCTGAACACCATTTGGGTATAAAACGCATCCCTGAAGGGGGTGAGAAGTACTCTTACGTTAGTAGCTTTTAATTCTTCTTTTTTTAATCTTTTTTTTTATGGTATGGTTCTTTGCAAACCTAACGAAATTAATCAAATTTCATGTTTTTTCCTTTCTATTTTCTGTAATTGAAGTTAAGGGTTGTTTTTCATAACGCTATAGGGGTAGTTTTGGAGTATTACGTGAATTCTAAGTCAGTTTATTGCAAACCTAACGAAACTTAAACATTTTTAGATGTTTTTCAGTCATTGTAGTTATCAATTGGTTTGATGGCAGATGAGGGTGGTTCTCACCCTCTAGGGGGGTACGTTTCATACCGATAGGGTGAACGCTGCAATTCACCTTTATTTTTATCGCAATACATTCAATTTTTCCCGAAAATATTAAACAAAACGATTGATTAAAATGATAATATCATTTTCAGAGCGTTATTTCATATAACCCTATCAGGTGGTGTTTTTGGCTCTAAATATTTTTTTTTGGGTGTACGACTTTTTTTGACCCCGGAATCGGAATCAGCGATCAAAAATACATAATGATATACTCGTCTCATTGCTAGGTCAGAACATTTTTTTTTTGTGGGGCTGTGTTATCATTTACAAAACGATGAAAATATCTGACAGAGCATAAAACAATGGCATACCGAAAAAGGGGTTTTCTGTACTATAATAAGCTAAACGAAAATAAATACTCTTAAATGAATTAATATAAATTTTTATTCTTTCGAAATAAATTACATTATCTATACTCTTTTTTTTAGTAATTTCCAGCTTTAAACGATAAATCAAAATAAATTACATCCTCTGTACTCTTTAGTAAGTCAAGCTTTAAACGACAAATCCCTCATTTTTCAATTCGGTTTCGTACTTCTTCCTGTAGGTGCCCTCGGAATCATATTTAGCCTCAAGTTCGTCCCACCAAGATCGTTTGTTTTCGATCAAGTGTTTGCTTACTTTCTTAGCCAATTTTTTTTGCACATCGTTACATTTGCTGCAGCCTGTTTGTATAGCATCGGGAAGTACATCTAGAAAATAATACAGGATAAAGGATTTATTGCATGTTGTGAAAATTGGCAGTTTGTTATCTGATTACATCCGGAGTGCTTAAGTCTTTGATAATAAACCGTTTAATTTACCAAATTGTGTTACTTTGGGCAGCATAGCTCAAGAAATTTTTTTATAGATAGAATGTAATTTGCGCAGTAAAACATGAATAGTATGTTACTGAACCGCTGTTTTACCGCTATCAATGCCATTTCATTTATGCAATGGTCTCAAAAATGTGATTAATTAGTTGTAGACCGGGAGATAGAGAAGTCCAAGTCATTTTTTAGAAGTATGGCACCCCTTCAGGGGTCGAATTTCATTATTAATGAAACGAAAATAATAGCATGATCGCTGGACGTCGCGCATCGGGTTGTAATCGCAGGACAATGAATCGAAGTTGTCGGAAATATTACGCATTTCAAATTATTTTTTACATAAAGATTCTTGTATTTTCCGACAGTCAATAAAAAAAAAGCTCGGTGAAAGCGTAATGCCATACCGATCGAGTGGGCTAATAGCCCACCACATAATTGAATGAGGTTAATTTTTAAAATTTTGCAAAACTATTTTATACACGCTCAATTTTTTCCAACTAATTATGTTCAAGTAGTTATTCATGAATATCACCTTGCCATACCGTTTCGAATGTTCTAAGAAGTCGCCATATTGTCGTAAAGAAGCAGATTTCTGGGACTAGTGCCAAACGATTTTTTACAGTATGATGCTTGGCTTTTTGGAAAGTTCATGATACAATATGGCCCTTAATATATTGGCCATGCTTATGGTGAAGTGCAAAAATGGTGCCATACTCGAAAAACTACTTCTTCGAAACGTTCTTAAGATACGACTGAACAAAACGTAAAATTATTACAGTAAGTACAGCATTATTGTATTCAGTTTATTTCAGTATGGGACTGAAGACTACCACACTCGCACTAAGACGAAAAAAAATTGTAAAACGAATTTTAAAGTAACATAGCGTTTAAATTTTTCGAAAGTTGAGAAATAAATATGCTTTGGAAAAATTGTGCCATACATATAGTGCGATACTGGTGCCATACTCGAAAAACTGATTTTCGGAAACGTTCTTAAGCTACAAGACGTCAAATTACTCACAACGCTACCGCTAAATTTTATTATTATTATTATCATTATAATTTAATAATTTTTCTTTAAAAAATAGCCCGTACTGTGACCACGGGGCGGGAGACTGCCACATTCGCTCTGATATGTCAACAACTAATACAAAATTCAAACGATTGTTTTAAGTAGCCCATTTTTAATATCGTAAAGCTTATGGTAAAAAAATTCCATGTAATATGCAATAATTGTGGGACACCTGAGAATACACATCATAATAATCCGGAACCTCCAAAATTTGAGAGAGATGTTCGAGCATCTATAGCCGTAGTATTTTTTATATATTGTATAACATAACATCTGAGATATGTTATAAAACGAGATTGGCCTTATACATAGGTTTGAAATTTTATATTTACGGTTTGTTCACCATGAATTTTCAGAAGAGATTTGTGCCATGCTGTAAAAAATCATTTCAATTAGGCATAAAATCTTAATTGTGTACGTATTTGACACATACCACGGGCAAGGCGTAATCAGATTACTATTTCTAATCATAAAAATATCTGGTAAGAAAAATGGGCAGAAAAAATCGTTTTACACTAGTCTCAAAAATCTGCCTCTGCGCAAGCGAGAGCAGTAGGGTTCTACGGAAATTTCTCCAGCTACAAATAAAGCAGTAACATGTAATTTCCATAGACACATCGAGATAAATTACTATACTTTGATAAGTAAAATTAATTTAAATGTATTTTTAACTACATGCTCGTTAAGAGTACCATTAGTATTCCTTACGTCATTTTATCTGTAATAAAATATGACGGTTAAGGATTCAAAGCAATCAATATATTTTGCTAATGGATCTAATGTTATGAGTATAGCAGTTATTATGGGTAGGTACGTGGTATATTCTTAAGGTATTCACATTTTGTATACCACGTTGTGCTATAAAAGAAAGGGAAATAAATACGACAAATATTTATCAAATTGTACAGAATTGATACAATGATTTAATGTAAAGTAATGAGTAATGAGTAAAAATAAAACTAAACATCTAAATAAAGAAAGTTTTTGGGAGGAGATTGTTTTGCTGGAATCTATAAAGACGTATGACTGTAAATGTGGATTGTTCCTAAAACAATCTAGAAATATCAAGACCGTAATCGTAAAAACAATCAATTTTTTTCTTGAAATTTGGTACACGTATGTATTACAACGACATCTGGAACTAGATTATATTCTGAGATGATTGCGTTGAAGGTTTGGGGGTCAAATAGGGGTAAGTATGGGAAATAGGTAAAGCGAGGGGGTAAGAGTACAGAATTTGGGATTTGGTGTATATACTAGAAGCGAAAACCTCAGATTTTTTATAATATTTTCCATATCTCCCACCACCACCACTCTGTTATTAAAGGGGTTGATGAAATATAATTGAGATATTCACTTGAAATTTGGTACACGTATATATCATAACATCTGAAATTAGATGATTATATTTTGATTCCGCTGAAGGAGAGAAAAACAAGTAAAGCTGGTAAGAGTACAGAAACTTGGGATTTGGTGTATTTACTAGAAGCCAAGGCTCAGATTTATTTCTACTATTTTTTAACAAAGAGAAAATAAGTAGAGCAAGTTAATAAGAATCCAAAAACTTAATTTTTGACAAATGTGCTAGAAACCAATGCCTTAGATTTTTCTATGACATCTGCCCGAAATATTAAAATTCTATTCTATCTAATTTTCACATAGTAGAGTGCAAATATAATCAAGATGTTTCCTTTAAAGTGACTTAGATGGAAAATGTGGATGTGTAAGTAGTGATTCCTTAGACAGCGGTTCTTTTAAGATAATCCAGTGAACTTGTTTTAAATTGATTTAAAAAAATAATATCCCATAGAAAACGTCATATTTACATGTCTTTATTACACTTATTGATGTAATCATATGGGTATATTACAACTGGACATTTTTTAATATTCACTTTAGGGAAAGAATTGTACAGAATATATGTTGCATAGCACACTGAATTCGAATAAAACATGTCCGTGTGTCTGTTATATTTATTTGCAATGTGCATATCAATATTAGTATACGCAACAAGTTAGAATAATCGATTTTTATCTGATAACAAAAGAAAATATGGGAAATGGCTCATTCGATCCGGAATGAGAATCCCTGGAGGATGTAATAAATTTAAAAAAATGCACTAAAAAAATGTAATTTTTATATAAAGTTAACAAAAATGATAGTTCTAGTCTTTTGTCAATTTCCCGAAAAATTATCAAAAAGATTTTTAATGAGCACGAAATCCCATAAAGTTTGGGCTTCCGGAACCCTATCTTAATTATTTCTAGATGATATTTAATGTTTAAATAGCGCTTTAGCGGCGACGGTGTCGCCTCTACAAGGTGTCAAATTACATTTTTTTTCTTCAAACAACAGTGTATCTAGGCAAACTGCAATATTCCGTATTAAGTAACTTGTTACCCCAATTTCTTAATAATTTTTAACTATTGCTCATTAATAAATTTTCTTATTTTTTCATTTTTATTGAACAGCTTATAATTGTTTAACAATAATTAATTATTTCCCCCTGGTGAAGATATTATTCAAGCTCTTTACAACAAATTTCTAATGTAAGATTCTATTTGCCATACACAATTTTTTATTAATTTTTAATGTTGTAGAAAAAATGAAAAATAAATGTTCGTTTTAGAAAAAAATCTTCAAGAAAATTATGTCTGTATCTTTGTCAGCGAACGTTGTTTAAATAATACATTAAGAAATCACTCTATACTTAAAACTCATGACATCTCCTGCTTTACAATATGAAAGAAAACATATTTTTCTCGTTTAAATCTTTCGTAATTATTTAACAAACGATGTATATGCTTAATCTTAGTGGCATTACGTAAAAGTGAAGGTACCGTACTGGGGCAAAAGTATCCGCAGTCGGCCATGTCCGGTCACAACGTCTACTCAGTTTTTTATTTGTTTTTAACTTTTACACGATACATTTTGTAATTATTTTGTGAGTTATTTTTGGGTTAACAATAACCTGTTCTCAAATTCCAAAACATTTAACTCGAATACTGTCGAGTTCTTAACAACAAATTTGAACACAATTCTTTTGCAACTTGATCAACAAATATGAAAAAAGTGTTAGATAAAAAAAATAATAGAAAAATTAATGTCTGTAACATGCCCTTTCACAATTAGTTTTTCATGTTGAAGACTATCGACCCCAAAAATATTTAATCCCATTTTTTTAAATACACGATCATACAATTTTTTGTGTTATTTTATAACGAATTGTTGGTAAGAGGAACTTGGTTTCAGACGTTTAAGTTACAACAGAAGTATACCAGATAAAAAAAGTTAAGTACTCACTTTTTAGTTCTAATGCGTCAGTGGTGCATTTTCCCTTATCCAAAAGGCAGTTTAAGTAAGTCCTGAGCAATCTGTCGTTGCCAATTATTGCATCAACATCTACATTGTCGTATTTTGTAGTATAACCATTTGGTTTTGCCCATGCGAAAGCACATACGGCAAAGAAGAGAACAATTGTTAACGACTTCATGATGTACTTGCTACTTCTTCGTGTCAAACTACAATGACTAAATAGGCAATTCTTCCCATATTTATATTTAAAATCTATTTACCTAATGGGGTCGGGTATTTTCCACTGGCGTCCACGAAGGGAACTTCCGAGATATCTGGAGGAAGCGTGATTACATGCATAATGTTGGTATTTCACAGAAAATATTAAAAAATCATTGAAACATTATAATAGTTTTCAAGCAAAACCGCTACAGCCGTTACTGTATCTAAAGCAAAAGAACATGGTTTAAAGAAAAATATTTTGAAGAATATTAAACCGATTTCATGAAAATGGTCACTAAAAATATTGAAGTAATATTCTAGGGGCCAAGGGAAATTTAGGATCTTCCTGCTGACATTCGCCACATAATGGAAATTCAAAAAATCTGTATTGGTTTTTATTAATATTACCAACATGCTCTAATTTTGAGAACTTCAATTTATCAAAAGCTTTAATGAAATATGAGATTTAATTATATTTGTTTCTCAGTAAAAATTTATGCCCCACATTTGTACTGTCATATTTCCGAAACTGTTAATTCTAAAAACATTTTAAAAAACAAATCAATGTATCGCCCTTTAAGCTTTATTTTTTTATGTTGTCATATTTTTCTTTAATGCAGTTGTCTTGGAGTGATTTACAACCAAAAGGAATTTTTTTTCAGCAAGATCTTAACATTTTTCTTAATTTAAAGTATGTTTTTAAAAACGACTGCTTTAAAAATGCCAAAAAATTAGAGAATGTTAATGAAACATACACTTTATAGGATTTTGCAAATAGCAGAAAAATCTATCTATGAAAACTAAAAACAAGAACTACCTAAGAAATTATTGATTTCCAATTTTTTCATTCTTTCGATAACCCGAATTCTAGTCATGCTAGCAACTAAAATTCTAAAATAAATTTGGATTTTTTAGGATTTTAATTGCTAGTATAACCAGAATTCAGGTTATCGAAAGAATGTAAAGACTGCAAATCGATAATTTTACAATTAGTTTTTCTTTTAATTCTCATAGATAGTTTTTTCTTCTGTTTGTAAAATCCCATAAAGAATATCTTTCATTACAATTATAAGCCAACAAAAATAATTCACTTTTAAATAGGGCATGTTAGTAATGCTAATAAATACCAATACAGAATTTTTGAATTTCCATTATATGGCTAGTGAGCAGGAAAATCCTTTTTTCTTAAAAATAAATTACAAGGCACTCATTGTTTTGTACTTAACGTTGTTATCTTTCAAGCTGTACGGATAGAAAAAAAATCTATTATATGTATTCATACTATTTGAGATTTCAACATTGTATCTTAAGTGAAAACGTTTGAGCGCCATTTTTAAACTCATATTTTTAGAAGTACTCATCGTACAAAAATAAACAAAAAATCAAATATGGAATCCACGATCCTGGATAGCTTCCAGCTCAAATTCGCAAGTATTTTTGCAATTCTAGGTAACGCGCAACGTTAGCAGAGTTGTAACCAATCAGATTTGAAGAAAGCAAAGAAAACGGCTTGGTACCACGACGCACAGTGGAAAAAAACCTTTTTTTGGACAAAAGTCTGCCTATAAGTCAAATCATAATCAATTTTGATCTACCTTGGCTTAAAATGTAGGTTATTGGCTACACTTTCAGAGTAGTTCAACAAAACATAATTACCCTACTCGGAATTTTATTAACATGTTTTATCAATTGCTTTCAGTTATTACCAAATTTTGTTATAATTTTTTTTTTCGAGCCAATGAATTAAAATTTTACCTACAAATAAAAGAGGTTTGTAAATTATTAAAATAAAAAAATGTGTACTATAAATAACTAAAATGTAGGTTATTGGCTACGCTTTCAGAGTAGTTCAACAAAACATAATTACCCTACTCGAAATTTTATTAACATGTTTTATAAATTACTTTCAGTTATTACCACATTTTGTTATAAAAAATATTTTTTTTCGAGCCAATGAATCAAAATTTTACCTACAAATAAAAGAGGTTTGTAAATTTTTAAAATAAAAAAATGTGTACTATAAATAACAAAAATCGAATCTTTTATTGACAATAATTGTGGAGATATATCGAAGACACTACTTAAATATTAGTAAGTATATCTATTTAACATCTAATATCTATTTAAAAGATCCAGTTGAATATTTTATTGTTATTAATTATCTTGAAGATATATTGGAGAGGTTAACTAGACATTTATAATACCATCAGTATACCAAATTTATTATTATAGATTAAAGTGCAAGCGTTATCATATTAAGCAGGGATCTGAATAATTGTATTTTATAAGTGAATATATTCTAATTTTGTGCAAATATCAAAAATTATGGATGCGTCTTATTCTCGCTTTTCACTAAATGTAATTAGTAACTATATCTATAAAACTGTTAATATTGACATTGTATTGATTTATAGGAGAAGATTTGAAGAACGAATCTTTAAATTTCAATTTTAAATTGTTTTATATGAATTAAACATTGTTACAAAAATGAAATATATAAAATCAAGAAAAAAAAGTTGTGTGAAATTATTTGGAATGGTGATAAACAAAAATATACAAAAAAGATTTAATGTTAAATAACAAGGGATACATCTAAATTTGACGAAAATCAATTAAAGATGATACAGAAAAAATTGATTAATTTGACTTGTAGAAATAGAAAAAATTGATTACTCTCATATTTGATACATTTTTTGAGGTTAGAAAATCGGGGTTTGCAATTTAGGCAGTATACTCTGAAAGTGTAGCCAATAACCTACATTTTAAGCCAAGGTAGATCAAAATTGATTAAGATTTGACTTGCAGGCAGATTTTTGTCCAAAAAAGGCTTTTTTTCCACTGTCCGACGTCTTGGACATCTGAGGCGACGGAGCAGTCAACCAGGTTATAAGCAGTTCCTACACAAGTTCAAAATATTTCACATTACACAGTTTTAATATAAAAAAAAAGAAGAGGTGTCGGTTTGTTGAAGAGAAGTGTCAATGTCATTTTGTAATAACAAGCAACAATTAAAAAATAAATAAAATATGGTCCAAAACTCTCATTTAATTCTCAAAAAGGGAAAATAAAGGATTTTAATTTACTAGCATAACCAGAATTCAGGTTATCGAAAGAGTGCAAAGATTTCATTAATATTTTTACACAAAGTTTTCCTTTTAACTCTCATAGATAGTTATTTCTTTTGCTGTTTGCAAAATCCTATACAGAAATTGTTTCAATAATTATAAGCAAACAAATAATAATTCACTTTAAAAAAATAACATTCTTGTAATTTTATAATCATATTTTTGTACCATTCCACTTTTTCCACAAATCTACGACTTTTGAATTATTTACAAAAAACAATCTCAAGGTACCAATTTTTTAAAGCTAAAATCGTAATCTTCAAATCGTTATAACGTAAAAAATATAAATTTTCATAAAAAAATTGTACGCTACCTTTCTCTCTTACAATATGATTCTATATCATAATCGGTGGTTATTATTTTACTTTTTTGCCCACCCTTCTATAAGCGGTGCACACCACCCCTAAGTAAAAAGTGGCGATTTTTAAAGGATAAACTTTTTGTACTCAGAATTACAAACTCAATGCAAAAAAAATCATGAAAATCCATTCAGTATTAGGGGCCATCCATTAATTACATCACGCAAATTTCATGCATTTTCTACCCCTCCCCCACTCCCATGTCACAAGTTGTCACATTCAAGTCAACTCCCTCCCCCCCCCGCTGAGACGTTTTGAGGTAGAATTTTCTGATCCTTGCTTTTAAATTTCATTCAATTAAAACAATGGTATGCGTAGATGTAAATAATGTGATGTCACAAAAGTTTGACCCCAGCAGTCCCTTCTTGTCACGCTCTGTCACACTTTATGGACCCCCTCCTACCCCGCTCAAAGTGTGACGTAATTAATGGATGGCCCCTAACTGGGTACCGAGGTAAAAGCCTAATTTCACTTGACTAAAGTTAATTAAAAAAGATGAAGAAAATTGTACCAACAAAATATTTCGATCTTTGCATTTTTATTTCGTAAAAATCGTTTAAAATAATCCAGAGCATTGATTGAACAAAAACTTCATACAGGTTGAATTAAAAATCTCCTCTTTTTTAAAATCTTTTGAAGACGGTAACAAGTGTTGTTTGCAATGAAAAAATGGTACCTTCTGGTTGAAAGGAAGTAAACAATAAGCTTCTCCGTATACTCGCGAGAGAATTTACAAAGTAAATATTTCTTACATATATCTCTTATATTTTTGTACCCAAGAAGTGAAATATGATTTTTGTTAATGGACATTTATTATTTTGTTTTGTATCGTTTTACGAAATATCATCTATTTTAGTAACTGGCGTGATCATTTGGCAGTTGGCATGAGGCTGTCGAACATGATATGCATCAAAGGGAGGCCAACAACACCTAGAACATTACATGAATCACAAAACTACTGTCAGATGTTATGAATAAGAAGAAGAGTGACCTCTTGCCATCAGTAAGTCAATAAGAGTTTGCCAAGTTTCTAATAGTCCAATAATTATAAAGATTTCCATAACAAAATATGTTATTCTTCAGTAACTGTTAGTGAAGGAATTATACATCACAAAACCACAAAAATCAGTTCTGAAGGTACCGCGCAACCCCCCCCCACAAAAACCTCCCCTTATTTATTGATAACTCGTTAACCGTTGAAGATATAAAAAATTGCTGATAAGCAATTTTTTATATCTTCAACGGCAATTAGCCAAGCTTTCTTTTTGATGATAATCAAAAAGAAAGCTTGGCTAATTGCCTAAAAAAAAGTCATCTTGTAATTTTCTTCTATATGCTATGGTTTTCGAGAAAAAATTGAATTTCTTGAATACCAAACATGCTAGGAATAAAAATCAAAATGGGTTTTAAAGAGGATATAAAGTACTATTTTGTTTCCATTTTTGATGGCTATTGATATTTATTAGTATATAAAAATAACAATATAATATACTTGCCTCTTGAATTTTTGCACTTTTAACTATTCACAGACTCGTAAAAAATAACTGACTTTAATATAAGCTATAAATGCATTATCTTTTAGTTCAAGGTAGTATTTCAATGCAGAAAAAGTTGTTAGGAATAAAAATATTTACATTTACAAATTTACCAGCATGTTGAAGTTAGCCAAATCTTGGCCAATTTTGTATTTCTTCATAAAAGAAAAGACCCAAACATCTTGAAAATTTAGCCCAAACATTTTGAGTTTATATATCACATAACTATTGTTTCTAATCATTTAATAATGAAAAAAAATTATTAAAAAAATATCATAAAAAAATTGAATATGCAGCCTTTTTTGGATTTTCTTTTGGCTAATATTAACATGCTGCTAAATTTGTTAATGTGAATATTTTTATTCCTAACTTTTTCTGCATTGAAGTACTACCTTGAACTAAAAGATAATGCATTTTTATAACTTATGTTATAGTCAGTTATTTTTTATGAGCCTGTGAATAGTTAGATATTCAAAAAATCAAGAGATAACTATAGCCATCAACACAAGAGAGTATTTTATATCCCCTTTAAAACCCATCTTGATTTTTCTTCCTAGCTTGTTTGATTTTCGAGCAATTCAATTTTTTCTGTAGGCCGCGCGTAAGAAATTTCAAATAAACTAAAATTCGTACGCATTAAAAATACAAATTTTACAATTTTTGTAAATATCGTTTTTCTCGAAAACCATGGCATATACAAGAAAATTACAAGGGTGCTTTTTCAGGCAATTACTCAAGCTTTCCTTTTTATGGTGAACAATTATTTTATATCTTTAACGGTTAACGAGTTATCAGTAAAATAAAGTTTTTTTCATCGAAAAGGTGGTTTTTTTAGGAGAATTGCGCGGCACCCCCAGATTTTTGTGGTTTTGTGATGTTTAATCCTCTCACTAACAGTTACTGAAGGAAAATCTCAGGTAACATTTTTTGCGAGCTTCTGGTGTATTTTTTACTTTACCTACTGGACTAATAATGAAGTATTACAATCATAAAAATATTTCCCAAAATTGTTGTTATTGAAATAGAACAATGTCATGAAACGTCGAGATTTAACATTTTAGCAAAAAAAATTTTGTAGGTCTGTCTGTCTGTAACTTTTTCTTTGTGAGCACGGTTTAAGATATTGACTTGAAATTTGGTACACGTACACGTATTATAATGAGATCTGAAACTAGATTATATTTTGATATTATTCCGTTGAAGGGTTGAGTGTGAAATAAGGGTAAATATGTAAAGCAAGCACGTAAGTGTCCAAAAACTTGGCATTTGGTGTACATGCTAGAAGTCAAGTCCTCAAATTTTTTATGGCGTTTTCCACCATTATGTGAGTAATAATTTCCACCGAATGGAATGCAAATATAATATCAAGAAGTTTTCGTTTAAAAAGGTTGGGAAATTTGGATGTGGAAGTAGTGATTCCTTAGGCAGCGGTTTTTTAGTGATGCACTACGCGATTTCAGGGAAAAATAAAGAAATTGAAATAAAGATGCGTGTACCGTAACATTGAAAATACTGCTAATTTGGCATTGTTTACCTGACTGTATCAAAAGGTGTGTTTTAACCGGTCCCTCAACACGCTGCGCTGGTCTGTCTGGAGAAATTCAAAATCCTTAAGATGTTTGGATATAATTTCATATCCTATATAGGGTGGATATGAAACCGCCCAATCACAGTTCGTGTATATGTAATTACATAGCCAACTATTCATTTAAAAAAATTCAAGTTCATGCAAAAGATGTCAAAGTAATTTTCAAAGTGTGTGTGTTAATGTCGAAGTCGTGCTCAAATTTATTACTCGTGCGATATGGATATCATATCCACTCTTGTTGCACAAACCACTATTATTGTTAACCCCTTTATAATAATAGAGTGAAAGTAATAATATGTTTAATATCTTTACATAGACTTTTCAAACGATACCCCACCAACCTTGTTAAAAAAAATTAAGTTCCTCATCTTGATTAAAAAAGGGCGCCAGAAAACAGTTTTGGGGCATTGACTCTTGAACTACCTGCGAAGAAACTTTAACTACGAGTGAAATTTTATATTTGTAGCTCAAATACTTTTGGTGGTAAACGAGTCATGCTGTAAGGATTTCAGTGCTAACTTTTGAGTATGGACCTTAAAAAATGATGCGTATAACTACATAACCAAAGCTTGATAACCATTAAATTCAAAGGAAAAATAAAATTACATTCCCAGTTATCAAACATATTTTTTGAACAGAAAACGCATAGATAACTTAGACAATAATTTGTTTTCAATCGTTCTTAGAAGGTATGACTTGACCATATATACATACTTAAATACTTAGGTAATTACAGGATATTGACATTATATATTGATTCTTTTTAAATAATTTTTGAAGGTCAGTTAATAAATAAAATTGCTCTTCTGACGTAATAAAACTAATTACATATCTATTTCTCATAACACAACGCTATTTTTTTGTTACTAGGCTATGGTTTAGTGTTTATATCATAATACAACAACTAAGTTTTCAAACGTCAGCATTATATTTCTATATCCTACGTTTAATAGCAAGACGTAAATGTAGAGTTTTACCTATTGTAGAAAATAATAAGCTAACCATTATACTTTCCCCGATTTACTGCACTTTTTATATAATTGTTGCACAGTGTATAGGATACTCTTCCCAGTTTTTTGCAAATAATATTAATTTTAGACCTTTTTTGTTTAATTACGAAATATTAAAAAATAGATTTTTCTTATTTGCGAAGAATATAATAATACATGAAAACGACGTTTATTTTGTTGATAGGCTTGCGACAAACAAGCCCTGAATTATCGCGCGTTGTAACGCATGTTGGATATGTCTGTTGTGGTAAAGCATTCTGTTGATATATTCAGACTAGCGCTGGGCGATGCTTGCGAAACATCGATGTTCAGCATCGATGTCAACATCGAAAACGGCCATCGATGTAGTCAGAACATCGTTACAAAAACATCGATGTACTAGTAACATCGATGTTCTTGATTTTTTACACTAGAATCTAATATTGGTATTAGTTTTTATTACACTGTCAGCGCTGTCAACTGTTTTTTACAGAAAGTCCCGTGAATATAGATAAAATTCCCACTTCTTCTCATGGAAATATATAATCTTTTATATGAATATAAACGAAAGTAACATAAGTGTTAATTTTTTATTTAAAAATGGAAAAAACATAAAAATCGCCATTTTAATCACTGTAAAATGTTTAGCAAAAATCCTCAACGTTTGTTACTTCCCTCGCATACCGAAGGGAAGTATTGTATTCGAGAAAAAATCACCCTCCGAGATATTTAGGGATTGTGACGTTTCAGATCACGGAGATTACGAAAATTTAGGTTTTTCAATTCCGTCAGTCTGTCTGTCTGTCTGTCTGTTTGTGCATTTACTAAAAAACTACTTGACGGAGAGCAGTCAAATTTGGTAGGTAGTAGAACTTTCACTGGAAAATATACAGGGTGGATCGTCTAAAGGGAATAAATAATGGACATTTTTTTTTTGCTCAGATTTAAAATTTCCACGTTTCATGACACGCTAAACCTATTTCAGAAAAAAAAATTGATTTTTGAAAATTTTTTTACCACTAAAAAATTTTTTTGCCATTGTTCAAATTTAAAATTTCCACGTTTCATGGCATTCTAAACCTACCCCAAAAAATTTTTTTTTTTTAAACATTTTTGAAAAATTTTTTACCACTAAAATAGATGGAAAATTTTTTGTCTTTGTTCAAATTTAAAATTTCCACGTTTCATAGCGTTCTAAACCCATTTAAAAAAAAATTTTAGAAATTTTTTTTACTATTTTTGAAAAAATTTTACCACTAATACAGACTGAATTTTTTTTTCTTTGTTCAAATTTAAAATTTTCACGTTTTCGTGGCATTCTAAACCTATTCAATCAAACTTATTTGAGAAAAAAAAAATTGAACATATTTTTCACCAACATTTTTGAAAAAAATAGATGAAAAATTTTTTTTCTTTGCTCAAATTTAAAATTTTCATGTTTCATGGCATTCTAAACCAATTTCAAAAAAAAAAAATACCAGTGTAGAATAGAAGGAAACTTTCCTTTTTGCTCAAATTTAAAATTTCCACGTAAACCTATTTCAGAAGAAAGAAATTTTGAAAATTTTTTTAAAAACATTTTTGAAAAATTGAAAAACAAAACGAAATTTTTTAACCACCACTATACTTCCACTCCACTACGTGTATGTGGAATTGAAAATGTGACAGACGGCAATAACGTTAGGCATATGCACCTATTATACTATTATTGAAAAATGTACAGGGTGGTCATCCCAAGAAATAATTCAGTCATGGTGGACATTTATAAAGGTATTTGCCCAAGCCTTCCATATTTGGCACATGTTATTTAGTATTGAACTCTTGCTGTTGGATGAGCACTCTGTATATTTTTTTGACCAAAACTTATCAAGTGTTCTTTGTAATAATAGTGATAACTATATTCCGATTATTATTTTCAATGTCACTTCGTAATTATTAATTTTTTAGAGTGACCGCCATGCACAAATAAAGAGGGAAGTTCTGTGTAAATACCTTTACCGATTTTTTTTTTGCGTTTTCCTCCCTTTTTGCTAAAGAATCGAAGTAACATCGAAAGGCAATCATCGATGTTGCCATCGATGTTTTAATATACTGCCATTGAACATCGCCAACGAAACATCGATCTTTCTAAAACATCGATGAACATCGCCCAGCACTATTTCAGACAAATTACAACATCAAAACACAATCGCTCACTACAGCAGACGTATAACAGAGATTAATCTCCTTGATTTTCATCTATGGAGTCATATAAAGGACAAAGTTTACTTATGGGTATTAGTACATTAAACCATAGCCCACTAATTAACATTAACTGTATTTTTCTTTGTTTTTACCTAATTAAAACGTCATATTGGAGCGAGCGTAGAGAGAGACGCCTGCATATACTCGTATTTCGATACGAAAAAGCAGCAACGTTGGGCGCGCTTAATACTTGGATGGGTAACCCTCTCCAGAGAAACACAGCTTTCTTGCTCCACCCTCTAACGGGTTGCATATTAGCGCATGCGATTTTAATCACTGTAAAATGTTTAGCAAAAATCCTCAACGTTTGTTACTTCCCTCGCATACCGAAGGGAAGTATTGTATTCGAGAAAAAATCACCCTCCGAGATTTTTAGGGATTCTGACGTTTCAGATCACGGAGATTACGAAAATTTAGGTTTTTCAATTTCGTCAGTCTGTCTGTCTGTCTGTTTGTGCATTTACTAAAAAACTACTTGACGGAGAGCAGTCAAATTTGGTAGGTAGTAGAACTTTCACTGGAAAATATACAGGGTGGATCGTCTAAAGGGAATAAATAATGGACATTTTTTTTTGCTCAGATTTAAAATTTCCACGTTTCATGACACGCTAAACCTATTTCAGAAAAAAAAAATGATTTTTGAATATTTTTTTACCACTAAAAAATTTTTTTGCCATTGTTCAAATTTAAAATTTCCACGTTTCATGGCATTCTAAACCTACCTCAAAAAAATTTTTTTTTAAAAACATTTTTGAAAAATTTTTTACCACTAAAATAGATGGAAAATTTTTTGTCTTTGTTCAAATTTAAAATTTCCACGTTTCATAGCGTTCTAAACCCATTTAAAAAAAATTTTAGACAATTTTTTTACTATTTTTGAAAAAATTTTACCACTAATACAGACTGAATATTTTTTTCTTTGTTCAAATTTAAAATTTTCACGTTTTCGTGGCATTCTAAACCTATTCAATCAAACTTATTTGAGAAAAAAAAATTGAACATATTTTTCACCAACATTTTTGAAAAAAATAGATGAAAAATTTTTTTTCTTTGCTCAAATTTAAAATTTTCATGTTTCATGGCATTCTAAACCAATTTCAAAAAAAAAATACCAGTGTAGAATAGAAGGAAACTTTCCTTTTTGCTCAAATTTAAAATTTCCACGTAAACCTATTTCAGAAGAAAGAAATTTTGAAAATTTTTTTAAAAACATTTTTGAAAAATTGAAAAACAAAACGAAATTTTTTAACCACCACTATACTTCCACTCCACTACGTGTATGTGGAATTGAAAATGTGACAGACGGCTATAACGTTAGGCATATGCACCTATTATACTATTATTGAAAAATGTACAGGGTGGTCATCCCAAGAAATAATTCAGTCATGGTGGACATTTATAAAGGTATTTGCCCAAGCCTTCCATATTTGGCACATGTTATTTAGTATTGAACTTTTGCTGTTGGATGAGCACTCTGTATATTTTTTTGACCAAAACTTATCAAGTGTTCTTTGTAATAATAGTGATAACTATATTCCGATTATTATTTTCAATGTCACTTCGTAATTATTAATTTTTTAGAGTGACCGCCATGCACAAATAAAGAGGGAAGTTCTGTGTAAATACCTTTACCGATTTTTTTTTTGCGTTTTCCTCCCTTTTTGCTAAAGAATCGAAGTAACATCGAAAGGCAATCATCGATGTTGCCATCGATGTTTTAATATACTGCCATTGAACATCGCCAACGAAACATCGATCTTTCTAAAACATCGATGAACATCGCCCAGCACTATTTCAGACAAATTACAACATCAAAACACAATCGCTCACTACAGCAGACGTATAACAGAGATTAATCTCCTTGATTTTCATCTATGGAGTCATATAAAGGACAAAGTTTACTTATGGGTATTAGTACATTAAACCATAGCCCACTAATTAACATTAACTGTATTTTTCTTTGTTTTTACCTAATTAAAACGTCATATTGGAGCGAGCGTAGAGAGAGACGCCTGCATATACTCGTATTTCGATACGAAAAAGCAGCAACGTTGGGCGCGCTTAATACTTGGATGGGTAACCCTCTCCAGGGAAACACAGCTTTCTTGCTCCACCCTCTAACGGGTTGCATATTAGCGCATGCGAAGAAGGTATGTAACTTTGGGCGGGGGTTGCATAGCGGATACACTATCTTTTGGAGGGGATGTGAAACAGTCTGTACCTTGTCTATTAAATGTTAAGCAAGTAAAAAATCCCTAGCCTTCGATAGAGAAGAGGTTGGGCAAAATTTCCAGGTTATGGGTATCTCGTCTCCTGGCGTTGGTGATTGACAAGCCGGTCATCGGAGGAAGGGATCCTACTGTTGCGCTACTGACGGGGATTAATCTAACTAGTTCGCGCGGTATAATTTGAAAGTTTCAATTTTGAACTTATTACTTAAAGCAATGCAATGTTGAAATTGAAAAATGTGTCTTCCCTCTCTGAATTTTCAAGATTTACTCCACTTATCTGTTCTATAAAAAAAAAAAATCAGAATACCCACTGACCAATTTTGTCTTATACCAAAAAGTAATTTATTTTATAAAATGTTTTAAGGGACATCAATACATTTTACTCATTGCTGGTTCACGCAGCATCATTTATAACTTCAAGAAAAAGTTACTGCGCATCTTTACATTACTTCAATGCTTGCCTGCATGAAAGGTGGATTTTCTGGTAAAGTTAAATCATGGTTAAATCAAATAGCGCTGCATGAACTAGCCATTTACTAAATAATTATACATTTTATTTATTGTGTCTATGAAATCCACACCTTACATATTCAGAAACGGGAAGCTTGAGCGAATTAATTTTATAATAGCTGTTATTTTTTTTAAGGTTTATGTCTATATTACCTGTGATATTGCTTTATTGATAAAATACATATACATATAAGTATATATCATACACACAAGAAAATCTGAATCTTTCGATCTATATAGTATTACACAATTACATAAAATTGTTTTAAAAATAAAATGTAATGGCGAATGTAAATATTCACCGAGAGTACAAGAAATGTTATGATGAATTATGCAGTACAAAATAAACAACTAGACTTTTAAATATTTAAACGTTTGGACACTTCCTTCACCTAAAGCCTCAGCCACATACAACATACACAAATAGTTTAATGAATATAAAACATAGTCATACATGGTGCCAATGCTTAAAAATCCCAATAATCTGTTTTATTGTGTACAAATGATCATTCTCTCTAACTTCCTTTTCACATTCCTCTACGAATAATTCAGTGTCTGAAGTACTTGGCTTTTTAATTAAATCCTCCGATTTGGCAATTCTTTTTTTCTTATAGTGCTCGTGTGAATCGTAGTTGTTTTGGGGTATTTTTATTGGCAGGCTCATTGGTGGCGTGTTTTAAACCAATATTGCTCTCCTTTACTATAAAGTTTATAACGTTGTCTATCATTTTTACCACTTGTATTTTCGTGTCCGAGGTCAAGCTTTTGGAAGATTTTTTTTATAGAACAGATAAGTGGAGTAAATCTTGAAAATTCAGAGAGGAAAGACTAATCTTTCAATTTCAACATTGCATTGCTTTAAGTCTTTAAGTTCAAAATTGAAATTTTCAAATTATACCGCGCGAACTAGTTAATACCCGTTAGTAGCGCAACAGTAGGATCCCTTCCTCCGATGACCGGCTTGTTTGGTGATTGGGCTTAGTAGCGGAAATAGGTCGACGTTAAATAAGTGAATAAAAAAAAGTTAATGTTGCCATATTGTAGTACATGAATGAAAAGGGGATTAGAAATACTATCTAAATTATTTCAAAAACTAAAATAGTTAGATCAAACTTAAAAGCACTATCGAAATGCTAAAAATATTCTCCATTTGAGCGACTTTCTGTCATTTATAATATTGAAGTTAAAAATACACGCGTTGTCAACACTCTGCGGGGCATACTGTATGTGGAGAGGAGGGACTGAGCAACTCCAGCGATCCGACGAACTTTTCTCATACATTGATTAGAATAATTATCTGATTCCTAAGGTTTTATACCTTAGGAACAAACTTGACAATATAGACTGAGCTCCCATGACAAGAAAGGTACCCCATTGAACACCTCAAATTTAAAAGGTGAAGAAAATGGTTGCAAAACATGTAAATATTATGTTACGCCCGTCAGACCATAAAAAAATTGTTAATTGTTATTTTTTATGAATTTTTGGATTTAGCTTAAAAAAATGATTTTACATTTCGAAACACCTAGAAATTTTCTCAATTTGTGGTAATAGTACAGGCAAATTAGCCATTTAGGGTAACAAAAATTAATAAAAGGATCATCTCTGGGATTTAAGTAGGTAATAACCTGGAGAATGAGATGATGCATTCTTTGCATTTTCAAAATTAAAAAAAAAAATTTGGAAGAACTTTTTGATTTTCGTTTTTTTTTGTTCTAGCGGCCAAAATAATGAAAATAGAGAAAAAAGTTTCGAACAAAAGTTGTAGCTCGTCTCTTTCTCCATAAGAAAGGTCTTTACAAATTTTTGTCTTACTTAAGCCGTTTAGAAGATAAATCGAGTTTTCCACTTATAGTTTTAAGCCGCTTCGAAATGCGCCAAAAATGAGAATTCTCCGGGAGTTTCGTATAACCGGGGTCATCGATGGATAATTCTTACTATTCAGAGCCCCTAAAAAAATGAAAATAACATAAAATGTAGAGAAAAGTCTCAGCTTTAATGTGAAACTAATCACAAAATTCATAAAAAATGTTATCATAGAGAAAAAGTGTCAGAAGATGGCTTAGTAAACTTTGTACAGTTGATCCACAGATTTATTCATATTTTTGCCGGGAGTCGTTAGAATGATAATTCATTTTGCTTATAAATTCTTATATAATGATATATTAATACAATTAACATTTAATTGCAATTTCTTTTCTTGAAAAAATATTCCATGCGATCAAAGTAGAGGGTATATTTCTCATCGATCAATCACCTCCAAATTTTGGAATTTAATTCGCTATATCTTAATTAATAATAATAGCACAGTCTTAATTTTTGGATTATAAGTACAATAAAATATATTCTTTCGAATGACTTTAGAGTTTTTTAAATGCCTGCAGTACTTGTTTCTTAACATTCTTCAATGAAATGTTCGCGAAATATAGATTAAAGTGCATGGCATTGAATCCATGCAGTCAAAAAGCACCCATTGTTACTAGACGAGTAAAATTGGGAAGCAAAGACGCTTAGTTTCCGAGAAAAAAAAACTGGCGTAGAACCAAACCAGACTTGGTGCGATTCTTTAATTAGGTGATCGTGTACATGAAATCACTTTTCACATTTTCTGGTGGTCAGGAACTTTTTTATTTCGAAAAAACTGTAAAAAAATGATTTTTCCATGAAACATGTTTTTTAACGTCCCCACCGTTATATCTTTAAAAATAATTGTGCTATGGAACTGATTTTTTTTTTTAAATTGAAGTAGACACAATAAAGCTTCTAACTATGTACAATGTGATTATAAAATATATTTTTTTTAATTGTTAAAATAATAGCAAACTTAAAGTCGTTATTTTCGTGAATGGATTTTTCAGCAGTCGAGAAAAATTTTTATTTATGAAAATATGTATATACATGCTGTGAACAAATTGAAGCCAATATATGAAAAAAGTTTTTAGAATCATAATTTTTGATGTGCAGGTTATAGTATGTAGTCAGCGATTTTTTTAAAACGGGCTAAAACATATTCTTGCGCTCTCGGCTGTCATTATACTGCTTACCGCCTGTGGACTACGGTTGTTGAGTTCATGTGTACTAATCGGGCTTTTATTAACAGCTCCAAAATAGGTAGGTAGGTTATAAAGTAAGTACCTACCTAATAAGTAGGTTATTACACATTTTTAATTGAATTAAACCAAAATGCAGGAACAAAACAACTTTATTATTTTGCAACTATTTTTCTATTGACAAATGAGTATTTAGTTACGTAGGCCCTGCATTAAAAGCATTCTAGTTCGTCTGTACATTCATCGAAAGCTTTAAATAACAGTATTTCATAGTACGACATTTACACTCGTTACAACATTTTAGGCCTTCTTTAACACAATCATATTTTCGATTTTCACAATTTTTATCTGAACAATAAATACTTAATGAAAATATTGTCCAAACATCGTCACTTAAATTCCGTCCTGAACCATGTGCATTTATAAGTGTAGTTGGCATATTGCTTCTGTACGATATTCTTAGTTGATACATAAACCTGCAATAGATAACTAAATGTATTAGATAGGAAATCTATTATTTAAATATATATGTTTACCTTAAGAAGGGGTGGTAAAAGGTGCCTTCAGTTGAAGGAAGCCCCGTTTGTTGTTGTTGCTAATTTGATCCTTAGGTCGTTTAATATCTGAATTTGTTTATTTTTGTTTTTGTACAGCACTAGAATCAATTTTGTAAAGATTTTTAAAGCTTCGTCGTTAGACAGCAATGGCAGTTCCGATAATTTTTTAAAAACAACAGTATTCTTTAAGAACATCAAACGCAGATTTTTTAATTTAGTTTCGTACATTGCATGCAAAACCATCCTGGTATCTTCCTGTTTGCTAAATAGATTTTTGGTCATTTCTGAATGACGTTTATGTAGTGAAACTACTTTTTCTGTTAATTTAAATCCTCCATCTATTATTAATATTTCGTATTCGATTAAGTACTGTGCAGCATCTGTTGCAAATCGGCGCGGCGCGGCGCGGCACTGTATGATTGCAAAAAACGTTCATGTTTTCAAAACTTGTCTAACTATACGACAGTCTATATATTTTAATTAAATTTCGTCATTTAAAATATTATCTTTTCTGACACAATATTGCCGCGATGTCGTCTTTTTTCATCACTAGATATTAGTGACAACAAACCTTGTATCCTAGGTTTTGGTACCACAGATTTGTCGTCATCCCGCGCAATTTTCTTACAAATAATGCACTCCATTATTTTAGAAAACTAAATTGCGAATATTCTACAGCATCGCATTTATTTAAAAGTATTTATCTCAAAAATGGCGGACCAGAGAAAATTTGAAAAAATATTTGTTCATTATGTGTCTATTGTAAATTATTCACGGAAGTTTGAATAATGTACATTGGACGGTTTTGAGGTTCTGCTAAGTTATATTAAAAAATGCCGTACTTTTTAAGGAAATTTTGACCATACCAGTTTTAAATTCATTATATCTTGAAAAATATGCCTACTATATGAATAATATTTTAGATGCCGATAAAGCACGGCATTTTTTGTACGAGGAAATTCTTTCATAATTTTTTATTCTAAAATTTGGCAGTTATTGTCAAAAACGTGACCCCATGTTTATTGGGCTATTTATCAAGGCATTTAAAAGATTTTTAATAAAATAGTTAATCATATAAAATGTAAGGATTTTCAGAAAATTGAATTGGTATATATCAAATATTAATTTAGTTATCAAGTGCAATAGATAATATTGCAGAACGCGGGCAATAATATTATCTATTGCACTTGATAACTAAATTAATATTTGATATATACCAATTCTTTTTTCTGAAAATGTTTACATTTTACATAATTAACTATTTTATCAAAATTTTTGTAAATACCTTGATAAATAACCGAATAAACATGATGTCACGTTTTTTAGAATAACTGCAAAATTTTAGAATAAAAAATCATGAAAAAATTTCCTCGTACAAAAAATACCATGCCTTATCGGCATCTAAAATATTATTTGTATAGTAGGCATATTTTCAAATATATAATGGATTTAAAACTGGTATTGTCAAAATTTCCTTAAAAAGTAGGACATTTTTCAATATAACTTAGCAGCACAAAACTGCCCAATGTACATTATTCAAATTTCAGTGAATGATTTACAATAGACACATAATTTTTTCAATTTTTGCCGTTCCTCCGTTTTTGAGATATCGCGGTTAAGGTGATAGGTCAATACATTTCAATACATATACAATACATTTGAATAGTATGTTAGTTAGACGCATCTTATCCTACCTTCCATACGCGGTGTACGTACCTAGATTGTGAGCCGCAATAATATACATGTGACTAATTTAGCGCGCTTTAAAAAAAATCGCTGTTGCCAAACGATACACGTTGGGAAAAAAATAATTATATCAAAAACTTTTCTAATGTTTGGGCTACATTTGCTTCACTGTATGTGTATACAAATTTTCAAAAATAAAAAAGTTTATCGATTGGTGAAAATTGTAATACGTAAAATTCAAATATTTACTTTTCCTAATTTTTAAGGAAATGAAAATGCGAACTGTGTAAAATCCATTAGTACAGTTAAAAGCGCTATTGTGTGTACTTTAATTGAAAAAAAAAAACAACGTCGATAGCAACATTAGTTTTGAAGATATGACGGTGGAAACAAAAAAAAACACATTTTATTTAAAATACAATATTTTCCCTTTTTTTTATTTAAAAGGGTCCAGACCACGAAAAAATGTCGTGAAATACGACTTCATATGCCCAGTGACATGCTTAACAAAACCTACCATGTTTGACCTGGTTCTACGCCAGAAAAAAAAAACGGCACGATAGAGTCTCGAATTCGCTCCTCTATACAGGAGAAATAGGCAGGATGCATAAAACTCAAAGATATGAATAAATCAATTGTATAAAGTTTACTAAGCATCTTCTAACACTTTTTTCTCTATGATAAAATTGTGTATGAATTTTGTGATTAGTTCCACATTAAAGCTGAGACTTTTCTCTACATTTTATGTCGTTTTAATTTTTTTAGCGAGTCTGAATAGTAAGAATTATCGATCGATGTGTCCGGTCGTACGAAACTCCCAGAGAATTCTCATTTTTCGCGCATTTCGGAGCGGCTCAAAACTATAAGTGGAAAACTGGATTTATCTCCTAAACGGCTTAAGTAAGACAAAAATTTGTAAAGACCGTTTTCGTATAGAAAGAGACGAGCTACAAATTTTGCTGAAAACTTTTTTCTGTATTTTCATTATTTTATCCGCTAAAGCAAAAAAACCGAAAATCAACAAGTTTTTCCAATTTTTTTTCAATTATCCCGGAACTTGGAAGTGCAAAGAATGCATCATTCCATTCTACAGGTTGTTAAAATACTTAAATTCCGAAGATGATCTTTTAATTAATTTTTGCGAGGTTTTTACAAAATTTTCCCTTCATTGCCTATACTATAAATAATGAATCATTTTTTAAAAAATTGGTCTGTCTGACAATTTTTGTTAATTAATTAAACAGACTTAATTTTGAATGCGCAGCATCAATGCATCAGGATTAATCACTGGCATTTCATAACATCTCCTTTAAAACAAACAACTAAAGTTTAAGATATCTATGCATAAAAATTTGTCTGACATTGAAGAAATGTGTTTCACCATGTCAGACTAAATTTTGAAGCACCGTGACGACGCTTTTTTTTTAAATAAGTTTTTACAAGGGCCGCGTCAAAACACCACCCTAATTTTCTTCTGTAATTAAGTTTGAGGTCTCCTTTATGCTTAAGAATTGGTCTGTCAGCGAAAAAATGTTTTTCACTACGACAGACTTAATTTTTAAAGTGCCGCGACAACAATTTTGGTTAAAGAATGTGGTATAACCGTTGCTAACTAAAAAAAATATTTCTTTAATTCTAAATTAATATTGTAGATTCCTTTTATATATTCAAGTACGTTTTCTATCGAAAATTTTTTTTTTACTATTTCAGACTTAATTTTTAAGCGCCGCACCATTTGTAGTGGAGAGGAGAGGTCCTAAACTTCATTTTGAAAGAGAAATCAAGGTGTTATGAAGTGTACTTTCATAAATAAAATACTTTATGAAAAATTAACTCTGTCTAATTAATTAACAAAAATTGTCAGACATACCAGTTGTAATAGATAGGAGAGGTCCTAAACTTCATTTTAAAACAAAAATAAAGGAGGGGTTATGAACTGTACTTTCATAAATAAAAATGCTTTATAAAAAAATAAGTTTGTCTAATTAATTAACAAAAATTGTCAGACAGACCAGTTCTCTCAAAAATTATTCATTACTTATCACAAATTGAGAACATTTTAAGCCGGTGTTTGGAAAAAAATCATTTTTTTCAGTTAAATTCAAAAATTTATAAAAAATAACAAATTTTTAATGGCCTGGCGGATGTAACATAATATTTACATGTTTTGCAACCATTTTCACCTTTTAAATTTGATGTGTTCGATGAGTTACCTTTTTTGTCACGGTAGCTTGTTCTAATACTATTATCTAGGAAATCTAGTAAGCATAACCTATACAAAATTTTGTTTTTCCTGAGACGACTAATTGAACAAAAAACCTTTAAAAAAATTAGGAAGTAAAATTTCATAGTTTCATGTTGTTTTGTAGAGTACCCTCTACTGAACATTTTTGGGATCGCCTGAAATTTTTTTGCATTTTAAAATTAAAATTTCAAGTTTTTTAATGCAATTTAAGGGTAAATGATGTAATAGCAGGCGTTGGCTTGCCAAGTCGTTGATTTATTATTTAACAAATATTGAATAATAAATATTCAATCTAATTTGTATCTTTGTTAAAACACCTTACTTGGATAGACGGTAACTCTTAGTCTTTTAGACTAATACGTTTCTCTTATTTTTTAGTATTTTGGTACATTAGAATAAAATAAAAAGACTAAGTGTACAAAACGCTGATGATTTTATTTCAACAGTAATGCCTCATAAACATTAGATTATTTAAAACATGTTAATTGTAAATGGTACTTCTAAATTGATTTATAGAGAAATATTTTCCTTCTTAGCTTCCGCTTCGTACTTCTTCCTGTATGTACCTTCCTTGTCATATTTAGCCTCAAGTTCGTTCCACCATTCGCGTTTGTTCTTGATAAGATGACGAATTATTTTTTTGGCACCATCTTTCTGTTTCTCGCTGCATTTGGAACACTCGGTTTGCAGAGCATCAGGAAGGACCTCTGAAATTAACATAGAATAGAACAGAATATAATTATGAAGATTTGCAGTGGAAATAAATTATAAGAAAACTAAAAAGAAACACGCTTTTATAAAAAATTCACTGAAAAGTGAAAAATGTTCTTTTCAACTATTAAAATTAACTTATTATAACTGAAAATATTTAAAAAAAATGTTTCTTATTTTATACTCTTTAGTCTTGAATTTTCTATAGAAAATCAAGTAATATTAATTCATAAATTAATTAATTTTTGAAAATTTAAAGACTTCAGTTATTTATACGGGATGTGGGTGAATCATTGATCCAAAGAAACGGGGAAATTGAACTGGAAAGCATGTAGAAAGAGGCAAAATGTGGTTTAAAATTCGTCGGATGATGTATTACTTTAAAAAGAATTTTTAAGATAAGATGATATGAAACATAATGGACTGAAATGCCAGATTCTTGTCATTTTAAATATAAAATTCTGTGATTATGTTCATCAGGTACTTTAGTGAAATGTTCGTAGACTTTTAATTAACTTTGTAGAATAAGATTTAGTAAAACAATTAGCAAAGTTAGATTTTGATAACTTATCATTTTTTCCTATTAGGTATTTTCGATAATTATTATTTCCCATAATTACAGTAAGATAAGGTAGTCTGAGAAACGGTAATGGCATTCTAATCACTAGGAAATTACGCTACATAATCACGTTATTACTCATATCAAGAAGTGCAAGTATTAGGTCAGGTATTTTAGTTCTTAGTCGCCTTTTAAAATTTCTTAGACTTTTAGATAACACAGAAAACTGAAATCATTTTCCTAAATAGATCAATGTGGCACACTACAGAATTCAGATTTGGATATTTTTATTTTGTTTCATTACTGATGTGGCCAACACATTATTTTCTAATCAGAGAATGTGTATACTGTATGATTTAGGAGAAACCCAACAATATTTGTAACCTTCCTTATTATTTATCATTTTTTGGAGCAAGAATCATTCTTTATGGAAAGTTTTACTTGTTCTAAAACGTTCAAATGAATAACCAGAATATCGATATACCGGATGGTTAAAGATTAAGGGAACATAGAATTGTGTCAAGGGTAAAATTCTGGTTAGTTAAGTTTATTTACAGTTCAATAAAAATTCAGATACAGGTTTAAATTTCTTTCTTAAATTTAATATTTTTGTTCTTATTCAGATCAAAGTAATTTACAAAATTAACCAAGCGCCTAATTTATTGCATGTGAAACAGAAAATCTGATAGCATGGACCACTTAAAAAGAATAATATAAAGCTGTCCATTTTGAGACAACTTTAAAATTTCATTTGCATCTACTTGAAATAATTAATTTACAATAATTTTACTTTTTACTTTTACGTTTCAAACAATTTCGCCTTTCATAATGTTATAACCACTCTGTACATTACATCGATATTCTGACTACGGATAACGACTTTTTCAGAATAAACAAAGTTCTATATTATAAAGAACTGCGTTTTCTTTAAAAAGGAAATAAAAGTATTATTATGTTATAAAAGATATAAAGTCGGTTAAATGGAGAGAATGTATGGAAATTTTTTGAGCATTTCCAAAGTGCGTTTAAATATGATCTTACATTTTTAGTTTTTAAAATACCAAATCGAGATAAAACCACAATCATGCATTTACTTCACGTGTTTCCTTAATTTAAATTTTTACGTCATTTTAACTTACACTTTGAACAGGTACTTTTTTAAGATATCTACGATAAGGGCAAGAAAAAAAAATTGACAGGAATAATCTCTGCAAACAAATAATGTTTGGTGTAATGATCTTTTTTCTGCATTATTTGAAATTTTTGTACAATTTTAGAAATAACATAAAACGAATTCTTTGCAAATTTAAATTTTGATTACATAAATGTTTAGTTGCGTTTCAGATTATTCAATAGATTTTTAAGTAAAAATAAGATAAATATAAGTTAACGTCTCACGTGACTATGAAAATACATAAACAACTAACTATCAGGATTGATTTTAAAATTATCTCGCCAGGTTTTCCTCAAGGGTCCATTCTTGGTCCTCTTTTGTTTCTTGTATATACAGCAGATATATTTAATGTAGTAACTAGTTCGCATGTGCAAGCATATGCTAACGATACCCAACTTCTTCACTGTTTTGAGCCATCTAATGCAGCTATTGCTCAACCAAGATTTAGACAACATCTATCCATATTCGCATCAACATAACCTTAAAATTAACCCTACCAAATCAGTTGTTATTCTATTCTGCTCAGAACATACTTGAGATCACTTCTTCTATTCAACTAAATATTAATCAAGAAAATTTGTCATTTTCTACTCATGCCAAAAATGTTGGGGTAATAATAGACGAAAAATTACGTTTTATGCAGCACATAAAAATTCTTTTACAAAAATTTTACTCCCGGCTAAAAGTACTGTATGCAAACAGGCATATCTTGAACTTTAAACAACGTAAAAAACTTTGTGAAACTTTAGTCATGCCTGTATTAATTATTGCAATTTTATGTATTTTTTCTGCCTGGATCAAGCTACAAAAAATCGACTACAAGTTTTGCAAAACTGTTGTTGTCGTTTTATTTACAACTTAAGAAAATTTGATCATGTTTCAAGCAAATATGTTGAGTTGCGTTGGTTAAAAATGGAACAACTCGTTAAATTCCACTATGCAGTTTTCTTATTTTCTTTAATAAAATATTCTATTCCAAGTTACTTAAGAGACAAGTTAATTTTCAGATCGTCAGTACATACTGTAAACATCAGACATCGGTACGTGCTAACAGTGCCACAACATCGTACAGCCCTCTTCCAACGTAGCTTTTCTTACACATCCGCAGCCTTATATAACTCTATTGATCTCATATATAAAAATCTATCGACAGTTAATATCTTCCGTAAAAAAAATCAAAGCCTGGTTCATTAATTCCAACGAAAACTAGAATATATTGTTGGGCACCATTTTGCACTGTGTTTATGATTGATTTTTTATTTAGTTATTTTGAGTAATTAATTTTTTAGTATTTCTATAAATATATTTTATAAAGTGTATACCGTCCCCCTATTACATTGGACTATTGTAATATTGTATTGTATTTTTGTATTTTAGTGTTGTATTTTTAACTTAATTAGTTAGGTAAGGGATTTATAAGGTTAAGTGTAAGAATAGCCACATGGCTAAACTTCGCCTTGTAAATTGCTATTTGTAATGTACTTGTAAATGTACATCCACTCTTTGAACAAAGCCGTTTATTATTATTATTATTATTATCATTGACGGCCAAAAAAGTTTTGAAAATGGAAGTAGATAACCTTCCGAAACGTTAATTGTCATTAGTGTCCATCCTCAGTTTTTATTTATTTTAGTTCAGTGTTCGTAATTCATTTATGGTTTCAACAGATTGTGTCAGTCTCTATTACTAATTTTAAATTTTAAAGACTTTCTGAATGCAAAGTCCACAAATTCTGTGGACAATAGCTGGCAAAAATAATCCTTATGAGCACTTTTGATTTCTTGGTAGGTTTTTAATAGTAGAAAATTGTTTTAAAAAGTTACCAAGACCAACATGGCGGGAATATAAAACGGCATCAAACTTATTTCTGTTTTTTAATAACTTTTAAAATACGAAAAATACTAATTATTATCATAGAGGTAAAAATTGAAGAGGATAGAATTATATAAAAATAATGAAACTTATGGTGTCACAAGCCAATACACATACGCCATTTTCCTTACGTTTCGTCACAAAAACTTTCGAAGAAATAATCGAGTTGTAATGAAGAAAAGGAAAATTTGAAGAGGAAAAGTGCAGCTAATATAAATATTAATCGTAACATTGGCATTTCATCCCGTGCCGGCCTCCGACGCTAAAACAAGCGCCCTTAGCCGAGCACAATCCTTGAGCCACACAGCCCAAAACTTCCTTCCGACGAAATCGAAGCACATGATGCCAATTGGCACCCTGGGCTCCGACTAGTCACACACCCCCAAACCCTTCCAAACTCCGAGAGGGTGCGGCAACAGCCGTTCCGTCTCACGACAGACGAAAGACGCTCCCGGGAGCCGACATGCCAGCGAAGAAAGAAACTCAAGACAGAAGAGCGCCAGAAGAAACGACCCAGCTGGCAGGGTCCAACAGCCAGGATCAGGGGAGGCCTGCTAACTTCGCCTACATCGTCTGAATTTGCAGGTGGGGTAGTCGTAAAAAGCAGGCCCACCCCTTACGAGGCCGGTCCAGGTCTACAGCGATGATTGGGGCAAAGAGCTCAAAGCTCGACCCCTAATCATCCGAGACCGTCATCAAAGCCAAGAATATTGGCGCGATTGGCATTTCATATTGAAAAGCAAATGTAAATTATTTTCTCTCTATTTTGAAGCTTACTCCCTTACATTATCTATACCTTGAAATTTATTCGGTAACGTAACAAGTTTCATTTGTTTTGGGATCTTTATACAGTGTGACCCACTTAAAATTGCAACACTCCTGGATACACGTTAATTGATGCTTGATTAACTTCCTACTTTGGTGGTAAGAAAAGGTCGATAAGGAGATTCTTTGAACTTAGTAGCATGTGATAAACGCCAGTAAGGACACCATTTCGAAAAGTCGATTTTTCAAAAAAAAAAAGTATTAGCGATTTGAAACAAAAAACCAGTAGTGTTTGAGGTACTGACCGTCAAAATCCAACATTTTGAACTAAAACTAATTTTGATCTGTAAAACGGATTCTCAAATAAAAAAAATCTTCATTTTTTTGTACAGAATAATGCATTGAACAAAACTGAAATGATTTTACAACAAAATAAACTAGAAAAATAATTAAAAAGGGTGAACAAAAGAATAAAAATAAATAAATTGACACTTGGAATAATTTCTGTTTTCATGTTTTATTTAGGTCATTATCGAAGATTATTTGTTAAAAAAATGGTAGGTATGTACGAATTAAAGTTTTTGCCTCATTAAATAAATAATTATTTTGTTATAAAAATGTTAAAAAAGTTAGTTTTAGTTCAAGAAATTGTTTTTCTACGGCAACTAAGTATCTCAAACATCTTTAAAACCACTGCAGTGTAATCCTGTACAGAGGGGTTTCTAAAGGTAATAATTAAGAATAATTTACCAGTTTTTTTTGAAAAATCGACTTTTCAAATCTCCTCTCCTCGCACGCTACTGACATGTATCACATATCTTCGACCTTCGACCACCAAAGTTTGAAGGTAATCAAACATCAATGAACAGGTATACAGGGGTCTTGCGATCTTAAGTGGGTCACAAGTATGTCACATTTCGATATCATGGGAGTCGAAAGGGGGGGGGAGTCGGGGGTGTTTCCCCCCAGTCGCAGAGTTTTTGAGGAAGCACGGATTCCACCCGAATTTCTGATGTCCAGGAAAAGTTGGAGTGTTGGAGATGTATATGCAAATTTTGATAGCGAGCGGAGTCCGTATGTTACTACCACCGGACCCCGATTTTGTCTCGACGGCCCACAGTGGAAAAAAACAGCCTTTTTTGGACAAAAATCTGCCTACAAGTCAAATCTTAATCAATTTTGATCTACCTTGGCTTAAAATGTAGGTTATTGGCTACACTTTCAGAGTATACTGCCTAAATTGGAAACCCCGATTTTCTAACCTCAAAAAATGTATCAAATATGAGAGTAATCACTAATCACAATCATTGATTTTTTTTTTTTATCATCTTTAATTGATTCTCATCAAATTTCTATGTATCCCTAATGTTATTTAATATAAAATCTTTTTTTGTATATTTTTGTTTATCACCATTCCCAATAATTTCACACAACTCTTTTTTCTTGATTTTATATTTAATTTTTCTAACAATGTTTAATTTATATAAAACAATTTAAATTGAAATTTAAAGATACTTTCCTCAAATCTTTTTCCAGAAATCAATACAATGTCAATATTAACAATTTTATAGATATAGTTAATAATTACATTTAGTGAAAAGCGAGAATAATATCGCATCCATAATTTTTGATATTTGCACAAAATTAGAATATATTCACTTATAAAATGCAATTATTCAGATCCCCGCTGAATATGATAAAGCTTGCACTTTAACCTATAATAATAAATTTGGTAGAATGATGGTATCATCAATATCTAGTTAACCCCTTCAATATATCTTCAAGATAATTTATAACAATAAAATGTTCGACTGGATCTTTTAAATAGATATTACATATTAGATAGATATACTAATATTTAATTAGTGTCTTTGATATATCTCCATAATTATTGTCAATAAAAGATTCGAGTTTTGTTATTTATAGTATACATTTTTTTATTTTAATAATTTACAAGCCTCTTTTATTTGTAGGTAAAATTTTAATTCATTGGCTGGAATTTTTTTTTTATAACAAAATGTGGTAATAACTGAAAGTAATTTATAAAACATGTTCATAAAATTTCGAGTAGAGTAATTATGTTTTGTTGAATTTTTTGATTTTAGGAAATCGGGGTTTGCAATTTAGGCAGTATACTCTCAAAGTGTAGCCAATAACCTACATTTTAAGCCAAGGTAGATCAAAATTGATTAAGATTTGACCTGTAGAAATAGAAAAAAGTGATTACTCTCATATTTGATACATTTTTTGAGGTTAGAAAATTTGAGTTTGCAATTTAGGCAGTATAGTCTGAAAGTGTAGCCAACAACCTACATTTTAAGCCAAGGTAGATCAAAATTGATTAAGATTTGACTTGTAGGCAGACTTTTGTCCAAAAAAGGGTTTTTTTCCACTGTGCGGCCCTGGGAGTCAGAAATGTTCAAATGTTCTGAATAGAAAATAAGTTGGCCATACATTTTTTTTGTAACTTTCGTTAATTTTATAGTTTATACAATTTTTTGATAGTTAATAAAATGCTTGCAAATGATAAAAGACTAACTTTACCACATAAAGAAAGAAATGCAAGTTAAAGCTAGGGCATCTACTTTTATTAAGCCATAACCATTGTTTCATTATATTTCACATTCAACAGGAATACGCAATATAGTGCATATATCTTACAGTGTTTATACTCCTATTAAATTCGTTACCGTTATATAATTCATGAAGTATAATTAAAAAATTAACTCATTTTATATAAATTCGATTATACATATACACTGCTTTTAAGTAAAGTGGACGCTCTGGAGTATATTAAATAGTCACAAGAGACGCTTATGATTTGCCTATTTGCAGTGAATGTCTGAGAGAGCTTTCTATTGAAAAGTATGACCAATCTTCCACGGACTGCTTTCGGGCCTCTTAGCTCCCATAAACGTGGAGTAGAGTGACGAAAGTCACCGATGCGGCTCCTATTCGCCCTACAAGGCTAGTTTCAAGACAGTACATTTAATTACTCACTTTCTGGTAACGGCATTATATCATTAGGCTTAGGTTACTATTGTTGTACGGCGAGAATGAATAAGTTGGGATACAAAGATAGCAATCACAATTTTAATGACACAATGTATGTGTAAGCTCAAAACTAATTGTAAATATAGATCTGTAGCAAAATATGAAGTTTGAGGGCACAATTAATAATGAGTTAAACTTAATTGCCATTACTTTTGAGTAAAAATTTGAAAAAATGGAATTTCCTTAATTTGTTTGTCTCCTCACCGTTCCATCAAAGTTACTGTAACGAAATCTTTACATTGGGCAGACAAACTGTATAAGAATTATGCATAATTAAAACAAATAGCATTGTATGACGTTTTGCGTCGAAATTTTGAAATAAAAAAAAATGAAAAAAGACCTGGTTCCCCAACGTTGTGCCAAATTTGCCCAAATAATTCTCTGTATATACAAAGCCAAATAGTTACAGACAGACTGACGTAAAGCGGAGAAATAGATGGGATCACTACAATAGGCTCAAGTTTTAATTAAGTGTAAATATGTAAAAACAGACCTATTATGAATGTCAAAAAATATGGAAAATGTACTTTAAGGAATCCCTATGTACAATTACAACAAATTGACAAGAAAGAAGATAGATATAATGTTATTTTGAAAATTAACCTATTATTATTATACAACAAACTTACTTTTCAGTTCCTCGCCGTCCTTCGTGCACTTTTTGGTCTCCAAAAGACAGTCGACGTAGTTCCTCAAAAGCCTGTCGTTCTTGATAATTTCGTCCAAATCCACATTATCATATTTTGTCGTGTATTTTTCGTCAGGGCGAGCGTAGGCGATGCCACAAAGGGCCACAACGAGTAAAACAACTGCTAATTTCATCTTTGTACACTTAACTTCCCTAATACAATAGCTGAAGATGTTTGAAAAAGTTATCTAGTTCGTTTATTTATATCCAACCTAGACGAATACATTGTAGAGGGGATGGGCGAAAAAATTACCATAAAAAAGCGCATTCAAGTTCATCGTTTCGTGAATACGTAATTCGTGTTTATAAAAAAAGTATTTTCTCGAAATTTAAATAAGTTTCTTATGACATTATTAATTAATTCAGTGGTTATTATTTGATATTAAGAGACAATGCATAATATTAAGTTAATTATTTAATTATTCAGCATTGCGTACATTTATAAAAAGCGTACAAGGACAGGTGCTCGTGTCTTATTAGAAATATATGTTACTCATGAGACGAGTTTGATCTATATGCATAATTTTGGAATGCATTCTTACGTAAATTTATAGCAAATGCTATAGAGAAGTTTGCATTTAAATATATGTTGTCGATCAGATTTTCACAAAATGAAAATTGAATAATTACAAGTAATACCTTAATTATATTAATTAGTAGTTGTTATTCAGCAACTTATGGAATTTTTAAATCAGTAATTTTCATTTATTTGCTAATATTTTTTCATATACTGTTTTTACCACTTAAAAATATACTTATAATCTCAATTAGTTAGTGTAGGCAAATTAGCATTTCTGACTAAAAAGTTTACCGAAGGAATGGACTTTTCAAAAAACTATGCGGATTCTCCCATGACATAAAAGGTACCCCATCGAGCACCTCAAATTTAAAAGGTGAAAATGGTTGCAAAACATGTCAATTTCATGTTACGCCCGCCAGACCATTAAAAATTTGTTAATTGTTATTTTTTATGAATTTTTTAATTTAGCTAAAAAAATGATTTTAAGTTTTGAAACACCTGCTTGAAATTTTCTCTATTTGTGGTCAATAATGAATCATTTAAAAACATAACTTGTCTCTCTGACAATTTTTATTAACTAATGCGACAGACTTATTCTTTTATAGAACATCTCTTTTGGCTAAAGTGCACTACATGCCACCTCCTTGATTTTTGTTTTGAAATAAAGTTTAAGATCTCTCTTATCTATTACAACTGGTCTGTCTGATAATTTTTGTTAATTCAAATTAAAATTCAAATGTTTATTGGTCTTTTTTTGATCAAGTACATGATATAAGACAAGTCACACTAGTTAAGTAATACAACATAATATAAGCTTATACTAAGAGTCGAATACAGTGTAAAACACACAGTTGTATAAGACGAGGACACGGAACACTGAAAAATGTACAGTACAAAACAAAATTTGTAAACAAGAGTAAAAAAAAAAACGTTAACTTGCTGTGTATTAGTATACTTTAAATGCAGAAAAACTCTGATAGAGAATAATAACATTTGTCTGATAAAAACTACTTTAGTTTTTTTTTAAATAAATGCTCTCTTTCCTGATGTTTTATGTCATCCGGTAGACGGTTAAATAATTTCGGGCCTATAAATCTTGGAGACTCACTTGTGATTTTTAATCTGGCACAAGGTTCATGGAGTTTATTTTTTTGTCTTGTATTGACTTTATGGTAGTCGCTATTTAAAATGAAACTATTTCTATTTTTATAAACATACATACAAACTTCGAAAATATATATGCTAGGCAAGGTAAGAATTTAATTTTCTATAAAGATATACTTGCACGTGTAAGTATTCGGTATACCAAATGTACATCGCAAGACACGTTTTTGAGCAATAACTACATTTGAAGACATGGTGGAGTTTCCCCAAAAACAGATACCATATCTTAAACGTGAATCAACTTGGGCATAATATAAATTAATAAGTTGGTCTCTTGATAAGACCCCCTAATATTTCGGAACAGGTATACTATAGAGGAGACTTTGGATATCAAAGTTTCGCAATGATGCTTCCAATTTAGGCATTCGTCCAAATATACCCCTAAAAACTTGACATTGTCCTCAGTATTAGAAATATTTTTATTGTCTATTTTAATACTCAAATTATCACATTCCTTTCGCCTACCGCGAAATCTGATAACTTGAGTTTTTTAGGTATTCAGATACAGGCTATTATGGGAAAACCAATGGTTTAATGTTTTTAAAATAGCATTACAATTTTGTTCCAAAATAATATCAGATGGATTTGATATTATCAGTGAAATGTCGTCAGCATACATTGTGAAATGTGCGGTTGATGGCAAAAAATCAATATCATTAATAAACAAAACAAAAAGCACAGGGCCCAAAATAGACCCCTGTGGAACACCTATCGTTAAATTTAAACATTCTGAATTAACACTGCATACGGTGTTATCGTTTTTATGTTTTAAACTTACATATTGTCTTCGATTTTCGAGGAATGTGGTGATCCAGTTTAATGACACACCCCGTATACCACAATCAAATAATTTAGATATTAGTAGACTATGATTGATGCAGTCGAATGCCCTGCTGAGATCACAAAATATTCCAACAGGACACTCTCCCGCATCAATGAAAAAATTAATTTAACAGACCTAATTTTTATAATTTTTTTTTCTGAAAATGCACTTCATAACACCTTGATTTCTGTTTTAAAATGAAGTTTAAGATCTCTCCTATCTATTACAACTGGTCTGTCTCAGAATTTTTTATGTCATAGGAGCTCGGTCTAGTTCCTTTTGATATCTAAATCAAACCCCAAAAAAAACAAGCTAACCGTTATACTCTTCGCCGATTTGCTGTACTTTTTATATAATTGTTGCACATTCTATAGGATACTCTTCGCAATTTTTGTGTAAATAATGCTAGTTTTAGACATTTTTACTCTAACTATAAAACACAAAAAAAATTATGTATTTTTTTTTATTTTAAAAAATGTATAACTTTTTTATTTATCGATTGATTTTGCTCAAAAACAACAAAGTTCTTCCTTTAGCTAACACTGACTTACTATCCAAATTTCAATACAATCGGACTTTTCGTTCTTAAGTTATCGTGCTTACAAGAAACGTGACGGACGGACATTTTGAAAGTTGTTCAGAATTCGATCACCAACACAGTGATAAGAAATTTTTTCTCTACGAGCAATATTACATATTTTAGAAATGTGCCGATCGAATGCAATATTTTCTTCGTTTTGTATTTGCGAAGAGTATAATAACCACAATTGCCCCGCAATTGTTATTAAAAATGATTTTGCTGCCAATTTGTTAACTAGTAAAATTGAGGTACTTAAATTAAAAAAACAAAATGTATTTTTAGATAATTTGATGAAAAATAACAACTTTTTACTTTTTGTTTTCGAGGAAATGCTTAATTTCCGAATTTTTCCAAAAGAAGGGAGGAGGGGATTCATTTTCTTATTTGGTTAAGTAATGGTGTTAAATTTTTGGGGTGGCGCGGAATAGGCTTTAAGCTTCAATTATTGTAGCTAAAATAATTCCAACTTTATAAAGTAGAAAAACTGATTATGATAAATAATTTGTATCTATTGTAAAATTTTGATATTTTAAATAAGTTTAATCGGTGTTTCAAAATATAGTTAGCCTTTACTTTAGTCAATGGAAAAAGAAAAATGAAACATGTCAAAATGTACTGAGTCGTCTTACGACCCTCTGCTGAAAATGTACTAATTCATCCCAACAGAGACAAAAAGCAATTTCAAAATGTAGTTTTTTGAGCTTGTTAGTTTCATCAAGCTATGTGGAAAAAATCGGTAAAGGTATTTACACAGAACTTCCCTCGTTATTTGTGCATGGCGGCCACTAAAAAATTATTAAATATGAAATGACATTGAGAATAATAATGGAAATATAGTTATTGTAATTATTACAAAGAAGTCCTGATAACCTTTGGTCAAAAAAATAGTGCTCATCCAACAACAAAAGTTCAATACTAAATAACAGGTCTACCATGAATTATTTCTTGCGATGACCACCCTGTATATTTTCCAATAAAAGCATAATAGCATATGCCAAATATTATTGCCATTACACACATTTTCAGTTCCACTTTCACGCAGTGAAGTGGAAGTATAGCAGTGGTTAAAAATTTAAATTTTTTTTGAAATGTTTCAAAACTGTTGGTTAAAAATTTTCAGTCTTTTTTCTTCTGCAATAGGTTGAGAATGTCATGAAACACGGAAATTTTAAATTTGAGCAAAGAAAAATAATTTTCCATCTGTTTTAGTGGTAATTTTTTTTTTTTAAATGTGTGAAATTAATTTTCAAATTTTTTTTTCTGAAATAGGTTTAGAATGTCATTAACCGTGAAAATTTCAGCAAAAACAATTTTTTCTGTCTATTCTAATGGTATTTTTTTTCCAAAATGGTAAAAAATGATGCAATTTTTTTTTCCGAAATAGGTTTGGAATGTCATGAAACGTGGAAATTTTAAATTTAAACAAAAAAAATTTTTCAACTATTCTATAGTAAGTAGTGAAATGGATTTTATTATTTTTTTTTAAATCTGTTTGAATAGGTTTAGAATGCCATGGAAACGTTGAAATTTTAAATTTGAACAAAGAAAAAAACATATTTTTTTGAAATTTTTCCAAAATGGTTAAAAAATTTTCAAAATGTTTTCTTCTTAAATAGGTTTAGAATGTCATGAAACGTGTATATTTGAAATTTGAGCAAACAAATTTTTCCATCTATTCTAGTGGTAGTTTTTTTTCCAAAATGGTAAAAAAATGTTACAATTTTTTTTCTTCCGAAATAGGTTTGGAATGTCATGAAGCGTGGAAATCATAAATTTGAGCAAAAAAAATATTTTCTTCTATTCTATAGTAAGTACTTAGTGATGAATGCATAAATTTTTTCAAGAAAATTTTTCAGAAAAATTTCTAATTTTGTTTTATACGTTTAGAATGCCATGGAAACGTGGAAATTTAAAATTTGAACAAAAAAAAAATTCCACCTATTTTAGTGGTAAAAATTTTTTTCAAAAATGTTGGTAAAAAAATTTTCAAAAATTTTTTTTTTTTTGAAATACGTTTAGAATGTCATGAAACGTGAAAATTTTAAATTTGAAGAAAGAAAAAAAAATTTTCCTATATTTTAGTGGTAAAAATTTTTTTCAAAAATATTGGTAAAAAAATTTTCAAAAAAATTTTTTTTTTGAAATACGTTTAGAATGCCATGAAACGAGAAAATTTTAAATTTGAAGAAAGAAAAAAAAAATTTTCCTATATTTTAGTGGTAAAAATGTTTTCAAAAAATTATTTTTTCTCTGAAATTGGTTTAGCGCGTCATGAAACGTGGAAATTTTTTAATTTGAGCAAAAAAAAATTTTTTCACTATTTATTCCGTTTAGACGGTCCGGTCTGTATATTTTTCAGTGAAAATTCTACCAGTTTTTCGCTGACAGTAGGGTTAACTACCTACCAAATTTGACTGCTCTCCGTCAACTAGTTTTTTTGTAAATGCACCAACAGACAGACAGACAGACAGACAGACTGACGGAATTGAAAAACCTATATTTTCGGAATCTGCGTGTTCTGAAACGTCAGAATCCGAAAAAATCTCGGAGGGTGATTTTTTCTCGATACAATACTTCCCTTCGGTATGCGAGGGAAGTAAAAAATCGGTAAAGGTATTTACACAGAACTTCCCTCGTTATTTGTGCATGGCGGTCACTAAAAAATTATTAAATATGAAATGACATTGAGAATAATAATGGAAATATAGTTATTGTAATTATTACAAAGAATTCCTGATAACTTTTGGTAAACAAAATAGTGCTCATCCAACAGCAAAAGTTCAATACTAAATAACAGGTCTACCATGAATTATTTCTTGGGATAACCACCCTGTATATTTTCCAATAAAAGTATAATAGCATATGCCAAATATTATTGCCATTAGAAACATTTTCAGTTCCACTTTCACGCAGTTTAGAATGTCATGAAACGTGAAAAATTTAAATTTCAGCAAAAACAAATTTTTCCGTCTATTCTAATGGTATTTTTTTTCCAAAATGGTAAAAAATGATGCAATTTTTTTTCCGAAATAGGTTTGGAATGTCATGAAACGTGGAAATTTTAAATTTAAACAAAAAAAATTTTTCATCTATTCTATAGTAAGTAGTGAAATAGATTTTATCAATTTTTTTTAAAATTTGTTTGAATAGGTTTAGAATGCCATGGAAACGTTGAAATTTTAAATTTGAACAAAGAAAAAAAAAACAATTTTTTTGAAATTTTTCCAAAATGTTGGTTAAAAAATTTTCAAAATTTTTTCTTCTGATATAGGTTTAGAATGTCATGAAACGTGTATATTTGAAATTTGAGCAAAAAATTTTTTCCATCTATTCTAGTGGTAATTCTTTTTTCCAAAATGTTAAAAAAATGTTACAATTTTTTTCTTCCGAAGTAGTTTTGGAATGTCATGACGCGTGGAAATCATAAATTTGTGCAAAAAAAATATTTTCTTCTATTCTATAGTAAGTACTTACAGTGATGAATACATAAATTTTTTCAAGAAAATTTTTCAGAAAAATTTCTAAATTTCTTTTATACGTTTATAATGCCATGGAAACGTGTAAATTTTAAATTTGAACAAAAAAAAAATCCACCTATTTTAGTAGTAAAAATTTTTTCAAAAATTTTTTTTTTTAAATATGTTTAGAATGCCATGAAACGTGAAAATTTTAAATTTGAAGAAAAAAAAATTTTTCTTCCTATATTTTAGTGGTAAAATTTTTTTCAAAAATGATTGAAAAAAATATTCAAAAAATTTTTTTTTCTGAAATAGGTTTAGCGCGTCATGAAACGTGGAAATTTTAAATTTGAGCAAAACAAATTTTTTTTCACTATTTATTCCATTTAGACGGTCCACCCTGTATATTTTTCAGTGAAAATTCTACCAGTTCTTCGCTGACAGTAGGGTTAACTACCTATCAAATTTGACTGCTCTCCGTCAAGTAGTTTTTTAGTTAATGCACCAACATACAGACAGACAGACAGACAGACAGACAGACTGACGGAATTGAAAAACCTATATTTTCGGAATCTACGTGTTCTGAAACGTCAGAATTCGAAAAAATCTCGGAGGGTGATTTTTTCTCGAATACAATACTTCCCTTCGGTATGCGAGGGAAGTAAAAATTTTAAAATTTTTTCTTCTGAAATGGGTTTAAAATGTCAAACGTAGAAATTTTAAATTTGAGCAAAAAGGAAAGTTTCCGTCTATTCTATAATAGTGGTAAAAGAAGTTTAAGATTTAAAAATTACATATTCTTTTTAAATAGGTTTAGAATGTCATGAAACGTGAAACTTTTAAATTTGAGTAAAAAAAAGTTTCCATCTATCCTAGTGTTAATTTGTTTTCCAAACTGGTAACAAAATGTTGCAAAATTTTTTTTTCCGAAATTGGTTTGGAATGTCATGAAACGTGGAAATTTTAAATTTGAGCAAACCAAATTTTTCGTCTATTCTATAGTAGTGATAAATAGATTAAAAATGTTTTCAAATTTTTTTCAAAAACATTTTTAAATTTGTTTGAATAGTTTTAGAATGCCATGGAAACGTGGATAGTTTAAATCTGAACAAAGAAAAAAAATCTTACTTAGTGGTAAATTTTTTTAAAAATAGTAAACAAAATTTCTAATTTTTCTTTTAAATAGATTTAGAACGCTATGAAACGTGGAAATTTTGAATTTGAAGAAATAAAAAAATCCATCTATTTTAGTGGCAAAAAAAATTTCAAAAATGTTGGTAAAAAAACAATTTCAAAAAATTTAAATTTTTTTTTTTTTTTGAATCAGGCTTAAAGTGCCATGAAATGTGGAAATCTTAAATTTGAAGAAAAAAAAAATGTCATTTTAGTGGAAAAATTTTTTTCAAAAATGGTAAAAAAAATTTAATTTTTTTTAAATAGTTTTAGAATGCCACGAAACGTAGAAATTTTAAATTTGAGCAAAAAAAAATTTTTTCACCTTAAATTTTTCAAAAATGGTGAACAAAATTTTCGAAAATTTTTTTTTCAGAAATAGGTTTAACATGTCATGAAACGTGGAAATTTTAAATTTGAACAAAAAAAATTTTTTAATCTTGGTAAAAATTTTTTCAAAAATGTTGGTGAAAAAAATTTTCAAAATTTTTTTTTCCAGAAATAGGATTAGCGTGTCATGAAACGTGGAAATTTTAAATTTGAGCGAAAAAAAATTTTTTTCACTATTTATTCCGTTTAGACGCTCCACCCTGTATATTTTCCAGTGAAATTTCTACCATGTCTGCGCTGACAGTAGCGTCAACTACCTGCCAAATTTGATTGCTCTCCGTCAAGTAGTTTTTTAGTAAATGCACCAACAGACAGACAGACAGACAGACAGACAGACAGACAGACCGACAGACAGACAGACTGACGGAATTGAAAAACCTATATTTTCGTAATCTCCGTGATCTGAAACGTCAGAATCCGTAAAAATCTCGGAGGGTGATTTTTTCTCGAATACAATACTTCCCTTCGGTATGCGAGGGAAGTAAAATTGAAAAAAATGCTCTATTTAAGTATTTGGTGAAGTCGCAGGGATAAAATTATATTGAACTTAAAATATAAAATATTTTTATGTCCTCCATGAATTTCCAGTGATGGTATTCCTGCAACAATTTTCGAATTTTTCCAAGGCCAAGGTTGCTGGTATCTAATACCTATTAGCAACTGGATTATTGTAAATAGTACAGTTTTGGGAAATTCCTAACTTTAATACCGTTCTGCATAAAGAAAACAATGTTTCACACAAATAGCCTCATTAGTGAACAAAAAACAATGAAGTAATTAAATGTATGTCAATATAGCTATCAAATTAAATTATGGAAATTTCTATTGCCTGAAAAATCCCATATCAATTTGCTAAAATAACAAACACTAAAGCCTTATTTTGTTTCTAAAAAAAAAACCTGATCTGGATCTTTGTACACTCTTTATGGGAAACCACGCCAAAGCACTTCCAGCCATCAATGGGGTTTGAAAATATTCCTCTGTAGGAGAATCGACTTACATTCTTTTTCTTAGAAAAGCTATGACATATATTCAAGATTTAATATTTTTTTCCTTTGATAGATTGGCGTAAAAGATAAGTTTTTGTAGACATGGACATAAATTAGCAAATAAAATAGAAGTTCGCTATTAGGTGATTCTCATAAGTCGTTATGAAATGATAAGTTCTATTCGTTGTTAGGTGAAATATTAGGGATTGCTTAAATCACACCTATGACAACCACGATTATGTTCTTATTACGTTGAGCAAATAATGAATAATAAATAACGATCATTCAACTTTTCTTTAATTCACTATGGATTATTACAGGTTAATATTCAAGGCTGTCTTTGTATCAGGAATTACCGCCAATAATGTGATCAAATACTAACAACATGTAAACAAAACTCTGGAACCCTTGTTTATCAGAATAACGATCAAGTTTATAAAAAGTTGACTTAGATTTTAAAAGATATGTTTCCAAGCATTATAATTGTATTTGTCGGTAGATAAGAAATGAGATAAATAGTTTTTAAAATTCCCAGTTAATAGTAACAAACTCTCGTGCAAAAAAAATAAAAAAATTTGATACTTGCAGTGAATCAAAGATCGAATACACATTATATATGTACCAGAAACATTAAATCAACCAAAAAACGTAAATAATTTTTTGTGATATTAGTAATTAATAAACCAAAATAGAAAAGCATGAAATTATTAATAATATATTATAATAATAATTACAAATGAAGATTTGAAAGTAATTCTTTTTTTTTAACGGTCTTATTTATATTAACGTTTTGGCGGAGTTTAGATATTAATAATAATAGTAATAATAATGATAATTTATTTCCATTAAGACAATACAAATTTGTATAGGTATCGTCACAACTCACTTAATTCTGATTTAATATATAATCATTAAGAGAATATAAACATTTTTTCACAAGAGAATCCTTAAGCTCTAACTTAAAGCGATGTAAAGGTTTGACCTACTTTAAATAGTCTGGTACTGGTAGACAATTAAAAACCTTACGCATAATATAATCAGTACCATCTAAGGATATATTGTGCTTACAGAATGGCACATAAAAGTCTTTTTGTATCGTACATTAATAGGGTGAACTCTTTCAGTTGTATTAAAAGAATTCCTGTTAATAAACACAAATACACATAACTCAAACATACAGTGTCCGCCAAAAAGTCTGCACCATACGGAAAACTTTTTTATTCAGTTGTTTTTTAAACGTGTTTCAGCATTAGTTTCAGCATGATTAATAACTACAAAATTGCTAAAAATATTTGTCATATCACAACTATGACACCTACAAAATGTCGTTAGAAATTTTTAAATGACCTCATGTGCCCTTATTCATCAAAATATGGAAGTATCATAAGAGAAAGTTGTTTGTAATTACATTAAGAATCTAAATGTGAAGTTTGGTTTGAAAATTTCAATGTCTTAGTTTTTTCATTTTTTCCAAAAATATGTAACATATAATTTTTTGTTTACAGTCGAGTTAATTTGAAATATTTCAATGCACAAAATACATGAATGTTGCATTTATTTTTTACATGTAATTAATAATGGCAAAAAAACATTTTTGTACAAAAACAACATGACAATCGTGGACTATTTTCAGTAATTCTGAACCCTTACTATGGAATTTTGCATGATAATCGGCTTGAATATTAAAGAAATGATTGTTCATTTAAGGGGGTTGAGGCGTTACAGTCCCAACCAAAAGTAAGTCGAATTCTAAATCGGAACTTTTCCATAATAAGTTATTACAAAAGGTTATAAGTCGATGATATCAATGATTATTGTCATAAAGACATAAATAAATCATTTCTTATTATTAATTAATTATTTAAGTAGATTTAATTATTTTACTTAACGAACTAACTTTTGGATGTTTTGTCCAGATTTACTTAAAAAAAAATTACGTAAATGTCTGTGTAAAAATTAAAATTAAATCATTAAATAATTGAAAAATCAGTTAAAAATCATTAACGAAAAGAGAAATTTGACAGTTTACAAACGTTTAATATTTTTTTTTTACTTATTAATAGTCTCCTAATTAAATTGGAAACAATATTAAAATATGCGTAAGACATCAATGCTTTACATAGTTAGTTTTCGGAACTACCGACATTATTTGGTTATTTGCTATAAATTAAAACGTACCGTTTGCATGCTGGGTTGACATATTTTCCATAAGACTACATGTAAAAGTTTTTCAATTTTTTTTAACTTTATGAGTTTCCTAATGACTTTGGATTTTTTACAGAAAATCGTGTCATATAAAAATCTATTAAAAAAACTTTATTTCAGATTTTTTTGAAATTATTTACGTCTAACGCCTCAACCTCCTTAAATCAAATTTAGATCACATAAATAAAACTCAAAATTCGTATTAAAATTTACTTCAAAAATCTTAAAAGTGAATAATGCAGATTTTTTTTAAAAACTACGTTTGCCATCCATAGTCTCTTAAATTAAGTGCTACATTTCTGTATATCTTCCTCCTTTTCTCCTTAAATACATATTATTGTCTTATTGCAAAATTCTTTGGTTAAAAATATCCGCTGTGCCCCTATTTGTTCTATGTTCGCCGCGAATTAAAATAATTTCAATTTTCTCGTCTTTAGTTAGCATTTTTTAAATGATCAACAGTAACAGAAATATTATATTTTATGGTAGATATTAATAAATCATCGATACGTCAAAAGCTAGCATTTATTTTCAAAACTTACTTGATTATCTAGAGTTATTAAATAAATTCGTATTATTCACTTTTAGGGTTTTTGAGGTAAATTTTAATAGGAATTTCGAGTTTCATTATGTGATCTAAATTTGGTTTAAATGATCAATAGTTTCGTTATTATTTAAACTGATTATCATGCAAAATTCCACAGTAAGGGTTCCGAATTACTGAAAACAGTTCACGATTGTCTTGTTTTTTGTAGAAAAGGTTTCTTTTCCATTATTGATTACATTTAAAAAGAAATGTAACATTTATGTATTTTTTGCATTGAAATATTTCATATGAACCCAAATGTAAACAAAAAATTTTAAAAAAATGTAAAGTACATATTTTTGGAAAAAAATTAAACAACTAAAACACTGAAATTTTCAAACCAAACTTCACATTTAGATTCTTAATGTAATTACAAACAACTTTTCCATATTTTGATAAATAAGGGCATTTCCGGTCATTTTAAAATTTCTAATGACATTTAATAGATGTCATAGTTGTGACATGACAAATATTTTTGGCAATTTTGTGGTTACTAATCATGCTGAAACTAATGCTGAAACCCGTTAAAAGAACTATTGAATAAAAAAGTTTTCCATATGGTGCAGACTTTTGGCGGACACTGTATATAAACCAGACAGTGTTAATATTTTACATATTTTTTAAATATTCCCTACACGAGCGTGTGTTAGGGACTACCTCTATACATCGTATAATTATTTTTTGGTTTCGGTTTATGGTTTCTGTCTATTGTGAAACCTCATAAAATGTATTTTATCGATATTTTAATATAATGTATTAGACGAATACCAATTGTTTAATGATTTCAACATGTTATTGTTAAAAGATTCCAACATTGTGTCAGATTTATCCGACAAAATAAGTGACTTATCATTTGCGTATGTGATAAAAGATGCCTCTGAGTTTAAATTTCAAGATCATTAGTGTATAATAAAAGTAGCACAAGGCCTAAAACTGAACCCTGTGGTACCCCGGTTTCAACTTCACCACACTCTGCACTGAATCTACTTGTTCCTTCTGTACGGAATGTCACATTAACGTATTGGCTCCTATCATTCAGAAATAAATGGATCCAATCCAGAGCAACATTTCTGACACCCTAGCTTGAAAATTTATCTATTGGTTTACACAGTCATTGTTATTCCACCACTCAAACAAGACACGTACACATACATTAATACAACAACCACTTCCTGCGATTTTGCCATCTACTGCAGCTGAGACTTGAACTCAGGAGATATAACAGTGACTAGACATGTTGGGATACTCAACAACGGTCCAGCCCATTGCTACCAACTCTATAACACATGAAAAACACCACTAAATATCCCCATGTCCTGGCCAGGATTTGAACCCGGAACTCCGTGGTCACAAGTCAAACATCTTAGCACTACGCTACTGAGCAGTGAGTGATTATAAACTTTTACTGAAAATCAAAAGTATTATCAGAGTATCTTTTAATGCTAAAGCCTAGTGTTCTGCTGGTAGTACAGGAACAATATTTGAATACGTTAGAATTTTTTAAATATATGACTTTCATGCAGAGCAAATTTTATAGATTCTGAAAGGCAATTAAATTCAGCTGATCTAGAAACCCAAATAGTAGTTGCACCCATTTGGTTGTTCAGATTTGTCTTTACAATAATAGGTCGAACTTTCCCAATCTGGATTTCAGACTTAGGAAGCTTTTATCACCCCTACTTATCAGACAACACTATATGAAATTGGTTTTAACATATATTTTCATTCTAATAAGCATAGCCACTAATTTTGAAATACAAAAATTTTTCCATGTTTACAATGTGTATATAAAATATATTTTGTTATTATGATTTATTAGTGGTGTCCACCTTATGTACATAATTTTAGATAATAACAATAATACGATATTAAAATATATAATATTAATATTTATTATTATAATGTAAGATATATTAATTTAAATAATGTTATTCATGCACTATAAACATATACTTATAAACAGTATTAAATATATTTAGCATTTAAAGTGTTATGAGGCCCAAAGATTAGCAGGTTCCCCCGAGGTACTATAATAGTGCTCTTAAGTCTTTTCCTGATTAAATCCGACAGTAAATTTTTCTTATTTTATTGAGTCCATTGGGAAAACAAAATTTGTTTTCTGTAAATAAATGACAATGTTATTAATATTGTAATTTAGAATATTATTACATAATAACAACCTTATTCTTTGCCGGTTTATAGAACGGAAAGTTTACAGAATTGATAATTCTTCCTATCTATAAATAATGACCCTTTATAAGTTTTACAAGAGAAGCCCAATATAAATGCAAATTTTTATGCTACTATTAATTTATTGTACATTGTACATTCATTAAATAAAATAATAATAATACATTTTTTATTCATATACGGTTTAATGATATTCATGGATTACGTCAATCAAATACTTAAAAATAATTGAAATAACGTATTGACATGAGGAATTTTTTTAATTATTTAAGAATAGCAATTTGCTGAACTTTGCCGTTATATCAACAAATACTCTAATTGTAACATTGTATTTATTATCTATTTATCAGACAAATAAATACCTTTATTATTGTTATGAACTTAGCACACTCCTTCCAGGTAAAATATTTCGTAGCTCATAGAACTTCTAAATAGTTTTACGGATTTTAATATTTAAATTTTTTATATGTTCGGTCCATTTCAAATTTTGATCTATAGTCATACCTAGGTATTTCATATTATTTCTGGATTTTAATACTTGGGTACTGTGACAATTTTAATAATTATTTGAAATACAAAGGAATTAGTGTAAATTTATCGTTTGAATATTTGGTAAAAATTTGTTACAAATACTGAAACGCATAAATTTGGTTTTATGTAGATTTAACGTAAGTAAATTTTTAGTCAGCCACAGTTGGAATTTGGAAAATTCTATCACTAACAGTTCTTTTACCTGCTCCCAGTTATCCCCTTCCACTAATAGAACAGTGTCGTCAGCGTAAGATATGATTTTGCACTGTGTTTTAAGGAAAAGTGGTTCATTAATATTAATTGAGAATAATGTTGGTCCTAGCACAGTGCCTTGTGGGATTCCATATTGCAGTTGATGTTTGTAATCGCCCATAAATTGTCCTATTTTCCCACACAGTTGTCTGGAATCCAGATAGCTATGAAACAATTTGTTTGCGAGTCCTTGAATACCGTATGGGATTAGTTTTTCTATCATTTTTTTTTATGACAAACAGTGTCAAATGCCTTGGCCAAATCAAGAAATACTGCGATTTGCTTTTTGTTTTGATCTAGTGAATTATACAAAATTTTAGTTACTTCATACATTGCATCCTAAAACCAAATTGAAAACTTGACAATAATTTATTATCATTTAAATGTTTCACCAGTCTGCTTTTCATACATGTTTCTAATACCTTAGCAATGTTATTTATGACAGATATAGTTAAGTACTTTCATCAGAAAAATACAACGGATGTCCCCTTTTACCTTTGCAAGCAGCCCATGAGGTTAATCACAAAATAAAGTAAATTTTCTTTAAGCGTATTTCTAATGCATTGGGTATATGTATGCGGGCGGTGCAACGGATTTGTAAGGAAAACCGCGAGGAGCAGGACGCCCCAAATACTACTGTGACAAAATATGGACGCAGAAAGAAAAATAACCAAGACTTGGTGGAGGCAAGAAGATGGATGTAAAGGATACAATTTAAAATGTACTCCGAAAGTAAATCTGTGGTGTAGTTGATTTTGTAGTTTTTGTAGTTAGTCTATCCGACCGCTGACAAGAATATTATATTATAATATTGAAATTCTATGAAGTAATAATTGTTATTTTACTGAATACTCCTTTCAAATGGTACGCCCATTCGTGCCATTTTATGTGACCTTGAATCGATTTGATTCGGAAATTAAAAGATGATGGCGAACGAGTTTGACGATTTCAACCATAAGTGTGACGTTGTTAGTGGAACTAAAACATTTTTCAAAGGGACACTCATAATATTTTAGCTGTTCGTACTGCTTGTACATGATCTAGTGGTATGTACCTCTGCCTAGCCGCACATTCTGTACTTATTGTTTCAGGACCACAAATCGATAGCATGTGGAACTTAGCGCTTGGTCCTGCGTTGCTATTATTAAACTTTCTGTTTCCCTTATCAAGCCCGAGCCGTTCAATCACTTCGTAGAGCCCTTTTCTCTACTGCTAATAGATCGAGAACGCGGGAGAATTTCCTATACATCAGTTTTGCTCATAGTACTTTTATCTATCCCTTTTCGAAGCTGTTTTATTTTTATCTTCATGCTCTCGTTAGTGGTTTCGGTTCCTAGGTATTCTTCTATGATCCTATGCGTTTTCTTCTGGATCGAGTTTAAGTTCTTTTCCTTATCACTACGATAGACATACGTAGAATCCAGCTGTATTAATCCTTAATATATATATCTTGTAAATATCTACGATCGTATAATGAATTTCACCCATTTTTTTTTATTATTCTCGCGATGACTTTTCCAAGTCAGTTGAAAATTTGCTTCGACTTTTTTCTTGGCGTTCAGCTCGGTTTTACAATTATTATTATTACCATTAAATAAAAACTTTTTACTATAGTAAGTGCATTTTTATAATTCTATGAAGCGTACTTATAGCATTATACATTAGAGTTAAGTAATAATCATAATGCATAAAAAGTGGGCAATTTTAAGTTTTGAGAGTGTTAAGTTGAAATTTGTTTAAGGCGACTTTTTCGATATATTTCCTTAAATATTTCATACTTTAGTAAACGTTAGTGTGACATTTCCGAAATATTATGTAACTTTTTCAGAACATTTTATCAAGTAGCCGACAGTAGGTTAGTGCATCCTTTCTAATATACCTGCAGGGAATTACTTTCTGCACTCTGTTTTTAAAAGCCCACGTTCAAAATTATGTTCTGGCCACATGGATTATAGTGAAGCAAGCCTTGCTCTCTGTACTTTGTACAATTCATTACTAATGCTATTAGTTTTTTGTTAATGGTTTGTACAAAATTATATTTATTGGCATCAATTATAAAACTAGCGATGCGTGACAATCAATAATTAGACTGACATTATTAAGTTTACTATGTTTTTAAATGGAAACAGTGAATTTACAACAAAATCCATTTATTTTCAGTAATGTTTTAAATAGTGAATATACATTTGTAGCACAAGTACAGTGTCAGGATAATTAACATGGTAAAATAAATAATAATATAAGGAACCGATGACTCGTACATTAAATTATTAATAATGCGAAGTGCTGGTAATGTGGAATTCGTTCTTGATAGTACAGTACGCTTAGAAATTATAGACTTACAGGAAAAAGTTTGGTCATAAATATTTTAGTCACATAATAAGTGTATCACTTAGTACATGAGTATTTCCAGAAGACCTTAAGATTGTTTATGAAAGACCAATATATAAAAAAGGTGACAAAAATATGCTATACAATTATAGGCCCATAGTCCTGCATAGAAGTAAGATTTTTCAATAATACATACTAGAATAATGAATTATCTGGAAAATCATGAACTATTAAATACCACCCAAAATTGTTTTAGAAAATTAAATCCACAATCAGGGCAGGTTACCAAGCATTCTGCAAAATAATTAGTTCACTGAATAATAAAGAACATACAGTGTCTATAGGTTTAGACCTATCCAATGCTTTTGATGATGTGGACCATAACATTTTAATAGAGAAGCTCAAAAAGTACGGAAATAGGAGAAATACACTGCAATTATTAACATCTTACCTAGAAAACAGCATGCACTGTGTTGTGGAAACAGATAGTATTGGTGAATTATTAAAATCGTAAAGTCTGATAATAAAGATAGGGGTCCCACAAGGATCAGTATTAGGACAGTTGTATATCATCTACTCATGACCTACCCATGGTATTTGATGAATATACGGTTCAATATGAAGATGATTGCTCCTTAATTATTAATTCTCTAGATTCAATAGTACTGGAACAAAAAATTTTCTCTGCATTAAATATGCTAGAAAAATACTATACTCCTCTTAACTTTAAGTAAAATAAAGAAAAAATGCAAGCTATAGTATCTCATACGTTGAAAAAAGTTTCAATAATTATATCTGTACTTTGTACAGTGTGTCTAAAATGTCCTTTTTAAGTACCTATTACAATAGATTCTAGTCTTGATTGGAAATCCCATACTGACCAGCTTGCACAAAACATTGCTAAGTGTTGCTACGCCCTAAAAGTAAAAGCAAAACATGTTAATTGAGCTTACATGGCTTATTATGCCTATGTAGAATCTAGAATTAAATAGAGTAAGATATACATACTTTAATAAGCGAATGCATACATGAAGCTGTGATATTTGTGGTAAAAAATATGCCTGTTGGCAGGCCTTGATAAAATTAATTCCTATGATACCAGGTACAAAAATGACTTCTTAAACATTAAAGCAAACTTCTCAATGTGCAAAAATCATACCATTTTTAATCATTAAAGTGTATAATGAACTACCTGATCTGGCATTAAGACACCTGTAAATAAAGTTGCAAGCTTTGGGAAGGACATATTATTCAATGATACACTCTACTGTTAAAAAAAACAAGAAAAAAACTATTCCAAATTATGAATATATAATTATAAATTTTCTCTTTTAATGTGTAACTATTGTCTATCATTATAACTTTTATTCTTCTTTTGTGTCTGTATGTTAGTTTTTCTATTGTAACCCGTGACATGATCTACACCCTTTAGGTATTGTAACTTTTTATAAGAACAAATAAAGATATAACTATCAATCTATCTATTTGTGACCACTGATAATTTTATTTTTTCCTTGAATGAAATATACTTAGCTCTTTATTGAGTACTTTTTGTAGATTGTTTCAGTGGTCGGATCTTCAGGCCTTCTTCTCCTCGACCTGAAAGATCTTCTCCGAATGACCTTACAATTTGTTGTAACCCAAGACTCCTAGGCCTTTTACAAAGTTTGCGATTTTCCTGGGATTTAATTCCCCTATTCTTTCTGGCACTAATTTCGGATTTCTAGGTCATTTTAAGATGATGGTATTTCCACACTCAGAGGAGAAGGTGTCGCGCTGCGCAGATTGCTCATTATGGGAAAGAGAAGGGGGAGGTAAGAAGGACAAGAGGAAAATCCGTTGCTTCATGAGTATCGTGTCGCAAGAAAAAGGCTGAGCGGTATGATCAACAGATCTAAAAGAGATAGGTGGAGGGAATTCTCTAACGGAATACACTTTTGTAACGACCATTCAAACCCACTGTCAAAATGGGAAGAATTTGATGTTTCCTATATAAATTATCGCAATAAATCGGGAGGAATCACCCTTCCCTACACTAACGTGAATGTTGATGAATCATAACAGGAAAAGTATACACCAGATCGTTCTTAAAATTTGACACTGGCTTCGTTAAACTATTATGTACATCCTATCACGATCTGACGTTAACGAACGACTTCTTAGGTAGAAATACATTAATCTAATGCGGACTAACGTCTTGTATTTGCAGTATTTCTTGCAGTATTACAGTATCTGCATTTATGATATTCTGCCTTGATTATATTTTTAAGATAATATCTCAATGGTCTTAAGATCTGTCATTGTCTTTAAGTAAGACTTTTCAAGAACTAGAAGTCTTTAGACTTTCCTTTTCGATAATATCAACTTTGGCTTGTCTTTGGCTTGAAACATTCCTCCATCAGAATATCTTCTATTCTTCTTCCCATTTTAGAATCTCGTCTTTCATATGTCCTTTAGATATGTTACAAAAAGATACGGATCTAAAAAACCGTGGTCTCAGAACCTTTTTCGCAAGAGCGTCAGCTTATTGCCTATAGTACGGGAGGTAGTGCTGAATTTGAAAAATTCATTTCATAGCGACTGAAAATCATAGCAATAATAGTTTTCCCCTAATACATATAAGCGATCTGAACGTCAGCTACTTAAGAGGCGGTAGAGCTAAAGGTGGTAGCATGTTAAAGTTGTTAAAAAAATTATACTATGAGTATTTTCATACCGTGCCAAAATTTATGAAATGATTGTTGAAATCATTTGCAACTAAAAAATAATAATCAGCTGTATTGAAGAGAGGGGATTATACGTCAGTCACGTATATGAACCATGTTGAAAATGTTGGAGTATAAAATTATTTCGTACCTTATGAACTTATGCAGCTGAATTTTTACACTTATTAAATAATAAAGAAAATCGTGAACTGTATTTATAACGGTGGTAAGACCGTCAGTTAGCGTCATAAACATGCTGCGCGCTCAGTGCATCTGAGCGTTGCATAGTCACTTTGACAAATTAACTGACGATCTTTACATCCACAAACATTTAGCTTACGACGGTTTTTATTTTTGTTAACAATAAAATGACTTTACGTTTCAATTTAACGCTTTATGCTGTGAATAACTGGCTTTTAATAGATTTTTCATACTAATCAAGTTCGTGTCGGTTTTAAATTATAATAAAACTATATATATTCATTATATATTATATTTCATTGCCCGTTGGGTTGCACGGATCTTAGTCACTGTCACCTTGGTAAGTGTTAGAGTCTCTGCTCCGTAAGTTAGAACTGGTCGAACACCTTTCGCTTAAGGCACATGGGAATGTTTGATTTGAGAACATCTCTCAGTTTTCCAAGTTCACAGGTCTGATTATCTTTGTTTAGGCAGATTTCATAGCGATGAAATTTTCTTTTAGCGTACTTCTAATGCATTGGGTATTTTTACGCAGACGGTGCAATGGATTAATGGATTTGTAAGGAAACCCGTGATGAGCAAGGACGCCCTAAATACTACTGTAACAAAATATGGACCCAGAAAGAAATACAAAACTAAGGACTTGGTGGAGGCAAGGAAGATGGATGTAAGGGATACAATTTTGTTGTTTTTGTAGTTAGTCTATCCGACAGCTGCGCTGTAGTAGCGTTGTCGCTTGACGAGGATATTATATTATAATCGTTGTATGAAGTAATAATTGTTATTTTACAGAAGACTCTTTTCAAATGGTACGCCCAAAGGTGCCATTCTGTGTGACCTTGAGTCGATGTGATTCGGAAATGATAAGATGATGACGTCAACGACAACATTCGTGATTTTAACTGTATGCTTTCTTAAATGGAACATTCGTATAATATTGAATATTTGAATTCTTCTTTGAAAGACGATTGAAGTGATATGCCATTTGATGCGTCTGTGATAGATTGGTACCATGATGTGGGTGAGTGTGCCAACAACATGTCAACTTTGTGATTTCACTATGGCGTAACTGTCCACCATCTGTCTTAGTTTACACCAAAAATTGTCAAAAGACTAGTTTACGACACTGTAACGAGATGCAATTTTGAAACTGTTTTATTTTATAAAGATAAAAATGATAAAAATGATTCAACTCTTGGTTTACGTTTAACTGAAATAGTTAAATATTGTTTTCTCAAAGAGAAAATACACATTAAAAGTAAATGAACCCGCATTTTTATTTAATAATGAATACCGGTAACAGACATTTCTGTCACAAATTGTAACCTGAAATATTGGCACCAAATACCACTCGTGCTTTTAATTTTATCTATATGTTTTTTTTCAGTTGAATTGCCAAAGTAATATAATTTATGTAAATTAAGCAGATTATTATCAGATCAGATCTCTGGCGCTAAGGCGCTTGGAATTTAATAAGAAAATAAATTTCTAATTGACATTCTTTGAATCACTGGGCAACCATGGTTCCAACAAAATTGAGTTAATAAAATTCTAAAAACTTGTGATCTAACACACCAAAAATAACAAGAACATTGTTCTACTAACAATTTTAATGTAAAATTACACTTGGAATGCAACTTCAAAACTTATGTTATTTTGACATAGCGCTAATAAACAGTTTATATCTATATACATGTTAATCCAAAAATTGCTTCAAAATAGTGCAGTAGACTTATAAAAATAATTACTAAAATTATTATGCTTTGAGTCCCAATTCTTCCTGGTATCTCTTGTTGTAGCTTCCTTCCTTGTCGTATTTGTTCTCCAGTTCCTTGTACCATTCAGCTCTATTGTCGATTAAATGACGAATTATTTTCTTGCTGCCTTTCTTTTGGGTCTCGCTGCATTTTGAACAGTCAGTATGAAGAGCGTCGGGGAGGACTTCTGAAAAATTCAAATAAATTTTTATTAGTACAATAATACAACTCTTGAGGAAGAACATAAGCCCAACCATGTTACGCTACGACACCCCTAAGCTGTAGAAAAATGCCTTTTTAATAAATAAATGATTTTTGCAAAAAAGTATACAAGTACACATTTCAAAAAAAAAAAAAAACTCAGTCTACACAGCAAAACCTATTAGTAGAAGAGCTACCGGTCGGTCCGAGTAACGTACTTAACACAAGGCTAAAAATTTGTTAATTAATGTTTTAATACCAGTTAATTAAGAAAGTAATGACCTGCCAGGCGTCTCGCGGTTGCGTCATCATCCCCTCAATTTTTGAAAATGTAAAAAAAAAAATAGTAAAATAAATGTGCTTCTACAAAGCTGAAATTTTAATATGTTTCAATTTACATATGTATAAGTGTAAAAACATAATGGCAGGCGATTTGAAGGGTTGCAAGTACGTGCCAAGCCATGGTAAAGTTGTCATGGGGATGGCAATTCTTAGCTTGCTTCTAAAAGGCTGCAGTTTTGAGGGAATATTCTGTATTCTGTTTAAAGAATGTAAAGAATATATGTATTATGTCTTTATATAACACAAATAATGTTCATTGCTTCGATGATTACTACCAGTATTAGCACTTACACTTAAGAGCGAACACTACCTATGGTCAGTGAGGAGGGAGATAAAGCGCCAAATGAAGAGGTAAAGTAGGTTCTATAGATAATTCAGCCATATAAAAAAACTTGCAAAAAAAGTTTAACTCAATTAGTTTTCAATTTATATACAAAGAAGGTCATAAAGAAGGTGTTCGGCTTCTTTTACTATCATCACAAAAAATTGTCATAAATATTTCCTAACGAGTTAAGAAATTTGTCCTACCAAATACATGATTCTTTGAAATAAGCGATCTAGTTAATGTGGACTTCCAGGGGTGGAGTAATTGTTTCTTTGTCATAAAAGTAGGTACTACACGAGTCCGGCGGTATACTAATCAGAAGTGGTCGGTCTCCTTTAAGCTTTTTTGCGAGCTTTTTTGTATCGCTGGATTATATATGGAACCTACTATACTACGAAATTTTGCGTACCTGTATCGGTCACATATAATCTATCTCGTAATTTAGAAATACAAGAAAGTTCGCAAAAAATGCTCAAAAGGCACACCGCATACCAATTCTCAGTTTATTTACAAAAAAGATCATAAAGAAAGTATTCGGCTTCTTTAATTTTCATCACAAAAAATTGTCATACATATTTCCTAATAAATGAAGAACTTAGCCAATACCATTGAATATAATTAGTTGAAATTTGTCCTACCGAAATAATGATTCGCTGAAATGAGTCAATGTGGACTTCCACAGTGATCCGTATTATTAGCCCATTGCGCTCGCACTCCCATCAAGCGTCGCGACCATTTTGGCGGGTACTTGCAACGGCCAAAATCGTCTACCTCTTAACATACATTCTTAAAATAGTTTACAGAATATTCCCTCAAAATTACAGCCTTGTAGAAGCATGTGAAAAATTGCCATCAACATGACAACTTTGCCATCGCCTGCCACGTACTTGCAACCCTTCAAATCGCCTGACATTATGTTTTTACATTTGTACATATGTAAATTGGAACATATTAAAATTATAGCTTTGTAGCAGCACATTTCATTTTCGAAAATTTGAGGGATGATGACGCAACCGCGGGATGCCTGGTAGGTCATTACTTTCTTAACTAACTGGCATTAAAACATTAATTTACAAATTTTTAGCCTTGTGCTAAGCACGTTACTCGGACCGACCGGTAACTCTTGTACGCTTGTTTTCGAGGATTTAGTTGGTTTTTTCAAATTTATAATAGGATTTACCGTTTGATTTGTGGGAATTTTTTTGTGGACCGTTGTCGAATCTCGCCGACCCGACCACGGACATGCGAGGAAGGTTCATAATTACTGAACGCCCCTGCTATACTCGTCCTTATGCTATTGAGCACGCATACAGTTGATTTTCGGCCAATAACTGTTTAATCGTTGCCTTCTGAGACCGTTTTCTTTCTAATTCTTTCTCTCAACGGTTGAAGCTAAATTATAGAGATATATTATCGAAGTGTTTAATATACAGTTATTCAGTTTTTCGTAGTATCATTAATGAAAATAACATTATTTATAAAAAATGAAATACAGAAAATAATTTGGTGTAATTTAGCAGGCATATCAATAGGACGATCCTATAGGACTTCGACCTAGAGCAGTATAGATGCATCTGGTATTTTCAATACGCTTAAGATACTTGCGAAAGATGCAAGATCTGTGATTTTTTTGTGTGTGGCTGCGTTATTTTTAAAGTTAAAATGAATTAAGAAACAACGTCTTTTAGCAGTATGCATTTTGTTAAAAAAATGATTAACCGACTTTTATGCGGTTCGGCTCATTTCGTAGATATTTCTAATATCTACAACTTCTTCCACGGACCTATTTCGGTAAAACCTAAAAATAAATGTATACAAGCCGAAAACTCCCTAACTTTACTTGTTAACTAAACATAGACGCACCAATATTCAGCTGTTGGATTTTAGGTACAATAGTCATACATAGTGAAAGGTACATATTTCCATAGAAAAACTCCGAATGGAATTTTTTTTAAACAGACCTTTGCTGGCTCTTATGCCTAGACTAGTCTAAATTTTATACAATCTTCACACTGTATATTGTGTATATATTAATGTTATTTAAAATAATAAAAAAAAAACAACTTTTTTTCCGTTTCTTTGCGCTAGTGATGATTCATTTAAATTATACATTAAAAATTAAATTGGATACTTAATTTAATATCGTCATTGATTAATTGTAAAATTACAGTCGGATATCTAAATATAGTAGCCACAACAATAGAAGTAATTAAAGCATAAAGGTTAAGGAGTAACACCTTCAAGCAAATTGTCGACAGTAAGTCTGTGTATTGAAGCTACTGAAGAACCTTAGATCACTTCCTGCTTTTGAAGGCATAGAACCGTAATGATATTAATTTGATAATTAATTTTATCGTTAATCGTCTTATCGTTATCGTTAATCCTATTGGCATAGTAGTGGCGCAGTGTTAAACGGCTTGTGGCCTTGGAACCTTATCCAGCCACAAAATAAAGTCAGCGGGAGTTCCGCAGGGGGCAATTCTCTCACTCCTCATTTACAATCTCTGTGTCCTCGCGTCATTCCACCAACTGAATTTTATCTCTACGCAGATGATGTCGTGCAGTACGGCAGTCGTCTTACGTACAAACCGCCACTAACAAGGTGCGGTATTACTTTTAACCTCATAAAATGGGAAATAAAAATTAATGACGACAAGACTGAGACCACAACATTTCATAAAAAGTTCACAAATATACAGACAATCACTGAACTGAGGATAGACAAGACCGTAAACGAGGAGCGGAACTCGGTAAATTATCTAGGGGTAATCCTGGATAAGAGTACTGAGTTTCACCCCTCATATTATCAGGACACTGAGCAGAACATACGTTATACTGAAACGACTCTATTCTCTAGTTCAGAAAAACGACGAAGTGGTGAAATATTCATTATTGCCAGCTACAATGTTAATTTTTGTTAAATTTAACCTAAAAACGGTAATGATTCTTAGAAAAACATGTAGTACATATCTAGCAAATAAAAAGACAATTTTCATAATAATTAAATATAAATACCCAATTAACTGCAGGCAACATAAATAATTTTGGCCATTTTTATTTAATATTAAATCCTAAATATATATAACAAAGTTAAGTGATAAAGTGAATTTTATTTCATTTTAAAACATTCGACCCTGACCGAGTGCCAACATTAGATTCCAGTGTATGGCGGTACTCTTATATGATTTTTACTAATGCGGTTTTATCGGCGTGGACAGCAAACTTAACAAACCGATGTGTACATGACGGAAACCACAAACACAAACGTATACATCAAAGAATTCTGTCTTTGGCTAAAAATGCACAACTATTAATCATCTCCCTATGATGCCAACATGATTGACGAAACTAATTTTTCTTCAACTGTACTAGCTTTAAAAGAACGTGGTAAAACCTAGATATATTTATAAGCACTTCTGTGGCAGCTTACTTACCTCCAAAATTATACATGTAACCAAGATGCAAGAAAAAACAAAAAGAATAACAACAAGAATTTGGAAAAAGATTACAAACTTATTATTATCAATTTTTCAACTATATTTCACAACCATTAAACAATTTACGATCCTGAGCTTGAAGTTTTTATTTTAATAATAACAAAATTAATAATAGTATATTGGTGACCCCGACGTGATAGGCGCCGTATCTATATTGTATTGTCTAGTGGTGTCAAGTGTTGCTTGGCCCCTTTTTCTGTTCCGCGACGATTTGGGGTGCTGTCAGTTAGAAGTTTACTTCTGAGAGGCCCCTAGAATAGGATATTTCGTCGTGGCCAAGATTAGCAACCAGGGGTGAGCCTTTTTTAAAATTGCCATTTTTCCTTTTTGATCATCTGGTGAGTAAGTTGTCACTTTTACTATTCCCTGTTATTTTATAAAGGAGTTAATCCGTGCAACATGGCTAACCCAACATCAAATGACAACATACTTCCACCGGATCACGTACGCCCTGAGCCGCGTCATGAGCAGTATATCACTTCAATTAAACTGCCACCGTTTTGTGTCTTTAAACCGGAAATCTGGTTTGCACAAATGGAATCCCAATTTGCTGTGGCTAGGATTTCTAATAATAGGAAAAAGTATGAGCAAGTAGTGGCAAATTTGCCATTAGAGATTATCAATAATGTGTATGACATTATTGCTGGTCCACCAGCTGATAATCTCTATCTAAATTTAAAATCAGTCTTAATATCCCGCCTTACGTCGAGTGAAGAAAAACGTCTGGACCAATTGCTTTCGGGTTCCCATATGGGAAATCTCAAACCCTTTGACTTTTACAACATACTATTTCGTACTGACAAGCTTTTTACCATTTTTAAAGGGCTTAAGACGTTAACTGTTAATATTGACAGAGTCAAGTCCGCTTTTGTTTTAGACAGCAAGTATGTTGTCGCCCCACAATCGAAGTGAGTTCGATTTGCCATGCGATGCTGAATCTGATTAACTCCTTAATTTCCTAACAGGGGAGTATCTGTTGACGCATGGAATGCGAGCTCGTGTAGAATCTTAAAATGAAGCTTAGTAAGATAAACTAAATGTATAATTTGGTTTTTAATCAAGAATATTTTGTCTCGCACTGTAGTGAATGCTTAACTACAAATATTTGCAAAATAGTTATTTTCATAATGCTAAGAATGGACTATTACCGCCAACAATTTGTTAAGTTTAATGATAGAGTATAAAAACTCTTTAGTGTTGATTATGTAGTGCCACAGGGCTCTGTTCAGGCGCCCTGTGCTGTTCATAATTTACACCAATCATATCTTTCAACTGTACTGCTGAAGTACTGCCAATAATGTATGTTGGTGACATGTCATTTTTACTCTTGTGCTTTACTTGTGCACTAATAAAAAGGGAGCTGACAATAATTTTATGAATAACTGGTCGAGAAACAACTATCTTATCTTAAATAACGGTAAAACAAAATTCATAAACTTTGAAACGAAAAATAGAGAAATAAATAATGAACCTACTAAACTCCTCAGTGTGGAGTTTGGATAATTCATCAAACTTTCAGTTCCAAATTCAACATTTATCTAAACGGTTATCGACCTGTATTTATATACTAAGACAACTTAGCAACAAAATTGCAGCAGACTGCTTAAGAATAGCCTATTTTTCTCTAATGACATGGAGTGATAGTATGGGGGTCATCATGTTATTTGAACAAAATCTTTAAATTGCAAAAAAAAATTATATGAATAATGAGTCAAGCTAAATATGATGACAACTGCAAACCCCTTTTTAAAAATCTCCATATATTAACACTGCTATCATGCTATACCTATATATGAATATTTGTGTTATTTAAAGAAATTAAAAATTGATAACAAAATTACCAAGCAGGAGGACATGCATAACCATTACACTAGAACGAAAACTAATTTAAGATTGTCCAAACATACACCGAATAAATCTCAAATTTCTTACTTAGATATACCTATCCATAAAATGTTTTAATGTGTTACCTAAAAATTTACAAAATCTTGAAATGAGTGTAAACAAGTTTAAGCTAAAAATAAAAAATATTCTTTTACAGAATGCTTTTTATTCATCTCGGACATCCCAGTAATCAAGTCTAATAATCTTTCGTTTGACTGTTTGAACATTAAACGCTTTTCCGAGGCTGAAGTTTGCATGGCGTTAAAAAGAATTAAATCTAAATTTACTGCGGGGCCAGATCAAATTCCAGCATTTCTACTGACGGACTGTGCCAGCATTTTTGTATATCCTCTCTGCATAATTTTAAATTTATGTCTTAGGAAATACCATTTCCCCGATATTTGGAAATACTCCAAAGTGTGCCCTATGTATGTTACCAATTATAGACCGATAACAATCATATGTAACTTTGGTAAAGCTTTTGAAATCCTACTGCATGATAACATTTATGCACATGTTCAACTGAAAATATCTACGCAACAACACGGTTTTATGAAAGGTCGCTCCACCGTAACGAACTTAATCTGCGCTACTCAGTACATTGCTGAATCAATTGATTCTCAAATACAAGTAGACTCAGTCTATACTGACTTTGCTAAGGCGTTTGACAGACCGAACCATAGGAAATTTCTCTGTAAACTTGACAAATTCGGAATATCTGACGGTTTACTTCAATTTCTTGGGAGTTACTTGACTGATAGAGTTCAATTCGTATCTTATAATGGATATAAATCTGTTGAATACCGAGCTACGTCAGTAGTACCCCAGGGATCAATACTTGGACCCCTTTTCTTTATATTTTTTTAACAACATCATTGATCACTTAGACGTATATTTCTTAATATATGCCGATGACGTCAATATGTTGCATAGGATTAATGATTTTAATGACTGCAAAAAACTTCAAAACAACTTAACTAAGTTATCGGCTTGGTGCGATGAAAATGATCTTCACCTAAATGTTCGCAAGTGCAATGTTATGAGTTATACAACCAAGGAGTCCCCAATTATATATAATTATAATGTTAATGGCGACATGTTGAACAGAGCATCTGCGTTCAAAGATCTAGGTGTAACTTTTGATAAAAAATTAACCTCTAACCACTAACCATATTGATGTTATAATTTCGCATGCATACATGCTTCATTTTGCGTAACAGCCATGATTTTAATGATGCGAAAACTTTAAAAATGCTTTATTTTGCTTTCTCTCGGTCTGAACTGGAGTATGCTTCACTTGTCTGGCAATCTGGGCATAATACTCATAGTGATAAATTGGAAAATATGCATTCAGCGCCGCTTTCTGAAATTTTTAAACTAGAAAACTGAAGGTACATATCCACCAATTGGAGCTTCTCAAAGTCAATTACTTGAAAAATACGATATTACTAGTCTTTCCAAAAAAGTTGTATAAATAATGACTCAAGCTAAATACGATGACCACTGCAAATCCCTTCTTAAAAGTCTCCATATATTAACACTGCCATCATGTTATAACTATATATTAATGTTTGTGTTATATAAAGAAATTAAAAAGTGATAACAATGACGTCTTATTATCGTTATTATAGTTATTGCTATATTTGAGCATTATTGTATTACCTTTTGCGTTTTTAAGCAATTCAATATTTACGTTTGTCCACTACTTGAGATACCAGATTTATTATTACTAATTTTACATTGCATTTATTTTTTAATTTTTTAATTTTCTTAATTTGTTAATTTCTTAATTGTTTTTTAATTAAATAATTATTTATCACTGACATGTGCAAACATTATTTACGTATGTATAGCTATTCTATTCTGTTATATCTTATGAATGAATACAAATTGGAAAAAAGTACATTTTAATTATCTGTTAAAGTATCTCTCAATTTTTAGCCACCCGCTAGCTAGAAAAATAAGTTAATAGAGCTCGAGTAATCAAGCACTGAATACAACAGAAAATTATTGAAGGCACACTAGGAATAATTATGAAATAATAAAAATTCAGTCAAAGTTTTTTCGTTCACTGTGTAGCAAGATGAGAAATAAGTTATTTGGACTTTGTAAATTTTCTTCAGTTGGCTTCTTTCTTTATAAGTCATGAGAAATTTTTTTTCCTTTGAAGGAGGCTAGCAGAAAAAAATACACTAAATTAATTAACAATAATTGTGCAGTATACTAAGGAGAAACATATTTCTGCCCCCCCGGTTAACTAAATAATTCATTAGGCAAGTTCAGATGTACAATAGTTCGAAATAAAAAAGCGCAGAGAAGAATATTAATTTAATTTATTTGTTAATTCTGTATAATAGCTTTATTTGCTCACCAGGTAAATTGGGAATTACGTAATTTGAACTGTCCCGTACAGGGCATAATCGAAGTCTCTTTTATTTCACAGAAATAATACTAATTGGATATAAAAAAAACATTTATAAAAAATGATAAGAGATTGAAAAATTAATAATAAGTCGAATTGAACTTAACGCAGTTAATAAATGAATAATGCGTAATCGAATAATGACATGCAATGATGAAAAATGTCACTACTACCATTAATAATGTCAATGAAAACTTTAAGTGTCTGTAAACTGGCTCAAGAATCTTGAATCCAAAGTAATTGAATTTTCACACGAGACGAGACTGAATAAATCGCACATAGACTGATAATGGACTTGAAATGTGGTGATGCAATTTATTAGAAAGCACGAGATTTATCTAAAGAGCTGATTGCTGAATGATAAGAATTTAAGGAATTTATTGATTATTTTGCATATTTACTTACTGTAAAAATATTTACGTTTCTATGGAAAATGGTCATAATGAAAAAATATTACGCCTTTATGTAAGTTATATGAAGTAAATATTGAGAATTAAAAAAATTAGTCTGTTTGTCTTATATGTTTTAATCATTTTGTATATAGTTATTTTAGATGTATGCAAAAAACTATACCATTTGGTACCACAGGAATTCACGAGTTATGGCAATACTCCTAGAAAACTAAAGAATTCGGAACTTACTTTTTAATTCAGCTCCATCAGGTGTACAGTTCCCTTTCTCCAACAAACAATTTACGTAATTTTTCAATAAACGCTCACTTTTGATGATTTCATCCAAATCAACGTTATCATATTTGGTGGTGTATTTTTCGTCTGGTCTGGCCCAGACTACCGCAATCAAGACAACAACAAATGCAAGACAAGCTTTCATGATTAACTTTTTACAGTAATAACTTAATAGAAATAATTAAAGGGCACATATTTATACTTTTATGTAAAATATGTCGAGGTGGGGTTACAATTATTTTATATTGTTCTAATAAAATCCAATCACTGCAGATAATTGCACATAATCTGCATAATATACCTTTGTTAGGAAATGATTAAGATTTAATTACATTTAAATAATTTACCAGGTGTGTCTCGACACTTGATTATGGACATCTTTATACGCATTATTATCACTTGAGACGAAAATGATTTATTATTAAAAATTAAGTCAAATCTGGAAAAGTTGCTAAAATCTTTGTAACATACAGAGCTTCCATTATAGTTAGAGATATGGGTGCAATATTACTACCAATCATCAGAGAGGGTAAGTATAGTGTTTTGGGAGGATAATAACCCAGATGTGTAAAAATCGTTGGTCACATGATTCGCAGGTTGATCGTTTAGCTGCCATATTGGATTGAAACTGGGCGAGTATAGTTCTTGTGATCGTTTGTTTCTCGACCGTTTATAAACCAATTTGCTGTTTCCTTTTTTCTGTTCTAAAGGCCTAAAAAAAGAGCTCATTTTTTGTCATCATTTTGTTATCTTGTCGGAAAATGAAAGGGATTTTTTGGAAAATTGGAAGAAAGGTACTCCGTGTCGCCTTTTTCTCGGACCCGTTGCAATCGATTGTTTTTCCGCATTTTATATTCGATAGGTCTAACGGAGCTCCTCAGTTCTTATTATAACATTTTCTTCCGAATAGGCGACGGTTTTACTAAAAAGTCGATAAAATTCATCCAAATCAGTTTTTCTGGAAATTTGTTTTCCAACTATTTCTAAACCGATTTTCTATTTAGTAATATCTAATTCGATGTATTTGTTTATTTGTCAGGGATCACTAATATATTTTTTTCCAGGCAAATATTAGTCTCACAACTTCTGATAGTCATGAAGAAGGTACACATAACAAATGAGGAGAAAACTGCACAGAACTCTTCACTTTGCATTATCTGCAAGAGAAGAGGATCAAGTGTAGCATTTGAAAAAGCTACATTAATAATTTCAGTTTGAATACATTAAATTAACCCTGATTTGTTTGAGTATAGAAGTATGCAACCCACGATCTAGAATTCGATAGTAAACAGTTGCCTATCTTGATGATAAATTATGGGCAGTAAACATGTTTTCTTTAAGCATGATTTTGAGTTAGGGGTGTTACTCACATATTCTTGTAGTTGAGATATTACATAATTGTGTAATTCAGTCTTTTAAATGCAAAGCCCTTTGTTGGCGCATTTTTATTGGCTAGAGAAAGAGTTCTCTAGATGCTCAAGTTGGCAACACTGAGAACTGGAGAAGGAGATCTCCAGCTGGGAGTTCGTTCTTCGACAGCGACGAGATAGCGGAATGGCGGCGGTCCCGGTTTTGTAGTGAAGAATTTGGGTTTTACATCGCTGACACTCAAAAGGGATTTGATTTGATGTACCCAGTGTTTCTTTACCGTCCTGCCAGAGGCATTTTGTAAATTCCAGGAAGGAATTCTGTTGCTTGTCGTAATCTGATCGCCACGTGTCTCGTGAGGTTATGTAATACTCTCTATATGAGAGTGCTTGGTACAAGCATATGTTTGGAGGGACTGGCCCTTTGAATAAAAGTTATGTTTTGGAGGGACATATATTTTCGGAGAGGCTTATTATTGGGATAAGCATATGTTTGGTGCTGTCATATTGGTTATGTAAGGGGGCCCAGTATTTAGAGGAGTAATAGGAGGAAGTCTATTACTCAGATGTTTGGTTTTATGTGGGTCCTGCTGACATTTAGAAGAGTTTTGGTTGGAGAGTTGTCCGCAGCAGTCTCCAAGAAATTTAGGTAGAGATTTAGGAGTGACGCAGAGTCGTAGTCATAAGCAACGTTGAGAACATCTTAAGAAGTGGTGACAGGTCACGCTGCAGTCGTCAGAGAAAAGGCCAAGGCCCTACTCAGGTTTTATTGTTTCATTTTAGTTATACAATTTTAAGGAAATTATTATAGTTTCATTCAGTGATTTTTTTGTTGAAATATTAAAGTAAATTACACAAAGATTTTGCAACTACATACCTAGCATGATGAAGTATCTTAAGATTTTTTTTGTAAGTAACGCATGGTACCACGTGATACTAATTCACCCTCTACTATGTCACATATGAAGTATTTTTAATAGAATACACTTGAAGCTGTAGTTGCATTTCTATAAAGAAAAGGTCAAATCACTGAAATAACTTTAGAAGGGGTCATTTACATATTTTGCATTTCTTTTGCATATATAGATTAAGTTTAAGGGATAATTGTGAAACTACTTGTTTTTATTGTTGTATATCTCACTTGTGTTGTAATAAATGTCTAATGTCTACATGTTCTTATTATTTGCACTGGTACACCTGATAATTGTTTAAATTTTGAGATTTGAGAGAGTAAAGTAAGAGTTTTGATATCATAGAGATATTTTGAAAATTCCATCGCATGGTTGCTAGTAACTTAATTTTGTTCCTGGCTGGCAAAATTATGTAAATCATATTACGTAACATACAGCCGGTGGTGCCCTTTTGAGTGTCCACACAATCCTAGCCCACGGCCTTGTGCTCTCCACCAAAAATCGGCTGCCGTTCGCACCGATGTAACACGTTTTAATATTTAGGTATTAAAATATGTTACACAAGGTCAAGACATACAACGACACAAATGGTCGGAAAAAAATTCAAGAAGATTCACTTACTTTACAGGATAATATTGGTGCTGAATATAGCAAATCAGATCTCAGAAATACCATACCTTCATTTGTCACTTAACTGCCTCTCTCAATAATAGTACTTACACTGTATACTTTATGGCAAAACCCTGCAAAAGATATTTATTGCGCTGCTATAGAAGAAGACGATTTCAAGAAAATAATTGAAGTAGGGAAAAGGCTATCATTTCATTATATGGAGGAGCACAAAATGTAATGCTCGAGGATGTTGGATATAAATCCTTTATAAAATTTACCACAAAAAAAACATCCGTACAATTAGCATCACTAGTTCCAACGAAAGACACTTTATCTGAACACCTAAAACGCGAGTATTAACAAATTTAGTGATAGCTGGGGAATAATAGATGCAGGAAGTTGGAACGAAAACACAGATTTAAGAAACAGAAGAAACAAAAGACTCAGAAGAAGAAAATAAGAAGATGATGGAAACTTAAAAGAAGCATATCACAAACACCTACACTTCCCAACCTACATTCCTACCGCATAGAACATGTAGCTCTCGCTGCTTGTAACAAGCATGTCCCATGTTAAATCCGGCGTATGGCTGGTCCGGCGGAAAATAGGAATATCCAGACTATATATATATATATCCGAATATGGCAGCGATGCCTACCCAGACTGGATGTTCGGAAGTGGAGCAATGCCTACCATACGCTGGCCAATCAATCAATCAATCAATCAATCAAGTACTGATGGAATGAAGAAGGAGATTCACTTGTACTACGTACAATTAATCAACCACCAGCAGCGCCCGAAAATGTGCTAGAAATGATATTTTACAAGTGCAAAAATGCATGTGGAGTGGCTTGTGGTTGCTGCAAAAATGGTCTTCATGGCACGTCTGCGTGCACATCATGTAGCGGCAATAGTTGCTCCAATACCATACTCGTCGCTTCAGAAGAAGTTGATGAAGAAAAGAATAATTCTAGCGAAGAAGAGGAAGAATAAATATATGAATTATGTGTTATGTGTACTGAACTTTTTAGAAATTAAACTTGATAAATTTTTTGTATGAAATGATTTCATGCATTTTTAAATAATTTTATATAGATTTCCACCCCTATTTAGAGGTAGATTTGGCCATTTCGTCATCCCTTGTTATTTTTATTGTTTAACCTTAGATTCGTATTCCTCGACGCAAACAATGAATTTCTATAATGAGATTTTTATTTAGGGGCGACTTGTGGAGATTGATACGCCTATGCCTAATAGTGAGTGACTGGAAACTTGTAGAAAGAGATAGAGTCTTCCAGAATGTGGTGAGAGAAGATTCTTGATTGTGTTCTACAAGGCCGCCATCTTGGTTTAAAGGGGTGAGTTTGTTTCTTGTAAATAACTTATTTGTTTTTAATTTAGCAAAAAATAATATTAAGAGCATTTTTGTGGAGAATAAAATTATTTACAAAAACACTTCATAATATGCTTTTTCTTCGTAAGTCAATTACACTGGCACACAAAAAAGATAAAGTGACCGGGATCCTGTACTTTCGACGTGCTGAACACGAATCTGAAGTCTGTTTAGCTCCATCATGCACCAATTTTTGTAAATCGCGAAAATAGCGTATGAAACCTGGATAATTTTAGATTATTTCGCTATTTACAAACAATTGATGGGTGATGGAGCTAGGCGGACTTCAGATTCGTGTTCAGCAAGTCGAAATTCATAGAGATTACCATGTCCGGTCCCGGTAACAGATGGCTTCTTTTTTGTGTGAAACAACCTATAAACAAGGAAGTTGAAAATTTTTTATCAATAATTTTTTTGTTTGCAGTTTATGCATTTCCAGCAAAAGGAATGGAAGAAAGTGTTAAAAAAAGTTGTAGACGGCATAACGGGCAATAATTTTTTTTTGTAAATTCTTTCCTATGACGCGCGGTTTTCGCGCCAGTAGTCACTAAAGTTGCGCACTCCGCACAAGGCGCATTCTGAATCTCGAGATGTGGCGAACTCGCATGTCTAGTTTCGATGAGTTCACTATAATGTCCTCAAAAAATCTATAGTGATACCAATTCATAAAAAATCCGATAAATCTCAAATTTCTAATTATAGAGGTGTGGTACTTCTGTCCATCTTCTCCAAAGTCTATGAAAGAGCATATTATAACAGATTGTCAAAATTCTTAAATGATGAAAAGTTACTTACAAATAATCAGTATGGCTTTAGAAAGGGTTTGTCTACAGAGGATGCAGCGTTAGCGCTGTATAATTTCGTGTTGAATAGTTTTGAATTAAAAGAAAAAGCAGCAAGCATATTCTTTGACTTAAGTCGTGCATTTGACACGATAAACCATAACTTGTTAGTTGACAAGCTTTTCAAGTATGGAGTAAGAAGTTCTCCTCTATGCTGGATTAAATCATACTTAAAAGATTGATCACAAGAGGTTCAGTTAAAGCACAACGGGAAATTATTTCAATCTTCTCCCAGTCCCACTCACACCGGAGTACTTCAGGGCAGTGTACTGGGTCCTCTTTTATTTATTATACTTATTAATGATATTGTTAAAGCTGATATGATTGATGGGACATACATTACAATATTTGCAGATGATACCACATCGTCTGTTTCAGGTAAAAATTTTCATGATATTAGAGATCAAGTAAATTCAGTTATATTCTCGATTCAAAACTATTGCATTGACAACGGACTTGCCCTTAATAACTTAAAAACAGATTACCTGTTATTTTCACCAAAAAACCTTAATGAAAGTTTGCTCGTCAGAATTGACGGACAAAGTATAAAACAAAGTAATTATGTCAAATTTTTAGGGCTTTACGTCGACTCCCATCTATCTTGGGGATATCATATTGACTTTTTAATAAACAAAATTAACGTCGCATGTTTCTCTATATATCAGTTAAGAAGTCATGTTAGTTTAGATGTACTTAAAATGTATTATTTTGGATACGTTCAATCGAGACTGAATTATTGTATAATGTGCTGGGGAAATAGCAGCAAAATTAATGAACTGTTCACTCTGCAAAAAAGAATAATACGTACAATGTTATACAAAGACTCGCGACACTCCTGCAGGAACTTATTCTCACAGCTAGGCATTCTAACAATTTCTTGTTTATATATACTAAAGTGAGTCTGTTATTTAAAGTGCAATCCACATAAGTTCGTGACCAACAGAAATGAATCTCATAATTATTGCTTAAGACCAACGTACAATGTCGATGTACCTCAACATAGACTATCATTAATGGCTAATGGGCCCATGATCATGTCAATTAAATTATTCAATAAACTACCACTATCTCTCAAATTACTGAATGACAATAAAATTTTCAAATATAAAGTAAAAATTATGCTGTTAAAATATAACTTTTACTCTGTTGCGGAGTTCTTGGAATGTCCTAATATGGAAGAATAAGTGACAAAAATATTAATTTATATAATTTATATATTTTATCTTATTGTTTTAATATGTCTGTCTATATTTCACCCATATGTATTATGTATTATTGTCCAAGTTTAAGATTATTTTATGATTGTTGATTGCTTGTACTTTCGGTTTGTATCTTGTTAGTAGTATCCGTCATCTTATTTTATTTTATTTTATTACTTTATTTTATTAAATGATTAAATTGTTTGACTATATTCTATACTTACTTTGTAAGTCTAATGAAAATAAAGAATAATAATAATAATTATTATTATTATAAATGTTTAACTCTGTAATTTTAAATTAATTTCACTATGGTTTGATGAATGGATCTTGAAAAGATGAAATTGTTAAAGAAAACCTTGAAATACCAAAGAAACCTAAAAAACCACCAAGACTTTCTTGAAAGAAAAAAAAACCGCTGCCTAAGGAATCACTACTTCCACATCCAGATTTTTCATCCCAGTAACTTTAAAGAAAACATTTCGACTATATTGCAAATATAGTATGTGGAAATTATTGGTCATAGAATTTTAATAATATTTGGGGCAGATATCATAGAAATATATTAGAAAGAAATCTGAGAACATGGTTTCTAGTATATACATCAAGTTTCAAGTTTCCGTGCTCTTACAGCATACTTTAATTCTTTTTCCCCGTTTACCTCTACGTACCCCCACTCCTTCAATGAAATCGTGTCAAAATTAAATCTAGTTTCAGATGTCGTTATAATACATGCGTGTACCAAATTTGTGAGGGGTGATGGGGGATGGAAAATATTACAAAAAATTTAGAGGCCTTGGCCTCTATACATACACCAAATTTCAAGTTTCTGTACTCTTACCAGCTGGCTTTACTTATTTTCCCTTACTTACCCCTATTTAACCCCCAACCCTTCAACGGAATCACTTCAAAATATAATCTAGTTCCAGATGTCGTTATAATACATACGTGTACCAAATTTCAAGTGAGTATCTCAATTTCATTTTATCAACCCCTTTAATAATAGAGTAGGGGTGGTGAGGGGTTGGAAAGTATTACGAAAAAATCTGAGGCCTCAGCTTCTAGTACCTATACCGAATTTCAAGTTTCTGTACTCTTGCTTTACTTATTTCCCCTATTTACCCCCCAACTCTTCAACGGAATAATACCAAATATAATCTAGTTCCTGATGTCACTATAATATACCGGGTGAGTCACGAATTGCGCTCGCCCCGATATTTCCTAAAATATTTGGAATAGAAAATTGAAATTTGGAGACCTTATTACACGATTAAAATGCCATCTTTTCAATAAAAAATCAAGTTTGGTGCACATCCGGTTTGACCGGAAATGCCCACAACTTTCGATTTTTAAATGGAACACCCTATATATTTTTACATTTTTGGAATCTAGAGGAAATTTTGAACACAATACATCCATTTTGGTCACTTTTTGATAAACATTAAAAATTTTATTAAAAAATCTATTTCTGTATCCAGAGTGCTGTGGTGCCCAAAATATATTTTAGTTTGTGTGCTACGTTACTATAAAAATAAAAAGAGCAATATGATTGAATTACTTAATTCTCTAGAGGCGTTTAAAATTTTTAAATGTGATTTTTACCCACTAACTCGGTTTTTTTAAATGGGAATTTAATCGTTCGCCAACATTTTTAAATACCTCATTTTCGTACGAATCTAATGATACCAAAATTTTGAAAATCCGCTCAAAAATATTTGAGATTGCAGCCAAAATACAATGCAACCAAGCTTTTAGAAACATGCGGCTAATAGATAATAGATTAGTGGGCTTTGGAAATTAAAATGGCACATTTCTGTGTAAATCTGGTAACCTAATAACATTGGAAAAATCATAGTAGGCATTGAATGTAATAAAACAATGTCAGCTGTCAGACAGATACAAAATAAAGCGTTGCGGAAATCTCTTTGAGTAAAAATTAAAGAAAATGAATAATTTTAGTAGAAATGAAAAGGTCGATATGTTACTGATATATGGAGAGCGTCTCAAAAATTCAACTGCAGCTGCAGAACTGTATCAGCAACGATATCCCAACAGACGTCATACAAGCAGACACTTGTTTGCCAGAGTGGAACAAGAATTAATAAACGAACCCAATCAACAAGATGACCATCAAACATTTATTGTAAGTGAGGACAAAGAAATTGATGTACTAGGATTTGTGATGGTACACCCAACAACATCAACAAGGGAATTTTCAATGGAATGCGACATTAGTCAGTCTTCGGTTTGCAGAATTCTAAAGAAACATAAGTTTCGGTCTTATAAATACCAAATACACCAACATCTTTATGGAGATGACAACGACAGGAGGCTAGTATATTGCAACTGGTTCTTAAATGCAGTACAACAAAACCCAGGTTTTCCTTTTCATATTTTATATTCAGATGAAAGAAGATTTACGAACCAAGGTATGTTTAACAGAAATAATACTAGGTACTGGGCTCAAGAAAATCCGAGGTTGGTAGGGCGGGGGAATATTCAGGAAAGATTTGGGTTTAACTGTTGGCTTGGAGTACTTGGAGATCGAATAATTGGACCCATATTTTTTATGGAACACTTACTGGCGAACGATATTTATTCTTTTTACAAAACCAGACAGCAGAATTTCTTGACTTACTTCCTCTTGCCTATTTACAAAATCTGTTTTTCCAACAAGATGGTGCTCCCCCACATAATTCCAGAAGAGTGATGGAATATTTAAACAACTTGCATGGTGAACGCCTTATCGCAAATCAAGGTCATATCAGGTGGCCTCCTAGGTCACCTGACTTAACACCCCTCGACTATTATGTATGGGGCACTCTCAAAAATAAAGTTTATAAAACTTCTTCAAATACCCGTGAAGAGCTGCAAAATAAAGTTTCACGGACTCTTAATGAAATAACGCCGGCTGAATTGCGTAGAGCCATTCAAGCAACTGTACGCAGAGCCGAATTGTGTATAGAAAAAAATGGTGGACATTTTGAACAATATCTATAAATGTCAATTTATGGTTTAATTATATTAATTATTTTAAAGATACCTACTGTTACCTAGTTTAAGTTTAATTGTTCAAACGGAATTGATTTTTATTTATTTATAGGCCCGATATTTATGTCCATTTAAATAAAACTCTGAAAACCGAACTGATGTCGCATTCTATTGCAAATGTCCTTGTGGATGTAATTGTGTTTACCTCCACATACCTATGCTAAACTTAATTGTAACGTTCTTTGCGCTCACAATTATTAAATGTTTGATAGCTCAAGATTGCCTATAACTACACGAGTCTGTCTGACAGCTGATATTGTTTTATTACATTCAATGGCTACTATGATTTTTCCAATGTTATTAGGTTACCAGATTTACACAGAAATGTGCAATTTTAGTTTCCAAAGCCCACTAATCTATTATCTATTAGCCACATGTTTCTAAAAGCTTGGTTGCATTGTATTTTGGCTGAAATCTCAAATATTTCTGAGCGGATTTTCAAAATTTTGGTATCATTAGATTCGTATGAAAATAAGGTATTTAAAAATGTTGGTGAACGATTAAATTCCCATTTTAAAAAACCGAGTTAGTGGGTAAAAATAACATTTAAAAATTTTAAACGCCTCTAGAGAATTAAGTAATGCAATCATATTGCTCTTTTTATTTTTATAGTAACGTAGCACACAAACTAAAATATATTTTGGGCACCACAGCACTCTGGATTCAGAAATAGATTTTTTAATAAAATTTTTAATTTTTATCAAAAAGTGACCAAACTGGATGTATTGTATTCAAAATTTCCTCTAGGTTCCAAAAATGTTCCATTTAAAAATCGAAAATTGTGGGCATTTCCGGTCAAACCGGATGTGCACCAAACTTGATTTTTTATTGAAAAGATGGCATAAGGCCTCCAAATTTCAATTTTCTATTCCAAATATTTTAGGAAATATCGTGGCGAGCTCAATTCGTGACTCACCCGGTATACGTATACCAAATTTCAAGTGAATATCTCTATTTTATTTTATCAACCCCTAGAATAAAAAAGTTCGTCTAGCAAATTAGACGAAGATCAGTCAAGAGACTGTTGAGTTATTGAAAAAAAAAAAAACGAAAAAATTATTTCAATTTTGACACCCTCTATCTTTTTCCACAGCAACATTTTACTAAAGCATATTTGGTTATATCCTCATATCTTGGCTCAAAGAATCTACCCCTGCACTATGGCCTATTATTAATGGTCCAACCTGTATATCAAGGATTGGTGGGTCATCCGAAACCAAAGAAGGAAAATGTGAAAAAGAATTTTCCACAATTTAAGTATCTAGCTTACTAAATATATCATAGGTCTCCACGTGAAATGTCATTCATTAATTATAAATAAATAATTAAATGATAATTAAATACGAAGTATAACACAAAATTGAATGTCACATTCATATAATTAATATTACATGCATTAAGAATAGTAGATGTTTGCATGTTGAACTAGGTGTTATTATTAAATTGGTATTCTACATTTAAAAAATGCCTAGTCAATATACTTTGTATATAAAAGTTGGAGATGCAGTTTTATTAGTCACTCAAAAGTAAACAAACTTAATAAATAGGGAGGTCGTTGTTATAATATAAATCAGTACACTTGGCATACAAGGAAACAAGTGTTTATCCTCATTTTTACTAACTTTATTATTGTCACTTACCTTGGAAAAACAAATAAAGAATGGAAACTGAAAGTTTTAATTCCAGGGTTTTTAGATGACTTGTTTAATTCATGTTTATCATGCAATGAGCAGAACAAGTCAGCCGTTACAAGAAATACAGTAGTAAGATTTAATTGAACTTGTAAATAACTGTAGATCAAGGTGGTTCTACATATGAACTGTTGAATGTCCATTACCAGGAATAAAGTATCCTGCGCCTATGTTAGTACACAACAACGTAAGGAAATTTAATAAGAAAAACATAATACGTACATAAGTCAAAACCCCCCAAATCGAAAATTCAGAGTCGTTGCATACGAGGCGTACACTTGATAAACGTCAACACTACAGATTAACCAATCAGAAAACTGTATTAACAATTTAGTATACATGGAATTGTCAACACACATATCCGTAGCAAACATTCACGACATAAAGCCTGTGGCAGTTGAAGAGTAGGACGAGTCGGGTTTGGAACAACGAAAAGTTAATCATAAATAAAAGTCATGAGTGATTTTAACGCTAAAGTAGGGTGAAGGCTGGAAGATCACCACTTTTGAGTTGTCGGCAAATTCGTTACTGGAGAACGAAATTTTCATAAGTTTTTTTTAAACCCGCCCGATTATGTCAGTTTAGTGTTCGAAAGTTCGTTAGTACACTATGCAATAATTTTATTTCTGTAAAATGTTTCTGGTAGGATTTGAATGAAGTTATCCACACAAATCCATCCATACATTATGACACATGGTAAATCCAAATTGAGATCGATAAACCAACTTAGCAGTTGTGACCACTGGCCTGTACGAAGAAACGCGCATGCGCGTTGTTTAATCACGAAATTTTAGGAATAGGTCCTGTATAGGGGTGAGATGGGCTTATTCCTAAAATTACATGATTACAAAATTCTTTTTGGAGTTTTTAGAGCCGAAAAACTACAGAAAGCGTGGATGTTTGAAGGGATGTAACCGCCCTCTCAAGGGCTGGCAGAGATTGCACGGTACACGACAACCTGAATAGGGATGAGACGGACTTATTCCTAAAATTACATGATTACACAATTTTTTTTGGGATTTCTAGAGCTGAAATATTAGAGAAAGTGTGGATAGGGATGTAACCGCCCCCCTAAGAGCTGGAAGAGACTGCACGGTACATGACAACCTGTACAGAAAATACTTTCTGCACTAGTTTATAAGTCAATGTTTCTATTAAAAGAAGCTACCTCTGTTAATTGGTCAAATAAACAAGTTTTGCACTTTTGACATCAGTAACATAAGTGATGTTTGAAAATTATCATAGTAATTGTTAACACAAAGTCCATAACCTGGTAGGTTGTTGCATTATTGATTAATGTAGTTACCTACGTATTAAACTGCGTTTTACACCACATACGTCTTGGATTTCTAATATAGGTATTGAAACATTCGTATAGAGAGAGAAAACTATTAGCTCTGTTATTAACGTCTTCTAAATCCATTCTTATTAACTTATTGAATATAATAGAATTTATTAACCTTCAATATTGCCAATAATTACAAAGAATGGTTTCGTCAAAAATACACAAAAGCGCCGTTATATGAATTATATGCCAATTATTAAGAATATAATAAATAAATATATGTTGTACAAATATAAAACGCAAAAAGTAAAAATATATAACACAATACAAATGTGTAGACACTAAAATAAAACAAAAATTATGTTATAATTATGAACATTGGTCAAGAGCCTTCTTTCGTAATTTTTTAGCTCATTTCGAAACAATTTAAATTTTGGTATAGTTTTAAATTTTTCGGGAAGTGTATCGTATAGATGAGCACCAGTGTAATGGGTATATTTACTAAGCCTTTACTTGTCGATATATATTTTATTTGCTCAATTATATTGGTATTTGTCTATGTTAGAACAGAAGTTTTTCTGATTACTGTGCATGAAACATAAAAGTTTAAATAAATATATACAGGGTGTGGTCATACTTTTTTCTTTCTGAAAGTGTCACGGCACACAGTGATTTAAAAATGAATTTTTGTGTACAAAATTCGATTTACACCTGAGTTTTGCTTGAAATTACTAAATATTTGTTTAAAGTATTCTTAAAACAATACTTTACAACGCCTAACTGCTCAAATTGAGGCAAATTGGCTAAAAACCTTATATTCTTTTGTTTTTTGACTCATTTTTTGAGAAATAAAATATTTACAGTGAAATGGCGAGGATGGACCTTCCTACATTTGAGATCTCTGGATTTTTAATGGTTGTACATTATGTTTTTGTGTCGTTGATTACGAATATGATATTCGTTTTACCCAAAAGTTGGCCATTTTTGGGTGTTTTTGAACATTTTTCTAGGTTTTTATTACATAATTTATTAAACTATATGATCATAGTATTCTAAGCTTTTTGGATTGATAAATAAAGAAATATTGATATTTTGAATATCAATTAAAGAAATCCATTATCTTACTAATATAGAAAATTCAATATATGTTTGTTTGTTTGACTATAACTCAAAAACTGCTTGACCGATTCAGCTCAAAATTTTCAGAGAATATTGCGGCAAAAATCTGGAAGGATATATGAGTTACATAATGCCATTAAAGTAATTTTTGTGAAAATTGCATTAATTTTTGTGTTTAGAGACCGGAAAAATCAATTTTCAAAAACTTAGTAACGAGTGTTTTATCTCTTATAACGGGTGAGTCACGAATTGCGCTCGCCCCGATATTTCCTAAAGTATTTGGAACAGAAAATTGAAATTTGGAGGACTTATTACACGACTAAAATGCCATCTTTTCAATGAAAAATCAAGTTTGGTGCACATCCGGTTTGACCGGAAATGCCCACAACTTTCGATTTTTAAATGGAACACCCTATATATTTTTACATTTTTGGAATCTAGAGGAAATTTTGAATACAATACATCCATTTTGGTCACTTTTTGATAAACATTAAAAATTTTATTAAAAAATCTATTTCTGAATCCAGAGTGCTGTGGTGCCCAAAATATATTTTAGTTTGTGTGCTACGTTACTATAAAAATAAAAAGAGCAATATGATTGCATTACTTAACGCCTAGAGGCGTTTAAAATTTTTAAATGTGATTTTTACCCACTAACTCGGTTTTTTTAAATGGAAATTTAATCGTTCACCAACATTTTTAAATACCTCATTTTCATACGAATCTAATGATACCAAAATTTTGAAAATCCGCTCAGAAATATTTGAGATTTCAGCCAAAATACAATGCAACCAAACTTTTAGAAACATGCGGCTAATAGATAATAGATTAGTGGGCATTGGAAACTAAAATAGCACATTTCTGTGTAAATCTGAAAATGAATAATTTTAGTAGAAATTAAAAGGTCGATATGTTACTGATATATGGAGAGCGTCTCAAAAATTCAACTGCAGCTGCAGAACTGTATCAGCAACGATATCCCAACAGACGTCATCCAAGCAGACACTTGTTTGCCAGAGTGGAACAAGAATTAAGAAACGAACCCAATCAACAAGTTTAATTGTTCAAACGGAATTGATTTTTATTTATTTATAGGCCCGATATTTATGTTCATTTAAATAAAACTCTGAAAACCGAACTGATATCGCATTCTATTGCAAATGTCCTTGTGGATGTAATTGTGTTTACCTCCACATACCTATGCTAAACTGAATTGTAACGTTCTTTGCGCTCACAATTATTAAATGTTTGATAGCTCAAGATTGCCTATAACTTCACGAGTCTGTCTGACAGCTGATATTGTTTTATTACATTCAATGGCTACCATGATTTTTCCAATGTTATTAGGTTACCAGATTTACACAGAAACGTGCCATTTTAGGTTCCAAAGCCCACTAATCTATTATCTATTAGCCGCATGTTTCTAAAAGCTTGGTTGCATTGTATTTTGGCTGAAATCTCAAATATTTCTGAGCAGATTTTCAAAATTTTGGTATCATTAGATTCGTATGAAAATGAGGTATTTAAAAATGTTGGTGAACGATTAAATTCCCATTTAAAAAACCGAGTTAGTGGGTAAAAATCACATTTAAAAATTTTAAACGCCTCTAGAGAATTAAGTAATGCAATCATATTGCTCTTTTTATTTTTTATAGTAACGTAGCACACAAACTAAAATATATTTTGGGCACCACAGCACTCTGGATTCAGAAATAGATTTTTTAATAAAATTTTTAATGTTTATCAAAAAGTGACCAAAATGGATGTATTGTATTCAAAATTTCCTCTAGATTCCAAAAATGTAAAAATATATAGGGTGTTCCATTTAAAAATCGAAAGTTGTGGGCATTTCCGGTCAAACCGGATGTGCAGCAAACTTGATTTTTTATTGAAAAGATGGCATATTAGTCGTGTAATAAGGCCTTCAAATTTCAATTTTCTATTCCAAATATTTTAGGAAATATCGGGGCGAGCGCAATTCGTGACTCACCCGGTATACTATCAAAATTAAGGTTTTTAGCCAATTTGTTTCAATTTGGGCAGTTAGGCGTTGTGAAATATTGTTTTGAGAATAGAATAGAATTTCAAGCAAAACTCAGGTGTAGATCGAATTTTGTCCACAAAAATTCATTTTTGAATCACTGTGCGGCGCGGCGGTCTGTCTGTATGAAAGATTGAACGTTATTCTGATTATACGCTTTTACATAACAAACTTCATTGATTTCTTGTGACTGACTCCAGGTAATAATGTTACTGACAGCTAAGTTTTGAGTAGACTAAGGAGTAATAAGCTATAAATAAACAATATTCGTCTAGTCCTTTTTTTAGATTTATTAACGCGTATGTACACCTAGCTAGTTTCGAACACATATTGTTTATATGATTATAGAAACCAAGTGTTGAGCTTAGAATTGTTCCTAGAGATTTCGCCTCATCACTAATTTCTTCACACGTTTAAAACTGGAACTGATTTAGTTAATGAAGTAGAGACTAGGGAAATAGACGAAAATTATCTTGCTGGTTCTCAACTAATTATTTTAACTGCCATAGATTCTAATCCCTGTATACTTTTAACATGTATGATTACCGAAGTGTCATCCGCGTACAGAAAAATGTTTCCTTCGGTAAGAAATGATAGAAGGTCATTGATAAATATTTAAAAAAGTGATGGTCCAATAATCGACCATTGCCCTAGACCGATATAGGTACCCATGTAATAAGTGTCGGAAATTTCTGAATCTATGGACACGAGTATTTCTCTGTTATCTAGATATGACATTATCCAGTATTTTGCCTATAATTTCTAAATTACTCAACTTTAATTTGAGAAAGCTAGGATTTACACAATAGCTGAAGTTAAATCAAGAAATAATCCTTATAACTCATCCATAGATTTTTTTGTACAAATTCTAGGCTGGCTAAATCAGTGAACTCTTTTGTTCGGTAATCTTATTGAGAATTAGTAAATAGTTGATTTCTTTCTAGATATGTGTAAAGCAGGTATGTGTAGTGAGAAGAAATACTTGCAATAAGTAGTTCTTCTAAATGTATACAATGTTGCATATCTTACGATCTTCATTTAAATCTCCTCCATAAAGATGTCTAGACATTATTGTAATACTTTCATATTCAAACGGGACTAAACATTTTAGACAGGTTGTATTAATTATTTCCACATCCACGTAGTGGATTGGAAGTATACTAATCGTAAAAAAAAATTTAAAAATTTTTATTCTTGAAATAAGTTAATAGAAATAGAGTTAGTTAGAAATAAGAATGTCGTGAAACGTCGAGATTTTAAATTTGAGCGAAACTAATTTTTCTGTCTGTCTGTCGGTCTGTCTGTTTGTCTGTAACTTTTTTTTTTGTCCGCACGTTTTCTCCGGAACGGTTTTAGATATTGACTTGAAATTTTGTACACGTAAGTGTAAGTGTATTATAACGAGATCTGGAACTGGATTGTTTTTTGAATCTAGTGAAGGGTTGGGGGGTAATTAGGGTGAAATATGTAAAGCCATCTGGTAAGAGTATAGAAACTTGAAATTTGATGTATGTACTACAAGCCAAGGCCTCAATTTTTTTTTTTTTAATTTCAACCCCCACCACCCCAACTCCATTATTAAAGGGGTTGATAAAATAAAATTGAGATATTCATTTGAAATTTCGTACACGTATGTATTATAACGACATCTGGAACTAGGTTATATTTTGAGATGATTCCTTTGAAAGGTTGGGGGTTAAATAGAGGAAACTAGGGGAATATAAGTAAAGCAAGTTAGTAAGAGTACAGAAACTTGAAATTAGGTGTATGTACTAAAATCCAAGGCTTCAGATTTTTTATAATATTTTTCAACCCCCTCACTACCTCTACTCCATTATTAAAGGGGTTGATAAAATAAAATTGAGATATTCATTTGAAATTTCGTACACGTATGTATTATAACGACATCTGGAACTAGATTATATTTTGAGATGATTCCTTTGAAAGGTTGGGGGTTAAATAGAGGAAACTAGGGGAATATAAGTAAAGCAAGTTGGTAAGAGTACAGAAACTTGAAATTAGGTGTATGTACTAAAAGCCAAAGCCTCAGATTTTTTATAATATTTTTCAACCCCCTCACTACCTCTACTCCATTATTAAAGGGGTTGATAAAATAAAATTGAGATATTCATTTCAAATTTGGTACACGTATGTATTATAGCGACATCTGGAACTAGATTATATTTCGAGATGATTCCGTTGAAGGGTTGGGGGTTAAATAGGAGTAAATAGGGGAAAATAAATAAAGTAAGCTGGTAAGAGTACAGAAATTTGAGATTTGGTGTATATACTAGAAGTTAAGGCCTCAGGTTTCTTTCTAATATTTTTCAAGCCCCCCAACTCCTCTCCATTATTAATGGGATTGATAACATAAAATTGAGATATTCACTTGAAAGTTAGTACACGTATGTATTGTAATGACATCTGATTGAGATGATTCCATATAAACTTCATTTTTAACGTATATGGTAGAAACCAACGCCTCAAACTTTTCTATGACATGTGCCCTAAATATTATTAAAATTCTATGATTAATAATTTCCACATACTAGAGTGCAAATCTAATCGAGATGTTTCCTTTAAAGATACTTGGATGAAAAATCTGGATGTGAACGTAGTGATTTCTTAGGCAGCGGTTTTTTTAATTCTTAGTCATTTTCTGAGGTAAACTGTAAAAGTTCTCATTTGGTGTTTTATATTGCAATACAACGCTCTCATCTAACTGTGTAATCTCAGCCATTCATTAGCACTTTTAGGCTGTTCTGTTTTCAGATTTTCAACATTGGAAATGTTTATGTTCGTACATGAGGGTAGAGTTACCAGTTTTTGTTCAAGGTCAAAAGACAGCGGTGTCGCAGTCGAGTGAGAATGTCGTATATGCAACGGCTAATATACGCAAATGTCATGTGAATTGCATATATCACAGGGGGTCAAGTTACCAGTTTTCATTTAAGGTCGAAATACAGCGGTGTAGTGGATCGTGTTGTTTCCGGACGAGGCGAAGCCGAGTCCGGAAAAAGTTGAAAAAGTTTATGTTTTATGTATGGTGTTATCATTTTCAATATCGCGATGGTTGCAAGGATTGCGAAATCTGTGAATTTTTTTATCAATACTTACAAATCGTTTACATGTAAAACTAAGACAATAAAAAAACAGGACATTACTAAATAGTTATTTTATTTTTGATTGATACAAATATTTAACCTAAAAATTTGTTCCCCTCACATTTAACTTCCTGGTCATATTTTCTCCTGTATGTACTTTATTAAGAATAGCATTTGCCTCCAACGCGTTTGTTTTCAATTAAGTAATGAAGTACTTTCTTGCGCACCGATTCTTTGTTTCTTAAATCACATGCTGCATTCGTTCTGTAGATCACCTGGAAAGCATTTTGAAAAAAGTTAATGTATTGCAGAGCCAGTATAGAAAATATTGAAAATGAAATTAAACTATGTGTTACAAAAAATGAAACAAAGATGTCAGGGATGCTGGTGTTTCAGAATTGTTATTCCTCATCAGTGCAGTAATAGCTTCGTTTTAGCTGTAGACTTCTTTTTAATACGCTCCAGTTCAAAAATTGTTTTTACATAGGTACCATTAATTTGGTGCTATTGGACAAGTCACAAAAAATGTCATATTCTGAGAGGAAACTTCAATGAACTATGACCTCCGCCACACTTTTCTTTAAAAACGTCTACAAATAGTCGCGTTTATTGATTTTGTTGATATTATTATATGTATTTAGAGAGCCAGAAGTGTCATGAAATTTCAACCAGCCCGCGTATAATTCCTTTAACTCAGCGTCGAAGAACAGGCCGATTTTCATTTATTTCCGGACCCATGTATATATGAACTTTTTTCAATTGTTTTTATGTAGAATCACTCCTAGAACTTAATGACCGCATATCTGAAACACCCTGTATGTCTGGATGAAACTACAATACAAATTTGTGAAGTCAGTTATAAACTTTCTGCCCCTTTTGGCACGTAGTGTTTCCTCGGTTGTATTATATATTTATGCATATAACAAAGGGTAGTCTCTGCCTTACAAAATATCAATAAATCTTACAGCAAATCGTTAATTTATAATGAAGGTTGTAATTTTTATGGTTTTCTATTATTTATTTAATGAAATGAGACTCCTTATATAATATTTGTTTGCATATATATAATTCCACTTTCATTTAACAAAAGCAGCCTTGAATTATTATTAATTAGAGAGAGACGGACTAACATTGCATTTAATTAAATTATTCATTTATAAACTAGACGAAAAAGGTTAAGCACAAACTTGAACAGCGATTATTAAACAAATTATAAGAGCGTACGTTGAGAAACGAAGTTAGTGATCCGGAAATCCATCCTCAAACCATGAAACTAAACGTGCATATAAGTTAAAAAAAAAAAAAAAATGGAAAAGAATGATATCATCTTTGGAAATGTTATGGTCCGTTTTGAAATATAGGTCTAAAAGGCCACAGCTTGTAAACGAATCAGACTCGAACATATAGATTACATGTACATTTTTACGTCCACGTCCACATACTGAAGTGGAATTATAGTATAACAAAGTTAAGGATTAATGGCATAAAACTACCACGTACCGTGTGCATTACGTAATAAACTGAGCTTTATTTCATTTTAAAATGTTAATACGTATAACCTACTTTTATCGGAAATCTACTACATTTGTGAAACGTACTGACAATTACTTAAAAACATAGTTGAATTTTTATATTTGCAGTATCAAAGGCATTCGACCCCGACCGAGTGTCAACGTTAAAATTCAGTGTGCGGAGGTACTTTTATCTTCTTTACGTATGTGGTTTTATCTCCTTTAATTATACGATGCCGCCGAAATTGTGAAACGTGTCAAAATCACTTTTTACCTACACTGTGGCATTTACGTCAATATTTAATAAAGGGAAAGGGTAAACCTTCCCAGATCGCAGTTTTGCAAACCGTATGTACATATGTATCTACAAACTTAGTGTAACATTATACAAAGTCGACGGTATGCAAAAAGTCTAGTGCTTCTCAGGCTTAATACAATAGAATTCGCGGTTTCCCAGAACTGCAATTTGATGGAACAGATCTTTATTGTACGCAGCAAAACAATTTCTTGGACATCTAAAACAAATGTCAATAGACATATTTCCTCACAAAAGCATATTAAAGCTAGTGGCTCTACTGATAGTGACAGTCAACGTAGTTTTAATTTAAATTTAGTGAAAGTAATGGTGGGATGTAACATATCGTGATCAAAACTAGATAATCCACTTTTTAGACAATTTTTGGAGAAGTGTATTAGTGACAAATATAACAATATTCAGGTGCCGTCCCAAACAACGGAGTGAGATAATGCTAGGACAAAAAATTTCTTCTGAGCTTACTGGGAAATAAATACATCTGGGTTAGTGTGGACGAAACCATCAATGCTTGTGGTGAGAAGGTAGCGAATGTTTTACTGGGTGCATTGGAGGAAATTGTATAGCGCGTGGACACATGAACACCTCTAAAATTGTAGAATCGACAAATTGTCGCACTACAGTGATGGCAGTGAATTCAAGTCTACAAAACAATGGGTTGACAAATATGTAGAAAATAAGGACAAGGTCTTATTATTTATTACTGATGGAGTGAATTATATGAAAGCTGAAGGACGACTTGTGAAGGAAACATATCGCAATATGCTGCATGTAATATGTCTAGCATATGGGCTCCATAAAATTGCTGAAACTATTAGAGGGTGCTATGCTAATGTTGATAACTTAATATCTAGTGTAAAGAAAGTGTTTCCGAAAGCACCACATCGTGTACAGATAGTTAAAGAAATACTTCCAAATATACCATTAAATTCAGCGCCCATTACAACACGGAGGGGAACTTGGCTAGAGGCGGCATAATACTACTTTTGCCATTTTGAAAACGTCAAACTTGTAGTGCTGCAGTTGAATCCAGATGACACAGTTGTTATTTCACAGGCTCAACAGGCATTTATGGATCCAACTATTCAAGAAGATCTGAAGACCATACACGGAAGTTTCTCACGAATTCCCCTAGCCATACAGCACCTTCAACATATATGCCAACAAGATCAAAATTTACTGCAGTTGCAATACACAGCTTATTTGATCTCCGACAATATATTTTTCAATTACCTTAACAAATCGCTGATAGGATTCAAACAATATTCCAAAGAGTTTTAAAAACCAATCCCGGATTTGTAATGATGTCATCTGTAATATACCTTTTTAACGGTAAGGAAGTAGACTTTTCTACATCAGGCGTCAATGCGACTTTAAGAAATTTCACATGTTTTAAGTAACAATGACATCTGTTGACGTTTTTTCTCATTATCAATAGATTTTTAAGTTCAGAACATTTAGAACAAATATTAATATTAATTATATACTTTTATATTCGTTATGGGTCGTGAAAAATTACATATCTGTGTGTGTTACTTTAAGGTAGTGAAAAACACAGGTGTGTGTTTTAGCTCAATGTTACATCCCCCAATTCCTCGTCTTCGAGTGATTGTTTATAATAAACAGACCATATTAACTTTAGATATTATGGAATTTATCATTTTGGCACAATGGGCTTGTTACCGTTGTTTCATCGTATTCAATGGTATTCGATCAACTAGATAAGCTGTTAAAATTTCAGTTTCCCAAGTAATCCAATCCTTAAATATTCAGTGTTAATGATTCGGTTTCAGTACAAAGCGCTTCGCCGACTCGTGACGTCACTCTGCATAAACACTACGGCTTTCATTCCGCGCAATATTCACAAGACGTCAAAAGAGCTCATTTTCTTTCTCTTGTGTCGAGCTAAATTTTCGAATTTGACCCTGCAATTAACGATGTTGATACATCGCCGATCTTCTTCTTTCGATAGAGACATAAAGCGAGCTTCCACACGAAATATTTATTTACTTACGAACGTTTGAAAATTTCATGTTTTCAGCTCTTCGTGAGACAAACTATTTATAGCGTTTGAACCAAAGTTTAGATAAGCTCTCAAGTAGTGTAGCGGAAATAATTTTTTACTTTTTTTTTTAATTTTCGGCTTTAATCTGTTGCTCAGATATTACCTATATATCACTAGACCTGTTGTCAGAGACAGAAATTGATAAAAACCGGTCACTAAATGTTATATGGCTGAATTTTTCAGAACGAGTATTTTTGAACGTTAAAAAAAAGTTTACAGCTGTAAGGTGCCGTCGACCCGTAAAAAAATTGGCCGAAATTCGGTTTTTGGCGAGTAACTGGAAAAATTAGAAAAAAATGTGTCAAAAAAACTAATAGCACTAGGCGATAGAGAGGGAAATTTCACATCAAAAACGTATATAAAGTTTCTTTATACGAATCCAGATTTTCTTATTTAACAACGCACGTGAATGGAACGTGAAATACGGCTCGCAGACCGTGCGTGGTCTCGGACGCGCTACACTATATTTGTGTTAACTTTTGAACTAATTAATGAAATTGAGCTCAACAAAGCTTAAATGAAACGAGAAACATGCGGCTACTGGATTATCATATTTTCAAATATAAAAATGAATGTATGTAGGAATAGCAACATGTAAAAAGTCGGAACATAAAGAGATTTCCGATGACATCGGTAAAAACTCTACCATTTCTACAATTTTTAAGATAAAAATCTGAAACTTTCACGGGTTACTCTTGAAGTAATGTATAAAAATGGATGGGGATGCAAGATAACGACTGTCACCCGATCAGCATATGCAAAGTGACGTCACGTGAAGCTCCGCCCCGTATTCGCGCGATCCAACTTTGGTAATTTATTTAGGTTTAAACGTTCGAATACAAACCTAAATATTTAGATATTGTCTTAAAACGCGTTCATACTTTCGATTTCTAAAATTAAAATAAAATGCTGAACGGGCATAACATTACTTGATTTGACAACGACCAAACAATTCGAACAAGTCAAATCACCTTCCTCCCCTCAATAATAATGGACCATTCTATTTTATTTTGCTCGTTACACGATTGGACAGGCTAGGTATGCAGTTAATGGTGATTTACTGTACGCAGTGAGTTACAATAAACCACTTGTGTGTTATTATCAAACACGCTATTTGTTTATGGATATTACTACTTGTTCAAAAGTAGTTGAATAATTAATATATAATCTAATAAGAGTAGATAAAGATATTGACTTGAAGGTACCTGTATGTATAACTGAATTGTATTTGAGTTCATTCTATTGAAGAGTTGGGGTATAATAGGGGTAAATAAGTAAATCAAGCTATTACGAGTCCAAAAACTCGGGATTTGGTGTATACACTAGAGTCAAAGGTTTCAAATTTTTTTAGACATCTGATACCCCACCACCACACCACCTTATTATTAAAGACCGTGGCACTTTCGGTTATACCAGAAGTCGATAGTAACTTGCTTATTTTAAATGGAACACCCTATATATTTTTGACTTCTTGAAATGACCATAAAATTCTGAGTCGAAACATGCCCACACCCTATACATAACAATGGAAGTTTTGGAGATATTTGACATTTTATAAAAAATTTTACTGGTGCAATGATTTGCAAGAACCGTGATACCTTTCTTCGTGTACGAGGTCCTCAATTGCTCTTTGGCACGTAGAAAGTACACAAGATGAGATAGTCTCTGCAATAAAAATAAATTCTATAATAGTATACCAAGTGTTCTATTTTTTACGTTACATTTTGTCAAATTCAAACTTTAAAAACTTTTTTATTTCAAATGGAACACCCTGTATTTTTTTAATATCAAACTGTGTACAATTAAATTCCCTTTCTTCTAGTATTGCACATTGTAAGGGTTAAAGTTACAACTTTTTGAAATATTGGCGATTTTCTGAAATATTCAAGAATTTTTAATAAAAATTGTCATCAACTTAGCCATAATTAGAAACAATCATTAATGTCAGTCATTATTTTATGTAAAAAGACGTCAGCACGTTTAAATTACACCCACGGCGACTTCTTAGATTTGTTTATTATTTATGAGGAATTTAATAAAGTAATATCAAGAATATGTAACACATTTGGTACTCGATACCCACAGAAACCATCATCATACACTGTAAAACAAACAATTTTGGAATATTTGGCTCTGTGAAGGTAGGAATTCTAAGGAGGAAGCCTTGGCCATATTAGCCGAAGAGGAAATATTTTTAATTTACTATTTAAATTAAATTTGACAAAATGTAACGTGAAAAATAGAACACTTGGTATACTATTATGGAATTTACTTTTATTGCAGAGGTTAGCTCATGGCGTGTTCTTTCCTTGTGCCAAAGAGCAATTGAGAACCTCCTACACAAAGAAAGTTATAACGGTTCTCGCAAACCATTGCACCTGTCAAATTTTTTATAAAATGTCAAATATCCCCGATACTGTCGGGTTTAAGTTTACGGTGTGCTACATGTTTCGACTCATTTGGTCATTTCAAAAAGTCGAAAATATATAGGGCGTTTTATTTAAAATAAGCATGTTGGTATCTACTTCCGATATAACCGGAATTGCCACGATATTGAAAATAGCCGAATTGCCCCCATCGACATTGGTCTATTACCAAATCTTCGAAATTCTCCAATGTTTACTTTTCGAGATATCAATCGCCGCAGTTCATCGTGGAACACCCTGGATACTAGAAACAGAGGTCTCAATTTTTTTTTATGACATCTGCCATCTCCAGTACCACTATTATCAAAAGGGTTAACAAAATAAAACTGTGACTTAATGTGTGTACGAAAACAAAAGTTCTCATAATATTTTTTCGTGCTAGCCAACCCCTCCCCCCCATTATAAAGGTTAGTCGGTCGGCCGTTCGAAATGGTATTGAGGTGGCACATAGTATTTGAAGAGACCTGGATGAGAAATCTGGATGTTGAAATAGGTATGCTTTAGGCAGCGGTTTTTATCATAAGATTAGTGATATGATATCTTATAGGTATTCTCAAGAAGATAATGTGGAAAATATTAATTTTTGCACGATGAATTTTAAAAGACTAAGAAAAATCTATACTTTTGGGTCATGCACCACTGTAGGCGTACTTAGGTTGAATTTTTTTACCTCTACTTTCATATTGCTAAAGAAAATATTTGGTTTATTTAAGTAACCCTTCTCGTTCACTTTGAAAGTTCTCAAAATCAATTCATTAATTTTTCCATAATTTAGTTTCTTTCCCAACGCTCTTAAAATGTTATCGAAATAAATATTTTAAGCTTTGGATTTTTAAAATTCAAATCCGAACTTTCGTTTTATTTGCTACAAATGATGACATTTCCACCACTGCACTGAGTAAGATAGTATGGAAGATCAAAATATGGCATTCTTTGGGAAATTCGAAGTGATTTAACTTTATTTTATAAGGTTTATTTCGTTATAGAAATGTAAACAAGTCCATAACAATTTAATTTAAATTAAATCAAGGGAATTTCTACCTACATAATGGAAGTATTTTATTAATTAAGACTTGATTTTAAAAAACAATCCTCAGAAACTTTCCTTTATACACAGCTAAAACAAATTCACCTCCTAAATAATTGAATATGAAATTAGTGTTCTCGAAAATCTATCATTACAATATTGAAATCAACATTTAATTACTTTCAGTGAATTTATCATATCATATTCGTATTCAACGGTTTGAAAAACTTTGGTCTATTTTCACGACAAAATTGCCAAATTCTTAGATATAAAATATTATAAAGGTTTTGGCAAAAAACATACTTTTTATTATTAATCCAATCAGTAGGGATTTTTGCCCTGCAAGAGGTGAAGTAGAAACGATTTTGATATACCGGGCGCCCACGAGATCAGTTACACGCCCACTTTCTCGTGTATTTTTCAAGATAAAAGTTTGAAATTGAAGTCTAGTCGGTAAAGTAAAAGATACACCAGAGGCTCACCAAAAATGGTATCTGAGATTTGCCTTCAGTAACTGTTAGTGAGAGGATTAAACATCACAAAACCACAAAAATCAGTTCTGGGGATGCCGCGCAACCCCCCCTAAAACCACCCCTTCGGTGAAAAGAGCCTTATTTTACTGATAACTCGTTAAACGTTGAAAATATAAAAAATTGCTTATCATAAAAAAGAATGTTTGACTAATTGCCCAAAAAAAGCCCTCTTGCAATTTTATTGTATATGCCATGGTTTTCGTGAAAATCGATATTGACAAAAATTGCAAAATTTATATTTTTAATGCGCGCGAATTTTCGTTTATTTGAAATTTCTTGCGCGCGGGGCAATAGGAAAAACGGAATTGCTCAAAAACCAAACAAGCTAGGAAGAAAAATAAAAATGGGTTTTAAAGGGGATATAAAATACTCTCTTGTGTTCCCATTTTTAATGGCTATCGATATTCATTAGTATATAAAAATAACAATAAAATACAACTATCTCTTTGTACATCTAACTATTCACAGGCCCATAAAAAATAACTGACTTAAATATAATGTATAAATCTCTATATATCTTTTAATTCAAGGTAGTACTTCAATGCAGAAGAAGTTAGGAATAAAAATATCCACATTTACAAATATACCAGCATGTTGAAGTTAGCCAAAAAAAATCCAAAAAAGAGTGCATATTCAATTTTTTGAAAATCAAGGGGTAACTATATTATATTGTTATTTTTAAATACTTATAGATATCAATAGCCATCAGAAATGGAAACACAAGAGAGTATTTTATATTCCCTTTAAAACCCATTTTGATATTTCTTCCTAGCTTGTTTGTTCTTCGAGAACTTTAACATTTTCTATAGGACGCGCGCAAAAAATTTCAAATAAGGGAAAATTCGTACGCATTAAAAACACAAATATTGCATTTTTCGATATCGATTTTCTCTAAAATCATGGCATATGCAAGAAAATTACAAGAGGACTATTTTTTAGGAAATTAGTCCAGCTTTCTTTTTTATAATAGCCAATTTTTTCATATCTTCAACGGTTGACGAGTTATCAGTAAAATAAGGCTTCTTTCACCTATGGGGTGGTTTTTTGAGGGGGTTGCGCGGCAGCCCTAAAACTGATTTTTGTAGTTTTGTGATATATAATCCCTCCACTAACAGTTACTGAAGAAAAATCTCAGATAACATTCTTTGTTATGGAAATCTTTATAATTATTGAACTAGTACGGGATATTTGACAAATAAATATATTTTTTGATGTAACCTAGCCCAAAAATGTACTTCCGGTTTAACCCGATGTGCTACTAACATATTTACTTCAAATAGCATTTTACATATTTTTTTAATTTTATCTGATAGAGGTGTGAATTGCCTTTACAATGGGTTCTTCAAAATCAAATTTAAATCAGAAGCGACCTTCCAAAATACTACGCTTTTTGTTAATTACTGACAAAAATGGTAAATTTCCATTGTGTTATGTCCAACTTCAAACTACGGTTTCACATCCATTAAGGGATGAATCTTAAATTTGAAAACTGCATTGAAATGCTGTACCGATAAACCGTAAAAAATTTACAGGGGGTGACATTAAAAGTACCAAAGTATAATTTTTCCTAAATATAATTTTGGGTTTTGTATTGATTTTACCTTTCTAAGTAATTATTCATTATACTTCCTAATGCTAGTATTATGTAATTAATGTGTGGCTGTACTAGAGCATAATGCATATGATATTTTGAGTTGATCAGTATCCAAAATCTCTCGAAGGTATTTGAATTCACTTAATAAACTTCTTAATTTGTTTACGACGTGGTCGATATGGTCATTACATTTTAAGTGTGAGTTTATAATTACACCTAGATATTTTATCTCCTCGATTAAATTTACATGTAATGTTTTTTACCTAAGTAAATTTCCAGATGTGTGTAGTTAGGCAGTTTGTTTCTATAACAATTAAATGGGATAAGGAATGTTTCAGTGTAGTTTATAGTTAGAAATCTACGATTCATCCATAATGCTATTTTTTTTAAATCCTTGTCAACCTTTATTGTTAAATTTGACCAATCATTATTTATATAAAATATATCTTCCGTGAAACTTATTATCTCACCACGCCGTTTGTAGAGATAGTGAACATATGATTAATATATATATGTCAAATAGGATTGATCCCAAAACTATTCCTTGAGGTACACCGTAGTCTACCGTCCTTGTGGTACTTTTCATATCATCTATTACTACATGTTATTTTCGATTTGTTAGATAGCTAGTCATTGAATCAAGTGTTTCACCTCGAAAACCGATTTTGTAGTGTTAATATTTTTTTATGGACTGACTGCGCCGAATGTTTTGCCAAATCAACGAAGATGCGTAACGGTGGGTTACTCTTATCTAATGATTTGTATATTTTGTTAGACTCACTAATGCATTTTCTGTCGATTTAGCTTCTCTGTATCCAAACTGTTTGCTTGAAAGCATATTATATTTAGGTACTTAAGAACTGTATTATTTTCTTTTTGATTACCTTCGATATCGGTCTATAGTTTTGTATTCAAGTTTTATCATCATTTTTATATAGAGGTTTTATTACAATTTTTGTTTTAACCAATATTTTGACTATAGGAATTTACGGGAAGAAAAAAATTAGCTCAAGGGTCTAGAGGTAAGTATGAAAGAAATTTTGTTAATACCGTGCTGCTTCAATACATGAATTCCAAAAGTTCTACAACTATATATTATACGGTCTAATACGGCCCATTATTTTGAATAATTTAATGGTCTCGTGCCTTACCAGACTTACGGAATATGAAAGCATTAAAACTAGGGGAGGATGAGCTGGTATAAAAGCCAACAGTAAAGACCTGAATTACATCAGTTGCATATTCCATCTGTTTCCCTAATTCCACAACATGAGGTTTCTGGTAAGTTAACCAAAGCAAGTAATTAATAAAGAATTTATTTAATATTCTGTGAAGTGTAACAAATACGTATATCTAGTGAGGATGTAATATATTATTCGTTAACTGGAAACTTGCAATAGCAAAAATGAAGTAATAATTGAAAGTATTATGAATTCAAGTACAGCGGATTAAATTTTAATTGTGGCAAGGCAAGACGTGCCCACCTTTTCCGGGTCCCCTTAACTTCAGTAAATAGTTATTAGTTTTAGACTTTAGGGACCTTCTAATTTGTCCCCACAGGCCACTGTCACCATAAATTTGATCTAATGCTCAAAGAAAAATTAATCTATTGTATTTTGAATAAACAAAATATCATTTTATATTTACAGGCCAATTTGAAATGACAAATTAAAAAAATTGAATTCAATTATTGAATTATATTTTAGTAGTTTTTCTGTTAGTATTCTCCGTGACAGTGAGAGAGAGAGAAAGGGGGGGGGGGGGCGTTATCAGATATACACATTTTTGTGCCTAATACAAACAGTTAACATACATGTGGCGCTGATTTTGTGCATTTTTCAATTTGATACCATCACCACCTTTATATTTACCTTAAATCCAATTAATTAACAAGAGATTGTATGAATCCGGAGTCATTGAAAACATATTCTTAATTTAAAAGAAATGTGTACCGATATCTACTAAAAAGCTTGTTGTACCAACATGAGTAAGGAAACTGAAACAATGTATTCACGCAGATACTATTTAAAAAATCGGTAAAGGTATTTACAAAGAACTTTCCTCTTTATTTGTGCATGGCGGTCACTCTAAAAAATTAATAATTACGAAATGACATTGAAAATAATAATCGGAATATAGTTATCACTATTATTACAAAGAAAACCTGATAAGTATTGGTCAAAAAAATATACAGAGTGCTCATCCAACAGCAAAAGTTCAATACTAAATAACAGGTGCCAAATATGGAAGGCTTGCGCAAATACCTTTACAAATATCCATTATGAATTATTTCCTGGGATGACCACCCTGTACATTTTCCAATAAAAGTATAATAGGTGCATATGCCAAATATTATTGCCATCTGTCACATTTCCATTTCCATATACACGTAGTGAAGTGGAAGTATAGTGGTGGTTAAAAAATTTTTTTTTGAAATTTTTCAAAAATGTTGGTAAAAAAATTTTTCAATTTTTTTTCATTTGAAATAGGTTTAGAATATCATGAAACGTGGAAATTTGAGCAAAAAGGAAAGTTTCCTTCTATTCCATAGTAGTGGATTTTTTTTTGAAATAGGTTTAGAATACCATGAAACGTGGAAATTTTAAATTTGAGCAAAAACATTTTTTTTTCGTCTATTCTATAGTTGATGATAAATAGAATACAAATTTTTTCAAAAATTTTTTTAAACTTTTCGAAAAAATTTTTAAATTTGTTTGATAGGTTTAGAATGCCATGGAAACGTGAAAATTTTAAATTTGAACAGAGAAAAAAATTCCATCTATTTTAGTGGTAAAATTTTTTCAAAAATGGTAAAACAAATTTCAATTTTTTTTTTTAATAGGTTTAGAATGCCATGAAACGTGGAAATTTTAAATTTGAACAGAGAAAAAAAAATCCATCTATTTTAGTGGTAAAATTTTTTCAAAAATGGTAAAACAAATTTCAAATTTTTTTTTTTTAATAGGTTTAGAATGCCATGAAACGTGGAAATTTTAAATTTGAACAAAGAAAAAAAAAAAATCTATTTTAGTAGTAAAAATTTTTTCAAAAAGGTTGGTGAATACAACTTTCAAAATTTTTTTCATTATTTATTCCATTTAGACGGTTCACACTGTATATTTTCCAGTGAAACTTTAACAATTTCTTCGCTGACAGTAGCGTCAACTATGAACCAAATTTGACTGCTCTCCGTCAAGTAGTTTTTTAGTTAATGCACCGACAGACAGGCAGACAGACATACAGACTGACGGAATTGAAAAACCTATATTTTCGTAATCTAGGTGATCTGAAACGTCAAAATCCGAAGAAATCTCGGAGGGTGATTTTTTCTCGAATTCAATACTTTCCTTCGGTATGCGAGGGAAGTAAAAATTGTTTTTAACACATTATATTGCTTGTTAAAATATTTAAAATTGCCAGCCTCTAAGCTCTAAACAGTGACATCAATTATGATAGTAGAAGACGCTGGATGAGTGTGTGGTCTACGTAGATAAAATAATAGGCATAAATATCTAATCCCGATATGAAATGTCAAATTATAAATTTATTTTTGGCGATACGAAACGTTACATTTTTTCCTAAGTGTCATTTCATTACATAACTAGTGATGTAAGGAATTATTACGTAACATAAATAAACCTTTCATTTAGAAAAAAAAACTTTAAGAATAAGAAGAAAAAAATACTTCTAATAAATAAGAACTCAAAAAATAGTTATTTTTTTGACTTATCTGCCTATCCATTGACAACAAAATTACTTACAAACTCAGTTATTAAAATTTAGCCTACCTAAAACCTACCTACCTAATATAATTAATAACTTAAAAACTATAAAGTTTCAAACCACAGTGACAATAAATCAAACCTCTGCAAATAAAAACTTCTCATTACCAACATTTCTAATAAAATTTTCAAAGTATATATTTATATCCTGTAGAGAATCCCATTTCATGCTCGAAATACAATCTCTATGTAAGTATTTTGATTTTCATTTTCCTCTAAAAATGAGAAATACAAGATGTATTGAAAAGCCTGGTACCTCAATTTGGAATTTGCCTCTATTACAATAAATCTAAATTATTAATTGTGCACTGATTGTTAAACTCTACTTCTAGCTTTCCATCATACTCTTAACATCGGCGGTGTTCGCTGAAGAATCGGCGAAGAAGAAACGTGGCCTTGAACTAGGTGGAGGTTTCGGTGGCCACGGCGGTGACTTGGGAGGTTTCGGAGGTCATGGTGGCGACTTAGGAGGTTTCGGAGGCGGCTTGGGAGGTGGATTAGGTGGAGAACATCACGGCCACGTGAGCCACATCACACTCACCAAACAGATCCCTTACCCTGTCCCACACCCTTACCCTGTACCAGTGGAAAAGAAGGTGCCTTATCCAGTGAAATACCCAGTAGCTGTCAAGATCGACAAACCATATCCCGTACATGTCCCAAAGCCCTATCCAGTCCATATCGACAAGCCTTATCCAGTTAAAGTAGTCAAGACTTACCCAGTGCCCGTCAAGGTACCATACAAGGTGCCAGTACCAGTGAAGGTTCCTGTACATATCCCAAAACCATACCCAGTACCAGTTCATAAGCCAGTACCAGTTCACATTCCCGAATATAACATTGTCAAGAAACCTGTACCCGTCATTGTGCACACCGGTGGGCATGATGAAGGCATTGGAGGTGGATTCGGTGGCAGCCACGGATTCAGCTCCGGTGGAATTGGTGAAAGCCATGGATTCAGCTCAGGTGATTTTGGAGGCAGCCATGGATTTTCTTCCATTGGAAGTAGCTATGGTCATTAGAAAGCGTTAAATATATTTGCTCTTCACACTAAATCAACCTTCATTTCGGGTGAATTTAACGCTAACTTCCAGGCACTATTATTTAATTTGTTATTTAATATTGTTATTGTAAATAGCTTTACTTCATAAAGATTTTTTACAACTTCGAAACTGAAACAGAAGGTTATGCAACTGTATGAATTGTATTGGTAGCATCTTTGTTTGCAAATTTTTACTTCGTCTTTTAAATTCCCTTGTTGTTTGTATCTGTGATATTTTCAGTTTCAGCGCAAACAAAGTATGATTTCCAATGCAATTTTCAACCTAACATATTATCTGTCACTTCACCTGTTAACCTTTTTTCATGTCAATAAAACCCTTTATTAATAGTAAAAATGTGTTTCTTTTAGATTTATTAAAAGAGAATTTGTGGAAATAAACAATACATAGAATAAAATAGAATATATTTGCTAAACGATTACAAACGTGTACAGCAATAGAAAATATACTGACAAACACCTAGAAAAGGCTTATACTTGCAATTAATTAATAAGGACAGTAATAAATCGGATGGAAAAAGTTTCTTGCAATGTAAAAAATAGTACTTACTGGTAAAGTAAAATTTATAAATAAAATAGTATACTTAGAGTGCAATCGAGCAATAAACTAATAAAAAGAATTACATAATTAGTTCTTCAATAATAAGGGCAAAATATCGAATACTACTGAAAATGTAATCAACATTTGTATTTTGATTTTAATCAATATTTTGAGCTTATTTCAAAATAAGATGATGCTGTCATTAAAGACTATGTTCATTTGATAGTGTATCGTACATTTTAGATAGGCAATACCGGTAATATTTTTGAGTTGTCGTATAAGTTTTTTCAAATTTAGAGAATATATTGTCTCTTCATGCCAAGGCTATGCGAAAATAGAAAAGACAATTTAGTGGAATAAATAGGAAATTAAGTGCTAGTGTCAACAAAACTATTGGCGAAAAAGACATCGGTCCGTACGAGCCAAACCTAATATGTAATATTTAATATAAAATAAAAAAAAAAAATGAAAAAAGCTTATATTTAAAAAATGTACTAAAATGTAAATACATTTGTTTTTTTAAATCATACGTCTGGAAACCAACAGCTTTGGGGCAGTCAACTGAGCAAAGTAATTGTGCAAAGAGTTATATGACCGCCAACAACAGCTTTTGGTTTCCAGATGTATGAATTTTAAAAAAATGTATTAAATTTCACTTTTTTGTACATTTCCCGTAAAAAAAGCTTTATAAGATTTTTTTTATAAAATTTTATTTTTTACTTTTTAGTCTTTACTTATTACAGACAGACACACAATACTCTTTCATTTGATACCCATCTCAAGAAAAAGAAATAGAGAATCCGTCGTATTGGATTTAGAATAACGTCACATAGTTTATCGTATTTTATTCGTCAAGACCTTTCGTTTGATACCCACATCAAGGGAGTTACGAAGAAAAAGATAACCTGCAGTGGCGGCTCGTCAGGGGAGGCAGGGGAGGCTGAGCCTCCCCTTCGAAGAACCACCATATCTTCAAAAGTAATATCTTAAGAAATTTCTATTAGGTGTATCTCAATTTTCAATATTTTTTATTGTTTATTATTCATTAATTAATTTTCAGTTTATATATAACATTTTTGCATTTCCTTTCCACAAACATACCTATAACGTTACAGTCCGGATAGTCTTTGTATGCATATTTCCCGGTCGGCCGGTCTTTTACTGAATGAACACTGCCGTTCGCTGGAGGCTAATACGAAATAGCTTCCAACTTTACCGCATTTACTTATAACATGAATGACCTTGAATTTCTTTGCGCTGTGTAAAATAGCAACACTTGGAATAGCCAAGTATGAGGCTAGCCTCGGATCTTAGTTTTTATAGCGCATGTGCACAGGTCATTCAAGAGTCAGGTGATTCACAAAGAAAACGAACTGACGTCTGACAGTCTGACAGTTGCGTTTAACCGGATAAGAACAACTTGACGTATAAATACATAAAACATTTGATAGGCGGGCTAGAAATAAGTGCTCTAGGTGAAGATATTCCCAACAACATGTCTTGTTTTTCAGACGTGGTGGATTATTTGTTATTAAATGGATTTACTACTCTTATTTATGACGAAAAGGTAAGAATTAAAAGAAATGCCAGGCCTACACCAGCAATGCTTTCGTTAGTTTTTAAAAGTGGTAAACAAAACAGAGGGTTTTGTGATAGCAATTATAAAAAAGTCGAGTGGTTAACGGCATCAACAGTTAGAAACAAATTATATTGTTGGAGATGTTTATTATTTACTAATGATCAATCCTCAATTTGGGGCAGGGCCGGGTTCAATAATTTGCAAAATTTGTCGCGAGGTTTAGAAAGGCACGAAAAATCCCAGGAGCACATTTCATCTTGCATTAAATTCGAAATGTTTGGTAAACAAAATATTGTAAATTTCTTGGATTCTGCACATAAGAGAGAAATAGAAAATGTTAACGAAAAGGTCCATGAGAATAGGGAAATATTAAAGAGATTAATAGATGCCGTTATATAGTTATCTTCACAAGAAAATTCTTTCCGAGGACATGACGAAAAACGAGAATCGTGCAATAAAGGAAATTTCAAAGAGCTGGTAGATTTTTTAAAAACTTATGACCCAAAATTAGAGAACTTTTTGAATAACGCCATTATTTTTTGAGACAATTCCAGTAAGCTTCTGTAGAATGATCATTTTCAATACTTAAACGCATAAAAACATTTTTACTAGAAACAAAATGAGTCAAGACCGCCTTTCAAATGTATCGCATATTTCAATAGAAAAACGTTTTTTGTCAGAATTGAGTAAACGCGATTCATTTTATGATGAAATAATCAACCATTTTGCTAGTTCCAAAAATCGCAGGTTACCACTCATTTATAAAAATATTCAGGCTTCAAAGCAGAGATTAATATAGGTAGTTGTTATTTTAGAAAAAATATTTATTTGTTATTTATTTTTTAGGAAATATTTTTTATAATTCTCCATAATATAGAGTTCCGCGGTTATATTTTTTTTATATAACTTCTTTCTCAAAACTATTTTAATTTCTATTAAAACTTATAATTTTACACGCCTGGCAGTGATAATGAATACAATTTTTTGTTTGTAGAAAAACACTTTAATTTTTTTACCAAAACTATTTTTATTTTTATTAAAAGTTATATAATTTAATTACAAGTGGGATAGTAGGACTCCCTTGGATACCGATACTCGAGTCGTAGGAACGAGAATTTCATGAGAATGATTTTTTCATCTCATCATATTTTCTATTTCCTTTTCATTCTATTCTGTTATTAGTTCTATTCTCTCAAGTCGTGAATCGGTATCCTGGCGAACAACCCACGGCAAAAAAATGTAACGCGCCGTTGTAATACCTCAGGGGTGGTGGGGAAATGTACAAATTGTAGTCATATTGCACATCAGTTGTCTTTCAGAATATCAAGCCTCCTCTGCAGACAATATCACGAGCCGCCACTGATAACCTGCCATCTTGGGGAGTCCGTCATATTGGATTTAGAATGACATCACATAGTTTATCGTATTTTACTCGTCAAACCCTTTTATTTGATACTCACGTCAAGTGGGCTGTGCGAAAAAGGTGATCCGTCATCTTGGGACGTCCGCCATATTGGATTTAAAACGATATTACATATACTGTATTGCATTGTCACCGGACTTATACACGTGTGCAAAACTTCTTAACAATAAATTACTTATTGATTACGTACACTGTTGATCTTATTCTAACTACGCTAGTATACCAATAGAGGCAATCAATGACATCAATTTGAAATTGTGATAATAATAATAATAATAACAATGATAATATATTTAAATCTGAAAAATATCACTGAGAGACCTTCTCACTACGAGGTCTTTTTGTAAGCCTCAAAAATGTTTCAGCATCACTAGCCCTACCTAGAAAATACTTGATTGCGTGCCAAACAACAAATTAGGCATTTGTTTTATTTGAAAGTTAGGAATTATTAAAAAATAAAAATATAAAATCTCACTCAGCTCACTTCTTAACATTTGTTAATATTTTAAAATATTTCTTCGAATCGCCTCAAGCCCTCAAACTGTCTAGAAAACGTTCTTTCATTCTCATTTGATATCGTAGACTACACGAAATGACATTACTGTTACATGGTAATACATTTTTAAGACTGTTGGATAAACTACATTTTTAAATCTTGAACAAATTGTAGTAATAAGTCTCGCATTATAATGGTTTCTCATTATTTGTCAAATAATTATTTTCCACGTTGAAGGAATTTTTTTTTTCGCGAAATTGTGGGCCAGTTTCATAAACTTACAATAATTTCCCGATCGTATTAACAATTTAAACTATCAAAATACTTCACATGAAAAAGATAAATAATCCACACCAAATTCTGCCTAATTAAATTCAAATCCTCGTATAATTTTCATCAAATTGTTTGATAACCTTTAATGAATCTGACGTCAAATGATTAACAATACTGCATTAGCATATGCTAATAATAAAAAACATTTAATAATGTGCTGTCAGTTAAAATTAATAATTAATTTCGTTGCAACAACAAGATCTTCAAAACATGATAATCAGGCTGGTGGACACCATTCACGAGGTGATTTTTGTATTTAATTAAAAAAATGTAACAACCTGAGTTTACAAAGTTTTCCATTTTAATACTTGCAAACAATTTGTGGAAAAATTGTTCGAATATAATTAGTTGAATAAAGATACTGATCTCAGGACTTTGAAACGTGAAAACAGTATTATCCTAATTCATATTAGTTTACAAGGTCAGCGTTATCAAAGCAAAAACAAACTTAACTCGATTTACGATTTTTTAAATAGATGTTTTCTTAACCGCCTCTCAAGTCACTATGTAACCCGGAGCCCTACAGTATATAGTAAAGTCCGAACCACTCACTGGGGATAATTTTATAATTAAGATTATTTCGCAGTGAGTCTGTGCTACAGTTTGCAAGTCAAGTGAAGCCAAGCCAAGTCATGTAACGCAACGCAAATCAATCCAAACAACATAATGTTCTTCCAAGCACTGGTCCAGAGCCAGCTGGACAAACAAGTTAAACATGCTAACTACTGAGCTACCGTCCACTTGAAGGCAAAGGAATTCTGGTCTTATCATGCTTAATATTCGTCAAAATGGCGGATTATGTTCTTCTTCACAATCCTCTTAATATAGGTATCAAATGAAAAGGCTTGCCGAATAAAAACTATAAACTATATCACGTCATTCTAAATCCAATATGGCGGACACCCTAGGATGGCGGATTACCTTTTTCTTCACAACCCCCTTGACAGGGGTATCAAATGAAAGAATTTTGTCTGGCCGTAAAATAAGTAGACTTTAAAAAATGAAAAATACAATTATACAGATTCGGCAATTACAGTTCGTAATATGTGAACGTGTATCTGCGCAGGTAAACCACGCTTTGTCGTAGATCAACGCAGGGCATTGGTATTCATTCATGCCACCACCGCTTGACCGGGTCAACGTGATATATAACTATGGCATTAGAGGAAAGGCTTAAAACTGGCTTATATCGTATCTAAAAAACCAACAACAATATGTTAGTATCCAACACGTCACTGCCGGAAAAATAAACAGGATCAATTCGGGAAGTACCACAGGGGTCGGCATTGGGCCCTGTGCTATCTATATTATATGTAAATGGACTCGACTCCATGTTAACAGCAGATATCTTTTCTATGTATGCTGATGACCTTTCTACCACTACTTCGGACCAAATAAGCAGTAAATTAAAAATCAAATGTAATCATATATAAATAAAGTGTCAACCTTTTTCAACCTACGCCAATATACTTTAATGCAGAAAAAACTCAGGTAAATCAGTTCCATAATCGCCAAAAACCTGCGAATCTATTTCTTTAAATGTTAACAATACATCTTTGACTAATTCTAATGAAAGCGTAAAATTTTTAGGGCAATATGTAGATGAATATTTAAACTGGAAGTCGCACTGTGCACATCTGATTTCTAAATTAACTTCAATCTCTTTTCTATCCAGAAATATTAAAATGACATCAACCAAGGAACAGCTACTAAATTTGTATTTTGTCCAGGTAGACCCTAGGTAAAGGTTAAGGTACGGTGTCTATTTCTGGGGAAACTCCACTCTTTCACAGAATGTGTTTGTTGCACAAAAACGTATATTACGTTGTATTGCAGGTATCTCTAGTACTCACTATTATAAAGAATTTTTTGGAGAGTACAAAATCATAACTTTACCAACTCTATTTATTTTTGAAATTTGTGTTTATATTTTCAAAAATAGAGAAGTGTTTTATGGGAATAGGGAAATACGCAATGTAAATACGCGAAACTAAGAGGATTTTCGTATACCATTCGCAAAACTCAATATTACTGGTAATGCCCCAAATTATATAGGACCTAAAATGTTCAATAATTTACCCACAGAATGCAAGTTAGCAAGGAATGTGTTCGAATTTAAATCAAATTTAAAAATGCTTTTGCTTTCAATATGATTATATTCTGTGTCTGATTTTTTGTCTAATTAGTTTGTAAAGTTTGACCATTTCTGTACAATGTAATGTTGTCTGATGGAAAATAAATGTTTTATTATTATTATTATTATTATTATTTTGTTTCGCACGTCTTTCGACGAAAAGTAGGTACGGTTTTTACAAACAAGTAGCTATCAATTCTATTAAGAAATGTTGAGGTGGGACCGGACTATTGAGTGGATGCATCTGTAGCTTATGGAGACTTTCATGCAGTTTCCGCGGGATGACTGCCATTCCGATATGAATATCGGAATTATATAAACCTGTTTCTGCTTCCACATGTTCTTAATTTCATCAGCGAGAGGTCTATACTTGCTTAGCTCTTCATTCCAAGTAGTCTGAAGGTTATTATTATTATTCCTAGTCTTTTTCTCGGTTCTTTTTTTAACCGGCATATGATGTTTCTGTTATGCAAAACAGAGAAGAAATTCATCTTATTCTGTCATGCATTTAGGAACTTGCGCACAATGTGGCAAGTTTGTAGGATAGCCACTTTCTGAATCGGAGTGATGAGATCTTTTGGAAGATCTAATAGATTGCTTTGTTACTACCACTGTTACTGATATTATGATTGGTATTACCCGAACGTGGTTTAAGTCCCAGATATGTTGGATTATTATTATTATTATTATTATTATTATTATATTATATAACGACCCCACGCATTCTGCTTTGAATAGGAACTTTATTCCCTATATCACGAACTATATTTGCCGAATCTGTATATATAAAAAATATTTTAAAAAGCTTGTATTTAAAATAATAAACTAAAAAGTAAAATATGTTTTTTAATAAAAAAATAAGCGGTTGGGTAATAAATGTAAAGAGATAAAAATACTTAGAATTATCAAAATTATAAAGTCCAACGTTCTAATTGATAACATAGCCCCGCACAAAAAAAACTTCAAACCCAGAAACCAGACCTACCAATCTTTATGTATTTTGAGCTCCTGAATTAAATGCCGCCATCAGAATTTAATTTAATTTGCATCAGGTGCTGTTCCCCATAGGAGTATTCCATATGTTGCGATGCTGTGGAAATTGGAATAATAGGCTACTTTTGCCGTTTGATAGGTGGACACATTTTTTAATATTCTAATACTGTAAATAGCTGAAGTTAGTTTTTTGCAGAGCTCATCAATATGGCCTTTCCAATTCAGTTTACTGTCCAAAGTTAAAACCAGGAAATTTAAAGATGTTTTCTCAGCTTCTCTTTTTGTGGATCTGATGATGTTTTGGGTTTTTCCTCTATTTAATGTTAAATAGTTCGCGGTGAACCACGTATTTGCTTCATGTAGTACATTTTGAGATTGTGTTGTTAACTCAATTTTATTTTTTCCTTTAGATATAAAAGTTGTATCGTCTGCATATAAACAAGCCCCATAGCTGTTGACATTAAATAGTAGGTCATTGATATATATTATAAATAATATCGGCCCTAACACCGAGCCTTGTGGTACACCTTTGGTTATTAAAAATGGTTCTGATTTTTTATTATTCCACCATATTGTCTGATGTCGTGAACAGTTTATGTGGAATTCCTCTCACACCATAATGGTATTATTTGTCAAGTAAAACTTTATAGTCAACTGTGTCAAAAGCTTTACTCAAATCACAACAGATTATTTCTGTTTTTTCCTGTTTGTCAAGAGCCTCCATTATTTTTTCTAATGCTTCTATTAACGCTGTAGTGGTTGATTTTCCCTTGCGGTACCCGTGTTGAGCGCTATGTAATATTTTGTATTTTTCAAAAAATTTTATCAACCGGTTCTTCAAAATAATTTCAAATATTTTTGATAAAAATCAGGTGGGGCGGAGTCTCATGTTGGGGTTTACGCCTTTTTCCTGCTTCATTTCCTCGACTAATATAACTCGGTTATTGATTTATAGCAGTTACCTTTTAAATATCATCATTACGTTTTGAGAAATCATTGATAGAGTACAGTATCGATCCAGTCTACCGGCAAAACTGTCCATAATCCAATTTTGTCAAATGAATTTTTTGTTCAGAAAGATTTGAACTACAAACTACATATCAGAAACTCGGCTAATTTGACGGAAATAGTTTTTTTCATGTAATGTGTGTCCTCTCCAAACACTTTTTAAGAAATTAATTTTTACGCCACACTCCACTATTACTATTAATATAATATAGGTTTTACTTTTTTACTATTCTAAGTAATAAATACATAAATAATTTTCTTTTAGAGCGTTTATTTTCCCTGAATTTTTCATGAACGTTATATCGTATGTGAATGGTATGGGTGTGAAAATAATATTGCCTTTGTTTTTTAATTTCATAATACCGCCTATTCATAGGTATTATATTTCCCATTTCAATAAACAAGGGCTTGGTACTTGGTACTTTACTTTTTCAAGTACTGTACTTGGTAATTGAAGCAATTTTGTAAATAAAGGTACTTGAACTTCATGCCTTAAAGCACTCCAGTTAAGTGCTTGGTGCTTGGTACTTGAAGCACTTTGTCAGAGTACGTTACCCAGCTCTGGTGATGGGTCCTTTCTACCTGGTTGCGGCACGGGTTACCGTTTTCTGAATTATCCGAAATTTTGATATAAATTATTTCTAGTAAGGAATATTTTCGCAGGGTGAGACGTAAAAAATTTGCAAAATAAAATTCACCCCTTATAAAGATGGGCCACCTTAATCCACGATAACCCCTACGGCCATGCAGAGTAAACTAGTATCTATATAACTGAGTGATGATTTAGTTAAAAATGAGAACAAAAGCTTATCTATTCAATGAAGAATTAAAATACTGAGAACAAAACATTGTATTCCTCTGACAACCTACATCTGGCTGTACTGATATTCTTTATGACATTGCCTTCACGATACAGAAACGCAATACTATGCGATATTCAGATACACAAAAGTTACCGAGTTAGTAATAAAACCAGATCATCTTAATTTTTCTGAGTTTTATGTTTGGAACCACCAAAACAACTCTTGGAATTTAGTAAACAAGAAGGAATATAATTCTTTCATTTTATGACTCGATTATATTTCAGGTTATATGTATTTATTAACCTAGTTATGGTAGTTTCTACCGTGGTCGATGATTCATGGGAGATTTTTGTGGAATAACTCAGTTAAAATAGCGACAACAAGATCAGGGACCTTTAAACCAGTTATTAAATAAAAAAATTGGAAATAAATAGAATGCAAATATATGAATTATACATCAACGCTTTTTATATCAACGGGTTGCATAAAATTAACATTGACGCACAAGGAGTTTAAGCAAACAAGTTAGATGACGTTTGGAGGAATTCCAGCTCCAAACAGCTCAAGGAGCAGAATTTGTAATACAAAAAATATCCTTCGCTTAATGACTCATTACTTTTCTTGAATTATGAAAAGAAAACATGAGCACATTGTGAGAAAACTTCAGTTAATATATTTTTCGTTGTTATTAAAATTTTTTTCTAGTTTCCAAGTAACCTTACACATATTATTATACTCTTAGCAAATACAAGACGAAGAGTATATTGCATTCGATGAGGATATTTCTAAATGTGGTAATGCCGATAATATTGCTCGTAGAGAAAAAAATTTCATATCACTGTGTTGGTGATTGAATTCTGAACAACTTTCAAATTGACCGTCCACCTGTCCGTCTGTCTGTCTGTTTGTCCGTCCGTTCGCCTGTCCGTCGGTCACGTTTCTTGTAAGCACGATAACTTAAGAACGAAAAGTAAGATAGTATTGAAATTTGGACATCAAGTTAGTGTTAGCGAGAGGAGGAATCCTATTGTTTTTGAAATCGATCAATAAACAAAAAAGTGATTGATTTTTTAAATATAAAAAAAATTGTTTTGTAATTTAACAAAAAATGTTTGAAACTAATATCATTTGCAAAAAAAGTGCGAAGAGTATCCTATAGAATTATATAACAAGTGTAGTAAATCTGCGAAGAGTATAATGGTTAGCGTGTTTTCTTTATTATGTATAATATACAGGGTTGGGCAATAGTCCGGGAACGGCTCGATTACAGCCGAACGGAACCTCGTATCAACTTCGGGTTTTCGACACTGTATTCAGCGAAATTTTTGGAACTTCTTGACATGTATTTCAGGACCGTGACGTCATTACGTTCGGAGGTGTGATATAAGTGTCATTTTTTTTAAATGAAACACCCGGTATATTTTTCCATATTTGTATACTTTAAGGAGTTCCGAATTCAACGATGTAACGTTTGTATGGATTCTGTTATGTAATCTGGTCCCAATAAGGGAAAATTAGAAATTACAATCGTAATTAACAGAGAACAGTGGATATCCAAACAGCTGTATCCAAAAAAGACACTCTTTCTTTACCATTTTTTTTACAAAACTAAGACCCACGTAAACAAGTTTTTTTGTAGTCGTTTAATAAAAACACAGGTCATAGTTAAATTGTTCTCATTATTTTACTAGTTTATCTAAGTAAGTCGTGGTATAAACGTCACTGTGACATTACTTTTGTACTACTAATTTATGATTCTAAGAACGTGTCTTTAAAATGGCTCAACTGAACGACACTGAACGGATAACTTTACTCATGATGATTGGATTCGGAGAGAGGCGTCGATCCCTTCAGGAAGCAAGTGACCTCTTCAACGATACCTTTCCTGAGCGAAACCCGATTTCCAAGTCGACAGCATGTCGAATTTAGCACAATTTTGAACATACGGGAAATGTCAAGAATTTACCAAAAACTGGCCGCCCAAAAACTACGACAAACGACGACAGAGCTTTAGATGTACTGTTAGCGATTCAGGAGGATCCTAAAACGTCAATTCCGAAACTTTCATTAGAAATTGGTAACAGTGAAAGATCCATTCGAAGAATACGCAGGAGAAATAAAATACATCCCTACAAAGTCTGCCTACTTCAGGAACTTGCGGAAGATGACCCTGATCGTCGAATGCAGTCTTGCCAACAAATTATGAATTTCTTAGACGAGACACCACAGTTTGTAGATCGCATTTTGTTTTCCGATGAGGCTACAATTTGTTTAAATTGATTTGTCAATCGTCACAATTGTCGCTATTGGTCTGCTGATAATCCACATTGGATGGAAGAAATGCACACACAACATTCACAAAAAGTAAATGTCTGGGTGGGTATAATTGGAACACATGTAATAGGGCCGTTTTTTCTAAATGGTAATTTAAGTGCTGATACCTATTTAACTTTATTACGCGAAAGAGTTATACCCGCTGTAATTCAGATATTACTCAACCGCGAAAATCCTCAGGTGATCGCAAATGACGTGTACTTCCAGCAAGACGGAGCTCCGCCACACTATGCCAGAATTGTAAGAGATTTTTTGGACACTGTCTTTCCCCGGAGATGGATAGGTAGAAGGGGTCACATCGAATGGCCAGCTAGGTCACCTGACCTAACCCCTCTTGATTTTTTTCTGGGGTCATTTGAAGTCTGTGGTGTATCGCACAAGACCTGCCACGGTAAAAGAGCTTCAAGAAAGAATTCTATCGGTTGCTGATAATATTACACCTCAGTCCTTCCAAAATGTTCAGCGGGAATTTGTGGACAGCCTAGCACATAGTCAGGCAGTGGAAGGATTCCAATTTGAACATTTAATAAAATAAAACTATTTTCTGTTAATTACGATTGTAATTTCTAATTCTCCCTTATTGAGACCACATTACATAACAGAATCCATACAAACGTTACATCGTTGAATTTGGGACTCCTTAAAGTATACAAATATGGAAAAATATACCGGGTGTTTCATTTAAAAAAATTGACACTTATGTCACACCGAACGTAATGACGTCACGGTCCTGAAATACATGTCAAGAAGTTCTAAAAATTTCGCTGAATACAGTGTCGAAAACCCGAAGTTGATACGAGGTCCCATTCGGCTGTAATCGAGCCGTTCCGGGACTATTGCCCAACCCTGTAGAAGACAATGCAATGGGCTATATTTGTGAACCCGAATGAATTGTTTCGGCACTAGGAATTTTAAATTTAGCAAGTGAAGTAACCTTACCCGAAAATGTCTTTTTTCCACTATTTTCAGATTGTCTGTAAAAATCAATTTTCGAAGAAACAATTTATAATAACTGTTTTGCCATTTTTTAAAATTTTTTTCTAAATTAGTAGTACTTACAGGAGTTCGGTTCGGTCGTCGACGAAGGCAGACGCGTTTTTAAGTGGATCCCATGAAATCTCGAGAAACTCGAGTAAAATCGGTGTGAATACGCGCAATAACGTGTTGAATTAAAGAGTGGACAATCATACATTGGTTAATATAAATTAGCATAAATCTGGCTATTTCATATAGCTGATATTTGATTATGGGGTCACTAAAGGCGTATATGGGCAGGTCAACAAAGGTACAGACATCTGGCAACATAAGATAACTTTGATGAAAGAAAATAAACACGTCCAATGGCCCATGTCATAAACTCGTAAATTATCCACAAGTGCATGTACCTAAGACAAACGAGACTAGTGCGAAGCGAAAGGCAACGGACTGGCTTCTACCGAGTGGAAGTAGTAACATAAGAAAAGGATGAAAGATAAGTGCTATTTTTATTTTATTTATTTCTCAAATATTGGTTTACGAATCCTTCACATGTGGGAACAATGTTGTGATTCGAAAATCCATTGTTTCATATATACGCGAATGAATGAATTCTTCATGTGGAACGAGTACTTTTGTTTAAGAAATAATTTATTTACTATAAACTTAGAACGAACCTCCATGGAAGCTGCAGCAATGCCCACCTTACGCCGGCAAATCAATCAATCAATAAAAATTAATAGTATTTACCATATTTAAAGTATTTAAAATGAATGAAACATACTTGATTTCTAACACTAATAACAGAAATATCATCAATATCTAACATCCAAGTAGAATTAATCAGTCCAAAATGTCAGAATTTAATGTTTAATTTTCCGCTTTTATTACAGAATTACAATTACATTTTTCGTGAAAGAATTATCTACTACTTGCAACTTATTGCATAAATAATCATTCTACGGTTTCTTGCAATTAATAAAAATTGACTATAGGGATGTACCGATGTAGGATATTAGGGGAACAAATGATATGCCTCTTGTTTTTGAAATTTTGAGAGTAATTTAATAATAATTCCTAACCAAAATTTCATAACCATTTTATCTGTTTCCATTTTTCCCTGGGAGTAGTAATATAACGGACAAAAAGGAAATTGTCGAAAAAATTATACTGCCTTCAGAAAAACAATCCCTAAAAATTATAAAACAAAATTTCATCCTCATCCGATTAACTGAAATTTACTAAATAACTAATGTTCAATTGTATATAGCTTTATGAGGAAACTACAATGGAATCACCATCGAGCAATAACACTCAAGGTATACTTTGTGTAAAAAAACCATTACTATTATAAATCGTTTTCCATTGTCTCTAGCATTCGGTAAATTCTTGTTAAAATGAACTTTTTCTGATTTTTGCTCATTTCTCACTAGACATAGGTTGATAAAACTAGATTAATGATTAAGCAAACATAAAGCAAACTTACAAACTCATACGGGGTGAAGAGCCTCCTTATTTTCAAAAGCAAAGGAAACGTTTTGCCATGATGTCAATAAATCTAGAGAAACACAAAAATGCTTTAGAAACTATGACGGCGTAAAGAACTTTGTATTTATTTTATCAGCTTTTACCATCTCACTGATTTCTTGTATTTCCTTCAAAATCAATAACATGAAACATTGGAACAAGGCATATTTTTGCAGTTTTTTGGTACTTACGAAATTGTGTTAAAAACTTCAAAAAACTCAGACGCTGATCTTATTTTTCTTTAGAAACTTCAACATGAATACTCCATGGGCGCTCCTGGCGCAACCAAAAATATTTTCAGACAAGTTATTCCCTCAAGAATTGCAAACGTATATACTAAATAAAACACCTTGAACAATTGTAATTAAAAAACCGTTGCCTAAGGAATTTACTACTTCCACATCCAGATTTCCGATCCAACTCTCTTTACAGAAAAACACATTGACAATATTTGCACTCTAGTACGAGGAAACAACTTGGCATAGAATTTTGGCTTCTAGCATATACGGCAAATATGAAGTTTCTAGACTCTTATTAGCTTGTTTTATTTATTTTCCCACATTTACCTCCACTTACCGCCCACCCCTTTAACGGAACCATCTTAAAATACAATATAGTTCCAAAAGTCGTTACAATACATACTTGTACCAGATTTCAAGTGAATATCTCAATTATTTTTTATCAGCCCCTTTAATAATATTGGAGCGGGGGGTTGAAATATGTTATAAAAAAATCTGAGGCCTTGACTTCTAGTATATACAGCAAATCCCAAGTTTCTGTACTCTTACCAACCTGTTTTACTCAATTCCCCTATTTAACCCCAACCCTTCAACGAATTCATCTCAAAATATAATCCAATTCCAGATGTCGTTATAATACATACGTGTACCAAATTTTAAGTGAATATCTCAATTTTATTTTATCAACCCTTTTAATAATGAAGTAAGGGTAGTGGGGGGTTGACAAATATTTTCAAGTATCTGAGGCCCTGGTTTCTAATATAGGTATATATACCAATTCCCAAGTATCTGTACTCTTACCAGCTTGCTTTACTCATTTCCCCCCTATTTAACCACAACCCTTCACCGGAATCATTCCAAAATATAATCTAGTTTCAGATGTCGTTGTAATACATATGTGTACCAAATTTCAAGTCAATATCACGATTTTATTCTATCAATCTCTTTAATAATGAAGTGGGGTTAGTGGGGAGGGGTGGAACATATTATAAGAAAAAAATCCGTGGCTTAAAAAAAAATGACTCCTAATATATACACCAAACTAAAATTTCTGTAATATCAGCTTCCTTTACTTGTTTTTCCTTATTTACCCCTATTTAACCCCCAACTCTTCAGCAGAATTAGCACAAAATATAATCTAGTTCCAGATCTCGCCATGATACATATGTATACCAAATTTCAAGTCAATATCTCAAACAGTTGGGTGAGAAAACGTGCGCACAAAAGAAAAGTTACAGACAGACATACAGACAGACAGACAATTTTTTTTTGCTCAAATTTAAAATCTCGACGTTTTATGACATTCTAAGCCTATTTCAACAAATATATTTTTGGAATATTTTTTTTACGATTACTATACCTACTTTCACTACATTACGTAGATGTGGAAGTAATTAAAAAATTAAATTAAAAACTAAAAAGATCTTCGTTAGCAATGCCTGCCCTGATGAAATGTACGATAATAATACCATAATAAAGAGAATAAAATAGATAAGTTTTCAAAGTAATTGCAACGCCTAGACTACTTTTTAACATGTTGTATAAGATTTGAATTACTATTACATTGTTTTCCCTATAAATGTATTTTTTTTGAAAACTTATTTATTTTAAATAATGAAAAAATATTTCGGAATATCAAAAGTAATACTTACAAAAATGATAAAATATTGAAATTAAAAATAAAAGTACAAATCGGAGTTATAAAAAAATCGTAGCATTTGTCATGTAGGCATATTTGGTCATGTAGATGCCAAATGACATACTTCCGTGTTCAGGATCGACATAGGTTCATCAAACACCCTGTGTACAGTATTCCTCAATTTTACAACAAGATAAACCTGATGCCAGTTGTGTAAACAAATAAAAGTTGTCGGTTCATTAGTAATATTTAAATGGCCCAAGTCCTACCATCCAACTACAACTTTAATGTATGCTGCACTTTTAAAAGAAGAAAAGGAATCGAAATATGAGATTTTTATTTCTACGAAATTTATATAAATACGTTATTTACTCTATGCTCAGGCATTATATGAAACGCGCTTCAGTTAACAACATCCAAAATGCAGTTTATAATCTTGACAACTGTATTACTCCTAAGTGTAGTTTGCGTGTTATCTGCGAAAATTCCTACCAAATACGATACTATAGATTTAGATTCAGTTCTATCAAACGAAAGATTACTTAAGAAGTACCATGAATGTATCATGGGTAGAGAAGTTAATTGTCCAGCCGAAGCTCAAGAACTTAAAAGTAAGTGAAAATATTTCGTAAATAATTGAAGAAATTAGTCCTATTAAAATCATTTGGTTGTTTTTAAAAATACATTTTTTTTTTCGACCGACCGGAAAGTAACACCCTTTCTGGAAAATTTTTCGGACTGAAATTAACGGTTCTCGGGCTAGACCGGAAAATGGGCAACAGAGATTGGCAAAAGCTTTTCCGAACTCTATATTTCACTTTTCCGATCCATGAAGGTAAACAATGCTTCCATTTTTTGTATAGGTGGCTTTGTTTTCTTGTTGCTATTGAAACGAACTTGTGTTAATTGTTGGTCAAATAGATAAACACACTTAACTTTTACGAGTTTTCAATAGTCAATTCGCAAGTTATGCAAAATATGGAATCAGCTTTTGAAGCGTTACAAGCAGAAAATGAAGCAGCCACGAAAACGGCAAACGATATTTTAATTAGTTTTTATCATTGTTTGTCGTTGTATTTGTTAGAAAATTATTTAAAAAATAATAAAAAATTTATTTTGTATCGCAGTGTCGGAATTTGCTTGGGTTGGCCTGCAAAAAACCTGTTACCGTAAATTGCTATTTTAAATTGTCTGCATCCCCAAATATAAACAATAACAAGAATTCTGGTTATACTAGCAAATTAAAATCCTAAAATGAATTTGTCTAATTTCTTATTTGACAATTCTCATTCTAACACTAGCATCCACACAGTCCCCTACGGCCATGCAGATTAAACTGGTATCTACCTAACCCCCTACGATCATGAAGATTCAGAGAACAAAGGCCTAAAATGAATTTGTTGATCTACCTTGTTTTAAAAAATTTTCATTCTAATGGATTACATTTTCATAAAATCTATCATTCTGTTTCTTGGAAATGCTTAGCCTTTGAAACGTTTTTCGCCCTTATTCAGGAGCACATCAGAAAGACATAAAGCCACTCATGAAGATGTTTCATGCAAAACCAAGACAATTTCTATGAATAAGTGTGAAATAATTATATTCACAGATTGATAAAAACAACAGATCTTCACCTTCTATTAGCTAACTAATATTGGAGCCTATATACTATATGCAAGTTTAAAAAAGAATTATTATTTGTTTGCTTATAATTGTATTGAAACATATCCTTTATAGGATTTTGCAAACAGCAGAAAAAATAACTATCTATAACTAAAAGAAAAACTATGCGTAAAAATATTAATGAAATCTTTCGATAACATGAATTCTGGTTATACTAGCAAATTAAAATCCTAAAATGAATTTGTCTAATTTCTTATTTGACAGAATGATAGATTTCATGAAAATGTAATCAATTAGAATGAAAATTTTTTAAGACAAGGTAGAAAAATAAATTCATTTTAGGCCCTTGTTCTCATTTTTAACTGAATCTTCATGATCGTAGGGGGTTATGTAGATACTGGTTTAATCTGCACGGCCGTAGGGGACTGTGTGGATGCTAGTGTTACAATGAGAATTGTCAAATAAGAAATTAGACAAATTAATTTTAGGAAAGATTTCATTAATATTTTTACACATAGTTTTTCTTTTAGTTATAGATAGTTATTTTTTCTGCTGTTTGCAAAATCCTATAAAGAATATGTTTCGATACAATTATAAGCAAACAAATAATAATTCATTTTTAAACATATTAATCATGACGAGATCTGGAACTAGATTATATTTTGCACTAATTCCGATGAAGGGTTGGGGTTAAATAGGGATACATAGGGGAAATTAAGTAAAGAAAGCTGGTAAATGTACAGAAACTTGAAATTTGGTGTATATACTAAAAACCAAGGTCTCATATTTTTTTAAATATATTTTTCAACCTCCCTTCATTATTAAAAAAAATTATAAAATAAATATTCACTTAAGACTTGTTACACGTATATATTATAACGATATCTGGAATTAGAGTAAATTTTGAGATGATCTCGTTGAAAGCTTGGGGGCTAAATACGGGTAAATATGGGAAAATAAGTAAAGTAAGTTGTTAAGAGTACAGAAACTTGGAATTTGGTGTATATATTAGCAACCGAGGCCTCAGACTTTTTTATAACATTTTTCAACCCATCGACCACCTCCACCCCATTATAAATGTACGGAAGAGATAAAATTGAGATATCCACTTGAAATTTGAAACATGTATTATAATAACATTTGGGACTAGATTAAATGTTGAGATGAGTTCATTGAAGGGGTGGGGGGTAAGTAGGGATAATTAGGAAAAAAAGTAAAACAAGCTGGTAAGAGTACAGAAACTTGGGATTTAGCAAATTCACTAAAAGCGAAGGCCTCAGATTTCTTTATATTTTTCAACACCCAGCGCCTCCACTCCATTATTAAAGGACCTCGAATATTATACAGGCTGTAATCAGTTTCATGTCTTAAAAAAACTGGTAATGGGGACCGACTAGACAAACAAAAAACCTTTATGCCTCTAGGGGTACTTTGAAAAAACTTTTGATGGACCGCCTCAACTGAACTGAGGCAATTATAAAGAGGTAAATAATTCGTTCTCTCTTCGTGCACAATTGCAAGCAAATAATGGCCATAGAGGTTAAACAGAGCATTTCTTTACATGCGTGTTTTTTAATTTGGAACAAAATATTGGATTGTTTACGATTTAGAAAATTTAAATGTGGTTTATTAGCATTTGTAACATAAATGAGTGTCCTGGGTTAAAAGCTTACTACCTACCTAAATGATTCAAAATCTCTGCATCTTCATCAATACACAGTTCGGTACGTCGAATTAAGGACATACGCACTTCGTTCAACACTAAACACTAAACTATCAACTAACGTTGTCAATAAAGAAAAATAAAATAAAAACTTGGTACAAAAGTCAAAAAGGAGTACAAAAAGAACGAACAAGTAAGTTGTGTCTGTATGTAATCAAAAATTTGACAACTTGAACGGTAAGTCAATAAAATAAATCTTAACTATAAATACACAATGACGCGAAATTCAAAAATAACAAAAACAACGAACGGCGGGTTGGACGTGTGTACATAACGAAACACCCGCAGTAACTAAAATATTGCACAAGGGAGAGTTAGAGTATAGTTTTCTTCAGTTCAGATCTATTAAATACTCAGAAAATGTCTTTTTTTTTGATACCATGAAACTAATTACACCCTGTATTTAATTCTATGGCCAATCATTTGCACATATTAGAGTGGAAATATAGTCAAGATATTTTCCTTTAAAGATACTTGCATGAGAAATCTGGATGTGACAGTAGTGATTCCTTAGGCAGCGATTTTTTTAGATTAATTTTAGCTTTTGGTAAATTTAAGTCTCCTAAATTGGATAAATGATAATAATAAAAATTAAAATAAGAAAATAAAACCAATAGTTTTAATTATAATCCACAAAATTAAGTTACAATACTATAAAATAAGATACAATTGATTATAAACAGCAGAACTCAGTGAATTTAAAATAAGCTCTGTTCTTCCACTCAACCCTGAGAGAAAATAATAATACACTTATAAATTATTTTTACATAGCATAGTATTTTAACTAAAAATAGACAGCCTAGGCGAGAGAGGTTTCACTACAAATTTTATTAGAAATACAAATTTTTAAAAATTATGTTTGAAATATCTGTACTTGTAATATATGCTGTAACTGCGTAGCCATTCGCACCACACCAGTTTTAAATTTTGTATAAGGCAGTACCTTGCGATCTTCAAATATGTCATTGTAAAGAGGAACCATACGATATGCGAATCCGCAGCGAAATTCGGCATGTCTTGGGATGGTGATGTTGCTTTGTGTCTAGTTAATGTTATGATATGAAAAAATGAGCAGCTGTGGCGAATATCTCTGTCTTAGTATTAAGCCAGCCAATTTCTTTCAATCGCAAGGATACCAGATCGAACTTTCTTATACCAGAAATCAGTCTAACTCAACTAGTTTGTAATCGTTGTAAGCGATCATAGTTTATATGAGATAGGACAAGGCTTCAAATAAGATTGTATTAGTTTTTTATTGGAATATCCTTATTTCCTTATATAAATTAATTTTAAGCTAGCGAAAGATTTGATAACAATATAGTTAGTTTGCTCAGTAAATTCTAGACGGAATCAATATATAAACCTAGATTCTTTGATACGTTTGTAAGCTTAAGTTGCTCATTGTTCATTTGTATGTTTTTACACACTACCCTTTCATGTCCCTCCTACCAAATAACATCAGAGATATTATATCATGATTAATGAGTCCCCAAACATTCTCAATACATAATACCTGTTTAAAATAATAGTGGCATCAGCAAAATAATGTGGGTTTTTAAGAACATTTTGAAATTCAGGTGTGTACAATGTGAACATAAAAGGCCCCAATATAGAATCTTGTGGCACACCTTGATTTGCTGGTAGCATGATAGAATTTTATCCTTTATTAGTGACTATCTGGTGTCTGTCAGTTATACACTGCTTCATTAATTTTATAGATCTGAAACATGAAAAGTTAATTTTCTTGGAATACTGCCTTCTACTATGGATGCCAAAATTTGGATAAATAGTGATCCAATATTTACAATTTTAGGAACTTATTTATGATGGACGCACATTCGTTAGAAAACATTTAAAAAATTAGTATCCTCTGCACTTGTCCCTATCCATAAGCAAAAATCAAAATGTTTACATCGTTTACTGTTTATTGTCTAATATATAGGGTGTGTTTATGCTTATGTAAACGTTATGAACATATGTTTTATTTTTAAGGTAATGTTTACATAAATAATAATAGTAGATATAATAATTTAATACAAATTTTCAAAAATTTAATGGAAACGAAATTCATTAGTTATTGTACAAAATTAGTCGACAACTCATGACCAGTTTTGTTATCATGATTCTTAATACAATTGTTCTATTTAAATTACAGAACACATAAAAAGTGCCCTGCAAAATGGTTGTGCTGACTGCAGTGAGGTACAAAAGAATGGAGTGAAGAAAGTTTGTTCATACATGAAGAAAAATGAAGCTGCAAAATGGAAAGAGGTGACTGATTATTACGATTCTACTGGAGAATACCAAAAGAAATATGGTAACCTCTGTATCTAAGAAATATACTAAATAAACAATAATTTTATGTATGTTTTGTATATGAATAAAGAGTAAAATGTTTCTAACCATCATATTCTTATTTCTTAAAAGTATGTTGAATATAATGTAAATTAAGAAAATTAAACCCTATTACTTTCGTTGCCTGTCTGTCTCTTTTGCTTATGTATCTAAAAACTGACGAAGAAAATAATATTTACAGGTAGCTTACGTTACTGTCAAGGAAGAAACCAGAATACACTTTCAGCAAAAAATATACAGGATAGGCAACTTAAAAAAAATCATGAAAAAATGCACCTACCGAAGGATAAAAATATTTATCATGCTAAAACATACGTAGAAAAAAATTTATAAGGTGCCTTAAAGAGATAAAATTACAGGAAAATAATACATGGTGTATACAGGGTGACTCAATAAAAACTCCCAGGCCGGCTATATTCTAAACGAATAGAGATATTTTAATTCTGTAAAAGCCAATTTGTAGAGCATAAAGAGAGCTTCATTTTTTTAATATAATTGTTTTTTTAATATATCAGTATGTAGATGGCGCTGTGCTCTAAAGAAATATTTCGTTGGGAGAAACTTTGAAATGGGGTTTACGTGAAAGAAAATGCATTTCTAAGCAGATTATGGTCTAATAAAAAAAATACAACAAACTAACCGTTTTCGAGATATTTGAGTCCAAATGTTGGCATTTGGCAATATTGAATAATTGTAATCTCTTCAACATTTCAGTCGTTTAAGTGGGTCAATCTGTATTTAATTCACACATTTTAGAAGATATAGAGAACAGATAGAAAATATTTAAAGAATTTCTTATATCTTATGAATTAAATATATTTGAAGTAACCCTTGGAAAAAAAGAACTAAAAATATTATTTATCATATAATTCAAACATTTAAGCAATAAAAAAACAATTACGACCATGAAATAATTTATACGAACTAATGAAATTAAAATAACTATTTTAATAGGTGTTCAAAATTATTGCCATTTTCATTAACACACATCGTAAACCTATTAATTAATTCAGATCTACAAACTTTTAATATTGTATGCCGATTAATGACGGCAACACTAGCATAAATTGTATTATAAAGATTTGTCATGTCTCCTATTGGTTCTTTGTACACTTCACTTTTTAAAAATCCCCATAAATAAAAGTCTAATGGGGTAATGTCAGGAGATCGAGCGGGCCATCTCAGTACTCCATTGGTACCAATCCATCTTCCTGGGTATGTTTGATTTAAATAATTAACAACGTTGTGATGATTATGTGGGCCTGCTCCATCCTGATGAAACCACATATTATCCAACTGAACGGCCAAATTCTTTAATAGTACCTGTGAATCATTTTGCAAAAAATGTAAATATCTTTCACCTGTTAAATTCTCATGGTAGCGGCATGGGCCAATAATGTAACCATTAACGATACCACACCAAACGTTAACTCCAAAACGATTCTGGGATCTGGTATGTCTCGTCCACCTAGGATTCTCTTGAGATCAGTAACGACAATTATGTGTTGTGATTACTCCATTGTTGTGGAATCGACTTTCATCCCTCCACACAATTGTGTCTAAAAGATTTGGATTTTCTTCGAAGAGAATTGAAAATTGCGCTTAGATATCTAATCTCCGTTCATTGTCCCCTGGAATCAAATGATAAACTAAATGAACTTTATATGGAAAAAATTTGTTTGTTTTAAGAATTCTGTAGCAGGTGGAACGTGCAATATTTGTTTCTTCCGTCAACTTGCGTACTGACATGTTTGGGTTATTTTCTACTTGATGTAATACCAATGCAATATTTTCATCAGTTGCAGTTCTTTTTCTTCTTGTTGTTTTTGGTTCCTTCATAATTTTTCAAATTAGAACACAAACTTACAAAAGCTTTCCGATCTGGTAAAGGTCTGTCAGGAAAACGTATTTCAGATAAACTTACAGCTCTTGAAGCATTTTTACGACATTCCCCATAAATTAAAATCATGTTTAATTTATCTTCATTTGTATGAGAAACCATATATTTAATAATAAATATTCAAAAACAAAACAATAATTAGGTACAATAATACAGTTCTATTGACACACCAATAAACAAAATGTGATTGAAATTGAGAAATGTCAAAACTACTATTTCAAAGGTAACTTTAATTGTATTTAATTTATAAGGTATAAGAGTTATTATACTCACTAGATATCAAATATTTTTAATTATAATCTAACCTAATAACAAAGCAATGAGCTGTTTTCGCACTATCGGGACCGCTAGATGGCAGCAGGGGCTAATCAGGTTTTACTACCAAATTTCGGTTGGCATTACATCGATTTTAATTATTTCAGGTTGGCTGATTGACTTGACGTTCGCGTGCACAATCATCGGTGATAACCTCACATAAGTTTGTTTTCATGTTAATTGTTAGAAACGCTAAAAACTTTGTGATGGATGCAGCTTCAGAAGTGGCATTGACAATCAGAGATTATGGAACTTGGTCACTTAATGACCTCAAACAAGAATTAAAAAACCGAGGCGCTAAGGTCTCCAAGATCTCTTCGCTGTAACCGGAGTCACTATAAACATACCAGATTTTTTTTAAAAATCAAATCGTATTCGGAATGCCATGCTCAGGAAAACCAGGAAAATCGCCAGCAAAAGGGTACATGTTGAACGTATAATTGGCCTCATAAAAACTTGTAAAATCCTCCAAAGACCTTTTAATAGTATAGAAAGCATATTGTCTCAGTATTCGTGTGTTGCATGTTAAGCAATTTTCGTAGAAACGTTATTGGTGAAAATGCATAACAGCGTAACATTGTACTTATGATTAATGTTTGTACCAAAATGTAAAGAAATTAAAGTTAATAGACTTCTCTTGCAATAGTAATAATTATTAAAACCTGATACCTAACCAATGATCCGCAAAACAATGTCACAGGGAGTTGACAAATGACAGAATGAAACAAAACAAATAATTCAAATAATACCGCCAAAATAAACCTGGTTAGCCCCTGCTGCCATCTATTAGAATTTCGGTAACTACAGAGAAAACAGCTCATTGTATGAAAAATTCTTTAAATATTTTCTTCTAAAATTTGTAAATTAAATACAGATTGTCCCACTTAAAGGACTGAAATGTTGAAGAGATTATAATTATTCAATATTGGCAAATGCCAATATTTGGACTCAAATATCTCGAAAACGGTTAGGTTAGGTATTTTTTTTAGAACATGATCTGCTTAGAAATGCATTTTTTTTCACATAAACCCCATTTTAAAGTTTCTCCGATCGAAATATTTCTTTAGAGCACAGCGCCATCTATATCCCGATATATTAAAAAAAAACAATTGTTTTGAAAAATGAAGCTCTCTTTATGTTACACAAATTGGCTTTTACTGAATTAAAATATCTCTATTCGGCCTGGGAATTTTTATTGGGACAATACAGGGTGTACAAATGCTTCGCATGATAATTATTTGCCCTAAAAGAAGTAAAAAAGTCTTATAAAATGTTTGATTGACTCCAACGATTTTCCTTAAATTAAATGTACGATATTTGTAGGCCAGCTCGTAGTTGATATCAACTAGGTTAGTAACTCCGACCAAACTAAGCCAAGTTCGAGGTCATTATGCATTACATCCATAAGAAGTAATTAAAAACGTGAATAAAAGCCAGATAGTATCGCTTGACTTATCGAATGTTGCTAGCTGTGTTTCATAAAAAATGCCGCCGTTGCTGGCGTAGCACAATGGGACAAAACTGTAGTCTGCCACCCAAATAAACTCTTAGATCGTAAAATTACAGATTTTAAGAGGCTTTTTTTAAAATGTTCGTTATGAAATTCTCTACCAACCCCTCCAGTTGGATTTTCGATTTTCGTTCCCAATTTTTTATAATTTTCATCCAAAAACGTACTTTTGTTAACAAATATGTTTTTTTCCAATGAAAATCAGTGTCAAGGTCACAAATTTATAAATATATTCGATTTCAAATTTTCATTTTTCAAATAAGCAAATGCACTTTTGTCCCACTGTGCGCCGGGAGCTCAAGAGGCATTTCATGTGCTTTTCAGTCTTGAATTATTTAGTTGTTAGCTATTCTGCTCTTACCAATCATATAGTGTCGCCATTGTGTTTGATTTGACAAAGTTATTATCAAACCCCGGCGCAAAAGTAGTTATGCCAGAGACGGACTTCACACACCACACGCAGGTATATATAATGTTTTGAATCGAGAATATTACAATTCACATAAGCACATAGCACATAGCATTAGCAAAGATTAGAGAATTAACAAGACAGTTAGCGCGCAGTTGCCACAATGTGACAATAAGACGGAGAAGGTAGTATTAAAGAAAGAGGCTAATAGTAAATAATCGACAACACTGTCCTAATAGAACGGCTGAACTCAGCTGACAGTCAGAACCCAAGGTCACTAAAGAAACAGGTTGCTTCGTAACGTGTCACATGTTAGGTATCTATTTAGTTAGGATAGAATTGTTCATTGACAGAATAATTTTGAATATTTTTTCTTTAAAATGAAGTAGAAACAGCCGCACTCTCATTGAGGTCTAAACGTGACGTAGCACTTGCCGATTCTAGTGAGCCAACCTGTCTTTTAGTAAGCTTGGTCAAATTCATTACATGGGTACCCGATAAATCCCGAAACCGTTTCCGCTGGATGTCGTGTCCCTTTAATTTGGACTTCACAATAGACTTCGTCTATTTCGTTTTCTCCGTCTGACTGTCTCATCTTGTTAATTCTCTAATCTTTGGTATAAGGCACTATATTATAAAATATATGGAGAATTTTCGAAACCACAATGACTCCGTCACTCTTGCCGCTCTCTTTCTATTTTTTTAAAAACTTTTCTTTCTGTACCAGCTATGAAAAAACACTTTCGTGGAAATGCGAGTTGAACATTTTGAAACATATTTCATCTGAACGCCATAAAAACTAAAATTTAGCTTATATACATGGATATTTCTCACGAGTCCCTCTAGCCATACGCGACCTTCAACGTAAGCCGGAAACAGATCAATATTCGCAAAAATAAAACAAATGAACCCAAGAGGGATTTACCGTCGATACACAAAAATTCACCAATACGTGAGAGCGATTTAGATATTCTGACTTTCCGGTGTTACTATACAAACTTTTCCTTATAGGTGAATTCCTTTGTATCGAAGGTAAATCCCCATTGAGTTCATTTGTTATATTTTCGCGAATACAATAATTAAGGCAAAGAACATTATATTTGAGACAGTGAAATACAAACAGTGTTAAGAAACAACCCTGGTTTTTTAACATTTTTGTGTGTGGCAAACAAGTAGACTGTTCAATGCCGGGCATAAATCATAAGAACAAATGCAAATAATATATTATTATTCTAATAAGGCACAGTTACTAAGTATTTGTGTTTGTACATCCAACAATAAGTACAGCAGATTATGACTTATAACCTTTTCGGTGCCATTTAAATTTAAACATTACGGAATTCACTAGATACAATTATAAGGTAAGATATTGTATTATTGCGCATGAAAATGTTTATTTAGTTCATATTGCGCAAAGCCGATTCTGGTTTTTACGTCATAACTACCTCGGAGCCGGGGTCTGGTTATTATTCCATGTATACTCGTACTATCCACGTTAAAGAAATTGCATATTTCTAATTAATTTTAAATAAATAAACAGACTGTAGTTAGAAAAAATATAAGAATTTTTTATTTCTCTTGGGCCAATATATCATCGTGCAAAATGTACGTATACAACAAACCCTGGTACTTGAAATGCACCTGACGCTGTTCCTAAAAAAATTAATTTAATACATTTTTAGTGGAAAAATATATTAAGGTGGTGATCCAAAAGAAAAAATAATAAATAAAATATACCAAATAGAGACGGCAGTATTGTATAAATACTTTACAGACTTTTTATTTTGTTTTCAAAACTGCATTTTGTGGTACAGGAACCAGTGCGCAAATACCTGACACATTTGTAACCGCTAGATATATGGTTATTCCTTTATCTTAGAGTATCATAGACAAGAAAAGTATTATGAAAATTTTCCTTAGAGGTAGAAACTTAATTTATAAATGAAATTAGTTATTTAAAAAAGTCAGCTTGACATTTGCTAATCATGACTTAAAAGGAGAACCTTTCAGGTTTAAAATGTCTGCCACTATGCCTCTAATAACCGCGATGTATGTCTACATCTGGACCTCCACGGGATGAATTCCGAACGTATTTTTGTAATAACTAAGTTGTAATTCGATAACAAAAAAATCAGCTTGGAACATCTTTATGCCCAGTGACATAGCTTGCAGGTTTAGAATGTCTGTCACTGAACCTCCACTAACCGTTATGTATGTCAATTATTATACTCTTCGTAAATACAGAACGAAGAATATATTGCATTCGATCGGCACATTTCTAAAACCGGTAATATTGCTCGTAGAGAAAAAAATTTCATATCACTGTGTTGTTGATCGAATTCTGAACAACTTTCAAAATGTCCGTCCGCTCGTCCGTCTGTCTGTCTGTCCGTTCGTCTGTCTGTCCGTCCGTCACGTTTCTTGTAAGCACGATAACTTAAGAACGAAAAGTTCGATTGTATTGAAATTAGGAGAGTAAGTTAGTGTTAGCTAGATGAAGAACCTTCCTGTTTTTGAGCAAAATCATTCGACAAATAAAAAAGTTATACATTTTTTAAATGAAAAGAATTTTTTTTTACATAATTTTTTTATGTTTTGTAATTAAACTAAAAATGTCTAAAACTAATATTATTTAATGCGAAGAGTATCCTATAGAATGTGCAACAATTATATAAAAAGTGCAGTAAATCGGCGAAGAGTACAACGGTTAGCTTGTTGTATTCTTGTATTCGCTAAGTGGCAAGTCACTGATAAAAAAATATTCGCTTATTACAAATACTTGCAACAAATAGGTGTTTTCACTATGTGCAAATTTGCTTGTTGATATTATTAAATTGAAGTACTTGTTACAGTAAAGTACTTTTTGATATTTAAATAGCATTCTATCATCCACGAAATTAAAATTTCAACAAATAAATGACAAAATTCAACATTTGAACAAGTATACAAATCACACCATAATTGGCGGTATGACGTCACCGGTTCTAGTAGTGGTTTAAATCGCGTTTAAATAAGTACGCGCCAATATTCTTGACTAAAGATGACGGTCTCGGATGATTAGGTGTCGAGCTTGAGCTCTTTGCCCCAATCATCGCTGTAGACCTGGACCGGCCTCGTAAGGGGTGGGCTTGCTTCTTTTTCGCCTATCCTCCCCGCAAATGCGGACGGTATTGGCGATGTTAGCAAACCTCCCCTGGTCCTGGGTGTTGAACCCTGCCAGCTGGGTCGTCTCTTCTGGCGCTCTTCTGTCTTGGTCTTCTTCTTCGCTGGCATGTATAGGATCCCGGGAGCGTCTTTCGTCTGTCGTGAAAGGGAACGGCTGTTACCGAGCCCTCTCGGAGTTGGAAAGGGATTTGGGGGTGTTGACTAGTCGGAAGCCCAGGGTGCCAATTGGCATCATGTGCTCCGATTTCGTCGAAAGGAAGTGTAAACTGTGTAGTTCGGGATTGTGTTCGGCGAGAGACGCTTTCTTAGCGTCAGAGGCTGGCACGGGCTAGGGTAAGGGTACCGAGCTGGTTGTTTGCTTGGTGTGGTTTGCAGATCGAGCTGAAACAGATAAAGGGTTAGTTATACTTACCCATTATCCAGGATCTGGAGCTTCGGCCTCTTGTGCCTCGGAGCGTCGTTGGGGTCATAGTCAGTTGCCTGTCTGACCAGCGGATTCCCATGCTCTTCTGCACGGGCGTATAGGTTCTTCGCTCTGTCCCGGATGACTTCAGTTTCTGGGGTGTATTCCAGGTCTCTGAAGATGTCGGCATTTCTGACAAACCATGGTGCATCCACGGCGCACCGAAGTGCGACGTTTTCAACGGCTTGTATCCTCTTCAGATGGGTGGCTGCTTGGTATCCCCAGGCAGCGGAGGCGTAGGTCAGAATAGGTGCAATGAGGGTCCTGATAAGCGTGAGCTTGTTCCTCAGGTTGAGTTGGCTCTGTCTAGCTATCATAGGGTAAAGTAGAGGCCTCCTCGTCCGTGCTTTCTGTATTATCGCTTCCGTGTTCTGTCTCCACGTCAGGCTTCGATCCATGATAATGCCAAGGTACTTGACGGTATCGTACCATTGAATGTTTTCGCCATTCAGGAAGAGTAAATAAGTAATGCCTAATATGAAATTTGTAAAAGCTACTTCGGGAAATTCACCTGCTGTAAAAGTGTTTGGTACTGTAATTAAAACTCCTTTAGGTACGTTTTTGGGTGTATTTTTGCTTCTTGGCACAAAACACCACTTAGTTTTCATTATAAAATGGTAACACTTTGCAACATAACATGTGTTTATAATACACAATGACGTTTGTTTATTGGAAATGCAACTGGTGACGTCATGAGTGTGCAGTGAAATGACACAGTGTTTTGGCGGTAAATTTTCAACTCAAAATTAAAATGGCTTATTTGAAGACAATATTCAACTGATTATCAAGATTCAAGCGTTTCTAATCATAATCAAGTATTATCTACACATTCAAGAGAATTTACAATCTGCGAAAACATCTAATTGTAACAAACGTTTTGAGTTATTTAGTGAAATTTCCCCCACTAAGAGAATTTCTCATATCACTTTCTTTATTTGCTATTATCTAAGGAGCAGGATTAACAATGTCTCTAGTGCTTATAAATGTAATTGTACGCTGGCTCCTATACTATTTTGGCAATTTAGCAGAAGATGTTCTTCCTGTATTTTTAAACAATTTTACTTTCATATCCACGTAGTGGAGTGGAAGCATAATAATCGTAAAAAAAATTTCAAACAATTTTTTTGTTGAAATAGGCTTTGAATGTCATAAAACGTTGAGATTTTAAATTTGAGTAAAAAGGAAAATTCTGTTTGTCGGCCAGTCTGTCTGTCTACATTTTTTTGTGAGTACGTTTTCTCAGGAACATTGACTTGAAATTTGGTACACATATGTATCATGACGAGATCTGTAACTAGATTGTATATTACGTTAATTCCGATGAAGGGTTAGGGGTTAAATAGGGGTAAATAGGGGAAAGTAAGTAAAGCAAGCTAGTAAAAGTACAGAAACGTTGAAGTAGAAACCAAGATCTCATATTATTGTACAATATTTTTCAAGCCCCCCCCCCCCATCACCCCCACTTCATTATTAAAAGGGGTGATAAAATAAAACTGAAATATTCAGTTGAGCTTCGGTACACGTATGTCGTTATAACATCCGGATTAGATTATATATTGAGATGATTTCGTTGGGGGTTAAATACGGGTAAATAGGGGAGAGTAAGTAAAGGAAATTAGTAAAAGTACAGAAACTTGGAATTTGGTGTATATACTAGCAGCCAAGGCATCATATTTTTTTTATAACATTTTTCAACCCCTCCACCACCCCCACTCCATCACTAAAGTGGTTGATAAAATAAAATTGAAATATTCACTTGAAATTTGGTACACGTATGTATTATACCGACATCTGGAACAAGATTATATTTAAAGATCATTCCATTGAAGGGGTGGGGTAAGTATGAGCAAATAAGAGAAAATAAATAAAACAAGCTGATAAGAGTACAGAAACTTAGGATTTGGTGTATATACTAGAAGCCAATGCCTCAGGTTTCTTTATAATATTTAATATAATATATTAAATATTAAATAATAATTCCTGACCAGTTATTGCCACACTAGTGTTCAAATATAGTCACGATGTATTTCTTTAAACATACTTTGGATGGGAAAGCTGGATGTGGAAGTAGTGATTCCTCAGGCGGCCATTCCTCATACTTCTTCAACAGAATTTGCAAATTAATGAAGAATAATTTTCTTTGAAGTAAAATTACGCGTGCCAATCATTTAGCGACACCACAATGCAATTGACAGGTTCTATTAACGGCAAAGCTTTTTTCTCACCCTGGATAACATCACATTTAAAGTGAGTTACGCAAAAACCGGTGAGAAATCTCAATCAAATTTGAACTTAAATTTGGCAGTAAATGATAGTTGTCATCGTTCATTAATCCCCTTAAAGTTTGAAATTGAGCATATCTTTCATTGCCAAAATATAAGGGGTCGATTTGACATAATGCATCAATTGAAGGTAAGCCATATTGCATACTTTGGATTGCAAATTATTTCGAGGTAGCTGGTAGCAAAAAATGTTTCAGGCAATAATTCTGGGATTGTTATACCTTTTGAAAAAATATTTTCGAAAATATTTTTTCAGAAGTTCGTTCATAAATTGAAAAATGTTTATACATTGTGTGAATAAATCTGTTGTAAATAATATATGGCAAAATTTGTATTTTGCTCGCAAATATTTGCATATGCTTTGTTAGTATTACCCTACAAATAATTAGCTAAAAAAATTTGCGACTTATCTATCTTTTTATCAAAATATTTATTTGTGTAGAAACAATTTTGTAGCCGAATTTTCGATGTAAATTGTAACCTTGTCAAATTATTATGTGTGCGGATTTTAGACAATATTCTATGCCTAATTGCTATGTGTGTAAATTAAATATAAATTATTTATATTTCCTGTGAATTAATTCAATAATATTCTCATCCCCATACCTCAAACTGCGGAATTCTCCAAAATAATGCTATATATAAGAAGCACAGCATTGTTCTAGTATTAAGACAGTAATTAATCAACCTAAATAGTAACAATGCAAGTGGCTTTAGTTTTAACAATTATTTCGGTTGTCGGTGTTTTCTGTCAAGAGAAATACACCGATAAATATGACAATGTAGATTTGGATAGTATTATTAAGAACGAGAGACTTTTCAAAAACTACGTCGACTGTTTACTGGATAGGGGCAAGTGCGGCAAAGATGCAGCTGAATTGAAAAGTAAGTAATTTTTATTGTTTTTTTATTATTAAATATGCTAAAATTTTGTTACTAAGTACCCTTTTTTATGCGATCTACTTTGGTAAAAATGACACCCATGGACAACGGAAACAAAAAGTTAAACATTTTAGGTTTCTTTGTTCTGTTATTTTGCCATAAATGCGAAATTATAAAAAAAGGAATTTCTTTCGGAACTTCATACAGGGTCCGCTAAAAAATCTTCAACATATGGAAAACTTTTTTATTCAATTGTTTTTTTAAACAAGATTCAGCATTAGTTACAGCATGATCAATAACCACAAAAATGACAAAAATAGTCGTCATGTTCGTCATGAAATTTCAAAATGGCCTGAAATGGCCTTATTTTTCAAAATATGGAAAAGTACCATAAGAAAAAGTTATTTGTAATTATATTAAGAATCTAAATGTGATGTTTGGTTTGAAAATTTCAATGCTTTAGGTTTCTTTTTTTAAAATTTTTTGTTTACAGTTGAGGTAATTTGAAATATTTTAATGCAAAAAATACATACATGTTGTGTTTCTTTTTTAAATGTAAGTAATAATGGCAAAAAAAAATTCTTACGGAAAACAACAGGAAAATTGTGGACTATTTCCAGTAGTTCCCCAAAACCTTAAAAGTGAATAATACGGATTTATTTAATAACTCTCGCTAGGTAATCAAGTAAGTTTTGAGAACAAATGCTAGCTTTTGACGTATCGATGTCTTATTAATTTCTACAATAAAATCTAATTTTTCTGTTGCTGTTGATTGTTTAGAAAATGCTTACTTAAGAGAAAATTAGTATCATTTTAATTCACGGCGAAAATAGAACAAGTACAGAAGATATCCAAAGTATTTTGCAGTAGGACAATAAAATGTGTGGAAAGAGAAAGAAGACATACAGAAACGTAGTATTTAATTTAAGAGACTATAGATGTCAAATATGGTATAAAGTTTTTAAATAAATCTCTATTATTCACTTTTGAGGTTTTCGAAATAAATTTGAATAGGGATTTTGAGTTTTATTTATGTGACCTAAATTTGATATAAATGAACAATCGTTTCTTTAAATTTAAGCCGATTATCATGCAATTTTCCTCAGTAAGGATTCAGAATTACTGAAAATAATCCACGATTGTCATGCTGTTTTTTGTAAAAAATGTTTCTGACATTGTTTACATTTAAAAATGAAATGCAACCTTTATGTATTTTTTGCATTGAAATATTTCAAATTAACTCAACTGTAAATAAAAAATAAAAAAAAAAATTAAATGTTACATATTTTTGAAAAATAATGAAAAACTAAAACACTTTCAAACCAAACTTCACATTTAGATTCTTAACGTATTCACAAACAACTTCCTTATAGTACTTTTCCATATTTTAAAAAATAAGGGCACTTCAGGCAATTTTAAAATTTCTAATGACATTTTGGAGATGTCATAGTTGTGACATGACAAATGTCTGGCAATTTTGTGATTAATCATGCTGAAATTAATGCGGAAACCCGTTAAAAAAAACAATTCATTAAAAATTTTCCATATGGTGCAGACTTTTTGGAGGACACTGTATATGAAGATATTTAACAATTAAAAAAAGAAAAGAAAACGAAAGTGCCTCATTTTCATATCAAATATTTTGTATTTTACACTAAAACTCTTAAAGAAATGGTACTTAAGATTTCTTTTCTAAATTCGTTATTTCTTTGTTTCATCAACATCCCTCCACATTCTAGCTCTTCTCCTTCTGTGAAATCACTTTAATAAATTTATTTTTCATTTTTTGTCTGCTTAGGACCTAATAAATTATGATTCATTACTACTTCTTGTAGAATAGGGGTTAGATAATAAAAGCAAAAGTGCCTGGCTAGACGTGCTCTACTCTAGGACTAGGGAGAGTAAGTACATGGTACAATGGAGATTGTAATCACTACTAATCAGTAATAACTGGAATCTCCTATGTTAGACGCTGAAACTCTACAGCAGCGCTTAGCACATACGCGGGAAATTCGAACTAATCTGAAAATATTCATTTCCTCTGTCGGTTCTAAATCCATCCCTGTATCCTCCTCTTAATTAGAATTTTTTTTGGCATTGATATGATAATCTTTATTCTAAAATGTTTGATGATGATACCGTGTTAAATTATTTATTTATTTTTCAGAGCATATTCCTGAAGCTTTAGAAAACGAATGTGAAAAGTGTTCTGAGAAGCACAAAAATGGAATAAGGAAAATTGTGAAGCATTTAGCGGAAAACAAAAAAGATTGGTGGAATGAGTTACTTGACAAATATGACAAGGAGGGTACCTATAGAAAGAGATATGAAGAATTGCGTAAATCAGAAAATATCAACTTTTGAAGCAATGGAAAAAGAAAATTTACTAATATTTTTTTGCCACTAAACTTATTTTTTGCACGTTCTTGTATAAATTTCCAGCTGGCTAATGCTAATATAAAATAAAATATTTATATTGATACAGAGTTTTGATTTGTCAGCATTTCACAAAAGATTTATCGTCACTTCTTCGTAATAATTGTGTTAACTACATATTATATAATCAGTACCCATAAAAACATACAGGGTGGCATCCAAATAAGTGAACATAATATACCTACCTACGTGTGGTACAAGTTAAAATTATGACGATATGGCTAGACTTTCAGAGAGAAAAGTCCTTTGGCAAGTTTTGCACAACGTTGTGTGTTATATTTTTGTTAAAACAATTATAAAACTTCCAAGCATTTTACTTGTCGAATATTATAGTCCATTGAAATGTTACACTGACTATGCATTTTGGACAGGACAAGATTTTTTTTATGTATAGAGCGGTTCAATGTAAGTATAAAACACGATTTTCTGGGTAGAAAGCCCCTCATGCATTTGGTCGCCATATTGATACTTCTTACCGTTAAATTGAAAATTAAGTAGTCATAATTAAAGATAGACTAACATTTTCAAGAAATATAGAATTTAAGGGTTATAACATTTTCTCTATTGATTTTATTGAAAAAACACAACGGATGTTTTTTGTAGATCATTTTACTGCGAATAATTTTTTCTACCCATTTTTTAAAATTTTTTCCTTTGGAGAGGTGTTAGGATGCTGCAAAGGGATCATCAATACTCCGTTCAAAGTGCGCGAAATTGTGTAGGAAAAAAGGTCTGAAAAAGTATAATTACACGTTTTTTAGGTCGCTGATTACGAAAATATGGGTCCCGCAGTCCTAAAAGTTAGAGAACACCCCTAAAACGCAAGAAACACCCCCCTTAGAGGTTTTTTCGCGACAACTTTAATAAAAATCAAATCACGTACAATTCTGAACGTCCGAATTCACTTTTCCTTGCGTGAAAGTTGAACTCAAATGTGCGAAATCGTGGGCGCTCGCAAAATCATCATTATTCGGCTTCCTGTGGACGTACAAAAAGTTACAGCAAATTGATTTGGGGTAGCTCGATGAGATATAACGAAATATCGCGTCTAGCAATTAATAAGCATCTTAGTCTATAAGTCGGACCTTATTTAACTTTCCTTTCTTCTGCACGTCTCTTAGCAACAATTGTTGTTATTTGTATTGCTATTGTTGATGACAGTGTTGATGTTGCTGCCGTCAAAAGTACAACTCTTGAGGAAGAAAATAAGCCCAACCATGTAACGCTACGATATCCCTAAGCTGTACAGATTATCAAAAAATTGCCTTTTTAATAACCACATACTTTTTGTAAAAAATATACAAATACACATTTCCAAAAAAATAACACTTACTCTACACAGCAAAACCTATCATCTGTCAAAGTTTGTTACGTTTGCGTTCATTATTTTTAAAGTTAAAAATTAATTAAGAAACAGCGTTTTTTCAGTAGCTTTTTGCATTTTGTTAAAAAACTGATTAACCGATTTAAATGAGGTTGGGCTCATTTTGTAGATATTTTTATTATCTACAACTTCTTATTCGGACGTATTTTCGTAAAGTCTAAAGATAAATTTATGCACGCCAAAATCTAGTTTTTCGTAGGAAAAATTAAAGAAAATTTCTCATAGCTATGAGACATGTAAAAAGTGGAGCATGTGAGTTATCTAAACATGTTTTCACCCCCCGTAGTTCTAGAAAAGGGTGGTTATTGAGAAATATATACATATTGTTATGTATTACACCCCCTTGAAACTGGAGATTGATACGCCTATGCCTAATAGTGACTGGAAACTTGTAGAAAGAGATAGAGTTTCTAGAGTGTGGTGGGAGAAGATTCTTGATTGTGTTCTGGATGGATCTAGAGGCAGAGTATATAAGGCGCAATTACCAGCGCAGGAGGAGAAGTTTTATAAAAGTGAAGAAGTTGAAAAGTGAAAAGTGAGGTTAAAAGGTTATTTGGGTTAATTAAAAAGTATTGTATATCAGTAAATTATTAAATAAAGTGTTAGTGGTTTACCCCTTGTTAAAATTATTTAGAACCCACGAATTCATACAGGGTGTTTCCTATAGGGTGAAAACACGCAACAATATATATGAATTATAGCGCTTTTTCGTCTTTTTTTCTATTTTGAGGAAAGACTGCACTTTGGTGAAAAATATCAGAAGAGCAAAGTTTACTATAAAATTTCCTACAAATTTTGCGTTACGTTGTTTAAAGCTTTTTCGAATTTCGCATTGTTTCGCCGCTAGAGGGAGCGAAAGAAATATATATAAATAGATTTTCGCGTCCTCTAACGGCGAAACTATGCGGATCTCGAACAACAATGTAAAGATAAAATTTGTAGGAAATTTTATGCTCTACAACTTTGCTCTCCTGACATTTTTCACCAAAATGAACGTTTTTCCTCAAAGTAGAGGAAAAGACGAAAAAGCGCTAAAATTCATACACAGTGTGTCCCACTTTTCACGGTAACACCTACGTAGCTCAGTTATTAATAAATCGCTTTATTTTAAACTTGGTTAAGTTATACACCTCTTGAAGGTAACTGAAAGCGCATATACCTATTTAATTTATTCCATAGACGTGTGAACTAAGGGGGTGAAAATGGGGTAAATTTTCAGGTAAATTGTATTAGGGATTTTTTTTAAAAGATTACCACCATCTCATAGGGCATCCCTTAAAACCCCTTTGTGCCAAATTTTGTTAAAAAAGAGGTATAAACAGGTATATATGACGTGTTGTCAAGAATTAATGGCCGGAACGAGGTGAATTTAGAAACAAAGTTATTTCACATTTTTTGCTACAAATATGAAGTAATAATCAAAAATATCTTCCTACTCTCCAAAAACGCCAAGAAAATTCTGCCCATTTATACGGGCCCTATATAGTTTACTTGTTTTAAGTCTAGTCACCTTTGATGTAAATAAAATTATTAACTTGACAGTAATGGCAGCCTTTACTTGTGTCATTATTTGTTGTTTAAATTATTATTCAGTTTCTTATTTAAAATGGAATATCTTTCTGTAGCCGATAAAGTCGAAATAATTCGGATAGTGGGTGAAAACATAATTTCATATAGGAGAGCGGCCAGAATTTTCAATGCAAGACATCCAGATCGAAGAAATTCCGTGGTAGCAAAAACTGTATGTAGTATTAATAATAGACTTTGTAATAAGACTGGTTGTATTAAGAAGCATAGACAAAAAAAATATCGAATATTAAATAATAGATATGCTGACGATCCACGAATCATAGCGGCATTCAGAAATGACCAACATCCAGTATTCGCTCAGTTGCTCGCATTTTAAACGTTAGTAAAAATAAAGTTTGGCGTTGTCTAAGAAGAAACAGACTAAAAACTTTCAAGCCGAAATTTTTACATACTCTAAAGATGGTAATGAGGAAAGAAGGCTAGAATATTGTTTGTGGTTACAAGGGGAATATTTGAATGATCAGAATTTTATTAAAAACATCATCTTCACTGACGAAGCCACATTTTCAACTAATGGGGTTGTGTAGTCACAGAACACTCGTAATTGGGCAGCCGAAAACCCGCATCGGGTAATGAATAGTAAGGGCGAATACGTAGCCAAAGTCAATGTCTGGTATGGCATATTGAATAATAAAATTTTGGGTCTCGTTTTTTTTGGAAAATTTAAATGTCTGTACTTTTCTCAACCTCTTAAATAATTATCTTGATGGATTTTTAATGGACCTTCCACTATTGCAAATGATAAATTTAATTTTCCAGTTAGATGGGGCGCCGGCTCACAATTCAATTGTTGTTAGAAATTGGCTAAATCTTATTTTTTCTCAAATGTGGATTGTAAGGAACAGTGGCCCCCGGGGTCGCCAGATATCACGCCATTGGACTTTTATTTTTGGGGAGTAATTAAAAACCGCGTTTACAAAACCCGTCCGAGCCACAGACAAGAATTTTGTGAGAAGATTACAGAAGCTTGTTGAGAGGTGACACCAGTAGAATTACGCAGAGTTCTAAATCATAAAAGAAAAATAGCAGAAAAGTGTATTAGATTAAATGGCGGCTTAGTAGAAATAACAAACATTTAGTTATGTTATTAAATATTTATTTAAATCATTTTGCTATTAACAGTTTAAATATGTATTTTTTTATTTAGTTTTGTGTATTACATATGAGATTGATTAACTAAATAATAGAATACTCGATTAAAAACATATCTTTAATGCTAAAAATTTAGGAAGTTTTATTTTATGTTAATTTAAAACCGTTTTAATATTCTGAACAATTTCTTAATGCGCTGCCCCACTTTGTTGGAATTAGCGTAATCCGTTGCATAACCTAAAGGCCATTCATATGTACCTGTTTATACCTCTAAAACTACTAGAGATATTTTAACAAAATTTGACACAAAGGGGTTTTAAAGGATGCCCCATGAGATGGTGGTAATTAAAAAAAAATCCCTAATACAATTTGTCTGAAAACTTACCCCATTTTCACCTCCTTAGTCCGCACGTCTATGGAATAAATTAAATAGGTATATGTGCTTTTAGTTACCTTCAAGAGGTGTATAACTTAACCAAGTCGAGTTATTAATAACCGAGCTACTTAGGTGTTACCTTGAAAAGTGGGACACACTGTATTTGTATATATTTTTAAAAAACCACCCTTTTTTAGAACTGCGTGAGGGGGGGGGGGTGAAAATCATGTGCATACAAACCAAATGCTTCACTTTTTACAGGTCTCATATTTGTGGGAAGTTTTCCATAAAACAGCTATTTTTTGACTAATTTGAAAGGGCTAGAACTTCACTTGTTAATTAAATACAGCGGCACTAAGTTTCAGCTGTTGGATTTTAGGTACAATAGTTATACATATTAAGAGGTACATATTTCCGTTGAAAAACCCCGATTGGCATTTTTTTTGAAAACTCCCTTCTGCCTGGACTATATTGCGTTTTGTCGATAATACCACAGGTCTACAAAAAAAAATGGTTTGATCTGGGGATCTGACCTATGTTATCTCATGTATTTTGAAAAATCTGACGATACATTTTAGTTGTACAGCCTCTCAATGTTCCCTAAGGGGGTGGGAGGTGAGAGAAATATTCGAATACAAACACTGACACCAGAGAACGTGTGTGGGGGTTTTCGAGGTCTCTGAACACGAATTCGAGGTTAGAATTTACTGGTGACAACATGACAGCTGTCAATCACTCTTGGAATTGTTGAAAATTCGATAAATGGTCAGGGTCCTTAAGTTTTAGAGTATGCCAAGCACGAATTCCAGGCTAACATTGGATTACCGCGTCATATGACAGCTGCCAATCAGCTGTCAACACCCGTGATAGCCTTCGGAACCCAGGACAAGGCACGAATCTTCCAGGATTCGGGAAAACTGAGCGCGAATTCTAGAATTCGGACCTAGGTCCAAGATGAATTCAAGATCGCTGAACGCAAACCAGGCTTTGGGATTACGTAGTGATGCGATGTCAGTTGTCAAAAGCTGTGAAATCATCGAGTTAGCAAGATACGGTCTCAACTCTTATATTTTGTCAATTAAAATAGAGGAGCTTTGAACCCCTTCAGGCACTTTGGTGATGAACTTGATCTCCCCTAGCTGGTAAATGCCAGGTGTCGGATCTCAATCTGCAAGACTGTACTCGGAAAGGCTAAGATAACAATCTCACTCTCTTACCCAAAAATTGGTAACTACGTGCGGCATGTCATGTCGTTCGCTTCAATTCTGTTAAAAGATGGAGGCGTTGTATTTTTTATCCGACTAACACTCCGAGCATTTTTGACTCGAAGAATATAAACTTGGAAGAAAAATCGCGAGATGTAAAAGTTTGTTAACAGGTAACCTTTTTAAAAACACTTATCGCTGATCGTCATTTGTTCTGCCGATTACATCGAAAATTTTCTGGTAAGAGAGTGCTAGATTGTTATCTTAGCCTTTTTGAGTACAGTCTTGAAGAATGAGCTCCGGGACCAGGACAAAGCATCTACCAGCTAGGGATATCAAGTTCTTCACAACTAAAAAATATTTTAAGGTACAACCACATGGGACCTTCACAGAATAATAGATTAAGCCCTTGGCCATCTGAAATGACCAATTACAACATTTTCTAGTAGGTCCAACTTTTTTATTGTGAAAAATGTCATAAATCTCTCAAAATTAATTTTTCCTACTTTCTCACACTTCCCTCACGATATCTCCGGAACCAATTGAGATAATCAAGATTTCTTTTTTTCAGTTGATAAAGGAAACGTGGGCGGAAGTTACTAAATTAATTTAGTCTCTATGGAAAACCTAGTTTTTTTGTAAAGTTAGGTAAAACTTTACCATCTATTTATCCTACAGCACCTTTTTCAGTAAGCGAAAAACTTTTTTGTTTTAAGGAATTTTGCCATAGTATATGCATATGAAATGAAGATAATACATCAAAAAGTTTTTGAAAAGAAACGCACTACTCTACGACTTACACTTTTCAAGTTATTTTTATTCGAAATTAAGTTTCTGCGGTCGGGATACTTCATAAAGCCTCGCTCGCCCGTGCCCGGTTCCACTGTGCTTTAATCAGTGTGCTTGCTATGCGTGTTGTGGGAGCATACTGTAAAATATTATTTTTGACATCTTTAATATAAATTTTAATTTCATAAGCACATAGAAGGTTTTATATTATTTAAATTGCATATTATTTAAAATTCATTTTAAAAACTTAATATTGGAATTAAAAAATGTGAGACAGGTAATTATTTCTTTTAAAATACAAATTTAAAACTTGATATAAAAATATTTTAAAAATCATCAACGTCGGAATCTAAAATAATTTGGACAGTTGCTTAGTTGCTGCAGTTTGCATATTTTCACTCACTGCAGCATTTTAAACCTTGAGCAATACAGGTACATCTGTTGTTACAGATATTGTCGGAACATTTTATTGACAAACTTTTCCTTAAAATATCGGGCATAGGTTCTTAACTAGAAAAAGTTGCCTTCCAAGGGTTTGCTTCATTTGTCCATTGTCCAACCATATCGAGTTGGATCTTCCAACTGCGTGTATTGTATATGAGAATGAGAGAATATAAAAAATAAATTATAAAGCAAAACATTCATTCTAAGAGTGGTACTAATCATTTCTGCTAATAATTAAAGATTGATACTCAAAAAGTAGAAAATATAGTTAATTAGGAACAATGAGAAATGATAATAAAATAGAGAATGCATTTGACTAGAAACATTGGAAATATGGAAATTTCATTTGAATTTTCATCTATTTTTCACAACTAATAATTATTTCTTACCTTTATTTATTGTTTGCGTGTATAAACTAGTAGCAATAAATAACAATTAACACCATAGCAACAATTCCATGACCTTCCCAATTATAATGATTTACAAACATAGAAATTTATTTGTCAAATGAAATGTCAAATTTACAAGAGTATTATTCTAATAAAACATCATTAAAAGAAAGTGTTTAATTTTGTGTTGCACACATGTGTAATTGCACATTAGTCACTTAAGAAAATTAGCCACTCTTCCGTGACTAATTTGCATAATTACACTTGCAATCTAGGATTTTGTGTCACTAATTTGTCATTTTCCTTCAAAGTTTGTCCACCATATAAACATTCCATTGTTAAGCAGTAAATAATATGTAAAAGCTCAATAAAAATAAATAATACTCTATCGCACTCATTATACAAAGAAAAGTTTGTTTCTAACTGGCAATATAAGATTATAGTGCTCTTCATATACTTAAGGCACATAAAAAGTGTCGGCGCCTTTGACTTTCTGGTAAAAATCAAATACCCCGACATTTTTTATCTGATTTAAATATATGAAGGGCAACTATACTTGTATTGAATAGTCGACACACTTGCGTGGCGCCGCGGTGAAGTGCATCTAGGATCGAAAAACTCATAGCTTTAAATAACAACATTTCGAAAACTATAAGTCGTAGAGAACTGGTTTTTATTTAAAAAACTTTCTTGAGGTGTAGGCTTTATTTCATACGCATACGGTATGATAAAAGTCCTTAAAACAAAAAAGTTTTTCGCTTAATAAAAAAAGTGCTGCAAGGAAAGTAAATGTTCAAGTTCCACCTCGTTTTATAGAAAAAAATGATTTTCCATAAAAACGAAACTAAAGCAGTGACCTTCGCCAACATGTTCTTTATGAATTAAAAAAAGTATATAATTATCTCAATTGGTTCCGGAGATATCACGATGTATGTGTGAAAGAGTAAGAAAAATTAATTTTGACAAATTTACGACATTCTTCGCAATAAAAAAAGCTTGTCGTCCCAAAAAGTGTTGTAATTGGCAATTACAGACGGATAAGGACATAATCTATTATGTTGTGAAGGTCCCACGTGATTGTACCTTAAAACATTTTTTTTTTCAAGAAGGAATCTACTTTTTCCCCGTTTTACGGTGCACTACACTGTGCCTGAAGGGGTTCAGAGCTCCTCTCTTTTAATTGACAGGTATCATAATATCGGGATCAATTACGAAATCGTATTCCACGAAGGCAAAATATAAGAGTTGGGACCGTACCTTGCTAACTCGATGCTTCCACAGCTTTTGACAGCTGACATCGCCTCACTAATTAATCCTAACTCCTGGTTCCTGTTCAGCGATCTTGAATTCACTTTGGACCTGAAATTCGTGCTCAGCTTTCTCGAATAATGGAGGATCCGTGCCTTGCCCTGGGTTCCGAAGACTATCACGAGTGTTGAGAGCTGATTGATAATACAACGTCATCCTGGTGTTCGTGCTTGACTTGACCCGAAAACTTAGGACCCTGACCCTCTATCGAATTTCCAACAATTCCAAGACTTTTGACAGCTGACTGACAGCTGTCATGTGGTCATAAGTAAATTTTAACCCCGAATTCGTCTAAAACCCCTACACACGTTCTCTGGTGTCGGTGTTTGTATTCGAATATTTCTCTCGCCTCCCACCCCCATAAGGAACAATGAGAGACTGTAAAACTAAAACGTCTCGTCAGATTTTTTTCTTCTTGCTCTTATCGGATTCAGCGCACCAAAATACATGGGATAACATAGGACAGATCCCCAGATCAACCAACTTTTATTTTTTGTGGACCTGTGCAATTTTTGGTATATCTGCATATAGTCACTTTACCATGAAAAATCTGACAACCTCTAAAAAAAAGGTACAGGATCAATTGACTTCATTTTTGTTGCAAAGAGTTCAAAAAGGCATTTAGAAAAAACAGTACCTTTTATTTTTTGACGGAAATGTTTGGTTTAATTTTTTTTCCAATAATTGTCCAAAATTAATTTAAAAAATTGTTATCAGGCACGATATGCCATAGAGTTAGACGAAATTGGTTACTCGGTGGTTTTTGGGGTCGATGATCACGAATTTGAAGTCCAATTTGGGAAATTCAAAATGGCGAACCGGAAATCGGGCTATTTTCCAGAAGAAATGAGAATGGATATCTTGACCTTGAAAATCTGTACGCGAGGGATTTCGAGGTCGCTGATTACGATTCCGAGGTCTAATTAGATAAATTCAAAATGGCTGACCGGAAGTGGAGTCAATTTATCGGGAAAATCTCGTCTTTTTTTCATCTTTGGGCTGAAAATGAGTACTCAGGGGTTTTTGACGTTGCTGATCAAGAGTATTTTTTACTTTCCTGGGCTGAAAGTATAAAAAATACGAATATTTTCTGAAAAATATACTACTTCCGGTCAGCCATTTTGAATTTTCCCATGATCAGCGATAACGGAAACCCCTGGGTTCCCACTTTCAGCCCAACAAAGAAAAGAATACGAGTTTTCCGGAGTAATGGACTGTTATTCCGGTCCGTCATTTTGAATTTCGTAAATTGGACCTCTAATTCGTGATAAAAACCCCCCGAGCGCTCAATTTCAGCCCAAGAAAGAAAAAATACGAGTTTTTCTTGAGAAATTGACTCTACTTCCTGTCCGCCATTTTGAGTTTACGAAATTAGACCTCGGATTCGTAATCAGCGACTTTGAAAACCCCCGAGCACAGATTTTCAAGGCCAAGATATCCATTCTCAGTTTTTCTGGAAAATGGCCCGATTTCCGGTCCGCCATTTTGAATTTCCAAAATAGGACTTCAGATTCGTGATCAGCGACAACAAAAATTACGAGTAACCATTTTCGTCTAACTTTATGGCATATTGTGTATGATAACAAATTCTTCAATTAATTTGATTACATTGGCCATTAATATTGGCCAATTATTGGACAAAAAATGAAACCAAACATTTCCGCCAAAAACTAAAAGGTACTGTATTTTTTTTATTGCCTTTCTGAACTCTTTGCAACAAAAATGAAGTCAATTGACCCTGCACCTTTTTTTTTTTTTTAGAAGTAAAATGTTAAAATGACGCGACTGATATAAATTCATTGCATTTGTGTCTGTATTTTTTACTTATTCCTCAATTTTCATTAATTATAAACATGTGTATTTTAGACTATCATCTGCTGGAACATAAATAAATAAATTGGAGGTTTTCAAATAAACATTTATTGTAAAATATACAAATCAAACACTGACGTTTTCTTTCTTAAGTAGATCTTGATATTTCTTTCTATACGTGCCATCTGGATCATATTTCGAGACTAGTTCATTCCACATATCCTGTTTGTTTTGGGATATATATTTTACAACTTTTCTTACTCCGTTTCGGTGCTTCTCAGAGCACTTTGCACAGTCCGTTTTCAATGCCTCGGGAAGATGTTCTAAAAAAAGTTTATTTTGCAAATTATAATCAACATTTCGTTTCTATTTTATAATATTTGAGAAGCAAAGTAGGCTTGGAAAATTAACATTCACTTACTAAAAGAAACGAAAGCTTTAGATGTACTTCAGTATCTTTTTAAATTGTCAGTATGATTGACAAACTCTATCACTGCCAACTAAAAAATCTTATTGTATTTTTACAAAATTATATAACAATTAGGATCGAAAAATCAATACTAGTCGTAAAGATAAAGAAACCTATGAACGCGTAGTTTCCACAGACACCAGAGCTCTTGAACACAACACTCGAATACCAACACGTTTCGTCAACCATGCAGGCATCATCAGGCCATGATTAAAATAGTTTTAATAATCTCCCAATGACGCTAATGTGATTGGCGAAATTCACATCGTGTGTTGTGTTCAAGAGTTTTGGTGTTTGTGTAAACTACATCTTCAGAGGTAGCGTCAAACCAAAGGTTCCAGAAATTCCCAGAGAAATCATTAAATATATTATAACGCTTTTATCTAAAATAGATAGAGAACCAAGCATCATACTCTTTTAGACGTTTCATTAGTAATGAATCACTTATTTACATACAGATGGGAATGAGGTTTTTAACATTATAGACTGTATTGCTAATCCACTTTGAAAATAATAAATCTTTCTTTTATCGAAGGCACGTCTCCCTTTTCGTTAAATCAAGCAGCGTTGGTACCCATTCATAAGAAAAATGAAAAGGAACTTATACCAAATTACAGAGCAATTTCTGTCTTTTCCAACTTTCTTGAACTTGCGTATGCTTGTCGGTTAAAAGTTTACCTTAATAAAAATAATATTTTATCTTCTAGTCAACATGGCTTTAGGGAGAGACACAGCACTCAGGAAGCAGTTACTTCCTTATTACACATTACTTCAAAACATTGATAAAAAAAGTGTGAATGTTTATTCTTTGATATGTCTAGAGCATTTGACACGGTAAATCATGAATTGCTAGTTAATAAAATGTGCCCTTATGGTATAAGAGGAGTACCTAACTCCTGGATTAGGTCCTACCTAAGTCAACGTTCTCAAAAAGTCATACTGAAAATCGGCAGCATATCGTATCAATCAGATGCTAAGATGGTTCCAATGGGAATTCCTCAAGGTAGCACCTTAGGACCTCTTCTCTTTCTTATTTTTATAAATAATCTACAAAGCCACTCAAGAGCAACGAATGTCTCCGATGTTACTCAATTTGGTGATGATGTTGCAGTTGCATCAACGGCAGATAATGTACTTGAGTTATCTGCACTTCACTAATGAATACATATTGCAACAAATTTGGACTAAAACTTAACGGGAAAGAACTCAAATGTTGATGATTGCTATTATCAGTCCTGATTTGGGGGGCACAGGCACACAGAAAGAAAGTTGTCGATTCCACCGACCAAACCAGTAATTTCCGGTAAATTTTGGCTTGCTAGATCCGGATCCAGTGCCAGTTTTGCCCCACTACGTCACAATATTTTTCTGTCCTCAAAAAACAATTCAATCCTTGCATTTTTCTAACTGTTATTGAATGCCAATATTTTATTCTATTTTATTGTGACGTTTTACTTCCCTCGCGTACCTAAGGGAAGTATTGTATTCGAGAAAAAATCACCCTCCGAAATTTTTTCGGATTTTCACGTTTCAGATCATGTAGATTACGAAAATATACGTTTTCAATTCCATCAGTTAGTCTGTCTATCTGCCGGTGCATTACCTAAAAAACTACTTGACGGAGAACAGTCAAATTTGGTAGGTAGCAGACGCTATTTTCAGCTAAGAAATGGTTAAACTTTCACTGGAAAAGATACAGGGTGGACTGTGTAAAGAGAATAAATAATAAAAACTATTTTTTTTGCTCAAATTTTAAATTTCCACGTTTCATGACATTCCAAACATATTTAAAAAAAAATACCAATATCTTTTTTTTAAATTTTAACCAGTAGAATAGATGAAAAAAATATTTTTTTGCTCAAATAAAAAATTTCCACGTTTCATAACGTTTCTAAACCTATTTCAGAAAGAATAATGTCGAAAATTTTCTTTACCAACATTTTTTAAAAAATTTTACCACTAGAATAGGTGGAAAAAAAATGTTGCTCAAATATAAAATTTCCACATTTCGTGGTAGAACGCCTATTTAAAAAAAAGTTTTGGATTAATTTCTTACCTCTAGAATAGATGGGAAAAAAATTTCTTACTCAAATTTAATAATAAAGAGGGAAGTTCTCATTTTTTTATATACATGTAATGCATGTCTACTTAAATAAAGCGTATTATTATTATTATTATTATTACATTTTTACCGGAAAATGAAGATTAGTGCATGAGATTGTGTTTAATCTTGCTAAGGAGTCGCAAGACAAATGAATGTCTGACATAATTTTAAGAGCTGACCGAGAACAAAACATCTTCCTCTCTTATATGACTCCATATTACCAAGTGCTTTGCACTTAACAGGAACATTGACACATGCATACATATCTTTGGATTTTTGAACCGAAAATTATATGGATATAAAGTTAACAGATCTAGAATTTTCACCAAGAAGGATATACACTTAATAAACCTTTATTGCTTATAAGTATAAATATATACGGAGTGTTTCATGATTAACTAGCCAAACACTAGTGATGAGTTCAGTACCTTGAATTTCAAGATGGCATTTATTATATCTGTAGTGCCCTCCGTTTCTGATATACAGCGTGTTTTTTATTATTTGCCAAAATTTCGATCGGCCGTATTTTTATTGGCTTGACCACATCGAACAAAATTTGGTAGGCATGTTTCATTAATGGAAGTCTTCACAATTCACGAATAAAATATCAGGAACGTGCTCAATTTTTTTCTTCTGGTATTTGCTTAAAACTATCACCCTGTATGCAGATTTTGGCAATTTTCAACACCGAATTTAAAAATCTTCATTTAATTGCGTTTTTCGGAAAACTTTTATGCATCAAGAACTAACAACTGAATTTCACAACAAATCAAATTCATAAATATTTGGGAGCCTTCCGGCTACAAAACCATCATTAATGACTTAGGTGAATTTTTGATAAAAAATTGCATTTCAATTTTTGTTAGAATTTGTAGTTTAGTTTATTTAGTTTAATTTGTTAAAAATAATTTTATTAAATACAATTACCCAACACTAAGATAACACAAGGAACATAAATAATAATAAAGAAAATAACTATAACAGGTTTTCAAAATGTCATCTTCCAACCTCAACACACTTTCTTGCGCGTATCTGTAAATTGTTTATAGCATATCTAATCAAATGTTATTTTTTATTTCAGTGCAACATGGGAAATTTCCTTCAGCTCCATTGTGCCGTGAACCGCATGTTATATAAGAGGTAAATGAAGAAATTGAAATTCTAGAAATAATGCGACACATCCACCCATTAGTAAGTGAAGAGTAAGTGTAGCTTTAGGACTCCCTCATGTAAGAGTTTTGAACACTTACAAAACGAGGATTTGCATTTTTTTCATTGGCAAATCCAAATCCAAAAACTTGAAGCAAGAGATGAAGTTCCTCGAAGAGCGTTCTGTCGTTGAATGTTAAATCACAGAGCAATTTCTAGAGTTTTATTTACTGATAAGTCCCAGTCGGTATTTACCATAGCAGAAATTTTACTTACGGACAGCGGAAAATTCTTACGGTATTTCAGAAAAAAATTCACTATACAAATTTTTTATTAATGTATGGTGGGCTATTAGATAATAATTGAATTGGGTCCCATTTCTCTGATCGTATAGTGAATGGTGAAATGTATTAAATTTTTTTTTGGGAAATACATTACCATAATTATTACCAAATATAAATATTAGAGGACTTCATTACCAATACAATGGAGTAGGCCCTCACTACTTGCGAACTGTGGGACAATATTTGAACAACCATTACTCTAATAGGTGAATGGCTTAATCAAAAGTTTATGTTACCGAAGTTGCAAACAGAGTAGAACAAAACATTTTTTAGATCATAGGAAATAGATGTTAATACTGGAGTTCCCCAAGGCAGGGTCCTGGACTCGCTCCTATTCTTATTATATATTAATGACATTGAACGCTTTATTTCTACTACTGCGCTTTTGCTGACGACATGTCTCTCTTATCTTGCAATCAAGATGCTAATACAATGTCTGACTTTCTGCAGGATAATCTGATTTATCTTTTTAATTAATTCGCTTCAAACAATTTGGCGATTAATCAATAAAAACAAATGAAAAAGTAAGGCTTTAAGCTTATAGATATTTATGTATGTCACTAAACTGGAAAGCTCCCTTAGACTATGTGTATAAAAAGTGTTCAGGTATTTGTTTTGTTCTAAAACGGGTATCCAAAATTACAAATATAAGCGTTGTGAAAATATTTTATTATCCAAATTTAGAATCGACAATTAGATATGGAGTTATTTGTAAAGTACAGCTAATCGTTTATATATGGATTACAATATCAAGAATCTTACAAACAGTTATTTATTTCACCAAAAATATTAACTTTACCGTGTTTGTAAATACTTGAAGAATTAACTATTGTAAAAAAATGTCATATTCACTTTTCAGAATATATAACATGAATAAAATACACGTCATGGAGAGAATTTGCAGCACTCACTTCACAGATTAGAACTTTGTAAATCTAATCCTTACTATGTCGGTACGTTTCTTTACAATAAATTAGATATAAACATAAAAAATTGTGGTTTAAAGAGATGTATATATTCTGTCAAAAATATGTTACTATTGCCTTGTATAGTGTAGATGATTAAGAGTTTTAATTTTTTTTCTCTTCGTGTTATCATGTGTAAACGATCATTATTAATGTACTTTATTTTTGACCTGTCCTTTATCAATAATGTTTGATCTATTGGATGATTATTGTTATTTCCTCAGTTACTTCACTTTTTGGCAAACGATATAATTTTAACAAAATGTAACAAAAAGTAAAATTCTACTTTTTGCAAAATTAAAGTCACCTGTGTTATTACTGATGTTTTTGTAGCTGGGAGGTTCCCAAATATTTTTGAAATTGATTTATTGTGAAACTCAGTCTAGACTAGATTTAATAATGACATGTTAATGACTGAAATAATCTACAAAAATATGAATATTACTTACTTTTCAGTTCTGCTGCATCCTTGGTACATTTTCCCTTATCCAATAAACAATCGACGTAATTTTTTAAAAGCCTGTCGTTTGTAAGAATGCTGTCTAAATCAATATCATCGTATTTACTGGTATACGTATTTTCGTCAGAGAGAACACCGGCGACGAATATGATCGTCAGTAATAAGGTAATTTGCATATTGCTAATGAATTTATCAAAGTTTAATTACACTATGATATTAAATTATCAATATGTACTCATATATATATATACAATTATTTTGGAGAGGGGATGTAATAATTGACTAATCATTCCTAGGAAAAAAATGTAATAAAATATAGCTAATTTGCATTTATCATAGTAATCATGAAATTACCCGACAAGGTTTGTGGACTCTAAAATAGGAAAATTTTTGCAATGTGTTTTCATCATATTTAGCAAAATTATAGTAAAGACTTTCTTAAAGTGATTATACGGGTAAAACCTATAATAATAGCTATATTATAAAATTTCAGTTAGCGGAAAGTCAAAAGGGATTAAATACCAGTTTTTTTATTACGTATCATGGTTACATTCCCGTTTATATTCTATTTTCGATTCTCGGAATTGTTATTGCTTACTTCTGATCTTTTAATGCCTGTCTTGGTTTTACCCAGAGTTAAAAAGTGGTCGACACACGAAACAAGTAGCAACTCGTGCACAACAATGAACATGGAAAAATTTAAGAGGATGATACATAAAACTTTATAGCCGAAGAGCCAGAGAACATTTTCATTACATCATTATTATCTGGATATAACTGTATTTAGTGTAAGAGATTTAGGCCAAATGTACCCCGAAGTAAAAAAGGTAAGATACTTCATATATAAAAATTGGCTCGTGTAAAAGGGGCCAAGAATATTGAATGTCATGCTTCGGAAATACTTTTCATATAGTGCCACATGTAAATAATTCGCAAAGTTGAGAAAATCAGTTTTCATAAATAAAAAAAAAACCTAGAACTTTAGAAAAAATGTTTTATATGACAAATGCAGCTAGTAACAAACCTACAAAACCCAACAAGAAATTTTCAAATTGGTTAATTTGTTTACTTGCAAAATCAAAAAGGCCGTCAAAATGGCCTTTTATTTCAATTGTTAATAAGTAATGCTAAATTAAGCCTTGTTACTTTGAAATTCTCGGAAGTTGTACGCCCCACTATAATTGAAGGACGCTGAAAATTTCAAATCGATATCTTTTAAGGTTCTTGCAAAAAGTCATTTGCTTATTGAAAAGGTGCTTTGGTAAAATTGCCTTATTTTTTTTGTAGACGTTGTAGAGTTATGAATCAAAGTGGATTCTCTTCTTGACAAGTTGTAAGGAACTATCGGTTACATCAAATTTAATCGGTTTTCGCAAATTTAATTGTTTAAATTCGGATTTGAACAACACGTGCGTTTTAAAATCATAAACAAATGGAATAATTCAATTATTTCTAATCGTACGTCGTTGGGACTTGGATCATTTTAAAGCTACGATTTTTCTGCAAAGGACATCTTATACCTCTAAGGGGCTTTCAAACACCGACAGAATTTCATGTTGTTGGAGCTATCAAAATATAGAATTTTGTTCAATTGGACCGACCTAGCTTACAGGTTGATATAGAAAATTCGGTTCAAAGTATGAATTGTCAGTTGTGAGATCTCATATATAATATTTTAGACAGAGCCGTTTTTTTTGAGAGGGGAGGCTGTAGATCACTTTTAAAGTGGTCCACTGACCATGATAAAAATTAACTATCTGTATGATTATATTTTATTGTCTTAAAAGTAAGCATTTTAGTACAATAAATATGCGGACTAACCTAGTATTTATAACAAGAACATTAACTATCAATTAGTTAGGTTCCGTGCCGGTTGTCCTCTAAAACGTTTCATTTTGACAAAACTATGTTATGGTCCAAAACAAAAACTTTGAAATAACATAATAATTATTACGGTATTATTTGAGGCCCTTCAGCCCTATTTGCAGCATCTAATACATAAATTAATAAACCATATGACGGGTATTTCACTGCTTACTGTTGTCTCGCATAACATAAGTACCGTATTGTTGTACCATAGTGTTGATGTCGCGTTTCCTATTTTACGTTTAGAAGATGTAGTTTCCAAAACATTTGGCACATACCCAGTAAAACTAGCTCCAGCATATATTAAAGACACCGCGGAAAGAGAAGCAAATAACGGATTTATTTTCCAATTTCAACAGTTTCAACCTGTTAAGAGCAAAAATATTTTCTAGATTTACTCAGGCTCTAAAACATAGTATTTTTTTTATCGTATTTGCTTCCTCCAATAGATGATGTCCAGCTTGATCCTATCAATAATACCTATTGTACGTGTAAAGTGGGTGCAACAACTCTTGGTGTCTGTGCTCATGTTGCTAGTGTAAAATGGCACTTAGGATATGCGAGACACCAGCAAGCAGTAAAATACCCATCATATGGTTTATTAACCTTTCAGTGGTCGCGCGAATTTTTTTTGCTTTAGTCGCACACGGTCTCAGACACCAGCTTAAAAAAATACGTTTAAAAGTAAAAATACAGAAATAATTTTGAAGGGACCTCGAAGCTATATATATTATATGTATGTAATTAATAAATGTTAAGTATCTCCAAAATATTTATTTAAGTAAACCTTAATTTTTCAATGTACAAATAAAATAAACAAAATACTGGCTCCCCCTATATATACTTGAATAACAGAAATACAAATTCTCCTAAAACCTTTGTTAAAGTAAACTTGTCTTCTAGAAACATAAGGGAATCTATTTTTGTACATAAAAGTCTTTGGGTTCCTTCTAAAAAAAGAATGCAGGTTATAAAAATCATAAAAATATTTTTAATTTTCTTCCCTTGTTCTTACATTTTTGGGTGGACAATGTTTGCTCCATTTCATTTTTTTATCTCTTCCCATAAAAGATGGTGCACTTCATTTATTTCCCCACCTTCATTTTCATCAAATTCCTGTTCTGTATCGCTACCTTCTGATCTTTCATAAATGTTGTCTTCATCTCCGTTTCTTCTTCGTCATCATTCTTCTCCACTAGGTACTTCTTCGAACAGCCTCAATATCCTTTCTTGCTCTTTGTTAGAGTCAATATTTATATAAAGTTAGGAAAATAGAAGGTAAATACTTACCGAAATATATATTTTTCAATGAATAACCCAAAACAAATGACAGAAATTGTATCTCACTAGTGGTCGCACCCGGTCTAAGACACCATGTGTGCGTTTGCAGCAGTTTTATGGACATATGGCATAATAATACCTACAGCAATGTATAGACGAGAAACCTTATGAAAGGTACACCAACGGAAACGGATGAGTTTATCCGATTATTTGAAATATCACAAATTAACCGTTGCGCGACCACTGAAAGGTTAACTTATGTATTAAATGTTGCACATAGGGCTAAATGGCCTCAAATAATACCGTAGTAATTATTATTTTGTTACAAAGTAGTTGTTTTAGATCATAGTTCTGTCAAAATGAAACGTTTTAAAGGACAACGAAACCTGACTAATTGATAGTTAATGTTCTTGTTATAAATACTAGGTTAGTCTGTATATTTATTATTTTAAAATGATTACTTTTAAGACAATAAAATATAATCATACAGGTAGTCCGGAATTTTTAATTCATTTTTATCATTGTCGGTGGACCACTAGAAAACACCCTCCCCCTAAAGAAAACGCCACTGTCTAAAATAATATATACACACTTTTTGAACACAAAATAATAATAGAAATGTTTTACCGGAAAAGTATGACGCTAATTGAGTTTAGAATATGAGATCTCACAACTGATAATTCACACTTTGGACCGAATTTTCTATATCGCCCTTTATAGCTAGGTCGGTCCAATTGAACAAAATGCTATATTTTGATTGCCCCAACAACTTACCAACATTTCAAGAAGTTCTGTCGGTGTTTGAAAATCCCTTAGTGGTGTGAGATGTCCTTTAAAACAAAAAGAATGCTCAGCCACTTGGGAGCTGAGATATTTTTGTTCTTTTATTCGTAGCTGATTCAATTATTCACTTTTTATTTGAAATTAACACAGTAAGTAGACCAACACTTGCTCTCATTATGTGAGAATTTAAACTAAATGTGGCTGGTGATTTTTATACAGCAGCTTAATAATGAGCCGCGTAATTTCGTTGGATTGCTTTCAGCCCTTCAAAATTACACCACACGAAAAAAGTCGTATTATTTCTGTAATACTCCGGGAGGTAGCGTCAAATTCAATTACAAGATGAAGGGCGTGGGAGGCTGCGCATTCGATAAAATAATTTCGTTCTTCGCGTCAATCCAACAAGGCTACTAAACTGTAAATTTTATTTATGCAATATAAATGAAAAAAATGTGTCAGCTGCCCTCGTCAATATGTATGAAAAACACGTGAAAATTCGTTATTTGTACAAAACTGAAATTTATTTATATGATAGTTTGCGATATAAAAAAAAAACAATTAAGAAGTGTCAGCTGACAACACCATGGGACAAAACCTGTTCATCAATTGAAAGATGTTTCTGGAACGTTCGAAAGAATTTCTCAATAGCTACTCCATCAAGGGAGAAATGGAACAACTTAAACGATAGTTGATGGATAGAGGAAGCAAGCAAGTGGTGATATCATCAGGTCAGTGGTTCAAACCTCCCTCGTTTGACGGCCAAAGTTCATGGACCATTTCCAAGAGACGGTTTGAGGCAGCTGCGTGTGCAAACAAGTGGAGTAACGAAGAGAAGGCTATGGCGTTAGTCCTGGCATTAAGAGGCCTAGGATTAGCAATACTCCAGACAATTCCAGTACAGCAACAAAAGAACTTCAGAGTTTTAGAAGCTGCTTTGGACTTACGATACGGCGATCAACATCTTGTCCAAGTGTACCAGACCCAGCTGAAATACGATGAACCAAGCACCCATTGCAATTATTGCATTCGATCGTTACTTTTTCTCATCCATCAAAGGTAATGAGCATTTATTAAGAGGAAGAGTACGAGGCAACAGATTTACTATCAGTGGCCCAGAGCAGAAACGTCCTTCAAATGTTAATGAATTGAGAAACGTTTATTTCAAGGAAGTATGGTGAAATTCATTTACGATAATTAGGCAGAAGATTACATGGCAACTTTCTTCTCCGGAAAAACTGTTTACATAAATTATGACGTGCTATAAATTCGAAGTAATCGATGGCAAGGCCGCGAAAACGGTTATAGAAAATCTGTCTTGTCCTCCACACGAAGAAGCTGACAGCAAAATCGTCAACTAGATTTTGATGCTCGAGTCACAATAAGATGTTCCGATACAGATATAATAATAATCATGCTCGGGAGCATGCCTGACCTCCGGAGAAATTTACATATAAGAATTCTCACTGGTACTGGAAACAATCAACTATACGTTGACGTTAATAAAATATACGAGAAATTAGGTCAGCAGTTGTGTCTAGCACTACCAGGTTTTCACGTCTTAACCGGTTGTGAATTCAATCCAGCTTTTTATAGGAAAGGAAAAAGAAACCGCTGGAATTATTACGAAAATATCCGTCGTATATACAGGTTTTGATTGCCATTTCTCAACACGCACCTGAACACTGGGAAGAGAAATTTACTATTCTAGAGGAATTTGTTATATGTACGGTTCTAAAAGAATCAAGAATATTAATCTCGTACGCGTAGCTACTAGCTACTTCCATGAAGGCGTAGAGTGTCAATCAAAAAGAAAATGTCTTGAAGATTGACGATAATTTAGAAGGATCTATGTTACCTCCATGTAAGACAGAATTGAAACAGCATATTTTGCGAACTTCTTACATTGCTCAATTGTGGAGTCATGCGATGTGTATAGTCAGTTATTGAACATTGGTAGTAGAGAAAATATACCATCACAACCTGAGATATTTAGGTCAATGGTAGTAATTCCATACATACATGGTTTATCGGATAAATTACGAAAAATTGGGAACAGGTTTTCCGTACGAACGGTTTTTCAAACGGGCTCCACGCTAAGATCGGTTTTATCAAAAATCAAACCTCTAAATATTGTTCAAAATTCAAAAAATTGTATTTATACTATTCTGTGTGAGTGCGGAAAACATTACATAGCTGAATCATCTAGACTGTTCAACGTGGAGGCTTGGTGAACATAGAAATTACACTAGAAGTGAAGAATTTGAAAAATCTAAAGTTTGTGAACACGTGTAGGATAATAATCACAGGATTCAATGGAACTCGGTGAAGATATTGGAAAAGAGAGCAACGGAACTAAAAGAAAACTAAAAAAATCCGCGATTATTTTATTAACCGAGGATAGATGCGTTTAAAATTATTCTGTAGATTTTTGTATTAGTTGGTTGCCCATCCTTAGAGACGAAGTAAGTAAAAAGATAAATATAATTTGATGTCTTACGTGACTATGGAAATAAATAAACAAAAGACGATCAACATCTTGTCCAAGTGTACCAGACCCAGCTGAAATACAATGAACCAAGCACCCATTGCAATTATTGCATTCGATCGTTACTTTTTCCCATCCATCAAAGATAATGAGCATTTATTAAGAGGAAGAGTACAACAGATTTACTATCAGTGGCCCAGAGCAGAAACGTCCTTCAAACGATAATGAATTGAGAAACGTTTATTTCAAGGAAGTATGGTGAAATTCATTTGCGATCATTAGGCAGAAGTACATGGCACCTTTCTTCTCCAGAAAAACTGTTCAAACAAATTATGACTTGTGCTATAAATTCGAAGTAATCGATGGCAAGGTCGTGAAGACGGTTGTAGACAATCTTTCTTGTCCTTCATACGCAGAAGTTGACAGCAAAATCGTTCTCCACGTGTGTGAACTAAATTTTGATGAGTCACAATGTTCCGACAGAGATATAATGACAATCATGCTCGGGAACATGCCCGCACTCCGGAGAAATTTACATATAAGAATTCTCACTGGTACTGGAAACAATGAAAGATACGTTAATAAAATATATGAGAAATTAGGTCAGCAGTTGGGTCTAGCAGTCAAGCTTTTTATAGGAAAGGGAAAAAGAAACCGCTAGAATTATCACGGAGATATCCGTCCTATATACAGGTTTTCATTGCTATTTCTCAACACGCACCTGAAAACTTGGAAGAGAACTTTACTATTCTAGAGGAATTTGTTTGTTATATGTAGGATTCTAAAAGAATCAAGAATATCAATCTCGTACGCGTAGCTACTTTCATGAAGGCGTAGACTGTCAATCAAAAAGAAAATGTCTTGAAGATTGACGATAATTTAGAAGGATCTATGTTACCTCCATGTAAGACAGAATTGAAACAGCATATTTTGCGAACTTCTTACATTGCTCAATTGTGGAGTCATGCGATGTGTATAGTCAGTTATTGAACATTGGTAGTAGAGAAAATATACCATCACAACCTGAGATATTTAGGTCAATGGTAGTAATTCCATACATACATGGTTTATCGGATAAATTACGAAAAATTGGGAATAGGTTTTCCGCACGAACGGTTTTTCAAAAGGGCTTCACGCTAAGATCGGTTTTATCAAAAACCAAACCTCAAAATTTAAAAAATTGTATTTATACTGTTCTATGTGAGTGCGGAAAATATTACATAGCTGAATCATCTAGACCTTTCAACGTAAGGCGTGGTGAACATAGAAATTACACTAGAAGGGAAGAATTTGAAAAATCCAAAATTTGTGAACACGCGTAGGATGATAATCACAGGATTCAATGGAATTCAGCGAAGATATTGGAAAAAAAGAGCAACGGAACTAAAAGAAAACTTAAAAAATCCGCGATTATTTTATTAAACGAGGATAAATACGTTTCAAATTATTCTATAGATTTTTGTACTAGTTGGTTGCCCATCTTTAGAGGCGAAGTAAGTAAAAATGATATAAATATAATTTAATGTCTCACGTGACTATGGAAATACATAAACAAAGAACTGTCATGGTTGACGGCCAAAAGTTTTGAGAACGGAAGTAGATTCTGTTCCGAAACGGTAACTGCCTATAGCTTTCATTTTCATTTTTTAGTTTATAACATTGTTCTAGTTTATATATTTTTAGGTGTGAGGCTTTTGAACCAATCAAATATTTAAAACCAACCTCCATTTCGTGCAGAGGTTTTTTCATTAAAATTTTTAAATAGTTTTCAGTGGCAAAATACCCAACAAAGAGTACGAAAATTAATAATATAGTATTTCTATCTTACCTGATTATGGAATCGTTAACCTGTCAACTAGTTGGCGATGGTTTCGCGATATATGAATGTCGTAAATTGCAAATTATTTATGAAAAATAGAGATTCTTGATAAAAGCTGCAATTTGTATATATGAAAATATGTCTTTTTAATGTAAAAAGCACATTTCATATACTCACAGCTATGCGGGTGTGCGACAGAGAGGTTGCAGAGCCATGAACGCGAGAGGGATAGTGGATGGAGGATGGATGGTCGAAGCAAACGTAGAGAAATAAATATTTTATAATTAGATTTCGACAGTGGCGGATCCAGGGGAGTGGCACAGAGGCACGTGCCCCTCCTGTCGTTTATTTTGGGAAAAAGAAATGAGTAGAAAATTTCATTTTTTAACGACATTTTTAGCCATAATACTTTAACTTTCAATCAAGTTGCAAAACCCTAACCTTGATCACAGTAAAGGTATGGCAATGGTTGATAACGTAAAATCTACGTTTAGCAATCTTAGAACAAATTCAGAAAATTAATTTAAAATTATATTTGCCGAAACCAAGAATATTGCTGAAAAAATGGATGTCGAAATAAAACTTCCTAGGATCTCAAAAGTTCAAAAACATCGTGCTAATGCTCGTTTGACTGATCCAATAGACTTCTTCCGAATTAATATATTCTTATTTTATCTGGATTACCATATTTCAGAATTGGATTCACACGCAAAGGATAATACCAATGTAATTTCGAAGTTGCAAAAGATTATTCCCAAGTTTTATTTCGAGTCAGCTGATGAAGATATCCTTGATGCGGCCTTAAAATATGAATATCATTTACCCACCACTATAGAAGCGCTATATGGGGAATTAATATTGTAGAGAGAATTTTAGAAGCAACATGAGAAGCTTGATACTCCAATGGCAGTTTTTAAATGTACGTTCTTATATCTAAATATTCAATGTATATTGAAAATTCCTTGCGTATTACCTGTACTACTGCACCGTCTGAAAGATCGTTCAGAGCGTTTAAAATGATTAAGACCTACTTGAGGTGAGCTTTAGTCTGAGTTTGATGAACATCAATAAAAATGTGAAAATAGTTCCCGAAGAGATTTTAGACATATTTTCAAAGAAACATGCCAGAATTTACATAATTTTTAGTTTGCCTTACTGTTGCTTTTTTTGGTTAATATTTAGTTTTTTGCATTTGTTTTTTATTAAGTATTAATGAATAAACTTAAATTAATAAATTGTTTCTGCAAGTTAAATTTCTGACTTTCTTTCATTTTAAAGCGTTTAACCTAAGAAAATACAACATTTTCGCTTGCGGCGCATTTTTGATGGTTGTGCCCCCCTGTTAATTTATTCTAGATCCACTTCTGGATTTCGATATTAGGTATAGAAATAAAACAGATATATTTTATAACCACATACAGAAATAACGCATGCTTGGAAAAATTATTTAGAATATTCTATTTTTAATGTTTATCATCTTGATCATCCCCATTGAACTCGTCATCACTTTACGATAATACATTATCATTCCCTCTATCTTCTTGGGAATTACCTACAGACAGTTCAGTCGCAGACAAATTCTGAACTCTACCATTTTTCTTCTTACTTTTTCTTTCTTCTTACACTTTCTTCCCTCCGACCAAATATACGAAATATATGGATTCCAAAATCGTCTCAAGGCGGCGGCTATTCCCAAACAGGCAGGGATACGCCAACTTGGAATTCTACCTTTCTGACAATCAGAAACAACATAAAAATTCAGCCTACCCGCAATTTTTTCGATCTCTGACCTTTTTAACACAACTTGACTGTAGTATTTAAAAAATAATTACGATGCAAAATTAAACTATTTCAAATCCCGTTAGTTTAGTTAATCATTTTCTTTTGAAATTTTCCAGTAGGTAGTACAGCGCCCGGACTATTATGTTTCAAAAGTAATAAAATCTTTAATATCATCTATTGCAAATGCGATAATAATCAGTTGCTGTAATAAATATCATTAAAGATTTCCATGACAAATTATGTTCTCACGCATATATATTTATAGGTACTTAATTAACTAAATAATTAAACAATTTTTAATATACTTTTCTCGGCACTAAATCAAAGTACAAGGGAATAATAATTTCTACTATTGATCTATAATACATAGAAGGCATTCTCTTTAACCCTTTGAGGCGGAGTTTTTCCTTGGCTACATGCCCCACCGGCATGAATTATTTGGCATCCCCTTGGAGAGATAGTCATCAATAGGCGACGACATTTTAAAATAAATATTTTTGTTTTAATTTACTTTTTATGAAAGTATGTTAATAGTGCAGTAAATATCAAGAACCTTCGCAATTAAAATTACAACAAATCTGCGTTGGTCTTGAGTCATTTGAGTATGTACATAACTTGCCAAATGGAATAAACTGGAAATTAGTAGACGATAATTATAACATTATTCGAGCTACAACAAAACATTTTTATAAACATTGTTATAATCTCCACTGACACTTCTTTGTTATGTACGGCAACAACAACATAAGTTATGTATTAATTAAGTGTTTTTACAGACAATAATAATTTTCAAAATAGTTTTAGAATATTACAAAGGTATATAGATTCTGTGTGACACGGTGGCATAACTAACAACATATTTAGTGAAAATGAGATAAATGTTAACTGATTAAGACTTAGTTTCACCAACAGCAAAGCGATTTTCGACTGCGAAGGAAATTTTTCTGTGAAATGTGTGGTACATATACAATGAAATTTTTGTGTGCTCTAAAAATGACGAATATTTATCAAAATTAAAAATATTAAGTGAAAATAATATGTTTGTATTTAGACAAGTAAAATTGGGAAGCAAAGTCGCTTAGTTTCCGAGAAAAAAAAAACTGGCGTAGAACCAAACCAGACTTGGTGCGATTCTTTAATTAGGTGATCGTGTACATGAAACCACTTTTCACGACATTTTCTGGTGGTCAGGAACTTTTTTATTTTGAAAAAACTGTAAAAAAATGATTTTCCCATGAAACATGTTTTTTAACGTCCCCACCGTTATATCTTTAAAAATAATTGTGCTCCATAGCACACAATCATTTCCATAAATGATTTTTTTTTAAATTGAAGTAGACACAATAACGCTTCTATGTACAATGTGATTATAAAATATATATTTTTTAATTGTTAAAATAATAGCAAACTTAAAGTTATTTTCGTGAATGTAATTTTCAGCAATCGAGAAAAATTTTTATTTATGAAAATATGTATATACATGCTGTGAACAAATTGAAGCCAATATATGAAAAAAATTTTTAGAATCATAATTTTTGATGTGCATGTTATAGTATGTAGTCAGCGATTTTTTAAAAACCTTTTGTTGTTTTAAGGTAAAAAATATTTAAAAGCAGGTAAATATAAATCATTGTTATAAAGTAAGTACCTACCTAATAAGTAGGTTATTACACATTTTTGATTGAATTAAACTAAGACGCAGGAATAAAACAACTATATTTTTTTGCAACTATTTTTCTATTCACAAATGAGTATTTAGTTACGTAGGCCCTGCGTTAAAAGCATTCTAGTCCGTCTGTACATTCATCGAAACCTTTAAATAACAGTATTTCAAATACGACATTTACACTCGTTGCAACATTTTAGGCCTTCTTTAACACAATCATATTTTCGATTTTCACAATTTTTATCTGAACAATAAATACTTAATGAAAATATTGTCCAAACATCGTCAATTAAATTCCGTCCTGAACCATGTGCATTTATAAGTGTAGTTGGCATATTGCTTCTGTACGATATTCTAAGTTGATACATAAACCTGCAATAGTTAACTAAATGTATTAGATAGGAAATTTATTATTTAAATATATATGTTTACCTTAAGAAGGGGTGGTAAAAGGTACCTTCAGTTGAAGGAAGCTCCGTTTATTGTTGTTGCTAATTTGATCCATAGGTCGTTTAATATCTGAATTTGTTTATTTTTGTTTTTGTACAGTACTAGAATCAATTTTGTAAAGATTTTTAAAGCTTCGTCTTTAGACAGCAATGGCAGTTCCGATAATTTTTGAAAAACAACAATATTCTTTAAGAACATCAAACGCAGATTTTTTAAATATTTTTTAAAACCCATTAGTGGTGTCGCAACCAGTAAAACAATGAAGACAAGAACAAACTGTAGTTCATAAACTTTGCACTACCTTCTATATTGACAAAAATTGTCTGCTAGTGCCGTGTCCAAGTTGCATAAATAAATTAGTTCCATTTAAGTCAGAGTCCGAAAAAAGGAGAGTAAGTAAAATTAATACATCTATATCAACTGACTTCACCAATATTTGTTTGCTAAATTTAGTTTCGTACATTGCGTGCAAAACCATCCTGGTATCTTCCTGTTTGCTAAATAGATTTTTGGTTATTTCTGAATGACGTTTATGTAGTGAAACTACTTTTTCTGTTAATTTAAATCCTTTATCTATTATTAATATTTCGTATTCGATTAAGTACTGTGCAGCATCTGTTGCAAATCGGCGCGGCGCGGCGGCACTGCATGATTGCAAAAAACGTTCATGTTTTCAAAACTTGTCTACCTATACGACAGTCTATATGATATTTTAATTAAATTTCCTCTTTTAAAATATTATCTTTTCTGACACAATATTTCCGCGATGTCGTATTTTTTCAGCACTAGATATTAGTGACAACAAACCTTGTATCCTAGAGGTCTTGGTACCACAGATTTGTCATCATCCTGCGCAATTTTCTTACAAATAATGCACTCCATTATTTTAGAAAACTAAATTGCGAATATTCTACAGCATCGCATTTATTTAAAAGTATTTATACGTATACTCTAAATCCCGCAAACTACTAATATACGATTCAAATGTATTGACCCCTCATTTTAACCGCGAATATCTCAAAAATGGCGGACCAGAGAAAATTTGAAAAAACATGTGTTCATTATGTGTCTATTGTAAATTATTCACTGAAGTTTGAATAATGTACATTGGACGGTTTGAGGTTCTGCTAAGTCATATTGAAAAATGTCCTACTTTTTAAGGAAATTTTGACCATACCAGTTTTAAATTCATTATATCTCGAAAAATATGCCTACTATATGAATAATATTTTAGATACCGATAAAGCACGGCATTTTTTGTACGAAGAAATTCTTTCACAATTTTTTATTCTAAAATTTGGCAGTTATTGTCAAAAACGTGACCTCATGTTTATTCGGCTATCTATCAAGGTATTTAAAAGATTTTTAATAAAATAGTTAATCATATAAAATGTAAGGATTCTCAGAAAAAAGAATTGGTATATATCAAATATTAATTTAGTTATCAAGTGCAATAGATAATATTGCAGAACGCGGGCAATAATATTATCTATTGCATTTGATAACTAAATTAATATTTGATATATACCAATTCTTATTTTTTTAATGCTTACATTTTATATAATTAACTATTTTATCAAAATTTTTGTAAATACCTTGACAAATAACCGAATAAACATGATGTCACGTTTTTTAGAATAACTGCAAAATTTTAGAATAAAAAATTATGAAAAAATTTCCTCGTACAAAAAATACCATGCCTTATCGACGTCTAAAATATTATTTATATAGTAGGTATATTTTGAAATATATAATGGATTTAAAACTGGTATTGTCAAAATTTCCTTAAAAAGTAGGACATTTTTCAATATAACTTAGCAGCACTTCAAAACTGTCCAATGCATATTATTCAAATTTCAGTGAATGATTTACAATAGACACATAATTTTTTCAATTTTTACCGTTCCTCCGTTTTTGAGATATTCGCGGTTAAAGTGAGGGGTCAATACATTTGAATAGTACATTAGTTAGACGTATCTTATCCTACCTTCCATACGCGGTGTATGTACCTGGATTGTGAGCCGCGATAATACATAAGACTAATTTAGCGCGCTTTAAAAAAAATCGCCGTTGCCAAGCGATACACATTGGGAAAAAAATAATTATATCAAAAACTTGCTTGGGCTACATTTGCTTCACTGTATGTGTATAAAAATTTTCAAAAATAAAAAAGTTTATCGATTGGTGAAAATTGTAATACGTAAAATTCAAATATCTAGTTTTCCTAATTTTTAAGGAAATGAAAATGCAAACTAAAAACCATTAGTACAGTTGAAAGCGCTATTGTGTGTACTTTAATTGAAAAAAAAAAACAACGTCGATAGCAACATTAGTTTTGAAGATATGAAGGTGGAAACAAAAAAAAAACACATTTTATTTAAAATACAATATTTTCCCTTTTTTTTAATTTGAAAAGGTCCAGACCACGAAAAAATGTCGTGAAATGCGATTTCATATGCCCAGTGACATGCTTAACAAAAGCTACCATGTTTGACCTGGTTCTACGCCAGAAAAAAAAAACGGCACGATAGAGTCTCGAATTCGCTCCTCTAATTAGATCTTTCGATGTTATCGTACCAACTGTGTTTCGCAGATAACATATTTCATAATAATAGACTGTTGCTAAAATGGTTATATCACAATAATTTTAATTTTTGAACAATTTTTATTTTAAAGTCCAAAATGGCCACTATAAAAATAGCTTGAATATACATAACATTATGGCCTCCATCTTATAAATAATATTTATGACTGTAAAAACACTTATAGAATAAATATATTTTTCAAAGAATTGTTATAGGTATATAATTTTTTTTATAATTAGACAGAAGCGCATTGCAAAAATCAAACATAATTTCCATTCATATTTTTTTCCTAATAATTTTGCCCGCTATTGCCTTTTATTCAACTAAGAGGATTTCCCGTCAGAAAACAATGGTCAGTATGAAATAAATATAATAAAAGTAGTAATTAAATAGTAATTTTCTGTATACTTTCAAATGCTAACTATTTTGAAAGCTTTTATTTAGCCTCACCTGTAACAATGCAAATAAATCTTGAAATCAAAATTTCTACTAGTTATATTTAAGCTAGAGAGCTTTAAAATTTTTCCCACGTGTAGAATACGATAAATTATGAGACGTAAAAGACTACTGTTAATGAGAAAACAATATGGCGCATAAACACCTACCCATGTTTGATAAAAATGGTACAGAACATATTATTACAGCCTTTAAGGACAATTTTTAGCTTTATAACTATTTTATAACTGTTTTATGACAGCAATGTGTGCTTCGTTTATATAACAATTATTTAGCAGCTACGGCCGAGCAAAACAATATGTTCTCAAAAATAATATTGTGAAGAAGAGTCTTAATAAAATTATTTTGTTAATGCTTAGCTAAACTCTTAAAGAATAGTTTTATAGATGTTCGCAAATTGACCAAAAAGTGATGGGGGGTCATTACTATAAATTTGTTATATATCAAGTGTGGTCCGTGAACTAAAACATCCTATACTAATTGCTGTATAGACGTTTATAAAACAGGGAAAACAATTTCTACAAAATGTTCTATAATTTAGCTGTAAGAACATTCTTAGCACTTATTTACATGACGATTTAGTTGCGAAGACAAAATAATCACTTTGGCAGTAATGTAACAGTAATAAAATGAAATTGTAGTATTATTTTAAATTTATAGAGCAACTTTGTTAGTTGGGAGACCATCTCTATCGCTTGAATGTTATATTTATACGTCTTTTTCTTACTTTTTGACCATTTGAATTGTAGCACTTATACCCGTTAATATAACAGCATTGTAAAACTACACGTCTACACTGCTGAAAATTGAAAGTGATTGATATTTTGGCGCAATGGTGCAGACAATTAAATGCTTGAAAGAATTGAAACTTGAAAACGAAGTTGAAGACGAAAGTGCACAAGTGTGAACTTAGCTTTATATTAGCATCCTTTGAGAACCTACAAAGTAATGTTAAGGTGAGTAGCGCTAAGCTAAGCGTTCCTAAATGTTAGGAATAATCATTGTACATTTTTATTCCCAATAAAATAATTTTGTTTAAAAGTGAATTATTTTTTGTTTGCTTATAATTGCAATGAAACATGTTCTTTATAGGATTTTGCAAACAGCAGAAAAAACTATCTATGAGAACTAAAAAGAAAACTATCTGTAAAATTACACAGGCCCACAAAAAAAAAGTCCTGATACAGAAAGGTGAAGTACCTTCGGGTACGTTTTTCGGTATGCTAAAAACGAATCTCAGGTCAGAACTGACCCATCACCCTTAGATTTCACCCCAGCACACCCTAGCACCCCCTAAATGGTCAAATTTTCACAGCATATAAAAATTCATAATAAATATCTCATTCTACGTTTTTCGGTGTGCTAAGAAGGAATCTGACGTCATAATTCACCCATCACCATTAGATTTCGCCCCAGCACCCCCCAGAACCCCCCAAAGGGTGAAAATATTAGTTTATATAAAAATAATATCTCATTCTACGTTTTTCGGTGTGCTAAGAACGAATCTGGGGTCATGATTTACCCATGACCCTTAGATTTCGCCCCAGCACCCCTAGCACCCTCCCAAATGGTCAAATTTTTACATCATCATATAAAAATTTAAAATAAGTATCTCATTCTACGTTTTTCAATGTAATTTAATAGTTTCAATTTTGCTATATCTCCCCACCCCCCTTCACCATATGGTTATATTTTGACCCTTGTATAACGTTGTACCAGTATTTGGATATGACAATTTTTCATTTCCATGCGATGAAATCAGGCAACAGAATCATTCCTAGAAAAAAATTCTTCTATGTTAAAACACCTATAAATAAATTTAAAATGCTTGGAAGATATACTGTATTATCGGTGTCAATATGTGACCGTAGGTAATTACCTACATATTTAGATATCTATTTTCAATTTTTATATAAACTAACATTTTCACCCTTTGGGGGGGTTCTAGGGGGTGCTGGGGCGAAATCTAAGGGTGATGGGTAAATTATGACCTCAGATTCGTTCTTAACACACCGAAAAACGTAGAATGAGATATTTATTTTGAATTTTTATATGATGTGAAAATTTGACCATTTGGGGGGGTGCTAGGGTGTGCTGGGGTGAAATCTAAGGGTGATGGGTCAGTTCTGACCTGAGATTCATTTTTAGCACACCAAAAAACGTACCAAAAGGTACGTACCTTTCTGTATTAGGACTTTTTTTTTGTGTGCCTAATTGATCGCACATTGTCACTAAAGTCTTGCATATGGTATTCGAAACTCTTCCTTGCTACGCGTAATTACGTTGTGAATATTTTTATTCGCAGAAAACATATTTTTGTTTCGATAAACATAAACACACATTTCGAAAACGTATAAGCATTTCCCTCAGAAATAGACACCATACCTTAATCTAGACTCCACCTGAGCATAGCAATTAACTAATTGCTCCCTGGTGAGCCTGGTTTTAATATTGTTAAATCAAAATGAAATTGACGCTAGCTTGAAAATTAGATATTCACAATATGGTTTCTACGTCAAATACTCATCGATATGTAAACCTAAAAATTTAATACTCACATTGGTACTCATTATAATGAGTGAGTTTTATCTGCTACAACTGATGTTGACTGAAAAATCTAGATACATTTTCTAAAATATTATTACATTTACATTTTAACACACTATGCACAGGATTTGAAATAATTATAGAAGGATCATCAGCCTACATTGGAAAGAAATTGTTACACAAAATCCATTCGAGTTCATAAATACTTAATATGAATGAAACAGGGCTCTATGTCGAGCCCTGTGGAACTCCCATACTTAAAGACGAACGTTCAGAATTGGCTCCGTATACCATATTTTTACCAATATGTTGTATAGTCACATACTGTTGAGGATTGGTTAAACATGGATTACTCCAGTTTAGTGGTTGTCCTCTAATCCGATAATTATATAGTACAGTCAACCATTTTGCATGATTGACACAGTAAAATGCCCTGCTGAAATCAAAAAATATTCCAACCGCTCATGCCCCTGCCTCAATATATTGAATTATATGGTTATAAATGTTATTATGGCCGTTACAGTGAATTTCCACAACGAAAACCATGTTATTTTTGGGGCAAAACTTTAAAATCAGTTAAAAAAATTTACAGCCGGTCAAGATAACGATATTCAAGCAATTTAGAGAAACTAAATAGGATTGTTGCTGGCCCATGATTATCTAAAGAATGAGGATCATTTTTCTTAAAAACTGGTACTACTTTACCAATTTTTAAATATTATGGAAACGTAATCACGGATCTCTTTTCTTTCCTACACAACCGACCTTCCCCTCATACCATCTTATCGCTAGAATTGTTAAAATCACGTATTTTATCCACTTTCACGAGTCTACACTTTTAATAGAAACGTTTTAAAAAGTTTCATTAAAAGCAACTATTTTGCCTCAGTATCTCCTTTAACGCACACTCTGCCAATATAAAACATTTTGAGAGGCAAATAAAAAGATCTTATATCGATTTTTCTTTTACTTTTAAATTTCTAATTCGACTGTATGGAAAAGCGTACACATCTTTATTCAAATGAAACAAAACTGATATTAAAAAAAAAAACAATTTAATGAGCTTTACGTTTACATATTCTTTGCTAAAATAGTTCCTCTATATTTTTGGGAATTAACTACAGAGAGTTCGGTCTCAGACAAAAATGTTGTAAACTTCGAGCTCTACCATTTTTGTTCTTACACTTTTTCCCCTCCGACCAAGAGGAAACGAAATATATGGATTCCAAAATTGTTTCAAGGCGGCGGCTATTCCCAAACAGATAAGGGATACGCCAACTTGGGATTTTACCTTTCTGACGATCAGAGACAAGATATAAAAAATCAGCCTACCCGCAATATTTTCGATCTACCCCCTTTTTTATGACAGATTGATTGTAGCAATTTAAAAAAAAATACGATGCAAAATTAAACATTTTCAAATTCTGTAAGTTAAGGTAATCATTTTTCTTTTGAATTTTTCCGGTATATCCCCGCGGCGTTGTACTACCGCCAAGTAGTATAACGCCCGGACTATTATGTTTCAAAAGTAATAAAATATTTAATATCATCTATTGCAAATGGGATAATAATCAATTGCTTTAAAAAATATAATTAAAGATTTCCATGACAAATTATTCAATGAGCTTTATAGACCGTGAGCCCGCAGCAAAAAAATTCGTTGGCAAATCTCAAGGTTAGTTTTCATCGAAAAAGATTAATTCGTGATAGAATCAAATCGTGTCAAAATGGCAAGCGAAAATTCGTGCACGAAAGGGGTGGAAACCAGGGTTGAAGTCGCACTTTTTCGTAAAAAATTTACCGGTAAGACTCATGCTTGCCAATTTAGCAGCTTGTTAAGGAAAGTACATTAAACATGGCAAGCGAAAATTCGGTCACGAAAGGGGTGGCAAGCAGGGTGGAAGATGCACTTTTCTCGTAAAGAGTTTACCGGTAAGACTTATGCTTGCAAATTTAACAGTATATTAAGAAAAGTATATTAGGCATGTTACCAAATTGGCAAGTGAAGATTCGGTCACGAAAGGGGTGGCAAGCAGGGCTGAATATGTACTTTTTCGTAAAAAATTTACCGGTAAGACTCATGCTTCCCAATTTAACAGCATGTTAAAAAAAGTATATTACACATATTACCAAATTGGCAAGCGAAAATTCAGTCACGAAAGGGGTGGCAAGCAGGGTGGAAGATGCACTTTTTTCGCAAAAAATTTACCGGTAAGACTCATGCTTCCCAATTTAACAGCATGTTAAAAAAAGTATATCACACATATTACCAAATTGGCAAGCGAAAATTCGGTCACGAAGGGGGTGGCAAGCAGAGTTGAAGATGCACCTTTTCGCAAAAAATGAATCGATAAGACTCATCCTTGCTAATTTAAGAGTATGATTTTAATCAAAATAATATTTTAACATTATTTTAAACATGTTGCATTAGCAAGCGAAAATTCGGTTGCGTAATGGGTGGGATGCAGGGTTGAAATTGCAACTTAGCAATCCAGCTGTGATCTCGTGCCTTCTATTTATATAGGGTAACAGAAACAAATGTTATTTTAATATATAGAAACAATATTTTAATTTATTAGAAAAATTAATATAATTCAATAAACAGTCTCATGTATTAGATAATTTTCACAGCCACACACAAAATAAAATTCTGATCCTGGGGTCTGACTATATTTCCTCTATGTTTTTGGGGTCCGAATTCAAGGTTTATTCAACGAAATCACATCAGGATTTTGCCATAACCTCAAAGAACCCATAATTCAAGCTAATAAACGCATATAACACTAAGTATGAAGTTGTTTTTTCTGAAAACCTAAGCTCTTAAATCGCATAAATCACTTAACCCCATAACCCTATAACCTAACCAAAAATCTATCAACTCCTATAACCACGTATATTCAACTTGATATGTATATGTTGTGCGAAAAAAGGTACAATGACCAGAGTTATGAGATTCTTAAAATAACGTACATATCAAGTTAAATGTCTGACATACGTGGTTATTGGAGTTGATGTACATTGAGTTATAGGGTTAAATTGGTTATGAGGTTAAGTGGGTTATGGGGTTTAAGAGCTTGGGTTTTCAGATAACATTTTCATTCTTAGTGTTATATGCGTTTAATAGCTTAAATTATGGGTTCTTTGATGTGATGGGGTTAAATAAACCTTGAATTCGGACACCAAAAACATAGAGGAAATATGGTTAGACCCCAGGATCAGATTTTTTTTGTGTGGGGCTGTGATAATTGTTTAATAGGATAAGACTGTTTATTTATTTACATTAATACTTATAATAAATTAAAATTTTGTTTCTATATATTAAAATAAAATATGTTTCTTCTGTCCTATATAAATAGAAGGCACAAGATCGCAGCTGGATTGCTACTGAATTTTCACTTGCAATACTGCAACATGTTTAAAATAGTGTAAAACATTATTTTGATTCAAATCATATGATTAAAATCATACTCTTAAATTGGCAAGCGTGAGCGGTTTATTTTTTGCGAAAAAGTGCAACTTCAACCCTGCTTGCCACTCCCTTCGTGACTGAATTCTCGCTTGCCTATCCGCCAACATGTTTAAAATAATGTTTTAAACATACTGTCAAATTGGCAGTTACCGGTAAATTTTTTGCGAGAAAAGTGCAAATTCAACCCTGCTTGCCACCCCTATCGTGACTGAATTTCGCTTGCCAATATGTTTATTATACTTTCTCAACATACTGTTAAATTGGCAAGCATGAGTCTTATCCGTATATTTTTTACGAAAAAAGTGCATCTTCAACCCTGTTTGCCACCCCTTTCGTGACCGAATTTTCGCTTCACAATTTGGTAACATGTACTTTTAATGTACTTTTCTTAACGTGCTGTTATATTGGCAAGCATGAGTCTTACCGGTAAATTTGTTACGAAAAAAATGCGACTTCAACCCTGCTTTCTACCCCTTTCGTGCACGAATTTTCGCTTGCCATTTCGACACGATTTGATTCTATCACAAATTAATCTTTTTCGATGAAAACTAACCTTGAGACTTGCCAACGAGTTTTTTTGCTGCGGGCTCACGGTCTATTATGTTTATATATTTTTTGCTAAAATTCTTTTCGAGACGTTCGTAAAAAATCGTTTTTGACCTCTAATTAGGGGTGTTGTACCAAATCTCTATTCTTGATCTTTTTGAGTTTTCAGCAGTACTGCATTTGTGAGTCAATCTGGCAATAACACCTTAGAACCGAGGCTATTGCCACTCTGTAATCTCATTTTACGGGGTTTAATCGAGTGCAATTAGGTTTTTACCTCGGAACTCAGTTATAATGAATGGATTTTCTTGATTTTTTTTTACATTTAGTTTCTAATATTGGGTACAAAAAGTTTACCTTTTAAAATTGTCTTTTTACTTGGGGGTGGTGACCACCCCTTCTAGAGTGGTGGGCAAAAAAGTAAAATAGTAACCACCGAATCTGATATAGAATCATAGTGTAAAAGAAAAAGGTAATTTTCAATTTTTCATGAAAAAGATAACAATGTTATGTGCAAAACAATAAGTGCTTTGTAATTTTTAATCTGTTTTGAAGAAAAAAATTTGGATTTTTCTGCTTCCATTGGCCATATAATGGAAATTCAGAAAATCTGTACCAGTTTTTATTAATATATAGCATTACTAATATGGACTAATATTTGGCAGTCATTTTTTAAAATATACCTACCTGCTTACATTTTTAAAAGAGAAATTTTACGATTTTGCTGAAAAATTCCTTCTTTTTGTAACTAACTTCAAAACCATTGTATTAAAGAAAAATATCACAATATAGAGAAATAAAGCTTTCTTAATTAATATATTAATTTGTTTTTTAAAATATTTGTAGAATTAAGTGTTTCGGAAATATAACAGTACAAATGTGGATCTTGAATTTTTAGTGGCAAAGAAATACATTTAAGTCTTATATTTCTTCAAAACTATTGATAAACTGAAGCTCTCAAAATCAGAGCATGTTGGTAATACTCTATATTAATAAAGGCTGGTATTGGTTTTTGAAATTTATATTCTATGGCCAAGGACAGCAGCAGGGGCGGCTCAAGGACGGGAGGGCATTTGCTTGCAACCAAACCGGCAAACCATTGTGACGGACAATAAATTAGAAAAAATTTAACACTGAATTCCAAAATTTTATTAGTATACGTTATTGTAATAAATAACAACAGTTATTGAAAAATTATTACAAATAACATTTAAGAGCTTTTTTACATGCAACATTTTTAATTAATAAGTCAAAGTCTATTTCTTGTAATAATTAATGTTCTATTGACATCACGCCTCTGGTTCTTGATCAATTTCAGTTTTAAAATGTTCTCTCCACTGATGCAATACCAACTGGAAGAGTAGGAGCAATTCATAGAGCTATAAAGATATTGGGAAAGTTGTTACTTAGATTGTTGGTTGTAATGTAGGATAATATTTCTCGTGGTCCACGCGCATGCGCATTGGGCTCGGGCAATAAGGAAAGCAGCACCAGCAGTTCTTGATAAAGTTGGTAACCTTCGATGTCACAGTGATCTCTGTCTGTCAGTGCTAACTGTACATCAACATAGTTTTTTAGCAAAATGAACCAGAATGCTTCTTTCTTTCATACACATTACCAAGATTTGCTAAGATCGCGTCACAAAAGGCAGTGAACGTATGCCCTGGTACGAGTGTCTATAAAACAAAAACTCATTATCACAAGAGGACAGCAATTCCTGTGCGGCTGCGAACACTCGACATGAGACTGACGTGACGCGTCATGATACAAGTCCAGAAGTACAACATAGCAAACAGTATACGTGGACGAATCTACTTAGTTTTGGGGCACTGCGCATTATGAGATAAAATGATTGTTTTAACAGTAGATTCCCCGCAAAATTCACCAATATTTTTATTAGTGTGAATTTTCATTTCATACGCCTACTAGGCGCCCCGGTCGCCCGGGGCTTAAGCCGCCCCTGGAGAGCAGGATAATTCAAAATCTTTTATTTAAAAGAATTACAAAACATTCATTGTTTTGCACATAACATCGTTATCTTTCAAGCTGTATGGATAGAAGAAAATCGTATGAAAGATTACTTCAAGCCCTTTAATTTCTATTATATGTATTTTCAATACCACACTGATTGTTTCTGACATATTTGAGATGTAAACATTATATCTCGACTGATAATCTGAACGTTCGACCGCCATTTTTAGACCGTCATATTTTTAGAACAATTCATTGTAGAGAAATAAACAAAAAATAAAACAGTTGTAATTTCATGTTATTTTTTGCACCATACCACTTTTTCCATAAATGTAAGTCTTTTGAGTTATTTACGAAAAGCAGCTTCAAGGTAAGTACCAATAATTTTAGAGCTAAAATCGTACTAACTTGGAAAATACACATTTTCATGAAAAATTGTAAACTGTTACAATATGATTCTGTATCAGATTCGGAGAATATAACCAATGTTATCATTAGCGAGTTAAACAGCGAAAGATAAGACTGGTCAACGATAGATTTATTTTTGATGACAATAAGTTACAGTGAAATAATATTACAGCGCACGAATATTACTCTATACGTTTGATTCCCAACTGAACATCCTCCTTTTTGTTCAACGCTTCATATCTGCTTTTATGAATGCCTTTGGGATCATATTTACGGACTAATTCATTCCATGAGTCTTTTTTGTTCTCCGCTAAATACATCACAACTTTTCTAAGTCCCTGCTTGTGTTTCTCGGAACATTTGGCACATTCTGTTTCTAGAGCTTCAGGAATATGCTCTAGAAAAAATAGAAAATATAAGCATTCAAAAATAGCTAAAAAAGATTTAACTTACTTTTCAATTCTGCGGCATCGCTACTACATTTTGCTTTATCTAGTAGGCAGTCTATGTAATTTTTCAGCAGTCTCTCATTTTTAAGAACTGTTTCTACGTCGACATTGTCATATTTACTCGTGTACTTGTCTTCGCAGAATACCCCGACAACAAAAATTGTGATAAAACATAAAATAAACTGCATGATTGTTTATCCAGTTATGCAACTAAACGAGAACTATAAAAAGTTGTTGAGTTGTTGCTTATTTATATTATTTTTCTTAAAGAAATGGTAGTTGAAGATATGGGGATGAGATTATTTTTATACCAGTTCAAGGATAAGCAAGTAATTCATATTTAGATCACATTATGCAAATAGTTAAGTGCATTTATTTACGTGACAAGGTAAAAATTCTCTACCTGTATTTTATTTTCAGAACACTGAGTTCATTGAGGACAAGCAGTATTTCATGTATAAAGAGAATTAGCTTATATTAAATATTTTTTTAACCAGGTTGGCATTCATAAATACAGGGTGATATACAAAGATGGGTCCAATATTCAACAGCAGACAAACATTAAAAAAAAAATTTAATATTTTGTATTCACTATTTTCAGTGGCTATGTAGTGTCTACAAAGTAAAAGAAAATAACATCACACTTGTTGTCATCATATCGTTATATCTCAATGTAAATCTGCAAAAGCTCGTGGTCATTTTTAAATTCTCACTTTGCATGGTTAACTTTTAATATCAGATTCAGTATCAGCTACTTAACTACCAAATTTTTGAATTTCCTTTTTTCGGAAAGTCGCTGACAATAACTTCCCATAAACAACATGACCATACTCAATTAAAGATAATATGAGAATCACAAATTTTTGACTTACACTCGCTGGATATATCTTTCGCAAAATTGTATAATTTTCTCCAATCGACTATATGCTAATTTTAGTTTGGATAAAATATGTTTTCCAAAATTTAATGTTGAGTCTAGCCAAAGCCCTAAATTGTTTGCCTCATTCACAATAGGGAGGACGGTATATTTATAGCGCCATCAAAAGAAACTTTTTCAATGTGACGTGCGTACCAATCAACATTACTTGCGACTTTTTAGGGTTCAGTTTTAAATTATGGTTAGATGAATATTAAAAATTTTTATATAAGTCCTGGTTTATTAAAGTTAAAGCATCCTGCCGCTCTTGGAAATCAAATGATTTGTATACCTGCGAGTCATCTGCATTGATGTAGTTGACAACTTGTGTCTACATCTGAAATATCTGAACCGTACAAAGTAAACAACAGCGGCCCCAAGATGGAACCTTGGGGAGTACCTGTATTTAAATTTCTTAAGTGCGATACAATTCTAGTGCCATCATCATCTATGACCACAGCTTGCTTTCTTCCACATAAATAATTACCCATAAGATCTGTTGCAAATTTCGAAAAACCAAGATAATGGAGTTTTGCTAGCATATTCAGCCCGATCTGCAAGCCACACCGCAAGGAGACAATGACCAAAAACATCCAATTACCCGATCCCGGGGGTACCTAGCAAACAACCAGCTCGGTACCCTTATCCTAGCCCGTGCCGGCCTCTGACGCTAAGAAAGCGTCTCTGGCCGAACACAGTTCACACTTCCTTCCGACGAAATCGGAGCACATGTGCCAATTGGCACCCTGGGCTTCCGACTAGTCAACACCCCCAAATCCCTTTCAAACTCCGAGAGGGCTCGGTAACAGACGTTCCCTCTCACGACAGACGAAATACGCTCCCGGGAGCATATACATGCCAGCAAAGAAAGAAGACCAAGACAGAAGAGCGCCAGAAGAAACGACCCAGCTGGCAGGGTCCAACAGCCAGGACAAGGGGAGGTTTGCTAACATCGCCTATACCGTCCGCATTTGCGGGGGGATAGACGAAAAAGCAGGCCCACCCCTTACGAGGCCGGTCCAGGTCTACAGCGATGATTGAGGCAAAGAGCTCAAGCTCGACCTCTAATCATCCGAGACCGTCATCTTTAGTCAAGAATATTGGCGCGCGCTAGTAGCATAGAATGGTTTAAGGTATCAAAAGCTTTTGTAAAATCTAATAGTATCAAACAGGTACATTTTCCACCATCAATGTTTCGTAGAAAATCGTCTACTAAATGTGTTAATGCCGTTGATGTGGAATGATTTTTCCTAAATCCCGATTGTATTGAAATTAATCTATTTTTGTTTAAGAACTCAGTGATTTGAAAATGAACGTGCCTCTCTAATATTATGCATAAAACAGATAGCAAACTAATTTATCTAAATTCAGAATAATCAGTGGGATTATTGTTTTTGGCAACTGAATTAACTAATGCATGTTTCCATAAAGCAGGAACTTTTTTTGAATTATAACTTGATTTGTTATATGCAATATGCGGAATACAGTAAGGCATGCACAGTTTTATATCAACTATTGACAGACCATCCACCCCACTAGCATTAGTGTTGATGGAATTAATTATTCTCACTAATGATACTTCATCTATTAAATTAAACGTTAGTTTACTTTCAATATTCGAATGGATGTTATTTTCATAATAATTTAACAATTCAGGGTAAGTTTGCTGAAGAATTAAAATGGCCATTAAATAAATTAGGGTTTCTTAAATTTGCGGGCAATTTAAAATTTGGTGATTGGGTTACATTACGTTTTTTGGCTGCAGCCCAAAATTTTTTTGAATCCTTTTTTAAACAATTATAATATGCACATTTTTCTTTTCGTATGGCACATTTAGTGTAATATCGTAATTGCTTATAATAATTTAAATTTGCATCAGATTCGTTTTTTTTTCACATTTTAAGTGAGCTTTATTTCTAAGCCCAATAAGCGTTTTTATTATTGAGTCTGTAATCCAGGGGGTGTATGGTCTTTCAGTGATAGATATGGTAACGATAGGTGCATGCGTATCTAAGAAACTTAATATTAATTGGTTAGTTATCAATTTTTTCATCGATATTGTTTGATTCATATAATTTTAAAATTTGTAAATTTAAAAAATAAAGTCAATTTACTATTATTTTTATAATATATAATATTCCAGTTAATATTCCTGCAATCTAACTCAAATTTATAAGTTAATATTTTTATAATCTCTGTAGCAGTTTTCTTTAAAAAATCTAGACTTACGCATATGTAATGTTGCAAAAATTAGTTTATGGTCTGTGATATTCGCTGGATGACTAATGACATCATTATTAATTACTTTACAGATATTATATCTAATATGGTAATGGAGTAGGCCTACAGGAGAAACACTTAAAAATTGCGCCGAGGGTTCTACCTCACGAGTGGTGTGAAAACGAGCTCTAATTACAAAATGTGTGTTCGCAGAAAATGTGAAAAAAATGACAAAAATGAATCAAAACAAAACAATAATACACGAATCTGGTAGAGGAGATTCCACTCTGCAAGTTCCATTCTAATCATTTTGTACGTCACAGTAGCCGTTTTAGAGATATTCGCTGTGAAAAATATGCGAAAATATTATTTTTTATTAGACTTTGGTGGAGTCGCCGGGAAACAAATATCTACAATTAGTAATAGAGCAATACCAACTGACGTCACAACATGGCCGCTACAGCTGATAGGGTGTGACTAGGTGAAACCTAGTTTTGAATTTGTGTCCATAATGAAATTAGAACATGTAATAATTTGGACCCCTTTGTCCAGCTTGCATGCAAATGGATAGTTGTGAAGAATATCAACGAGAGTGTTCTCGTTTGAAAGTAAGTATAGATCTATACATTGCCTAATCACAACTGCATAACTGCAATATTAAGTTTAAAATGGTTCAGAATTAACGTAATTTCTGTTCTTAAGTTCAGTATTCGGAAAAGCATCGCTCTAATCATGCCTTGTTGATCACCAAATCTGTGGAACAATTGCCATTGTAATGATCTATTGTTGCAGCCACCCACATTGCAGCTTTATGATTTTAAATAAATGCATGAAGAAAGCTTTGACAGATGTATTAGCTTATTGGATTATACTAGGTTTAGACAGTTTCATAAGAGATGGTATTAATTTTTCAACACCTGTTGTTATAGGTAAAAAATAGTGGCGAAATTGACCAAGTTGCCACTACTGTTCAAATTCCTTCCAAGGAAAAAATTCGTTTTTATCTGAAAATTAAAAAAAATAATTAACCAATCATTATGACTCTTCTAGGAAATAAAATTGATAATATCTAAACTATAAGACCGTTATTATTCATACTTAACTTTATAATTATATATAATGGGTGTAATTTAAAATAATTAATTATGGTAGACGATGATGCATATAAAATGTATATAAATTTTATTTTGCTTCAGTTAAAAGTGTTATTTTTTAAATTCTGTCGCGTTTTAACCTTGGTTTTAGTTCATTTACCCTAATTGAAATTTTATACATTATGAATACTTTGAACATATGGGGTTATAACTGTAAGAATCAGAACAGATAATATCAAACTAAGAGGTATATACTCATAAAGTATTAGGAGCGTATTACGTTGCATTTTTGCTTATGATTTTAATTAAATGGAAACGATCTCACAGTTCTATTTTGATATCAGATTTACTATTACTCCTGCATTCCACAACACAAATCTCTGAATATTGTTATTAATGTGGTAAACATTTAAACTTGTTAGAAACTTTTGTACTTATAAAAGTTGGATACAATCTATAAAAAGTTGATGGGAAATATTTTAAATTGTCAGGAAACATAAATTTCACAATAGGTTAATAAAATCATTAATGTTTGTTTAGTATATTGGCATTAATCTATGAACATTGTGACGACTTTTATCCTAGTATAATAATACTACCTAATCTATATCATTTTTCAGCTATAACAGAGCCAATATTATTTAAACATTTTCTATAATATGTCGTGATATATACAAAAAGAGCCAAATAACCAACAGCTTTTATTTTCATTATTTTATGAGTTTACAATAATGAAAAACATACTCGATAACAAGTTTTACACTTGTGAAAACAATACTAATAAAGTATATATAAAATTCTCTCTCACACTAGGCTTTTAAAAAAGCATTAATATACGTCACTGGAAATATCTCATATTAAGAAATCCTCCACTTTAATTTATGTTGAACGGAAACTGACACCTACTTTTATGTTAAATTTTTGAATTTGCCACCCCATAAACTGACAGAAGGGGAAACTATGACGTCACTGCTAGTGTTCTATTAGATATTCTCAGAGAAGCTGATAGAACTTGATGTATCAAAAGTTAAAGATTAAAAATGATGAATTCAACAGAGCTGTGTTAATTGCATAACTTTTGCAGATTCAGGTTGTATTGGGCCACTAAAAAGGACCGAAAGACTTTGTTGAGAAGAAATTTAATCGCATTTTAAAAACTAAAACTAAAAACCGCTGCCTAAGGAATCATTACTTCCACATCCAGATTTTTCATCCAAGTCACTTTAAAGGAAACATGTTGACTATATTTGAACTCTAGTATGTGGAAATTATTGGCCATAGAATTTTGATAATATTTGGGGCAGATGTCATAGAAAAATTTGAGGTGTTGGTTTCTATTTTAACTTATAAAACTTAATACTGTCTTATTATAAATTTGTAAAAGTAGTGTATGTGATTGTCATTTTAGCCCTAAGTGTATCTTCTAAAATATTTTATATGTATTTGTTGTGAGATCTATGTATGTCTGTTCTTTATATACCTTGACAATGCTAAAACTAATGTAAAGTTATTCAGCAAATAAAGCAGTTTATTATTATTATTATTATTATGTGTTAAAAATGAAGTTTCTAGCTTGCTCTACTTATTTTCCCATATTCACAACCTACCACCTCCCACCCCTTCAACGGAATCATCTCAATCAGATGTCATTACAATACATACGTGTACTAACTTTCAACTGAATATCTCAATTTTATGTTATCAATCCCTATAATAACGGAGTGGAGGTGGTGGGGGTTGAAAAATATTAAAAAGAAATCTGAGGCCTTGGTTTCTGGTATATACACCAAATCCCAAGTTTCTGTACTCTTACCAGCTTACTTTATTTATTTTTCCCCATTTACCTCTACTTACCCCCCGCTCCTTCTACGGTATGAGGTCAAAATATAATCTAGTTTCAGATGGAAAGGAGGGGGGGATGGAAAATATAAAATAAATTGAGGCCTTGGCTTCTAGTATATACACCAAATTTCAAGTTTCTCTACTCTTACCAGCTTACTTTACTTACTTCCGCCTATTTACCTCTATTTACCTCCCAACCCTTCACCGGATATGTTCAAAAAACAATCCAGTTCCAGATTTTGTTATAATATATACGTGTACAAAATTTCAAGTCAATATCCTAAACCGTTCCAGAGAAAACGTGCGGACAAAAATAGTTTCAGACAGTCCGACAGACAACATGGCATTCTAAGCCTATTTCAAGAAAAAAGATTTTTGAATTTTTTTTTTGATTACTATACTTTCAATCCACTACGTGAATGTGGAAGTAAAATTGTGAAATAAAATTCCACCGTCCTTCGTTTAACTTATTACCTAATATCGATTTTAAGATCGGTGTAAAAAGAAACAAATAACAAGACGAATGTGTTTTTCACCGACCTCAACACCGAGGCGGGAGCAAAATTTTATTTCATAACTTTTAACGAGTGTTTCTTTAAAGCAGGTTTGATTCTTAATTTTTTTTTAAATTCGTTCAGTTATCACTAACTTAGTATATAAGAAAATTGTTAGTTGCTCTTTAATTTTAATCATCTCCAAACAATGCCATCATGATTGGCGAAACGTGAGTAAAGTAATCATATTGGAATGTAGTATACAAGCGTATTGATGTTTGTTGAAACTACTTCAAAATCTGCACTACACCGAAGATATAAGTAAGCCGCTTATAACAGGTCTGTGTGCTTTGTTTACAGTGTGCAAAGTTCAACTTACATAGATGACAGGTAGTGTATTCTTTACTATATCATACTGAAGACACCAATGCGTGCAAGATTCCCTCTATCGTGAATTCAAATGATAGGGTAAGAAACAAACCTTAAAAATATGCGCCTCAAAATAATCCACAATAAACTTATTATTAGCAATTAATAGCACCAACATATCTTTTATCTTACATGTATATACAAAATGTTAAAGTTTATATAATACACTTTATATGTAAAATTTTCTTTTCGCAATAATTTTCCCTATTTGATATACACGAGTAACGTTGTTTCTTATAGCATAGATTGAAACAACTGGGCGGAAAACGAACGCACACAGAATTATACAGATGTATTTTGGAACCGCAATTTGACAGGAAACTAAACTTTGAGAGTTCCCAATAACTGCAAAATCGTGATACGGCCATTCATAAAAACTGATTAACAGAGACCTTAATGCTTGAGTAGGAAGCGAACCTATAAATTGAGAACAAAACTATAATATTATTTTTACATAAACGAATAAACTAAATTGAATAATTTTTATTTTTTACAATCATCAGTTGCTTAAGCTGTCGTAGAGAGATTAAAATATTTTATGTCAGACATATTGATAGAAAGGTACTGTTTGTTAGTTGATTGTCAATTACTATAAAAATGTTTTCTAATACAGATTGCCCTGATATTTATGTCTAGTAGTTAAGCATAATTCCCAGGCAACCCAACATACACACACTAATAAATGTTCACACGTAAATATTGAATAATAGAATTAGCAACATTTAATGGATTTATGATTTGATGATAATAGAAACAGTATTTAATATTCTGAACAGATTCTGCGATTGACTCCTCGTAAAACATTAAACAATGGGCTCTTTTCTTTCTCTTGATCTACCAGGCGTTGACTGTGATTCCACCTAGTTATGTGTAACTTATTGCTGAAGCTGAAAGCGTTGAAGGCAACTAAGAAACCATCTGTCCATCATCACTGATGGTTCAGCCTTACAAAATAAATTTAGAAAATCTGTACATAAATGGGAATCTCTGAAAGAGAACACCATATAGCTGTCAGCTACTACTAAGTACAAAACAGGAAAAATCTGAGGGCTCAAGGTGTGAACACATCTTTGGAAGAGTATGACTGACTTATGCAAGGAATCCAGACTCTCTTCTCCAGAATTATTATATCCAAGATGTGTGTAAAGACATGAAATTACATACAGATCACTATAGCACTGTTTTAAACAGTAAGGATAATTTCATGAAAATTGTCACCAAGGAACTGATGCAGTGGAGCTTTCTTGAAAGGACATACTCCTGACAGGTATCACCTGCAGGTGGCGTGATACCGTTAGGCGCGTCATGCAGAAGAGAGAGGCCAACTATAATATAATGTATCGGTTACAAAACATCTACCAAGACGTTGCAAATAATGAGACTCCTGAAAAAGGCCCAAAATAAACCGAGTACTTTAATAAAACATTTTTAAAGCATTTTAACCACAAATCTCCAAATGCATAGGGTCAGGTTAGGCAAAAATGAGACATTCTTTAAACATTTTTTCGCACTTTATTTAATGTTGAAAATGGTAGGGTAAGAAACAAAGTTTAAAAAGATGCACCTCAATATAATCCACGATAAACTTAACCTATCAGAATTAGCAATAACACCAAAACATCTTTTATCTTACGTTTGTATACAACATTTTAAAGTATATATAATACACTTAATACGCAATGATTTTCCGTATTTGATACACATGAGCAACGCCGTTTCTTATAGCATAGATTCAAACAACTGGGCGGAAAACGAACGCACACAGAATTGTATATTATATATTAGTATTAATTATATATTATAAATCATGAGTTTTTAAATTAAAAAAATTTAATCATCGGGAATTCGGGGAGACCTTAGTAAGTGGATAAAGTCTTTTATTACCGATCGAAAATTTACTGTAAAATTTGACAACAATTACTCTCAAAAAAGGATATCAATATCGGTTTGCCTCAAGGTGTAGTCCTCTCTCCTTTACTATTCACAATATTTATTAACGACTTGGAAGCACATCTCAGTGAAGGCATCAAATTAATTACATATGCAGACGATGTTACAGTTGGACTTGTGGCTGACTCACCCGAAGAATTAAATAATTCTGCAAACAATTTAATTAATAGCCGAATTCTCATCATGATGTACACGAAATCAATTAATTCTAAATTTACATAAAACCACTTTTATACAGTTTTATAAAAGACGGCAGCCAACTATTTTAAATCTAATTATAAATCAAGACATTATTACACGATCGACATCCATTAAATTCTTAGGTCTAGTAGCTGACGAAAATTTTATTTGGACGAATCATATAGAATCGGTATGAAAAAAATTACACTCGGCATTTTTTGTATCACGAAATCTAAAACAGACAGAGGACAATAATAAATGTATATTATGGACTCGTGCATTCCCATCTCAGGTACTCAATTATTCTCTGGGGTGTAGGCACAGAAATGCAAAAAGTTTTCATTTTACAAAAAAAAATTATTCGCCTTATGTTTTCACTCATGCCACTTTCATGCCGACCTGTATTCATAGAAAATAACATCCTAACCTTACCTTCAATTTTTGCACTCGAAGCAACTGTTTTTGTTTACCAAAACAAGAATAAATTTACATTTAATTCAGATAAGCACACATACAATACCTGTGTAGCTAATCAAATTTCCTTTAATAATTATAACCTGTCACTTTTTAGAAAAAGTCCATATGTCTGTTGTGCCAACATATTTAATGCACTTCCTGTTGAGATAAAAGACCAACAGAGTTTTTCAGTTTTTAAAAGTAAACTAAAAAAATAACTAATAAATAAATGTTTTTATTCCATTCAAGCGGTTTTTAGTAATGTAAGCAAAGGAATGGATGTATTAAAAACATAGCACCACATTGCCATATGTGCCGCCCAGTGTTCAATGTTTTGCAGTGTATAAGAATTGTGTTTTATTAATTTTGATGTATATATGTATATATGCTTATTCTCTTATTATTTGTTGTGAATTTTTAATAACATTTACTATTGTAACAATTTTAAAATATTATTTTATGTTATTAACGTGTGTTCAAAACTGACTTGTCACATCTATACAAATATATAGCCAAGTGAATAAAGAATTTTGTTATTATTATTTCTATAGTTTCTCACTTTGCGTGGTATTCTGTAGTAATCGGCCGAAGCAAGATGAAAACAAACTATTGTAAGTTCAAGAACTTTCGAACAATATGGCAGGTATTGAGGATTATTGACTTCTGCATGTCAAAGACTAAGAAAGGAGAGAGGTCCAGGCTGGTTAAATTTTTTGCGAGAGAGCGAGGTATTATTTATTTATTTTTTCGTTATTATTATTATTATACACATGTATTTTGGAACCACAATTGGACAGAACACTAAACTTTGAGAGATCCGAAAAGCTGCAAAATCGTGAAACAACCATTCAAAAAACTGATTACCAGAGACTTCAATGCTTGAGTAGAAAGCGAACCCATAGGGAAACATTATTTCCAATTATCTTTACATAGACGAATAAAGTAAATTTGTAAATTTTTATTTTTTAAAATCACCAGTTGTTTAAGTTGTCATAAAAGGATTAAAATATTTTATGTTAGACATATTGATAGAAAGATAATGTTTCTTAGTTGATTGTCAATTACTATAAAAATGTTTTCAAATACAGATTGCCTGATATTTATGTCTAGTACTTCAGAATAATTTCCAGGCAACCCAACATACACACAATAATAAATGTTCACACATAATTATTGAATAATAGAATTAGTAACATTTAATGGATTTATGATTTGATGTTTAATAGAAAAAGTATTTAATATGCTGAACAGATTCTGCGATTGACTCCTCGTAAAACATGAATCAATGGTCTCTTTCCTTTCTCTTGATCTGCCAGGCGTTGACTGTCGTTCCACCTGGTTATGTGTAACTTCTCGCTGAAGCTGAAAGTGTTGAGGGCAAATAAGAAAACACCTGCAAATCATCACTGATGGCTCAGCCTTACAAAATAAATTTAGAAAATGTGCAGATAAAGGTTCTCTTAGAAGACGAAGATCCAAATACCTGATGGGAATCTCTAAAAGAGAACACCATATAGCTGTTAGCTACAGAGTAACACACACAGGAAGCAATTCTGGAAAACTCCGACTGAAGTACAAAACAGGAAAAATCTGAGGGTTCAAGGCGTGAACATATCTTTGGAAGAATATGACTGACTTTTGGAATGAATCCAGACTCTTTTCTCCAGAATTGTTATATCCAAGATGTGTGTAAAGACATGAAATTACATGCAGATCACTATAGCACTGTTTTAAACAGTAAGGATAATTTCACGAAAAATGTCACCAAGGAGCTGATACAGAAGAGCTTTCTTGAAAGAACATACGCTTGGCAGGTATTACCGTCATTTAGCATGATGATGTTAGGCGCGTCGTGTAGAAGAGGGAGATCAACTATAATAATGCATGAGTTACAAAATATCTACCAAGACGTTGCAAACAATGATATAAAGGCCCAAAAAGCATGAACTCAACTCTTGAATAAAACATTTTTAAAGCAAAATGCTTTACCTCAAATGTGTAGGTTAGGTCGAGTAAAAATGAGTCATTTTTAAAAAATTTAGGTTTCTTCGCAATTTATTTAATGTTAAAGATAAATTAGAATACTTGTTTGGTAGAAGAAATAGAAAGTTATGAATTTGATAAATATCGGGTTATGAAAGCGGAAGAAGAAACTAAGACACCGTTAGTTTCCCCTTATTTTAGGTCAAAATTAGACACTAATAACTTCCTTGTTATAAGGACTTCAATTAAATTTAATACAAATCCTTTGAAGCAAATGCCTATATATTTCAATGCCGAAGTAACCGAAATGACTTTAGGTTATGCAATGTAAATGTAAATGTTATCTTAACCGCTTCTCAAGTCACCGAGTTAACTCTTTGAAAATCCAGAATGATTTTGTGTTAGGTAAAGAGAAACGAGGCCCTACAGTTTATACTGGAGTCCGAACCACATCTTGGGGATAATTTTATAATTAAAATTATTTCGCGGTGAGCAGGGATTGAACCTGCTTCGCTAGGTATGCAATGACCGAACTATTCCCCTAAACCCTTACTACCGTCGCACAGTGGTGCTTATTCTGAAAACAGGCGACAAGAGTCGGTAACTCAGCCAATTTTCGATAAAAATTTACGAAACTTAATAAAGTTAAGTATATAGATATGCTAAATTCAGTGTTGCTGCAGACATTTTTTAACATTGGTAATGTTAATGTTCGTATATGGGGCCAAAGTTACAAGTTTTATCCAAGGCCGCTAACGTGAAAGAGTCGAGATCAGATGACGTAATACTGAGCAAGTGTGCACAGTATGAGTATGGGCGGAGAACATGAAGTTATAATGCAGTTGTGGTCAGCGCCAATCGTAGTCGGCATGGATTCACAAAGTTTGACAAATAGTTATTTTTGTAATAAGTACCTAAAATCATGTTTTTTGGGACGGATCGTAGCTGTTTTCGGACGAGGCGAAGCCGAGTCCAGGATAAGTTTATGTTTTATGTATGGTGTTATGACTTCAAATGTCCCGATGGTTGCAAGGATTGCAAAATCTGTGAATTTTTTTCAATATAGCAGTTTCAAAATTAGGGTTAGAGGCAAAACAGGTGAAAAATCCAATAACATAACCCAGCTACAAAAAAAGTCCTGATTCTGGAACTTGACCCGAGAAGTTCAATGTAGTTTTCGACGCTGAATTCGAATCCGACCTCAGAAAAGCCCAAACACTCTCAAAATTTTGAGCTAGAGTGAATACCACCCTTAGAATATGGTAAAATCGCCTACTCCTGGTAAAATCGCCTACTAGTGTACAATCCTAGTGTTTTTGAATTTGCTGATTTCAAATTTTGAAATTCCAAAAACCATAAATTGAATTTTAGGGTGAAAATTGAGTGAAATATGGATTGAAAGGGGTGTTAAAATGAAAATTTGACAAAATGCGTGATATTCATTCTAAAAGTGTATTTCTAGGGGTTGTTGATTGCAAATTTCATCGTGGTAAAAGCCAAAAATATATTCTTAGGGTGAAAATCAAGTAAAATAGGGGTTGAGGGGTGTAGAAATGAAAATTTGACAATATTCGTGATTTTCATATTAAAAGTTTATTTCTAGAGGTTCCCGAGGTTGATGAATTTAAATTTTAACATGGTCAAAACCAATAATTGATTCTTAGGCTGAAAATCGAGTAAAATAGGGGTTGAAAGGAGTGTAAAAATGAAAATTTGACAAAATACGCAATTTTCGTTCTAAACTTATATTTCTGTTTGTTTAATAATATCAATTATTATTAAATACTTATTTAAATGTTTTTCATTGGCATGAGCTGTCAGATTCATTTACTCCATCTGTTCCATTTTCACTATCATAATTTTTTAATAGCCTAGAAGCATCCTATCCCACTGTTTTAATTTTTCTATCACTTTGAACTCTGAGGGAGCTTAATAATGGATCTGAGGAAATAAGCATGTAACGAATAATATCTTCATTGCAAGGGGAACGATCTGCTATAATATCCTCGAGCTTGTTATTAGCCTCTTCTGACAGTGAACCAAAAAGCTTAATTATATGACATTAAAACCACTTAATCTGTGTCATAGAAACTTTTGTAAAATGCTAAAAATATTGATATAACTATTTATACTATACTTAAGGTAAATAGTAGACTACCACGCCAAGAAATTTACTGATAGTCAAAGATTTAGAAGAACTGTTTTGTTACTTGAAACTTGACAAGACCATTAGCAGCTTGTATTACATTAAAAGAGCTGTTATAGAATGAAAATTACGTATTTTGTGAAATTTTAATTTTATCACCCTCTTCAACCCTTATTTTACTCGTTCTCACCCTAAGAATCAGTTTTTGACTTTTAGTATGTTGAAATTTGAAATCAGCAACCTCAAAAACCCCTAGAAATATAAACTATTACAATGAAAATCAAGCATTTTATTAAATATTCATTTTTATACCCCTTTCAACCCCTATTTTACTTGTTTTTTATCGTAAGAACCAATGTTTGGCTTTTAGCATGTTGAAATTTGAAATCAACAACCTTAAAAACCCCTATAAATAAAATTTTATGCATTTTGTCAAATTTTCATTTTCAGAACTCTATCAACCCCGATTTTCATCCTAAGAATAAATTTTTGGCTTTAAGAATTTTAACTCAACAAACTCAAAAACCTAAGGGTTGTACATTAGAAGTAGGCGATTTGACTGTATTCTAGGGGTGCTTTTTCGCTCTAACTCAAGATTTTGAGAGTGTTTCGGCTCTTCTGAGGTTGGATCCGAATTCAGCGTCGATAAATATATTTCACTACTTGGGTCAAGTTCCAGGATCAGGACTTGTTTTTGTGGCTGGGTTATTTTATTGAATTTTTCACCTTTTTTGTTTCTTCTCACCCTAATTTTGAAGCCACCATATTGAAAAAAAATCTGTAGCAACACTGAATTTAGCATATCCAAATTCTTAACTACTACCGAGTTTAGTTTTTTATTGAAAATTGGCTAGGTTACCAACTTTGTAATGAAGCATTTTTTAATATGGAAATTGCAACGCAAACCGCCGTTTATTTTTATATTTAGAATATTCAGATTTTATACTGTAGGTACAAAGTGCAAATAATTGTTGTAATTTGATTTATTTACTTAGAGATATTAATTATTAAGTAGAAATTAAAATCCGCTAGGTAGCGCTAGTTACGCACTATTGACCCGATTTGATTCCACGGAGACAAGCCAACGGCATTGGCCTCCTGGAGTCACTTCGCTCAGTTGTGTCTACCTTGTAGATACAGCTAGAAGTAGGCAGGAAACCGCTAGTCCGACCAGACCGCCAGCCCGAGTACCCCGCAGCAGAGTTCCTGGAGAGGTGCATCACAAGCGAGGAAGTAAGTAAACATACATATTGGAGTTTGGTAAGCAACTTGGCTAATGTTAAGTACCGTGTTTATTAATTATACTTTGGTTTTCAGCTGAGACGCCCGCCACTTTGCGATGTCCCCGAACGGCGTAGTTTATCCGCTTGCTGAGGGGGAGTTGAACGTGGCAACTTTCTGTGGTCCCAACTGGTCTTTTTCTGGAAACCAGGAGAGGACTTTTGTCACCGGATTAAAATCCGGGAGGTAGCCGAAGGCGTCAGGGGGAAGACTCATAGGTTCGTGTACGCTTGCGGGATTGCAGGCAAATTCTGGTCGGGAGTAGGCCTCGTGAGTGTACTGGTGTAGTTTTTCTTCCAGTATCACGCTGTCATAAAGGCCCCCTACCGTCCGGCATACTGTCTGAAATCCCTGACAGGAGCGTTTCGAAGCCACCTGGACGCCGAATTTAGCTTCAGTGTTAAATAAGGCTCAAAGGTGAAATCGAACCAGGGGAGGACAGTTTGTTATTGTAGTTGGTATCTTTGCTGGGATATCTTGGGCAGAAACGGGCCTCGTGAGTATACTGGCGTAGTTTTTCTTCCAGTATCACGCTGTCATGAAGGCCCGTTAACACCTAAAATATTCCCAGTGAAGCTTTACGTGAGCTTGTTGACCTTAACATATCCCAAGGGATAAATTGAGGCAACGAGCCGGGACCGTAACCGTTTATTCTTGGTTTATTGTGTATGCATATGTGTGATTTAGGCGCTGCGCATTAGCCAAGTTGTATTCATATTTTCTTGTATAATTTGTGCTACGTAAATTTTGCTTCCTCCCGCCTGGTGACCGACCGTACCGACCGATCATACCGCATTACCCCCCCCCCTCGCTCACCGCTTCAGTGTTTTCATTAACCGCTTAACCGTAACCACCTCCTGGCTAAACTCCGTTGATTGCCGCCTAGCTTTAACCGCTTAACTCTTGGTTGTTGTGTTTACCGTATAGTTTTAAGTATTAGTATTGTAAATAGTAGGTAAAGAGAAAATAAATATTTTATAGATTTTCTAAAGGAGTCTTTTACTGTGTGTGTGTGAAGTCTACTATTCCTAGACCCCTGGACGTACCGTTTTCTTCACTGTAGCTATCCCAGCCCTACTGCAACAGGCTGCGTTAGGAGGCTAGTGTGGGACCTTTACACCACGTAAAAAACTGTAAAGGTGGCGCCCGAGTTTACCGCCGTTTGAAAGCTCGAGTGTCAGGGTGTGACGGGTAAATAAATCGTCACAACTTTTGTCGCCTGTTTTCAGAAAAAGCACCACTGTGCGACGTCGTCTTCCCTCTTATTGTATACCGATCCACCTTCAATTTTTTTTTATATTTCTGAAGTTTAGTTCAGTTATAATTTATTTTTGTGTAAACTAACGTATACAAATTTTTCATCTCTAAATGTTGTTTGACAAGGTCTTGATAGTGCATACTAAAGTTCTTCTTGCAATTCGCCTTTTGTAATATGAACTTCCGCTTGGTAACTACGCTTGGGATTAACATCATCCATGTTTGTAAATGAAAAAATTTATAGAAAGCTGAGGATCCTGAATGACTGAATCGGCGCCTAATACTGCTTTCATCGTTGAATCACTCATATACACTATGGGTTCAGATTCAACTTCCGGTGGCCGAAAATCTGAAACTTCGTTAGAAAATATTCAAATCAACACCATAAAAATGGTTGAAACATTCTAAAAGTGCACAAGGATAGTTCTTGTGGTGGTGGAAATGAATTTAATTCAGATAATCTTAAACTTGTGAGTTGTTCCAAAATATACCAGAACACACGGGATAAATTGTTTAAAAATTCTGGAGGGTACAGAGGATGTAGGTTGCCGCTTATATTGTCAATATATTCTGCCATTTATGTTTGGTGTGATTGTCAGTGGTGATTGTTGTTTGTTGGTTACTGTTGATTTGTATTTTTCAATTGACAACTTTTCTTATCGATACAATTAGTGTAAATTAACTGCAATATGATCCCTAGAAATTGTTGCCACGCCGAGTGTAATAATAATAATAATAATAATAATACTTTATTAACCATTCAAGATACAAATAGTACATATGGCAAGTCAAAGTGTACATGAATGTATATATAGAGTAGAATAAGAGAAGAGGTAAATGGAACCTGTTTTGTACGGTGGAAGTCTGTAACTTGACTTGTCACCAGTTGCACATGGTTGCAGCTAAAATGTACTGGAAGATGATACCTAATAAAGACTGAATACATTCATGTAAAAATTCTCGCCGTCAAGTCAATTGAAATAATTATCTGATTAATATTTGCAAAACGGATTTACATACATCTCATTACTAAGTTTTTGTTAAACATTGTGGACAGCCTTATAGGTTTTAAGTCAAATATAACTTTACTGCACATAACAATTGTATAAATTATAATAACGGCGCACTTTCTCACTGTGTTTTCGCACCTCGACTTGCTGACAGCAACTGAGGGCACTCTCATAGGTACTAATTGTATATCCGGTAGAGAGGGCGCTGAGTGAAGGAAATCCGTTTTATTCCTTGTAAATTGGAGCGTCTTCTTTCAATAGTAGATATGCATTTTCTAAGAACTGATAAAATTACATTATGGTCAATAAATTGCTACCCAGAACCAATAGTGGTGTGGCCTCATCCTTCCTTGTTTATTCCACACAAAGAATCTTGTCACGGGATTATAGAAGAAGTCCCGAAATTGGCATTAACATGACTTCCAGAATATTATAAGACTATGCTCATCACTTAACTTAGCGATGGGGAAGTTGATATCTTACTCAGTTCAAGGCATGTAAACGAAGGCACATTTCTCGGAAAGCGTCTATATTTTATCATAAAAGCATTTCACATAATATTAGAGCAACGCGTTCTTTAAATGCACTGGACCATGATAATTTATTATGAAAAATTATTTGACTGAATGTGTGTAGGGGGCTTGAGTCACGTCCAGATTGGAAGCTAGTAACCATTCAGCTATCAATATTTAAATAAAATTAATTTTGTTTTTATTAAATTATATTCATGAAAGAGCACTTGTCCGATATCGGAGCCATTTAGGGACTAGTCTTAGGACTTAATATTTGGTCCTATAATTCTGAAATCATTCTTGTTCTCGGGGCTTAGAAGACCTAATTACTTCCATACACACGTAGTGTTTATGAAAGTAGTCGAAGTATAGTAATTGTAAAAAAAAAAGATCATTTTTTTTGTTGAAATAGGTTTAGAATGTCACAAAACGTAGAGATTTTAAATTGCGAAAAAAAAGTCGGCCTCTCTGTCTGTAACTTTCTTATGTGCACGTTTTCTCCGGAATGGTTATAGATATTGATTTTGAATTTGGTACACGAATGTATTATAACGAGATCTGGATCAGGATTATATTTTGAGCATACTGTGGTGAAGGATAAGGGTAAATAGGGGAGAATAAGTAAAACAAGCTGGTAAGCGTCCAGAAACTGGGTGTACATACTAGAAACCAAATCCTCAAATTTTTTATAATATTTACCACCCCCCACTGCCACTCCCACCCCATTCTTAAAGGGGTTAACAAAATAAAATTGAGAAATTCACTTTGGTACACATATCGTATGTATTATAACGATATACACATGGACCATATGGGTAATTTTTCTCATAATTTACTCGCCTGTTCCAAACCTCCTCGCAAGATCAACCACTCGCTCGAAAAACATTAGAAATAAGAACAAAACAATACCGCATCACCGAACAGCTATATTCAAAAGAGGATTCCTATAGAATGCAATTTATCTTCATAATTCTTCCACAAGAATTGAAATTGTTTAACATCCATACATTCAAATATAAATACACAAATTTTTACCGTTTCAATAAACAGTGAGTATATTGTTACTTAACAGATTTTTTAAATATTTAAAATTATAATATACTTAATAAGCAGTAAATATATTATTTTGTCCACTTACCAATAGTTTTTAAAATATTGTAATGTATTAATAATAATAGCTTGATAATATGCATAGTAAAAAAAAAACGTCTAGAATATTTACTTTATAATTTTCAGATTCTGAAGAATAAACTCTCCCTGTCATGATTGAGTATGAATAGCTATTGGCTAGACTTCGCCATGACTGGTGATTCTTCTTCATTTCTTTTTCTTTGGTATCATATTCTTTTCTATTATATTGAGTGTAGTAATATATAACTTTTACAATAGAGTCGATTTATTATTGTTATATGAAACTAGATTATATTTCGAGACGATTCTGTTGAAGGGTTGTGGGATAAATAGGGGAAAATGAGTAAAGCAAGCTAGTAAGACTCTAGAAACTTGGGATTTGGCGTATATACTAGACGCCAAGGTCTCAAGTACTTTTACGACATATTCTCCTCTATGAGCAATTATTTCCACTTATTAGAGTGCAAATATAGCATCAAGATGTATTTGTTTAAAGACAATTTATACCTACGTGTCTTATGAATATGATCATGATATGCACTTACAAGGTTTGTAAACTTACAGTAGTAATTTGCGGCATATTATTCAAATGGGTCAAAACAGTACTGTCAGTGAGTCTCATAACAATGACTGTCAATACAGTAATGACAATATAGATCTATACAATACAAATTCTGTTTTTTAATGTGTTTTCGAAAAGAAATTGAAATTTAAAAAATTTAATTTCAAAATATACATCGAAATTAATGTCTGATTAATATGGTGGATTAATCCATAGCTGAATGAATCCATTCATCTTGGTACTTTTCTATGAAAACTCCATTTGGGTCATATTTGGCTACTAGCAGGGCCCACCATTCAGGTTTTTTGTTTACTAAATGACGAACAACTTCTTTCGCACCACGCATCTGACTGTCACTACATTTCGTACAGCCTGTATTTAGGGCATCTGGTAAAACATCTGGAAAGAAATAGTGAATATAAGTATATGTAAAATAGTCATTACAGATTAAAGCTCCCTGATCAAAAGGCATAAGTACGCCGAAGACACGGCCATGTATGCACATTAGCATGGTCCGTGCCACGGCGTATTACGACAAGTGGAAGATTCGGATCAACGTCGCGAAGTTGGAGGCCATTCTCTTCACGCGTCGGTTCACTGAGAACCGCATTTTGACACCAATCTCGATCCGGGGTCAACAAATTCCGATAAAAAGGTGCGTGAAATATCTGGGGGTGAACTTGGGCAAAAGACTGACGTTTAACATTCACATCAATGAGACTATACGTAAGGTCTACTCCGTGTTCAGGAGTCTGTATCCGCTTCTGGCAAGGGGTAGCGGACTGGACAGACGAAATATAACATTATTGTAATGATGGTGATCAGGCCGGCCATCACATACGCGGCGCCGGTGTGGTGCAGCATCTCGGCCACGACAATGAAAAAATTCCGGGTCCTGGAACATAAATGTATGCGCATCATCTCTGATTCGAGTATGTACACCTCCCTCAGAGATTTATATGATGGTTGCAACCACATAATGCCACTAGCGGACTTCGTCCAGGAAACATCGCAGAAATGTTATGCCTTTCAACTGGGCGATGCCCCAGTCCAGATCAAACACCCCCAGGCATTGCCTATCTTCCGGCAATCTCTCTAGCCACACTTTCCTTAACCATAACTTTTCTCTATCACATACTTTTCCCTTCACACCTTTGTATATTTATCTATCCTTTCACCCTTTTGTCTGTTTGTCAATTGTTTGTCTTTTTGTCTTTTGTCATTTTGTCCTTTTGTGTTTTAAATTTATTTTAGACCGAAAAACCTTTTAAAAATTGTAACTGTTAAAAATCTTCATTCTTCGCTTCCCCTACCTTCCCGACGCGGCGACGGCGGGTAGACCGTTGGGTCCAATTGCTTCAAACGTTTTTTTTTCGTTGAGTTTTTTCCCCCGTGCCAGAAAAAAAAATTAATAGTATTTAGTGTCTTGTGCCTCAATGGTTTATAGGGTATTAATTTTAAATGTTTTAAATATGCAATACAGATATTACTAATTTTAATGTTAATTTTAAGCCGCCACCGGCGGCAGGAGTTTTAACTTTTTGCATTAATTTTATTGAGCCGAACCGGTCGTGATCCGCCCAACCCTACATACACCACGACGCTGCGCGACGTGGTTGTTTGGTCGGCTCTTGATCGCGATCAGGGGAGATAATGTTTGTATTTTATTAATTTAAAAAAATTTGTTAGGATGATGACGATGATCAAAAGGCATTATGGGCGTTGAGTGTTTTATTCAATATCAAGCTACAGAATGTAGAAGTGGCTAATTTTCAGTATTCAGTAATAAAACAGGTCTACAAGAAAAACATTTTCTGCTACAGGGACTAAACTTATCATGCCTTAAGTATTTTTGTGTGCCGAAACCGAATTTTCGATTTAAAAAAATGTCTACCGAGTAGATTTCGTGTAAATCCCAGTTTACATGAGGGATCCCTATACTAAAACATAATAAAAATTACTGTTTCCTATATCTTTGGGAGATGATTATGAATCCGTCCACAGAAAGGGCGCTTTGGCCTCTAAAGAGCAATAAACGGCAAAATGGGCAAAAACTCATTTATATTTAAAAAGGAAGTGCGAGGTGTGTTCTCTATGTATTTTACTTCAACATCCACGTAGTGGATTGGAAGTATAGTAACCGCAAAAAAATTTTCAAAAATTTGTTTTCTTGAAATGGGTTTAGAATGTGATGAAACGTCGAGATTTTAAATTTAAGCGAAAAAAAATGTTTCTGTCTGTCTGTCTGTAACTTTTTTTTGTCCGCACGTTTTCTCCGGAACGGTTGAAGATATTGACTTCAAGTTTTGGACACGTATATAATATAACGAGATCTGGAACTGGATTGTTTTTGAAGATATCCGGTGAAGGATTGAGGGGTAAATAGGGGGAAATATGTAAAGCAAGCTGGTAAGAGTACAGAAACTTGAAATTTGATGTATCTACTACAAGCCAAGACCTCAAAATTTTGTGTAATATTTTTCATCCCCACACCCCCTCCAATTTATTATTAAAGGGGTTGATAAAATAAAATTGAGATATTCACTTGAAATTTGGTACACGTATATATAATAATGACATCAGGAACTAGATTATATTTTGGGATTATTCTGATGAAGGGTTGGGGGTTAAATAGGGGTAAATAGGGAAAAATAAGTAAAGCAAGCTGGTAAGAGTACAGAAACTTGAAATTGGGTGTATGTACTATAAGCCAAGGCTTCAGATTTTTAATAATATTTTTCAACCCCCACCACCCCTACTCCATTATTGAAGGGGTTGGTAAAATAAAATTGAGATATTCACTTGAAATTTGGTACACGTATGTATTATAACTATATCTGGAACTAGATTATATTTTGAGATGTTTCCGTTTAAGGGTTGGGGGTCAAATAGGGGTAAATAGGGGAAAATAAGTAAAGCAAGTTGGTAGGAGTACAGTAACTTGAAATTCGGCGCATGTACTAGAAGCCAAGGTCACAGATTTTTTAATAATATTTTTCAACCCCCGACCACCCCTACTCCATTATTAAAGGGGTTGATAAAATAAAATTGAGACATTCATTTGAAATTTGATACAGGTATGTATTATAACGACATCTGGAACTAGATTATATTTTGAGATGATTCAGTTGAAGGATTGGGGGATAAATAGTGGTAAATGGGGCAAAATAAGTAAAGCAAGCTGGTAAGAGTACAGAAACTTGAAATTCGGTGTATGTACTAGAAGCCAAGATATCAAATTATTTATAATATTTTTCAACCCCCACGACCACTACGCCATTATTAAAGGGGTTGATAAAGTAAAATTGAGATATTCACTTGAAATTAGGTACACGTATGTATTATAACGACATCTGGAACTAGACTATATTCTGAGATGATGCCGTTGAAGGGTTGGGGGTTAAATAGGGGTAAATAGGACAAAATAAGTAGAACAAGCTGGTAAGAGTACAGAAACTTGAAATTCGGTCTATGTAGTGGAAGCCAAGATATCAAAATATTTGTAATATTTTTCAACCTCCCCACCTACTTCATTATTAATGGGGTTGATAAAATAAAATTGAGATATTCACTTGAAATTTGCTACACGTGTGTACCATAACGACATCTGGAACAATATTATATTTTGAGATGATTCCGTTAAAGGGTTAGAGGTTAAATAGGGGTAGATAGGGGAAAATAAGTAAAGCAAGCTGGTAAGACTACAGAAATTTGGGACTTGGTGTATATACTAGAAGCGAAAGTCTCAGGTTTTTTGTAATAGTTTCCATTCCCCACCATCACCACTCCCTTATTAAAATAGTTGATAAAATTAAACTTAGATTTTCACTTAAAATTTGGTACACGTATGTATTAAAACGGTATCTGAAACTAAATTATATTTTGACATGATTGCGTTGAAGGAGTGGGGGGTAAGTAAAGGTAAATAGGGAAAAAGTGAAGCGAGCTGGTAAGAGTACAGAAGCTTGATATTCGGTGTATGTCCTAGAAGCCAAGGTCTCAGATTTTTTAATAATATTTTTCAACCACCCACCACCCTTACTCCATTATTAAAGGGGTCGATAAAATAAAATTGAGTTATTAACTTGAAATATGGTAGACGTATATATCATAACGATATCTGGAACTAGATTATATTTTAAGATGATTCCGTTGAAGCGTTGGGGGTTAAATAGAAATAGAAATAGGAATAGAAATAGAAATAGGAGAAAATAAGTAAATCAAACTGGTAATAGTACAGAAATTTGGGATTTGGTATATATACTAGAAAATAAGGCCTCAGATTTTTTTCTAATATTTTTCAAACCCCGCCATCCCCGCTCCATTATTAATGGGATTGATAACATAGAATTGAGATATTCACTTGAAAGTTAGGACAATTATTATGTACTGTAATGACATCAGATTGAGATGATTCCACTGAAGGGGTGGGAGGTGGCAGGTTGTGAATAGGGGAAAATAAGTAGGGTAAACTAGAAACGCCATTTTTATCGTATATAGTGGAAACTAACGCCTCAAACTTTTCTATAACATCTGCCCCAAATATTATTAAAATTCTATGACCAATAATTTCCACGTACTAGAGTGCAAATCTAGTCAAGAAGTTTCCTTTAAAGTGACTTGAATGAAAAATGTGGATGTGGAAGTAGTGATTCCTTAGGCAGCGGTTTTTAATGTTGAACACGAGATCGATGTTAGAATAGGGCACTCTGTCCTCAAAAGGGTAATAAAGGGGTATAAGGGCCAAATAATAATAGCTTATTTCTTGAGGTGTAGTGTTTTTAAGACTAGCCTAAGCCGACCGGTTTATACTAGTTAGTGTAAACCGAAGCATGCGGCAAACGTTTGGAAGGATTTTAACTGTTCGCAAGGGTCCTATCAAGTTTCTACCCCTTCTGTGGTCAGCCACAAACCTTGGTTGACATTCGTTAGGTCAGACTAGGCTAGTCTTAAAGAACACTACACCTTCAAGCAATAAACGATTAATATTCGGCCCTTTTCAGGCCTTTGTTACTCTTTGGAGAGCGGAATGTCCTTTATGTACATTGGATTCATGTTCAACATTAAAAATTAAATAGGAAAACACACCTCACACTTCCTTTCTTCAATGAAATTGAGCTTTTGCCCTTTTTGTCCTTTAGATGGACGGATTCGTAATCATCGCTCAAAAATACATAGAAAATAGTAATTTCTATTAGATTTTGGGGCAGCGACCCCTCATGTAATGTAACGTGTTTTGCTTGGATAGCTGGTTTGAATATATTAATCCAGAGTTCGGTTAGTAAATAAATAGTCCAATTTCAAATAAACAGTTTATTCTCTCAATAACAGGTAGATCATGTCAGTGTTACATAACATATGTGTTTCCGTATCTTTTACGGACATTTAATCATTTTGTAAATGTTTTTGAAGCAGTGAGAATGTAATGTTGGCAACGATAACATGCGTTGGGTACGTTTTGGCCACGCACCGACGTCGGTTAAATAACAAGCAACTTAGATAGGTCCCAGCGCAGCACGCTGAAGGAGTCTACCGGTCAACTTATATTCACTACGACGTGGTCGAAATTAGGAAAAAAACCATATTTTGAAAATAAAAACCTGGATTTACTCGAAATTTACGGGGTAGAAATTTTTTTAATTGAAAATTCGGTTTCAGCTTACAAAAATACTTAAGGCGTGATAGATTTAGTCCTTGGAGCAAATTTTTGGACCTGTGCAATGGGACTTCTACGCTACGTATATTGAATAACGGACTGCCCACCCATAAGGACTTTTAATTAAGGAGCCATAATTAGTCGAATGCCACTTTCCAAGAAACATGAAAAGAGTGCCTTTTAGAAATCCTAGTGTTGAATAAGTACTGAAAATTAGCCACTTCTGTGCGCCGTAGCTCCGAAAATATTAAATAACATATTTTGCGCACATGAGTTCCTAAAGCACTAAGAGAAACAACGTGTTTTGAAAGTTTTCCTGTTTAACCCTGGTTGGTCAAGCTTAAAAACTTCAAAATTTGTTATGCAACTGCAATGTCCAGAGAACTACCAAGTGACACTTTTAGGAGCAATTTGACTTTAATTTTTTCTAATCTCTGCGCAAGATAACTGTCAAATAATAATCTTCAGGCTCGTAATGAAAAACGGTTAGCGATATGAAAGAATGCCTTTTTTACGGAAAAACCTTGAATCAGTATTCTGAAAAAAGGTCGCACAGAAAAAATAGGATGAGAAAAATCCCTTACCCATCCAAGAAACACATTTTTAATAGAAGCATTTTAGCAACTGTATTTTGGATTTTTTGCTCGGTTTAGTGGTTTTTAACAACTTATATAAAAATGTCGGTTACATCTTTCAATCTGTTAGGGAGCAACCAATACAAAATGTTACCTACTTTTTAGTTCTTTTCCATCGGGAGAGCATGGACCTTCATCTAAAAGGCAATTGACATAATTCTTTAACAGTCGATCACTTCCTAGGATTTCCTGATAGTCTATGTTGTCATATTTGGTGGTATATTTCTCATCCGCCCTAGCAAGAAACCCAAAAAGCAATACACACACTATTATAATCATTGCAATGGTAAAATAGTCACTTAAACTCTATTAACTTTTTATTACATTTCAATTCATATCACAGACCATTGTTGATCGAAGGGGATATTTAATAACCAGAAAATTGTGTCACAAACGTGTCATTATTTTAATAACACTGAACAAAGGGAAATTGGACGTATATTTAACAAAATTATGTGTATATCAATATCTAATTGTTACTAGCTATATAAAATTTAGGTACAGTTGACGAACGATTCGTTTGAAATTTACATAATTATAAGTTTATCTGCTCGGTTTACATTCACTATACAGGGTGTTCCGTTTAGGCCGTATTATGTTGAAGAATAGCGCCATTAAAAAATTATTGCCTGGAAATACCGACTTATGTAATAAATACATGCATAGTACAATACAATTTTCCAGATCTGTCGAAGCTGTACCCATGTATAAAAAAGGTGACACGCATGATATTCACAATTATAGGCTAATTTTCATATTATATGTTTTATCGAAAATATTTGGACTTATTATAAAATTAAAATAAGTAAATACTTTGAGGCAGACCAATATTTATTTACATCGGAACAACTCAGGTATATGAAAAAATGTAACAAAAGCCATAACTGGTGCACTAGAGGCTGTGCTAGTTGAAATAGATGACATATCATGGACAACTTAAATAGGTTTTAGTAGAGTTCTTACCTGTGTAAACTATGTTTATCTTCTTAAAAAAATGTAATTCTAAGGCATTAGAGTCCTTGGTCTATTTGTTGATAAAATGTACGTTTTTATGAAAATCCAAAGTGCAAAATTCCTTTAAATTGTTCTGTAAAAAAAATCATTAATATTTTTTTTGTAGCTTTTGAAATAATAAATTAAGTGGCATATTTGATTAAAAATAATTTGAATTTGTTTTAAGTAATCATGTTTGAACAAATAGATATTACAAAATTGTTATCTTGAAATAAAATTTAATCAGTTATCTTTCAAATGAGACTAACTGTGGTGATTTATCTTAACGTATTCTGTAGCCACTTGATTTGGTAAAAACTTCGGAGAAAAATAAAAGTTTATAATTACTGTCAAAAGAATTTTTAAGTCCTAGAAAAAGTTAATGTCGTTTCTTTAAATATACTATTGGAGCTAAATAACCACGGAGGGGTTTTTCTATTTACTGTTTAGTTTTTTTTACACATGCTGGAACATTTTGGTGTTTTTTAATCAGGGTTATTTAGCAAAATTTTAAGGTTTTTAGAAACATCTTGAAAATATACATTTTAGAATCGACTTACATTCCTAAAATGTGTATTTTTAGGATATTTACAAAAAATGGTAAGTTTTGCGAAATTACTCAGATTTTAAAAAAACGTATTACTTAGTAGGTATATATTGAAAACTATCGCCCGATTACAATAATATGCAATTTCGCTAAAATCATGGAGATTGCTATACATGCAGTTATATACCCTCATGTTGAGGGGCAGATTACATCAAGTCAACATGGTTTCATAAAGAAAAGATCGACTGTCACCAACTTAATGTGTGTCACACAATACGTCTCGCATTACCTCGATAAAAACACCCAGGTTGATGTAATCTATACAGACTTTTCCAAGGCCTTTGACAAACTTGACCACGGTATATTGCTACATAAACTCCAAACTGCTGGATTTTCACATTCACTTATAAATTTCTTTAACTCATATCTTAACAATAGAACGCAATATGTAGAATATCGCGGTCAAAAATCCTTCGAAATTTCGGCAACTTCTGGTGTACCCCAAGGGTCAGTTCTAGGTCCCTTAATGTTTGTATTATTTATTAACGATATCGTTGTTGAGTTGAATGTAGATGTTTTGTTATATGCTGACGATGTAAAAATTTTCACCGCCATAAATACAATAACCGATTGTCAACGACTACAAAACAATCTTATAGAAATACAACGATGGTGTAATCAAAACGGTCTGCCTCTCAACATTGACAAATGTAATGTTGTATCATTCTCCAGGAAAAAGGAAACTGTGCTATATGACTACAAACTAGATCTCACAACACTAAAACGAGCTGAAGTTTTTAAAGATCTTGGTGTCTTATTTGACGTCAAACTATCATTTAATAAGCATGTTGAAAATATTGTTTTATCTGCTAATAAAAATCTTGGTTTCGTTATTAGAAATTCGGTTGGATTTACTGACACTCACACTCTAACACTCTTATTCAATACATACGTTAAATCTAAACTAGAATATGCATCCATAATCTGGCACCCGGGGTATAATACTTACTCTAACTTACTCGAAGGCATACAAAGGCGTTTTCAAAAATATTTGTCTTATAAAATTGATGGGGTATATCCGCCAATTGGATATTCCCAAGACGTACTTTTAAATAGATTCTCAGTAGACAGTTTGGAGAGCCGCAGAAAAAAACATGCATTGGTGTTTTTGCATAAAATAATTCATAACAACATAAACTGTCCTGCGATACTTGAAAAACTACCGTTTCATGTACCACATCCTGGTTCACGACATCATACAACTTTTTACCTTACCACACCTCGAACAAACGTTTTAGCATTCTCCCCCCTGTATTTTATGTGCAGTACGTACAACTACAAGAAATACTTGATATATTTAATTGCTCTGTTGCCTCTATAAAAAAACTGGAACTCTAATATTTTCTCCTTTGTATATGCATATATTTTATATATATTTTTTAAATCATTTATGCATTTTTGTTTTTTTTATATATATATATATATATATATATATATATACATATATATATATATATATATATATATATATATATATATATATATATATATATATATATATGTATATATTCTTTCATTTACTTTTTTGTTTCTATATAGATATGCCAGTGTACTTTTTTTCTTTTATTTTACTATTTTATGCTTTGTGTGACTTTTCATTATCTCCATAATCTCTGTATTACAGTATTATTAGTCTAAGTGACATGTAATTATTAACACTTATTCTCATCCAGTAATTGGTCTCTGACTGTTGGATGATGTACCTAAATAAATAAATAAATAAATAAAAAAAAAAAATAAATATTAAACCCTAATTGAATTGGACAAAGTTATCTTGAATTTGCTTCCTGGTACGTCTCGATCGGATGTTTATAGACGACATTAATAATAATAATACTCTTTATTTAAGTAGACATGCATTACATGTATACAGGGTGTCCCGTAAATAATGGATAATCCTGAAACTGGAAATAGGCCAGGCCATGACCTATCAGAATACCGCAACTTGACCTTATTTCAGCTCTAGAATAGGCCACAACGTAAAGATTTGTTCATTCTGTTCTTAGGTGAGTATTCTAGAATAGTTGTGCTATCAAACGTGTATAGGAGTTTTTAGATAACGACTACAGTATTTTCAAAAAAGAAGTATTTCATAAATTTCTGTTCCTGCCGACTTTGACCTTTGATGATGTAAAGAAAAGTGCCAAGCGAAATTTGCCTCTTATTTTAAAAACTTGCCCACTTATTGTTGTATTATAAAATGTTTAAAACTTATGAGTTTTCCTGTTAGAAAAAGAGACATAGCTATTTGAATGGTGGAGGAGCTAAATTTAGCCAATTAAAATTTTTAACAAGCCTATCTTTTAATTATATTGCTTGGCCACAGCATTCGTGGATATTCTCTTATGTGACACATGCCATTTTGTATGTTTGGTGTTAGCAGCGACCTGTCATTCCTCCGAAATTATTTAAATTCTTTGAGATTTGCATTTCTGTAGATTTCTTGAGAACCACAATGCCTCGTATACAGTATACACAACGTGAGTATGCTAATATACATTCTATTTACGGCAAATGTCGAGGCAACGCCAGTGCATCCGCTCTGCGTTATCGAGAAAGGTATCCGAACGCACGCCATCCGGACTATCATGTATTTATTAGAGTCCATAACGCGTACTGTGAGGGAAGGATTTCTAGCCTTGGTGGTATTGGTGGTGCCAGTGAAGGAAGACCTCGTCAAGATTTCGACGACGAAGAGCTTGATGAAATTAACAACGATCCGTCTACTTTTGTGCGTACCATATCACGACGCACTGGTGTATCTAAAACAACGGTGCATAGGATTGTAAACCGGTACCAACTTCAACCTTTCCATGTACAACATGTGCAAACTCTACTACCCAGATATTATCCCTTGATAGGAGAGGATCCAGATTTTTTAAATAAAATTTTGTGGTCTGACAAATCATCGTACAGAAGATATGGCTTTGTAAATTTACATAATATGCATGGCTGGCAGTTGGAACATCCCCATTTGATGAGAAAAAATCGATCACAATACCAATTTAAAGTAAATTTGTGTACAGGCATCCTAAATGGTCAAGTGGTAGGCCCATTCGAACTGCCACTAACATTAACATCAGAGAATTATTTGGAATTCCTTCAAAACAACTTACTGGTCTTACTAGAAGACTTTGCTTAATCCCTGAGGCTGACAATATGGCTACAGAATGATGGATGCCCTGCATATTATGGGAGAGAGGTGAGAGCATTCCAAAATTTGAAATATCCGGGTAGATGTATCGGTCGCTTAGCTTCAATTGTGTGGCCACCAAGGTCCCCAGACCTAAATCCTTTAGATTTTTTTACTGGAGATGTATGAAGGAAAAGGTGTACTACCGACCTGTTCAATCCTTAAATGAATTGTATGAGCCTATCGGAGTAGCCGCCGAAGAAATCGGTCGATCCGGATATTCACGCCATCTAAAACGTTCCTTTGTTAAAAGGTGCAGAGCCTGCATTAGGGCTGGAGGAGAGCAATTCGAACATTTATTATAGTGACTTTTCTCTTTAATAATAATGATGTTTAATAAATTCAGGAGAAATAACTTTTTATTTTATTTCGATCTTTCTTCGTCCTCCTAACTCATAATTTTTAAACATTTTATAATATAACAATAAGTGGACAAGTTTTTAAGATAAGTGGCAAGTTTCCCTTGGCACTTTTCTTTACACCATCAAAGGTCAAAATCGGCAGACGGAATCTTGGTGGAACAGAAATTTACGAAATACTTCTTTTTTGAAAATACTGTAGTCGTTATCTAAAAACTCCTACACACGTTTGATAGCACAACTATTCTAGAATACTCGCCTAAAAACAGAATGAACAAATCTTTATATTGTGGCACTGGCATGTAAAACACTATCCTAGGGTCCAAAATTTCAATAATTTTTTTATTTTATTTATTTTTTTTTAAATTTATTTATTTATTATTTATTTATTTATTTATAAAATACATACATATTCACATTGCACTTTAACAATTTATTTATTTTATAATTCTGTTTGGTCAATGTAGCACCTAAACATCAAGGATGTTTGTATGTGCTAGGTACAGCATATGGCAGTCTTTGGTTTTTAATTTTGTACTTTTAGATATAATAATATAACTAGACACTTACTTACTACCTACTTACTAATCTAATTATAACTATAAATTTTAAAGGAAATATTATTTCACAAAAATGTGAAAATAATATAAAAATGTGAGTAGATCATTAAGAACAAATTTTAAGCATTTTAGAATAGTTGTATAAATTTTTCATAATTACTTTTTATGAATGCTTGACACTCATGACGATATTTCTTTTTATTTCTTATTTTCTTTATATTTAGAGGCAGGATATTGTAAATTTTTGGGGCGAAATAATTTATGGACCTCAGATTGATGTTTTTGTTCACAACTGGTATTTCCAAATTACAATTATGTTTATTTCTAGTTCCATACTGATGTTTTATGTGGTTTTTTAAACGTACAGATTTATTTATATGTGTGCATATGGATATCATATATAGAGTACGTATGTTGCTTAGGTCTGTTTCGGTGTATAGTAAGTTGGTGGGACATAATCTTTCTTTTTTATACATAACTTTTATGATACTGTTTTGGGCTATTTTTAGTCGTTTTATTGTATTTTCATAGGCTCCACCCCAGACGGATATACCACACTGCAGTATTGACTCAACCAAATTTTTGTAAATTGTTGTTAATAGTTTTTTATTTAAGATGTCTCTGAGTATATAGAATTTATGTATAAGAGTTCGTACTTTTTTTGTTAAATGTTTAATTTGATTTTCCCACTTTAGATGTTTATCCACTAATATGCCTAAATACTTAATACAATCAGTTTCTTTTATTTCTTCATTTAGATTTTTTATTTTTATTGTGTTGAAATTTGGACGGCTTGCCATGGTTACTGAGAAGGCTATATACTTTGTTTTTCTTATGTTTAGTGACAGTTTAAATGTATCTAACCAGTTTTTAATCTTTTGCATTTCTTCTTGAGCTTGTTTTTGTGCCATATGCCAACTGTCACCACTAAAAAGAATGACAGTGTCATCGGCGTAAGATATGACTTTTCCTTTTATTTTTATATTTGTGAGCTCATTTATATAAGTGTTGAAGAGTAGTGGTCCAAGAACGGTACCTTGCGGGATTCCCATTTTGACATTTTGTGAGTTACTTACAGTGCTGTTTATTTTAACATACTGTGTTCTTTTTGTCAGATAGCTTTTGAGGACATTCCACACTGGGCCCCTTACTCCGTAGTGCCATAAAACATCTAGAAGCCTATTATGGGGCACAGTGTCGAATGCTCTCGCTAAGTCTAAAAATATTGCTATACATTTTTTGTTTTCATCTAAAAGTTGTGTTATTGCCAGTAAGTTCACACATTGCATCAGTTGTACTATTTCCTCTTTTAAAACCATATTGATTTTGGGATAGTGTATTGTTTTTTTCAAAAAAGTTGGTTAAGCGTTCTTTTAAACATTTTTCGAATATTTTTGCGAAATTATTAATTAAGCTTATTGGTCTGTAGTTTTTTATGTCATTTTTGTTACCTGATTTGTGGATGGGTATTATAACTGAAGATTTAAATTGTTCAAGTCCATATCTCGAAAACCGCAGGGTTTTCAACAAGGTCAAGTTGTGATATTCTGATAGGTCATAGCCTGGCCTATTTCCATTTTAAGGATTATCCGTTATTTACGGGACACCCTGTATAGAAAACAAAACGTCACAATAAAATAAAATTATGTAATGGTTTTCAATGATTAGATGAAATCCTAGTCACAACATTTTATTAACGTTATTAACGTTCTTAAAATTCTTGCAGACTATAAATTGCTTTTTGTAATAATGTTTTTTAAAATTTTAATTTAAACAAGTTTAAACCAGCTTTTTTTTCAAATAATTAGGAGATGACTGTATATCTTAATAGGCATAACTGTCACACCATTGCTCAGAGGGTTTGTGTTTAGGCAATAAAATGTCTTTCATGCGTATTATATTATTATATTTCTATCGGAAAACTGGATAAATCAATTAATATTAGACTTAACAAACACCACGTGATAAAACATATAAAGTTGACAGCGTTAGTATTCCAAGCAAAGCAAACAAATCTCTACATGATTGGGTAGAACGTTTGAGCAACATAGTCCTAATAATCTTTTTCTGTATGATGAATAGATCATTAACTCTTACACAGCTACTTGAAAATTAACATAAAATATTTATTTGTACTTGTATTTTGATTTTTCAAGGTCACTGTAATTTCCAAGTTATTAAAACACATATTACATAATATTGGGACATTTATACAAAATATTTATTAATATTTACAGAATTCCGCATGGTTTAGAATTTGGTCAACTTGGAGCCGCCATTTTTGAATTTAAATTATAAACACCAGATTTGTAATCAGCGACCTCCAATGGTATTTTTTTATGAAAAAATAACCGAAGTTTTCGAATTACAACATTTTCAATATAATGTTACTTCCACATCTACCTAGTGGAAACAGGTTTAGAATATCATGAAACGGCGAGATTCTAAAGAGCGAAAAGCAAACTTCTGCTTGTCTGTTTGTCACTCTGTAACTTCTTTTTTTGTGAGCACGTTTTCTTTGGAACGGTTTAAGATATTGTTACGCCTTACGTCCCTAAGGGCTGGGGTTCGTAGACTAGACTAGAAACTTGGAGAAGGTGGTTCAAGACTTTACTAGAAATGAATGGATGGTTCTAGAGGTAATTTATAGAGCATATAAGTCAATGTAAATACACGGGAAGGAAGTCTTTAATGAATTGAAGGCTAAAAAATTCGAAGTGATATAAAGTGAACAGTAGAGTGTAAATATCAAGTAATAAACACTGTTAACGGTTATTTTAGTTAGTAAAAGTGTATTTTAATTAATGAAAGTATTGTGAAGTATTCAGTAAGTTATTCAATAAAGTGTGTTAGTGTTTACCTCTTGTTATAATTTTTGAACTCACGGATTCCTAAGGGGTGGAAACGCATGACAATATTGACTTGAAATTTGGCACAGCTATGTATTATAACGAGATCTGGAACCAGGATTATATTCTGAGCTTTTTCCGGTGAAGGGTTGGGGAGTGAAGTAGGGTAAATAGGGAAAAAGATGTAAAGCAAGCTACTAGGAGTTCAGAATCTTGAGATTTGGTGTATATATTAGAAACCAAGGTCTCACATTTTTTATGACACCCCCACCACCACTCCATTATTAAAGGAATTAACAAAATGAAATTGGGATTTGGTGTGTATGAGAGCAAAAGTTCTCAAAAAAAATTGTGGCATCAGCCACCGTCATACAGTGGCGCTTTTTCTGAAAACAGGCTAAAAAGTCAGTAACCTGGCCAATTTTCGATAAAAATATATGAAACTTGGTAGAGTTAAGTATTTGGATATGCTAAATTCAGCGTTGCTGCAGGATTTTTGTCAATAGGGCGGTATCAAAATTAGAGTCAGAAGAAACAAAAAAAAGATGAAAAATCCAATAAAATATCCCAGCCACAAAAAAGTCCTGATCCTGGAGCTTGACCGAGTAGACCAATGTAATTGGCGAATCCGACTTCAGAAAATCCCAAACTCCCTCAAAATTTTGAACTAGAGCGAAAAAAACACCCTTAGAATACGGTAAAATTGCCTACTTCTAATGTACAATCCTAGGAATTTTGAGTTTACTGATTTCAAATTTTAAAACTCCAACAGCCAGAAATGGGCTTGTTCGGCATTTTTTTTTTATTTCATAAATCGAAAGTGCAAGTATAAAATAATGGCTCCGCAAAAAATCAGAATCTTATTAGCACGTTTAGTATCTTAAAAACTAATACAAATCTCCACCTCGCGAAAACGGGGCGTGGCCAGGCGCTACGTCACTATACGCACAGACTCGGCGAACTCAATAGACTTAATGCTCCTTAGTTGTTATATAAGTGTTTTCGAAGTAATGTTTGTTTTGATTACTTCTTGACAGTAGGGGATTACAATTTGGTGAAATGTCAAAAAATTACAATTTTCTCTCGCTCCTGTCGGGACGAATTTTCGATTTTGACCCTGCAATTTACTATTAGGATTCATTGCCGACCTTCTCCTTTCCGTAGAGACATAGAACGAACTTCCACTCGACGTATTTATTTAGTTAGAAGCGTTTGAATATTTCATGTTTTTGACTTTTCAGATTAAATTTGAAAGGTCCCACAAAGCCACTTTTCTTACGTCACTTGCGTATAGTGACGTCACAAATGAACGCTCGGTTTTTGCAACTATTACTGATTTCAACTCCTTATATCTCGAGAACGGAAAAATTTAATGATGCGAAATTTTAAGTGCATAATGAGAATATCGAGTACTACATGAAAAAGTACAAAAACCATATAAAAATAATATCATGGAACAAGCCCATTAATCGGCTTGAAGGGGGCATAAAATTTGACAAAATACGTAATTTTCATTCTAAATTTATATTTTTAGGGGATTTCTGTTTGTTTATTATTAATTTTTTAAAAATATTTATTTAAAAGTTTTTCTTAGCATGAGCTGTCAGATTCATTTTCTTCATCTGTTCCATCTTCACTATCATAATCTTTTAATGGCCTCTCCCAATTTTAAAATTTTTTATCCCTTTGAATTCTCGAGATTTTTAAAATATCTTGTTATTGGCCTCTTGAACCTCTTCTGATAGTGAACCATATGGTAGACCAAACAACTTAATTATATGGCATTAAAACCACTTAATCTGAGTCATAAAAGCTTTTGCAAAATGCTACAAATATTAATATATCTATTTATACTATACTTAAAGTAAATAGTTATAATTTCAAAGACTATCCCGCCAAGAAATTTACTGACAGTGAAAGATTTATAAAAACTATCTTTGTGCTTGAAACTTGACAAGACTATTAACAGCTTGTATTACATTTTAAGAGCTGTTATAGAATGAAAATTGCGTATTTTGTCAAATTTTCACTTTTACACCCCTTACAACCCCTATTTTACTAGATTTTCACCGTAAGAATCAATTTTTGGCTTTTAGCATGTTGAAATCTGAAATCAACAAACTCAAAAACTCCTAAAAATAAACTGTTAGAATGAAAGTCGCGCTTTTTGTCAAATTTTCATTTTTACACCCCTTTCAATCCCCATTTTACTCGATTTTCACCATAAGAATCAATTATTGGCTTTTAGCATATTGAAATCTGAAATGAGCAAACTCAAAAATCCCTAAAAATAAACTGTTAGAACGAAAGTCACGCTTTTTGCGAATTTTTCATTTTTACATCCCTTTCAACCCCAATTTTCACCCTAAAAATGAATTTTGGGCTTTTGAAATTTTAAAATTTGAAATCAGCAAGCTCGAAAACCGTACAATTGTACATTAGGAGTAGGCGATTTTACCGTTTCCTGAGGGTGGTTTTTTCGCTCTAGCTCGAAATTTTGAGGGTGCTTGTTGTTTTTCTAACATCGGGTTCGAATTCAGCGCCGAAAAATCCATTGGACTACTCGGGTCAAGTTCCAGGATCAGGACTTTTTTGTGGCTGGATTATTTTATTGGATTTTTCATCCTTTTTGCTTCTTCTGACCCTAATTTTGAAGTCGCCATATTGAAAAAAGAAATTTTTGCAGCAACACTGAATTTAGCATATCCAAATTCTTAACACTACCAACTTTCGTTATTTCTTATCCAAAATTTGTTAGCTTACCGATATTTGTCGCCTGTTTTCAGAAAAAGCACAACTGTGCGTCATCTCTATTAAACGACGAAAACATATTGAAGTGGAACACCGTTTTTTGCGTTTTTGGGTCAGACCATAGATTTAATAAAACCTCTTTGGGTCAGACGATTTGAAATATCGTATTATCGAAATTATATTATAAATCATTTCCACATATTGGAGTGCAAATATAATATCAAGATGCTTTCGTCTAAAGAAACTTGCATGAGAAATCTGGATGTGGAAGTAGTGACTCCTTAGGCAACGGTTTTTCAGAATAATAATTCATTAATAATTATAAAAAGCCATTAACAAAATATTTAGGCAAATCCGTTCGGACCCAATCGATTTACTAATAACTTAGTCTAAAGCACTTCTATTAATAGCTAGTAGAAAAACCAGGTACGAATTAAATTGATTTATTGTAAAAAAATTTAAACTTTTTTCATAATATACAACAGAATTTATACAGAGAAGTTTGTGTGTGTTTCAAATTTTAGCTGTCATTTATATAGAAATACTACTGTTTAATATTTTGTTTAAAGTACGATGCCTTCCTTTGCAAAATCGTCCTTGTGTCTGGTCCTGTAGGCATTGTCTGGATCAAACTTGGCTGCCAATTCATCGAACCATTGCCTCCTATCCTTTACAAGATATTTAAGGATCTTCTTCGTGCCTTCTTCTTGTGCCTTGCTGCATTTACTGCAGTCAGTCTGTAATGCATCAGGGAGATTCTCTGAAAAATAAATGTGAAGGATTAATTGATATATTAAAATAATTTATAGATGTTTATTAAGAGGTCCACAATATTTTTTTGTATTAGAAATGTCTAAATAAATATTCTCAATCTAAAAAAAATATTGTAACAAAGCATGCTAGATGCATTTCTAAATAATCCTTCCACATCCGCGTAGTGACGGGAAATTATCGTAACCGTAAACAAATTTTATTATTTTTACTTCCCTCGCATACCGAAGGGAAGTACTGTATTCGAGAAAAAATCATCCTCCGAGATTTTTTCAGATTTTGACGTTTCAGATCACGTAGATTACGAAAATATAGGTTTTTCAATTCCGTCAGTGTGTCTGTCTGTCTGTTGGTGCATTAATTAAAAAACCACTTGACGGAGAGCAGAGAAATTTGGTAGGTAGTTGACGCTACTGTCAGCGAAGAAATGGTTAACTTTCACTGGAAAATATACAGGGTCTAAAGGGAATAAATAATGAAAAAAGCTCAAATTTAAAATTTCCACGTTTCGCTAAACCTATTTCAGAAAAAAAAATAATAATTTTTTTCACCAACATTGAAACATTTTTTACCACTAAAGTACATGAAAAAAATTTTTTTCTTTGTTCAAATTTAAAATTTCCACATTTCATGGCATTCTAAGCCTATTTAAAAAAAAAATTCTTTTGAAATTTATTTTTACCAACATTTTTGAAAAATTTTCTAAATTAGATGGAAAAATTTTTTTGCTTTTTTCAAATTTAAAATTTCATAGCGTTTTAAACCTATTAAAACAAAATTTTAGAAAATTCTTGTAACGTTCTTGAAAAAATTTTACCACTAAAATAAATGGAAATTTTTTTTCTTTGTTCAAATTTAAAACTTACACGTTTTCATGGCATTCTAAACCTATTCAAACAAATAAAAAAAAAATGAAAAATACTATAGAATAGACGAAATTTTTTTTTTTGCTCAAATTTAATATTTTCACGTTTCATGACATTTCCAAACCTATTTCGGAAAAAAAATTTGCAACATTTTACCATTTTGGAAAAAAAATTTACCACTAGAATAGATGAAAAAAATGTTTTTTGCTCAAATTTAGAATTTTCACGTTTCATGACATTCTAAACCTATTTTAGAAAAAAAAAATTGATTTTTTTTTTACCATATGTGGAAAAATTTTTACCAGTAAAATAAATGGAAAGAATTTTTTTCTTTGCTTAAATTTAAAATTTTCACGATTCGTGGCGTTCTAAACCTATTTCAGAAAAAAAAAATTGAATTTTTTTTTACCAACATTTTTGAAAAATTTCAAAAAAAATTAAATTTTTTAACCACCACTATACTTCCACTCCACTACGTGAATGTGGAATTGAAAATGTGACAGATGGAAATAATATTTGGCATATGCACCTATTATACTTTTGTTGAAAAATGTACAGGGTGGTCATCCCAAGAAATAATTCAGTCACGGTGGACATTTGTAAAGGTATTTGCGCAAGCCTTCCATATGTGGCATCTGTTATTTAGTATTGAACTTTTGCTGTTGGATGAGCACTCTGTATATTTATTTGACCAAAACTTATCAGGTTTTCTTTGTAATAATAGTGATAACTATATTCCGATTATTATTTTCAACGTCATTTCGTAATTATTAATTTTTAACAGTGACCGCCATGCACAAATAAAGAGGGAAGTTCTGTGTAAATACCTTTATCGATTTTTTAAATACGTAGAACGTCATAACATGCCAAGATCTTAAATTTAAGCAAAAAGAATTTCTGTCTGTGGGTCTGTCTTAACTTCTTTGTGCGCAGGTTTACTCCGGACTGGTTTAAGATATTGACTTCAAGAAGTTGGTACACTTACGTATTATAACGAGATCTGCAACTTCTGTTGAAGGGTTAGGCGTTAAATGGGGTAAATAAGTAAATCAAGTTAGTAAGAGTTCAAAAACTTGGAAGTTGGTGCATATACTAGAAGTCAAAGTCTCAATTTTCTTTACAACATGTCACTCCCACCACTCTCACTCCATTACTAAAGAGGTTAACAAAATAAAGTTAAGAGTTTGTCATGAAATTTGGTACGCGTAAGTATTACAGCGAGATGTGGAACTAGATGGTATTTTGAGCTTATTCTGTTGCAGGGTTGGAGGTGAAACGGAGTATGTATTGGTAAATAAGTAAATCAAGCTAATAAGAATCCAGAAATTTGGAATATGGGGTGTATATAATAGAAGCCAAGGTCTCAATTTTTTTATGACATCTGCATGTTTTCATCAGAAAACATCTCGTAAATCGTTCAAATATTACTTGCAATTAAGAAAATTATGTGAACTTGTTTTAGTTATTGTGGATGTAGACAGAATGGTATATGGGCAGACAGGCAATGGCTATTTGACACAAGGTAACAACGGAAAAACAGAAAATATACTTCTCCATTAGATTTATTACGAATTGTTTATAATAATTTTATATAAACTTTGACTTAAAAAATAAAAATAATATTTGTCAAGTGTTCAAAGCAGTTTTTTTAAATCGGTTAATTATATTGTTTGCCCTCAAAAGGAGATACAAAGGTCCAAAATGTAAAAAAATAAAATTCTAAAGAAAAGGCCTTAGCCTCCAGTATATACCCCGAATCCCAAGTTACTGCACTTTTACCAGCTTGCTCTACATATTTTCCCTTATTTACCTCAATTTAACCCACAACCATTCACCGGAATTAGAGCAAAATATATCTAGTTCCAGATCTCATTATGGTACATAAATGAACCAAATTTCAAGTCAATATCTTTAACTGTTCCTAAGAAAACGTGCGCACAAAAAAGTTACAGACTGACAGACGGACAGAATTTTTTTGATGTTTTGACGTTTTAAGTTTATTCAAAAATAATTAATTTTTTTTTACGTGGATGGGGAAGAAACAAAGGGCGGCTAGAGCTTTGTGTTTAGCATCGCTTAAACTGAAAAAATGTCGGATCGATCCAAACCTGATCAAGAAATCATGCATGTGATTTAAAACCTTTGTGAGACTTTTCAAATCCTTTGGGGACCTCTTTCATTTTGTTTTCGATGAATCCAGTCGGCGCGTCCGGGCTGCCTGGAGAATAGCGCGAAAAACGTTTTTATACGTGCACGCGGGCGGTTCTAGCTCGTAAACTATAATAGATAAGAATATGCTCTTCCTTTTGTAGCTTTTTTTGTAGCAAATTCGACGCATACAAAAAAAGTCTAGGGTAAAATACCACCATCATTGAAATTTAAACCATGTTTTTCCAATTGCTTAAACAAATTGCACGTCCCTAAAAGTACTCAGAAATCGTCGAGCTGAATCGAATCACATCAAAAATAACACAGACCCACAAAGAAAAAAGTTCTGCACCAGAGACAGGGGTATATATATTTTGTGTATTTTTTTATACTGAATGTGAATCCGCACCCCACAAACCGATTTACCAGGTAATTTTTTAGTAAAACGCAAAAACATTCCCTAAAATAGAGTGCGAAATAGTGAGGATAAGGTAAAGCGTTATAATCAAGTGTAACAATTTGTAAGTACTTTAAGAACACATATTAAAATAAAATTTTGAGCACTAGAAAGAAATATATGCAAATTAAATCAACCAACCCCTACGAGGGAGTTAATTCCACCCCTAAGGTCAAATAACGAATGTTATGCAAAATATAATGTGAAAAACTATTGCCTTGTAACTTGTAATTCCAAATATATAAATGTAGGTTAGAGGTGGAATTAGCCCCCTCGTAGGTATTGGTGTGGATCTTTCTAATGTTCAAAATTCTGTTTTATAATGTTTTCTCAAAGTATTTACAAATTGTTGCATTTCATTAAAAAGCTTTACCATATCCTCACTATTTCACTCTATTTTAGGGGATGTTTTTGAGCCTTAGTAAAAAAAAACCGCTACCTGAGGAATCACTACTACCACATCCAGATTTTCCATCCAAGTCTCTTTAAAGGAAATATCTTGACTGTAATTGCACTCTAGTATGTGGAAATAATTGATTGTAGAATTTTCACAAGCTAACCATTATACTCTTCACCGATTTAATGCACTTTTTATATAATTGTTGCACATTCTATAGGAAATTTCGCAGTTTTTTTTGTAGACATTCTTTTGCTTAATTACAAAACATAAAAAAACACTTTTTTAATTAAAAAAAAACAATCCTTTTATTTATTTTTGTTCAAAAATAATAGGGTTCCTCCTCTAGATAACAAATTTCAATGCAATCAAACTTTTCGTTCTTAAATTATCGTGCATACAAGAAATACAGTGATATGAAAATTTCTCTACGAGCAATATTACTGGTTTTAGAAATGTGCCGATCGAATGCAATGTACTCTTCGTTTTGTATTTGTGAAGAGTATAATAATACTTGAGGCAGATGTCATAAAATAATTTGAGGCGTTGGTTCTTAGCATATATGCCAAACATGAAGTTTTTGAATTCTTATTAGTTTGCTCTACTCATTTTCCCCAGATACAGCCCGCCCGCTCCTCACCCCTTTAACGGAATCGTCTCAATTATATGCCAATATAATACATAGTATATCAAATTGAAATTTGGTCTACGTATATATTATAATGGAACTTAAATGTGAATGTCTCAGTTTAATTTTATCAACGCCTTAAATAATGGAGTGGAGGTAGTGGGGGGGTGGGTCTGAAAAATAACAAAGAAATCTGAGACCCTGCCTCCTAATATATACACCAAATCTCAAATTTATGTACTCTTACCAGCTTGCTTTGCTCATGTTCGTCTATTTACCTCTACTTACCCTCCACCCCTTCAACGGAATCATCTCAAAATATAATTTAGTTCCAGATGTCGTTATAATATATACGTGTATCAAATTTCACGTGAATATCTCAATTCAATTTTTTCAGCACCTTTATTAATGGAGTGAGGATGGCGAAGGGGTTGAAAATTGTTATAAAAAAATATGAGGTTTTGGATTCTAGTATTTACATTAAATCCAAGTTTCTCTACTATTACCAGCTTGTTTTATTTTAATCCCCAACCTTTCAACGATACAATTTCAAAATTTAATCTAGTTCCAGATGTCGTTATAATATATATGTGTACCACATTTCAAGTGAATATCTCAATTTTATTTTATCAATTGCTTTAATAATGGACTGGGGGTGGTTGGGGATGCAGAATATTATGAAAAAAATAAGGCCTAGGCTTCTAGCATATACATCGAATCTCAAGTTTCTGTACTCTTACCAGCTTGCTTTATTCATTTTCCGTTATTTACCCTATTTACTCCACCGGATATGTTCCAAATCTCGATATAATACACATGTGCATAAAATTTCAAGTCAATAATGGCCATTTTCTAGAAAGAGACATCCAATAGGGAAATATTCATTTTTTTGGTCATAACTTTTTTTTCTTAGTACGTATATTTAAAAAACTATGAGTACCTAAGTAGAACCATAACAAGACTATTACTATAAATTTTCACTCAAGAATTTCAATGGTTTGCAAAATAGCTAGATTTAAATTTAAAAATTATGTTAAACTTCCTATTTCGTAGTTTTGAATCTAGCTATTTTGCAAACCACTGAAATTATTGAGTGAAAATTCATGGTATGAGTCTTGTTATGGTTGTACTTAGGTAGTCTTATAGTTTTAAATATAGGTACTAAGAAAAAGAACATGGGCAAAAATAATAAATATTTCGGATGTCTCTTTCTAGGGAATGGCCACGTTAAACCGTTCCAGAGAAAACGTGCGGACAAAAAAGTTACAGATAGGCAGACCGACCGACCGACAGACAGGCAGAAAATTTTTTTTCGCTCAAATTTAAAATCTGGACGTTTCATAACATTCTGAACCTAAACCGAAATCTATGTATTTCTGGTACAGAACTTTCTTTTTTTGTGGGGCTGTGTAATTATTATCTTCGAGATCTAGGAAATTAATGCAAGTGAGAAATCTCTAATTGCACTGGTTTATGAGGTCATACGCATCGCACTTATTAGGTAAAACAACTTGCACTTTTGATTTTACCAACGATTTTTATTTGTACATTTACCTTACTACATATAGTCACCTCTACGTTTCAAATTTGGGAAAATCCAGTTTATAACATTATTATTAATGCTAATTATTGTTCTGACTGTTTGTTTTGTTATTTTATTTTTTATAAGTTACATTGTATCTTTCATACCTTGTCCTCTATAATTGGTATACATAAATAAAACCATTACCTATTATTATTTAGGACAATTAGAATAATTGTGTTGTTCGTGAAATTGAAAAGTAATGGTAAAGTTGTGTATTGTCTGATTGCTATGTATTTATAGTTTTTTTTATTTGCTCGTTTGATAAATCATTATTTATCACATGAGAAATAATTAAAAAAATAAATATTAAGGATTTACAAGGCACTATGTTTTTGATCACACGTAGAAGTCAAGTATCCTTTATTAGTTGAGGATTTATTTAAAAGATGTGTAACCTGGTTTCAACATTGAAACACATTATTTATAGGATTTTGCAAACAGCAGAAAAAATAGCTAAGAAAAACTATGTATAAAAATATCAATGAAATATTTGCATTCTTTCGATAACTTGAATTCTGGTTATGCTAGCAAATTAAAATCCTAAAATGAATTTGTCTAATTTCTTATTTGACAATTCTCATTCTAACACTAGCATCCGCACAGTCCCCTACGGCCATGCAGATTAAACTAGTATCTTCATAACCCCCTACGATCATGAAGATTCAGTTAAAAATGAGAACAACGACCTAAAATGAATTTAATTATCTACCTTGGCTCCAATACTAGTTAGCTATTAGATACGTGAAGATCTGTTGTTTTTATCAGTTAATGTCAAATATAATTATTTCACACTTATTCATAGAAATTGTCTTGGTATTGCATGAAACATCTTTATGATGAGCTCCAGAATAAGGGCGATAAATGTTTCAAAGGCTAAGCATTTCCAAGAAACAGAATGATAGATTTCATGAAAATGTAATCCATTAGAACGAAACATTTTTGAAGACAAGGTAGATAATTAAATTTATTTTAGGCCTTTGTTCTCATTCTTAACTGGATCTTCATGATCGTAGGGGGTTATGTAAGATACTAGTTTAATCTGCATGGCCGTAGGGGACTGTGGGGATGTTAGTGTTAGAATGAGAATTGTCAAATAAGAAATCAGACAAATTCATTTTAGGATTTTAATTTGCTAGCATAACCAGAATTCAGGTTATCGAAAGAATGCAAATATTTCATTGATATTTTTACACATAGTTTTTATTTTAGTTATAGATAGTTATTTTTTCTGCTGTTTGCAAAATCCTATAAAGAATATGTTTCAATAAAATTATAAGCAAACAAATAATAATTCAATTTTAAACATGGTTTCAACATGTTTAGCGATGTTAAAATTGAAAACTCTTTTTAGTGATCCCTCTAATTGTGAAAATGATCCATTTTCTATTACTTTGTTGTTAGTACTCTGACAGAATTACACAAATTCTAGCAGGTGAGTTTTTACATGAAAACAATGTAGTTCGGTATGTGGACACCTCGATTACCGGATCATAATCCTATTAATTGCGATATTCGAACACTACATTATAAATCACGCCTATTTTTTTCAGTAAAGGCTGTTCGCCAGATGCATAAACTCGTTATTGGGGTTGAGTATCAAGCGCAAGAAATTTTGGTTCGGCCTGAAACTATGTAGGACTCTTAAAGCGGTAAAAAAAATACATCCAATAATATGAAAAATACATATATTACCTAAACCCCATAAAAATGTATATTTTTTTAAATAAAATTAACTTTCTTCTTTTTAGACGATAAAATCCGTTGTTATGAATGTAATTATTATTTTTAACTCATTATCTCTGTAATTAAGGGTTGAATGTGTCCTAGACTACTAATAATTGTTATTTCTTTTTTTGAGATAAACAATAAATTATTTTACATGTTTTTGGTTTAGTTATTTATTCAGTTTTCCCAAAGGGTTATCAAAAATTCGATTTTGAAATTAGGTCTTAGGCAATTTTGAATTCAATTTCAAGTCCTAAACTAGGCCAACTGTATTCATTTTAAAATACAAAATATACAACTGTTGGGGTAACAAATTTATGAGGTATAGTATTTTACTTCATATGCAGATATGAATAATTATTTATTATCGCACTTTACATATATTTGCATAATATGTAAAATGAAATTTGATTTCAACATTAACATTTATTAATTAGCTAATATTAGAACATCGATGAAACCTCCCAAGGTATCGTAGTCACTAATTTGTTTGTAAACAAGATTAGGAAATGTTACACTGCAGGTAAATGACTCGTAGGTATTGAATAATTACGTATCTATTACGAAATTAAAACGATTAGATTTCCATATAACTGCCTTACTTTTATATAAAAATAGTGAATCAAGTATGAATGAAGAGTAAAATATATTAATTTCTTTATATATTTTGAAGAATGAGGCTAGATGTTGATAGGAAATTTCAAACTGTAGTAATAATTATTATTTAACATCTTAGCATGAAACACTACAGCACAAATTTTGAAAGTCTGCGTAAGACTTGTCCTCTATTATCTATGGTTTGAAGATATACTATTAGAAGAATTATAACTCTGCAGTGTTATTATAACTAATCATATTCTCTATAAAAAGTGATTTAAAAGTGGGAATGGTACGTTTTTACACACTGTATTCTTAATTATGTGTCATGAAAGAATTTAAGTGTGCCGAAATCAATCTGCGCTAGCATCTATATTATGAATTATATGCAAAAAAATGGCAAATGCAATTTTAATAAATATGACATAAAAATGTTTTGAAAATTGAGAACCGTAATATTGGCATACAGAATTCAACATATGAATTGCTTATAGTAGACATTTGACAATGAGACTAAAGAAAATTACTTCATGACACTTTGAAGAACAAACAGCATTTCTTAATCACGTCTATTTTTCGCCATGACACTATTTATGGAGATATTTATTATTTGTCCAAACATGGGCTTACATACTGCGCTTATATTAAAATTTTATGTCTGGTTAAAAACTCACTTTTTAGTTCAGTTCCATCAGGAGTGCAGTTTCCTCTATCCAAAACACAATCTATATAATTTTTCATAAGCCTGTCACTTTTAATAATTTGATCCAAATCAATGTTGTCATATTTCGTGGTATACTTTTGACTTGCTGCTACGGCAACGAGGGCCACAAAAACGGCTAAGAGAAATGTTCTCATTTTTTAGGTTTTTTTGGAAATGCTGTCTTACGGTGTCTAAAAATTTAATGCTTATCGAGTCGCTTTTTCCATATTTATAACATATGATTAGAGGGGGGACAGAGTTAAATGGAATTATTTCCAACTCGCACAGTAGCGCTGCATTTCTATAATTTGAGGGGGTCACAACCAACTGTCATCAAGTACTTTCAAGGAGTAATTAGAAATTATTATTTCTTATTTTTGTTTTTTTGTAAAACAGAACGGCATTGATTAAATCTTACACTATGTAAACGGCTTACTAGCAAAATATTGAACTTTGATGATGCATTATAAATATAAATCTACTATTTGTATGTTTTCATTTTGCAAACAGAACAAAATTTATATACCAATTACAAGGTGGGCACCTATAATTAGATGAAAATTGACAGAAATTTATACAAAACCTATGGACTTAAGGAGTGACACTTGGTTAGTGTGGGACAAGAGGAGATCTCCTATGCTGTCCATGCATTTTCAATCATTGCGCCAACAAAAGTATATAGTGACACTACATTTCTAAAATAATAATATATTTTTCTCTCACATGAAAAATAATGAAATAAATAAATAATATTAGGGATTTACAAGGCACTTATGTTTTGGATAATATAGGGTGTAATTAGTTTCATGTCATAAAAAAAACGGTGGTAGGGAACGACAAGACAAACAAAAAAACCTTATATAACATAGGGTCTAAAGCTCATAGTTTTGGAGAGAAAAAAAAATAAACAAAAATTTCGCAAATTTTCAATACAATTTTTTGAGAACTGCTGGAATATTGAGGTAGGTTTAGATCTAGATCTGATCTGAGGAAAACTGTAACTCTCCCTTGTGCAATATTTTAGTTACTGTGGGTATTTCGTTATGCACGTCCAGTCCGCCGCACAGTGGGGCCAAGATAAGTAATTCTTGGAAAAAACTCCAAATAAAAAAATAATAAGAGACCAGCATAAATGCCTCAATTCGAAAGTTAAATGCCTACTAAGTACTATACTGTAGTAGGTAGAACAGAAAACACGAATGTATTCTTATCATGGCAGTCGAAATTTGTCCTTCCTCGCGACTAACAGAGCTTATTGTGATTTAGCTGAGATAAGACACGTGTTCTTTTTGAAATCTTATTTTAGTGTTTACAAATATTTTACCGTTTTTAACATGGCGTCATTACCTACAGGTAAGTTAATCATTTTATAATTATAGTTGTTAAATTATGTTAAGTAATAATGTTTAATCTTGATTAACAAAAACAGTTTAAAAATTCTTAAGAATCTATGTTAACATTTTTTGTTGGTAGAGTTTTAGTTGATATTATAGAATATCATGTCTGTAATTTTGAATTTATTTGCTCATTAATAGGTTGATCTTGCCGGAAAATAAAGAAAATCATGGGCATATTTGCGCCATTTTGTTTTATAAGTTTCTAAATAAATTAAAGTTAAAATCGAAAAATCACCCTCTTTCTTATACTTAATATATTTAATTTATTTTTACTGCAGGATCTGGTTCTATGGGTATATATTTAACTAGACAAACATTATTTAATAAGATGAGACAATCTGGGTACGTTAAATTAGAAGATCAAGTGCCTAAAATGAAGAAATTTGTCGATGAACGTACAAAGTGTCCAATGGAGGAATGCTATGTTTTGGACCTGTTGATGCCGCCAAATGTTAGTATTACTTCGAATGTTTCGACTGTTTCTACCATTATCAGTACTGACGATTCCGAAAGTTGAGGAACCTCGTTAGAAAATGAATAATTAGATATATTTTTATTAAATTTTACTAAATTATAAATGTATTTTATTTTTATTACACTGATAGAATATATTCATATGTTTGGCCCTAGCTCTTTTATTTTATTTTTTTTTAAATGTATTTACGTTAGGTACATCCCCCGGATAAGAACCAACGCTAACGTATGTCATCAAAATGAGTTTCATTTAATTTGCAAGTCAAATTCTATATAAATCCCAAATTTTCCGATTATTACAGTTATTTTGATTTCAACCCCCAAAAACTACCTTTCCTTATAAAAGAGATTTTTTTCACTATTTTTTCATTAATTCAGAGGTCGAATTCTATAAATTCCTGAAGTTTCAAAATATTACTGAGTTGTTTCGATTTCTACCCCCTGAAAACCACCCCAACTTAAGTCTTATTTTTTAAATTAATTTTCCTGTACTCACGAGGCTATTTTGGGCCGACTTCAGAATTTTCTGAATTTTTTCCAAAAAATGTTGCTTTCGGCCCCACTGTGCGCCGTTCGTTGTTTTTGTTATTTTTGAATTTCGCGTCATTGTGTATTTATAGTTAAGATTTATTTTATTGACTTACCGTTCAAGTTGTCAAATTCTTGATTACATACAGACACAACTTACTTGTTCGTTCTTTTTGTATTTCTTTTTGGCTTTTGAACCAAGTTTTTATTTTATTTTTCTTTATTGACAACGTTAGTTGATAGTTTAGTGTTTAGTGTTGAACGAAGTGCGTATATCCTTAATTCGACGTACCGAACTGTGTATTATTAAATTGCAGCTGGCTGTATAGCTATAAGCCTTTATGCAAAAAAAACTGTATTGTGCAGATGCAGAGATTTTGAATCATTTAGGTAGGTAGTAAGCTTTTAACCCAGGACACTCATTTATGTTACAAATGTTAATAAACCACATTTAAATTTTCTAAATTATAAACAATCCAATATTTTGTTCCAAATTAAAAAACACACATGTAAAGAAATGCTCTGCTTAAACCTCTATGGCCATTATTTGCTTGCAATTGTGCACGAAGAGAGAACGAATTATTTAGCTCTTTATACTTGTCTCAGTTCGGTTGAGGCGGTCCATCAAAGGCGGTCGATGATCCTTTGACACCGCGTGTACCGGCGAGCACTTTTTATGACAATTTAAAAGTTGTACAATTGGGAACTAGAAGTCCATTGCCAAGAAAAGCAGTGGTTCTCAATAGTTGTCTATCATAATATTAAATAAATTGACCTAGATCAGTTTTTTTCAAAGTGCCCCTAGAGGGAAAGTCATAAAGGTTTTTTGTTTGTCTAGTCGGTCCCCATTACCAGTTTTTTTAATGACATGAAACTGATTACACCCTGTATATAGAAGTCAAGAATCCTTTATTAGTTGAGGTTTTATTTAAAAGATGTGTAACCTGGTTTCAAAATGTTTAGCGATGTTGAAATTGAAAATTCTTTTTAGTGGTACCTATAATTATGAAAATCCTATAAATATGAAAGTGATTTAGGAGAATTCGGTCTTTGTTAAAGCATTCACAGTTATATTTAACCTTATTTTGAAAACCTCATGTTTTCCGGAGATTTGGAAATTATCTCGCGTTTGTCCAGCCTACAAAAAAGGGGATATACACGACCTTACTAATTATAGACCAATCACGTTAGTTTGCAATTCTGGTAAAATTTTTGAGTTTTAGCTGCATTCTGCAATGTACGGCCATGTATCAGAGTTGCTGTCTAGTGATCAACACTGTTTTATGAAAGGGCGATCTACGGTTACGAATCTTGCATGTAAGACTCAGTTTATTTGTGAAAAACTTGATCAACAGAGTCAAGCTGATATTATGTATACCGTCTTCTCAAAGGCATTTGACATATTGGACCACGGTATCTTGCTGAAGAAATTATATTTGCTAGGTCTGTCTACAGGCTTAATGAAGTTGTTTGCCAATTATCTACACGATAGATATGTTTGTTCAGTACCATATTTTTAAGTCTGTCAAATTCCATCAGGGGTCTGGGGTTCCGCAGGGATCGATACTTGGGCCGCGTTTCTTTGATATTTTTATAAATGACATAACGTCTGGTCTGAATGTGCATTGTTTGATGTATGCGGATAACTGGAAATTAAATACCGAAATAACATCTTTTGTAGACTGTGAGCGTCTTCAAGGTGCCTTGAATTTGATTAAATCTTGGTGTAGGAGTAATAGACTACCATTAAATGCGGCAAAATGCAATGGTATGACTTTCTCCAGAAAATCTAGTCTTGAAATCTTTGCATGTAAATTGTGTGATTCACTTTTACAGCGACCTAATACAATCAAGGATCTTGGGGTCACTTTTAACAAAAGACTAACCTTTACCAATCACATTGAGACCACCGCGTCAGCTGCGTTTAAAAGATTAGGTTCTGTTATACGTAACCTTAAAGGCTTCCCTGATATACATACAATTCGCGTACTGTATGTGTATCGTGTAAGATCTCGCTTGGAATATGCATCAATAATCTGGAGTCCTATCTATAATATACACATGACATCCTTAGAACAAATTCACAGACGTTTCTTAAAGTCAGCTATATATACCCTGGATGGTGAGTATCCACCCAGAGGTATTTCTCAGGAAACATTGTTAAGTCGTTTCAAGCTGACTAGTCTTGAGACTAGAAGGTGTATACAGCCAGTTGTATTGTATTCAGTATTGCCAGAGCGGCCGAGTGGGTCACTGCAAATGGTGTGATTATTCTCTGTTGCAAAGTTATGGATTTTCTCATCAAATATGTTTCATTGGACTTCCTAACGTATGGTAAACTGATGGATGCAAGACATCTCTGGACTGTTCGATTGTGCGCAGCTTTATTGTGAATACCGTCAGTAGGTTATCGTTTTCAGAAGATACAGTGTACTAAGATATGTACCGTTGGAATACTATCGAAACTATAAATGGCACTGTAAGTCATTTTAGAAGACAAACCACACTACCTTAGATTTAGTGAACATGATGCGCTCAGTGTAATATTCCGTGGAATGAAGTGAACAATCCGCTTTTTAGAGAATTATTACAAAATTGCATTCATGAGAAATATGAAAACGCCAACGTTTCAATGGAATGGTCGATAAGGATAAACAATTGCACCGTTGTATGCGAGTATTACAAAAGACATGTTCTCAAAACTTTATGACAAGTACAGCCAAATGACTAGTATTAGGGGTGATGAGGTAGTTCATGTATTGCTTGGTGGCATAGAGGAAAGTATTGCGATGCAGGCACATTAGGTAGCATAAACATAACTCTTACACAATAGCTGCCCTCGTGACAACTACTCTAAATGAGCTACGGAGCAAGAATCACGAAGCAAATAAGGAAAACGTGTTGCTGCTTACATTTCATGCAGTCTCGTACATGAAAGCACCTGGGAGGCTTTTCAAACCAACCTTTTTTAACATGGTATAGTTGATGTGGAAGACACATGAACTTCACAGCTATTGAGACCATTGGAGAATGTTATTCTGATGTCGACACGCTCATCACTCATCAAGTGTAAAGAAAGTGTCTAAAAGCACCGCGACGACACTACCTCTAGAGTATGTTTTGATGCGGTGGGGCATTTAGAAAAGGTTTCCTTCTACTGCTATACATTTTGAGAAAAAAGTGCTACAGTTGCTGTTTCGAATGATTAGCAAGAAAATCATTGGCCTACAGCGTGGTGCGCTGGATTGATTACAGTTAGTACTACCATGAAGGACCTAATATTAGTTGACCGCTAGACTCCTTCAGCGTGCTGTGCTGGAATCTTTTGCGTCAGCTAGTTATTTATCCGACGCCGTAGCAGAAAGGCATCCAACGCATGCTATCGACGCTATACGTTAAATCACCGTTACGTTGTCACCGTTATACTCTAGTCCGCTTCAAAACCATTTATGAAATGACTAACGACCGTAAAAGACACGGAAACTTGTAAATTATGTCACACTGCCCTTTATCTACATTTTGATGAAAAATAAACCGATTGTTTGTATTTGGACTACGTTAATTGCTAACTGAACACTGGAATAACATCTCCAAACCAGCTACCGAAGCAAAACACGTTACAACATTTAGAATAACTCTTCTTCATTAACTTTTATTATTGTGTCACCACAACTATTCATTTGTGGTGACACAATAAGGTGTATTGCGTACGTTCCTCCAAGTCTTGGCGTCATCATATTGACCAGGTTTTGGTACACGAAGTTCGTACAAAGTAAAAGCGTTCTTACAAACCCGTCTGAGTCCACCCCTCATAATTGTGAAATCGCGCGCCGAGATACGGACTTTGCTTATAAGTCACCAAACAATCGAATGTCAGTCTTGTACCTGAGGAAAGAAGAAAAACTATAGGAAAAATTACTGCGCTGATCAGCATATCATTTTCCTACGGTTTCTCCAATTTCGAATATACGTAAATAGCTAATGGGGCATGTATATGAATCAATTCGAGTGTATTTCTATAAACCAACTTCCGGACACTTTAGCCTGTTCCTCAAACAGGTGCTTTTGCTAGTACTCTTTCATTTAAAAAATGCAAAAATAACATTTTCTCTTATTGATACATTGGGTACCTAATAAATGAATATTGGAAGAGAGTATTAGGATCACTGAAATGTAATTTTAAACGCATGTTAAAAATATAGCAAAAATATTTTTGTAATATCCCACCGGCCCCCTTAGCTCGACGCACATGTCCCGCGGGGTGCTCACAAACATCAAAAACCTGTCTTCTCGCACCTTGGCATTGGTCAACCGCGTTGTCATCAAGTAATTTTCACTCTACTATAATTATGCAAATAATTAGCGAGTATAATTTTATTTGAAAAAAAGTGAGTCAACCGCATATTAGAACGGAAAAAAGTTTTTAATGAGTACTAATTTTTGAGTTTTTTCCATTTTTTTAAATTCAACTTTATAAATGGTGTTAAAACGTTTGGAATCATGTTGTCCTCGGTTATCTAATCATATGTGCTATTTGGATGCTTGGGGCCTAATTATTTTTTATATAAATATGCTTGCTGTTTTTATTATCAATTGGATAAACACATCATAATATCAAACGTAGTTAAAGAAACTGCCATAAATATATTCATATTAAAGTAAAAATGTCGATTCTTTTAGTTATACGTCAATCAACAAACATAAAGGTAATTCCAAGAAATGTTATTTACGTTGGTGAATTTCGAATTAAAATGGGTGACTCGAAAATGTTAATTCATTTGACGATAATCTAGATGTAAACATTATAATATTCTTTATTGGTTTATAGAAATTTTTATATCATTGTTGTACATGTACACTAGGGTGGGTACGAACACAAGTTTTTTTTCTCACGAAATAAGAAAACATTCCTTCCAAAGAGGAAAATCGATTCCTCATGCATTTCTTAAGGGGAAAAGTCGACTTCTTGTATATTTGTGATGGAACTGTGAAAATTTAGAGGTAAAAATTGCACGCAAGTGTTTAAAATTGTTTAATAAATTATAATTTATTTAAACAACTATTTTTATAAAAATTTACAAAATGTTCCACTTTTTCAATTCAAGTTGGTTATTATACTCTTCGCAAATACAAAACGAAGAGTATATTGCATTCGATCGGCACATTTCTAAAACCCGTAATATCGCTCATAGAGAAAAAAATTTCATATCGAACTTTGAACAACTTTCAAAATGTTCGTCTGTCACGTTTCTTGTAAGCATGATAATTGAAGAACGAAAGGTCGGATTGTAGTGAAATTTGGTCAGTTAGTGTTAGCTAGAGGAAGAACCCTAGTGCATTTGAACAAAAATTGTTAATTACTTAAACGCTTTAAATTTATATACAGTGTGTCTCACTTAAGAGAGTAACAGAGAAATAATTCTTTTGTTTTTTTTGTCCAATTTGAATCAACCTGACTTTAAAAGATTCAGGTCACCAAGGTCTAATTAAGACCACAAAATCACTTTCCATCTTTAAATGTATGAAAAAAAATCAAAAAATCATAGTAGACCTTTTTAATAAAAATAATTTGTTAACAAAACTTGTTCGAAGTCATTTAAAAACCCTGAAGTTTAGTTAAAGATGCTCTATATTTTTCAAATATGAGTAGAGTAGAAGAAAAGTTCAAGAAATGACAACTCTCTGGTTTTATTTTGAAAAAACTGTAGTAAACAATAACAGACTGTTGAAATAATTATCAATTTTTAAAACTGAATTATTTATTATTTATTTGCTTATAGTAATGAAACATATTCTTTATAGGATTTTGCAAACAGCGGAAGAAAACTATCTATGAGAACTTAAAGAAAAGCTATATGTACAAATATTAGTGAAATCTTTGCATTCTTTCGATAATCTGACTTCTGGTTATGATAGCAAATCAAAATTCTAATATAAATTTGTCCAATTTCTTATTTGACATTCTCATTATAACACTGGCATCCAACCAATGAGTGGCTTTGTGCCTTTCTGATGAGCTCAGGATAAGGGCGAAAAACGTTTCAAAGGCTAAGCATTTCCAAGAAACTCAATGAGTGATTTTATGAAAATGTAATCCATTAGAATGAAAAAATTTTTAAGACAAGGTAGGTAAATGAATAAATTCATTTTAGACCTTTGTTCTCATTTTTAACTGAATCTTCATACCGTAGGGGGTCATGTAGATACTAGTTAAATCTGCTTAGGCGTAGGGGACTATGTTGGATGCTAGTGTTATAACGAGAATGTCAAATTAGAAATTGGATAAATTTATTTTAGAATTTTGATTTGCTAGTATAACCAGAAGTCAGGTTATCGAAAGAATGCAAAGATTTCATTAACATTTTTAGATACAGTCTTTCTTTTAGTTCTCATAGATAGTTTTCTTCTAGTGTTTGTAGAATCCTATAAAGAATATGTTTCATAATTATTAATTGTTCAGAAAATATTTCGAGCCATCATATGTAAGTACAGGTTGCAGAAAATTGAGAAGTTAAAAGAAACTACGACCCCTTGGCTTTATCCTGAAAAAAAGGTAATGTGCAACAATAAAATGTTTGAAAAATTATCGATTGTTGGAAACTGCTCTGGATTTTCTAAATATGAGTTGAGAGTCCAAGACAAGTTTGATAGTTTTAAAAAACTGTAACATTGTCTGTACCTTTATCCTAAAAACCTGTTTTCAAACAATAATAAATTGTTTATACAATTTGCGGTTCCCTTAGCAAATTCTTAATAAACAAAATTAAACAAGCTGACCATTATACTCTTCGCCGATTTACTGCTCTTTTTATGTAATGTAACATGCGGAATGCTCAATAGCATCCTTTGTTACACTGTTAATATTTATTAGAAAAATTATAAATTATCGGAAATATTATTCCCACAAACTCTACTACTAATAGAGTGCACTTACTCCTTAGATTTCAACTAAATAAAGCCGGGTGAAACTCTTTCTCGTTGAACCATTGAACTAATTAGACGTATTTATAATTTTGTTTAACCTATAATGGGGATGCTAGAATTTGAAAAACCTCGTCATGATCACATGAGGTAAGGTTTTAATTATTATACCGGTAAATACCGTCTAACATTTGAAATATTGTTTTAGGTTTTTCTCATAATTATAAGTTTTTCTTATATTTTTTTCTGATAAATAAGGAACTAATTTCTTAATAATCAAACTTATTCACGTCTAATGATTTTAACATAGAGTATTTCAACGTTACGTTAATTGCTTAGAGCAAGATTTGAGATTATGTGCATTCAAATTGCGATACCTACAACGTTTTCCACTAGGCAAGCAATATTTACATGAAGTCAACTTTTCTATACTACATTTTGAATTGGGATATTCGAAAACATTCTGAACGATGAGATTTTCTTCATTTTGTCTTGGCGACAAATCCTGTACGAACGTTTCTACGATTTCATAACCTCAAAATGGGATTAAGGCAGCCACATGTGAAACATAACTTTTAAATCCATAATCATCGGAGAACAGGATCATATTTAGGAATTTCCTTAATCAGGATAACAAAATAAAAGATAAGTACTTTTGATTGCTACATGTAAAAGGGATTATTTTCACATGATTGCGGTTTTGGGTCATACAAGCCAAGTGTCTAAATTTTAAATATGAGATTCAAGCTAAATCTATTATAATTTTTTGTTAGATTATATTTTAAATACGCGGTAATAATTAATCCGTTGTCGTACATTAATTCATAGTTACTTATATTTTAAATTCATTGTCGCACATATTTCATCGTAGTATTAATTTCGTGGTTAATTTTATCGTGATTCCTTACTGTAAATATTCTATCGTAGTATTGTAATGCACTTCTGTTGGTAACATAGTAAGTCGTGGTTCTTTTTTATGGTAACGAGAGTGTCCAAAGTTTATTAGTTTTGAGATATTTTTACGAGACTTATCTTTTGTAATATAGTTATTTTGTCTCTCGTAAAGGATCTCAAGTTTATCTAATTTTGTTGTAATATATATTGAGGTAAAGTTACGAGACGTATCTTTTGTAATATATTTTTGGCTCTCGTACACGCCACAAATTTATCTTGCTGTTGAGCAAATTGTAATATAGTGTATCTTGTAATATAGTATATTTTGTAATATAGTTTCTTTTGTATATATTTCTGTTTGGTACTTTGCTATACAGTATCGTTGATGCTGTGATAGTTCATTTTTGTAATATAATATTTTTGTAATATAGTACTATTATATATATGTAACTTTTGTCTTTTGTTTATCTTTATCTTTAATTTTCCTTGATTATACTAAGTAATCAATGGCGCCCAAGCCTTGAACTCAACGCCCTTTTGCTCTCCGTATCTTTACTGTGCTAGCCAGGTGAAACTAGTGACGCTAACCACCTCGCTCGTAGGGTGGCCCACACTTGAACAACTTGGGCAAACGTAAGACCTTTTCATTTACAGCGCCACAGTAATTGTTGCACATTCTATAGGATACTCTCCGCAGTTTTTTCTTTGTAAATAATGTTAGTTTTAGGCATTTTTAGTTTAATTAGAAGACATGAAAAAAAAATTTTTATTTAAAAAATTAATAACCTTTATTTATATATTTATTTATTTATCGATTTTGTTAGGAAACAATTGGGTTCTTTTTCTAACTAACATTAACTTACTGTCAACATTTCAATACAAACGGACTTTTCGTTCGACTTTTCTTCTTATCGTGCTTACAAGAAACGTCACGGACGGACAGACAGACGGACGGACGGACATTTTGAAAGTTGTTCAGAATTCCATCACCAACACAGAGATTTGAAAATTTTTTTCTCTACGAGCAATATTGCCGGTTTTAGAAATGTGCCGATCGATTGCAATATACTCTTCGTTTTGTATTTCTATTTTGTAAGAGTATAATAACTAACTTGCAAAATTAAAAACATATAAACATTTTATAATTTTTTTGGAATTTCCAACAAATCTTGCGGCAAGATGAAGAAATTGAAACTTTCCTTTTACTTGTGTAAATTTGAGCCACTCTAATATTCTATAGCACACTTTTGCAGTTTTTTGAAAATGAGTAATTTTTTAGATGCATTTTTTATATTTTTAACTGACTGACATTACCCGGCCTTGTGTGGGGGCTAATCAGCACTTAATGTGGCTAAAAAACATTTACAAAATAATTATGAGATTTTTTTAAATAAAATAAATAGAAATTGCGGAAAGTAAAACAAATAAATTAAACTTTAATAAACAAAACAAATATTTTAAATAAGTTTATTCCTTCCACTAATTTTAAAGTTGCCTCAGAAATTGGAGAAAATTTTAAGGTTTTATAGTTTCGGAGGCACAGGTATTTGTATATCGAATTATGAATATACATGCAAATTTTCAACCAACGGTATGAAAATTTAAAGGTTTGTACTCAAAACAATAAATCAAAGTAAACTTACTACAATTATAAAATGTATTAATCTGTAGTTCATGAACCTAATAATGTATGGAAAATTTTATAGACTTACTGATTCATAATATAATTGCCATGAGCATTACATAATATTATGATACTACTCAGCCGAAGCATGAGCCGTTTTCTTAAATAGTATTAAGTTATAGAATGTACACTGAGATTTAAAGAAGAATTTGTAAACTGTTTAACATCACTGTTATGGACCAGCTGGTTATTCGACCTGCCAATTACATTAATGCATCTGTATCATTTCTATTTGCTCAATATACAATCATAATTTTCACTTTGTTGTAATTTATACTTGAATAATATGTTCTGAGTACCTAAGGGGTAGTATGAGTATCATTCTTTGCAAATCTCGAATGAAAAATCTTATTTCCGCCTATAGTCCTTCGAAGCTACCAGTTCTCCAGCACACATCGCAACATGTGTTAAACCTATTCTAACTTATTGCCAGTTAGTGTCGACTAATAATAAAGAACAGATGTCTGCGTGTTACCATCTCCTGTAATACATCACCCAATGTGCTTCATTCGCATTCATCTAAAGCTTTATGGTGGTCTATGAAGCAATATTCTCTTGCCCACTTGATAAGTTGTCAGCAATTCAGTGTTTGTTCTCTTATAGTAGAGTGCTCGCGTTGACAAAAGTCGCTTAGTTTTTGATCCCGTTGGCACTTTTAGAGTAAAATGTATGACTTTGCGCAATATGTGCTTATACCCTGTTGATTAGGAATCTACTTGTAAACAAATCTTCAGGAATATAAGGGCACAAATCAAAATTTTCTAACTAACCACGTTAGTCAATCATGAAGTATATTTTATCCAAAAAATCACTAAATTCTCTGTAGAATTAGTTACTATTTTTAAAATAAATAAAGAAACGAACTTTCACATAGGCTTATATGGTAGTAAAAATAAAAAACCCTCATTTTCTCCGTTCGACAAAGACTAAAAATTAATTATTTTTCGGTACGTTTCCATTCACACGACGATATCTCCTAAACTATTATATTCATCAAAAAAAAATAAAAAATTCTTTATAAAATATTTGCCATATTTTTCAGATTACAACGAATCTTAAATCAGAGTTTTTTAAATCTAATAACCATGATATTTAATAATGCGGCACACCTTCCTTAAAGATGTTCGCTCTCCCACTACTTTAAGACGGTTTCAACAACCTGCATTACCAGCACGCAATGGCCTATTGTTATATAGATTGATGCACCGTAACACTCGTGGTTTATACTATTTTAAAATTTGTATCTTGAAGATGATTACCATGGAATAAATATGAGTATATTTTTTGAGTAATACCCATTGTGTAATAGATTGATAAGTTCACTCTTTGCAAGATATTTTCAGCTGGTATGTGTTTTTTTAATAAAAATTTTTACCATGTAGGTAACTGACGTACCTAAATGCTTTTTAGAAGAAATTAAAGTGGAAAGTACTACAGATACCACAAGTTCTGAAAGTGAGATGGAGACAAAAATAAAATTTAATGTAAAATATATTCGTAAGAAATTATGCTTAATTTGTATGAAACCGGGCCCTATAATCAAGGGTTCTGTGAAATTGTTTGCAACATTTATTGATTGTTTAAAAATCTGTGAAAAAATAAATAACCAAAGAGAAGATGATTTATATCGCTGTCATTTCAAGAAACAAACACTTTTGACTGTTTGATTTGGCACCGAAATTGCTATTCTAGTTTTATTAGCAAAAGAAATACAGAACATTTAAGGAGCAAAATAGAGAAAGACAAAGAAATTGAAAAGAGTTCAGATAGATCGAATGCCTGTCCATCAACTTCTTCAGGTGTGCCCTTTCATAAAATTCATTTTTTAACAATAAATAAGTTTTCTCAATTAATGACCACGAACACAGAACGAAAAATAAGACTATTAGCCCACCAAAATCCCGCAATTTTCGAAAGAATTTGTGGTAACGATTTAAAGGCTATAGAAACTAATATCATGTTTCAATTAAGCAAACTTTAAATATTTTTTTACCGTTTTTCAACAAAAAATGTTCTGGTTTTCGCAAAGACAAAATTTTTAATGTTATTAATTTTTAAAATTTGAAAAATCGCATATTTCTCGTTTCCTTTTGTTATAAACAAAATTGATTTAAACAATTTCATGCCAGGTTACTGTCTGGTAATATGGATTCCCATCAACGATGGTGTCATGTGCCCATATTACCTGGTCTATCTAGCATTGCATCATGTGCATAACAAAGTCTAATTTCTTGTGAGTTATTGCTAAAAAGGGGTAATACTGACTGGTCAGGCTATAACTTTAATTAAATAAAAATCGCACTCATATAACAGGCAATAATTGTAATTTTAAATAATGATAGGCCACTTTTGAATTAGGTATATAGTGCAGTAAAATAAGACAAAAATGGGCTTAACTTCGGAATCCTTTGTAACTGGGCGGACTTTTTTTCATTCACTTCTAAATTGTATCCATAATATATTGTTACGTATTTCCACCTTTTAGGAAACACCCTGTATGGATCCGTGGGTTCTAAAATAATTTCAACAAGAGATAAGTGTGCCGCTGTAATAGTTATTAAACAAAATAGGCGTAATATTGCGGTCTTTCGCGAATAACTTTTAAAATTTAATTTTATCGGAAAAAAACTTAAGCCAATTGAAAGTACGGGGAATCTCACATCAAAAACATATATGAAGTTCTTTTACATGATAAAAATGTAGGCTCTAGATCTTTTTGTTTAACGCACGAAAGTGGAATGCAGCGACACGTAAGTAAGATATTGATTGCAGTGTCCATTATATGTCCTGTGAATTGCAACTGCCTATAGCTGCCATGTTTTCAGTTAAGGCATTTTGAATACGTGGATACAGGTGAAAAATATTAAATTTCAAATGTAATAATAATCACTACTTCAAAGTGAAATTTACTCTCAATATATAGCATCTCTAATGTATACCATCCTACAATTTTCAACCCCTAAATAAGTAAGCAGATGAAATTGGCAAACATTATAATACCTCCTCTTTTGCGTTTCTTTCAGAACCTAGCCCTAACCCAAGCGACTTAATTTATTCAAGATTTAAAGAGAAAATCTGAAAAAGAGAAATGTCAATAAAGAATTGTGACCAACGAGGATTTGTTGCGTATACTTTTTTGGTTCATTGGATCCTTTTATAAATATAGAAATGGAAATTTCAGCTGATTGTGAAGAGACACATACATCTCAAAGCCAAAGTAGTTCGAGTGACCCACAAAGTGACTGTTAATCATCGATTATATTTATTTTTAACATTGTAATAATTTGATTTTGTAAAATAATACATTACTAAAAAATTTTCTTTTTTGAGGTGAAATTCTATTAGTATCCTAATTTTCCACATTTTATCAATCTTCATATATGGAGCTGAAATTGTTGAGCCTGCGATATTACCAATCGTTGAACTCTCAGAAGAAGCTCGGGAGTCAAGGAATAAAGACCTTAAACAGTACAGGCAAAGCCACACTAGAAAATCATCTAGACAACTAACATTGCCTGTTAATTTTGTCCAACCCGTTCATCACAGGACTGAAAATTGCCCCAAAAGAGATCAACAACATTACCTTCCGAAGTATTAAGTCTAATAGGAATACCTGAAGTACCTAAACCTTCAGCGACTTCGATGATATAAACACCACAGGAAAGCACCTCCGAAACCAGCGGTGGACAGGACAGTAGTGATCATCATCATCGTACATCATCATAACAAATTTATTTAAATTAATAAAATACAAACATTGCCTCCCCGGATCGCGATCCGGAGATTCTGACCCCACTGTGGCAGACTTCAGAATGCCAAAACAAAGCTTCATACAAATTTACAGTTTATTTCCTCCGATTCCGAGATTTATCTCTTATTTTGCCTTATTCTACTGTAGTAAAATAGAAATCACCGAAGGACGTAAACATTATACAGGGTGGTAACGTTAAAAGAACAATTAGGAAAGGACAATAACATTTGGAATGTAGTTGTCACTCAGTAACGACAATTATTTTTTTGAGTAATCATTGTGTATATTTCTACTAAAAGTATATCTTTATCACAGTTGATAAAGATGTACTTTTATTAAAAATATATGGGATGATCACTCGAAACGACATAAGAGAATAATAATTGGAATGTAATTGTCACTATTACTACAAGGAAATCCTGATAACTTTTAGTTAAAAAAATATACAGGCTGGCCACCAGACAGAAAAAAGAAATAGTAAATAAAAGGTGCCAGATACGTAAGTTTTGCTTAAATATCTTTTTATATTTCCACTATAGTTGAATTATTACTTAGGATGACTACCCTGTATAGTGGGTGATTTCCTTGACAATTGTGTGACAACTATATTATTAACATTTGTCGAATTTTTTCACTATGTATTCTCTTTAGGGATATCACCCTCTATATAGAGAAAGTATACGCAGTTTCTTCGTTGACAGTAGCGGCAACTGCCTAGCCAGTTTTATTGTTCTCCCTGTGAAATAGTTTTTTAGACACAGCGACAGACAACAAGCCCGACTGACAGACAAACTAATCGAATTGAATTGTATTTTCGTCATCTACATAGTCTGAAATATGGAAATTCGAATAAATCAGGAATAATTTTTTCACATAAAACATACTCCTTACAGGATTTAGCAAACAGCAGAAAAAGTAATGAGAAATAAAAATAAAAACTATCTACAAAATTACTAATTTCTAACGTATGCGATCTATCTATAACATGCATCCTGGTTTTGCTAGTAATTAAAGATTCTAAAATGAATGTATCTATTTCATATTTGATAATTTTCATTTTAACACTAGTATCCATATAATCCCCTATAGTGCAGTAAAAAAAGATCAAGAAAATCGATGAGATATGCACAGGACCGGCCTTTGTTCCTCGAGCGTCCTGGTGTGCAATTTTGAAACACGCCCCATTTTCTGGTCAAGTCAGGTTAGAATAAAACCAAGAAACTGATCCCCTATTACAATTTTTGTAAGCGTCATGCGTCAATGCTGTTGGCTCCCTACTACGTACTCTTAGGGAACGGCTAGCGGTTCTGTATACAGTTCCTTCTTCTTATAATCATTCTCGCCCCCATTCTCTTTCCTAAAGGCCGGTACTGGAAATGTCTAGTTTTGTAATAGCAATATTATGATTTTATATCTTCTGGGGTAACACCAGGACTGTACAGTGTGTGTCCCAGGATAGATGTAACAAGAGGTGTAATGGACCAAAAATTTTGGAATTTTGTAATGGTATTTGGGGATTGAGTCCTGCTTGTTGTAAAACTAAAGTATACCAAAAATGACTTGATTTGGTATTCTACAGGGTGTTTTATAAGCAAAGTTGTAAAAATCACCACCAATAAGGTACCTTTATTTTTCAAAATATGAAAAAATTTCACGTTATTTAGAATGCAATTTTATACTTCTGTACCAAATTTCAGGAATATAAAATTATTTTTTTGAAACTTTCCATTTTTTCAATAAATTAGTATTTTATTTTGAACCATTCAATTAAAACTGCATAGAAATTATTTTTTGTGAATGTTTAAAGTTATGTAGAAGCTAAAAGTAGGCTATGAGAAAAGCAGTGGATACACATTTATCATTTATTATTGACATATCTGTCAAACGTAGTCAATATTATCCTTAATTTCTGTTTCAAATTAACGAACCAAACATAAAAAATTAAGTGAAAATGGTACTCACAATGCGTGAAAAAATTTATGTTGTGCAATGCTACGGAATTGGCGGTGAAAACTCGCTAAGAGAAGTGGTAAGCCAATTTAATTTGAAATTTTCAAACACTGCTTTGTCACGTACTCAGGCTATGAGAATAATTAAAAAGTTTCTGGCTACTGGTAGTGTTCTTAACATGAAAAGAAAAATAAAAGCATATGATGAAGACAATGTTGAGGCTATTATAGCTCATGCCTCTGTTATAGAAAATCCTAGGATGCCACTAAGAGAGAGGTCAGCTCTAATTAATATTAGCAGGTCTGAACTCCACAGAATTTACAAGGCAAAGAAAATTAGGGCATATAATTAAATGATCAAATGACTTACCTGTAAGGAAATTTGATCCAAATTATACGAGCAGTCCTGTCCGAAATTATTACACTTGTAGTACTGTCCTTGTGCCCGATCCGTACAACAGTTTAAAGTAAAATTTCAGTGGTACGCCACTGCCTCCATTCGTCACTTCCATACTTGCGCGCGGCACCAACTCACTATAGTTTAAAGTTCTAGATCGCCTAGGGCGGGAATTTCAGACAAAAACGTCTGCTGGGAGGGCATGTAATAATTTCGGACAGGACTGCTCGTATAATTTGGATCAAATTTCCTTACAGGTAAGTCATTTGATCATTTAATTATACTTCACAGTCCTGTCCTTCATTATTACACTTGTAGATGTTGAAAGGCCATTAGGCGATCTAGAAGATAGAGCTCTAGACAAACCACCATGCGATTAACTGAACACTTTATTAAAACTTTTATAAGGTACATATATAAAGTCATACTCAAATAATAATAATAACTATTCTTGTAACATTACAATAATTATTCATGTAATTTTTGTCTCTGCATTAACTTTTATATTTGAGCCTTCTAATACTCCTATAGCAAATGTATTTTTAGCAGTCACGATTGGCTTGTTGTAGAACACATTAAAAGTATTCGTTTTATTAGACCATCCAGCACTTTTGCGTATTTCTTCTATATCAACCCCTGCCCTAAATGCTGCCGAAGTGGCAGCATGCCTTGTGCTATGACTTTGGAATATTGTTGTGTCTACACCACTTTCCAAAAGTGTTGACTTGATCCATCTACTGATGGTTTGTGTGGTAGCTGTGTGATATGGCTTCCTATGCGTTAAAATCAAGCTCAACTCATCATTTTGTCTGTATTCACGTGTTTTATTGATATAAAATTGGATCGTTCTAGCAAGACATAACCCTGGATTGGAATAGAAAAAGGGTATTATTAATAAGGGTTGGACACCATTTTTTCTTGAAGTTTTTATTCTGTCCGGCACTCGAATTTCTAATCGATCGTCATACATCCGAATATTATTTATGGTAATTAGTGAGAAAGTCTGCACTCGGTGTGCAGAAATTAGTGCCAAAAGTGTTACCAGTTTTTTCGTTAATTGTTCCAAAGTTAGCTGCTCCAAGGGGTATTTAGATTCCAAATTCTTGAGTATGGGATGTGGATCCCAGGTACTGGAATATTTTGGTCTTGAGGGCTTAATATTGTAAACACCTTTCATAAATCTTTTAATCATGTCATCATCTTCTTTTTTAATAGTAAATATTAATTTAATAGCTGACTTATATGAATTTATCGTCGAGTATGATTTCTTGTTTTTGAATAATTGGTTTAAGAACTCAATAACATAGTTCAGGTTATATACATATGGATCTACTTTCCTGGAATAACAAAAATTCCACCAGCTATGTAGGCACATGTTATACTGTTTTCTGGTTCCTTGCGAAATGGAAGCAATCATAGGTTCCAGTCCTGCAGAGGGAAACCCTCTACGCTTAAACGATTCCCCGATAAATGTGCTGCTACCAGGGTAAGGTGCTGCCATAACTGGTGTGGTTCTCTGAAAGGAGACAAAATTAACTTTTTATTGGGTTTTAGTATGACTGGTTCTCTTATAATTAGTTTTTTGAAAATAGGATACCAAGGCTGTCCTGGCCACTTTGGAACAACTACTATTCCTTCGGCTTGATCACTGATTATTTTCCGTAAGACTTTTGTAACCATTGAAAAAGGAGGGAAAGCATAAAAGAAAAAAGGCGTCCAAGACACAGTAAAACTATCCACTTGAATCGACTGTGGATCTGGCTTCCAAGAAATGTATTTGTCACACTTTGCATTTCTTTGGGTTGCAAATAAGTCTATATTAGGTGTACCTAACTGCCTGCATATAATTTCAAAATATTGTTGCCCTAACTCGTATTCTGTTTCTATTGCTAACGATCTAGATTCCCTATCTGCTAGAACATTCTGTTTAGTATTGATGTAAGAGGCTACTAAATATAATTTTTTACTTTCACAATATTGCCAAATTTCCTTCGCCACTGAATTAAGTTTTTCAAATCTAGTTCCCCCCATTCGATTTATATATGCCACTGCAGTAGTATTATCTAGCCTAATCAGAATTTCACAGTTAGAAACTTCCTTTGTGAAACATTTTAAAGCATTTAGCGCGGCTTTTAACTCTAACACATTAATATGGTTTTGTCCCTCCTCAAGGGTCCAAAAACCGTGTGCGGTTTCACTTCCACAGTAAGCTCCCCAAGCAGTTAGCGAAGAGTCAGAGAAAATTTCCAAACTATACTCCTGATTTCTGATAATAGATTTACAAGTATCAATTTGTTGTAACCACCACAAAATATCTGGTATAACATACCCCGGTATCTGCATATTTCTTTCATAGTTACCTGACTTGTTTAAAGCCAACATTTTTGCCCTTTCCAGGGACTTGGTGTAAACCCAACCATATTCTACCGCTGGGCAAGCTGCCACTAACATGCCTATTACTTTTGCAAATTCTCTAATTTTACATTTGGTTTTTTGTAGAAGGACCTGTAATGATTTTGATATGTGTCTTTTCTTCTCACCAGGCAGAGCTATTATCATTTTTTCTGTGTTATACACAAACCCTAAGGACTTACAGATTTTATTTGGATTTAATTGACTTTTCTCAAAATTTATTAGAAACCCTAAAGATTGTAAAAGCAAAATGGCTTTATTTGTATGTTCTAAACCTGTTTCTCTAGAGTTGGAAATTATAAGCAGATCATCTAAGTATGACACACAAATTATACCTTGACCACGTAAGTTTGCCACCACAGGTTTGAGCAACTTAGTAAATGTAAATGGAGCTGTGCTTAACCCCATTGGCAAACAGTTAAATTCATACAGTTTGTTCTGAAATTTAAAACGAAGGTATTTCTTGAACCTTTTTTCTACTGGTAACATAAAGTCTGCATCTTTAAGATCAATCGATGTTAAAAAACAATTTTGGTATAATAACTTTATCACTGTTCTATAATCCTCCAACTTAAAATGTGGAGGCTCAATATATTTATTTAACTGCTTTAAATTAAGGATAAATCGAAATTTACCGTTAGATTTTGGCGTTAAAAAATAATGCGACAAAAACTGTCCCCTTTTAGGTTTACATGCTTGAATAGCTCCTATTTTTAGTAAATTTTCGATCTGTGCCAAATATTCAGGCATATCTTTTTTAAGAATGTTCACCTTTGGAACAACTTTTTGTATTGGTTTTAAAGAGAAGGGAATTTTATAACCTTTTACCCAGCTTAAAACTAACAAGTTATTGGTTATATCTGTCCATTTGTCAAATGCGGCTTTAAGGTTACCAGCATATTTCCGTACCTCTAGTGCCTGTGCCTCGAGTGATGTCGTTTCACAGCTGTATCGTACTCCCGTGACGTTGATGCGTCCTGATTCTTTGGTGACCATTGTGGGTACATTTTCCTCTTGCCCCCTCCCTCTTTCTTGAAGCGGCTCTTTGGAGGCTGACGCTTGAAGTTTAAACGATTATAATTACTATTTTGGAAGTTGCTAGGAATTGTTTTCCCAACTGGTGTACGTGCTAATTTTAGCCCTGTGGTAGTCTTTTTAATCTCCTGTCTCTCCTTGAGGACATCTTGAAGTTTTTCACCAAACAGAAATTCGTCCATTGTTGAATTATCAATAGTTTTCTTTAGTAGGGGGTTAAGTTGAGGCATTATCAGAAATCTCCTATGGAGACTTATTGAATGCTGCACATCGCATAATATTCTGGCAGAATCTACCAGGTTTATCAAGAGAACATTTGACTCCTCTGTTGGGTGACAAAATAGCTCGTTTAAGGTAGATCCCATCGCACTCAAACCAGCTGCCATTTGATCCTGCACCCTTTGAAGACAAATATCCTGTTTAATAAGGGGCTCTGATAAACACTCTTTCACTTCCTTGTTTAATTTGGGTGCAAGTAAAAATTTACAATTTTTGATAGGCGGGTACTTCTGCAATAATTCCTTTCGCTCCTCTTTTTCTACACCTTTTGTTGCTAAGGCATTCCAACGATTTGAAATTTCTTCATGAATTTCTATTCCCTCATTAATTTGTTCTAAAGGGTTAGCTCCGAGTATGGCCATAATTTCTGGAGACGGCTCTGGCAGGGCTTCAGGCAAATCCGGTACAAAATTTTCTTGGTCATCCATCTCAGACGAAGTTTCGTTCATCTCTGATATTTCAGATTCTGAGTCGGAACCTATAAAAGGGAGAAAGCTATCACTGCTAGTCCGGATTAAAGAAAAACAATTCCATCCCATTCACACAACAATATAGCCCATTTGGACTAGAAATTTGTTGGTATAATCTATAGCCCATATGGTAATTTCCTATGAAATACCTTAACTGTAGACATTAATTATTATTAGGCACCTGTGTCACCCACTCTTGTCTACTTGTGTCTGAGAGAGCTTCATATGAACTCTCTAATATCTAGCATTCATGTGATTCATAATATAGACCTTTTATGGGACCAGAATTTTATGAAAAACACAACACAATTTGTATCCTTCTGGAAACACAAATTTGTGCTATCTTAGATATTTCTTGATAGTTTGACCACGCCCTAACATAATTGTGAGGTTAACTGCATATAAACTTACTTGATGATAGATTTTTCAGTTCCCATTTCAGTTTTTTCAATTTGCGCCGAAGCTTCTCTTGCGCCTTCCGTTTTCGACTTGATTTTCCCATTTTTCTTCCCGTTACCTTAAAAAAAACCTAAATTCACAAAACTTGCTGTTGTTACGAAGCAGTACAACGACAGAAAGTGAGTTGGTGCCGCGCGCAAGTATGGAAGTGACGAATGGAGGCAGTGGCGTACCACTGAAATTTTACTTTAAACTGTTGTACGGATCGGGCAGAAGGACAGTACTACAAGTGTAATAATGAAGGACAGGACTGTGAAGTATAATGCAAATTATAAACATATGCTTAAAGAGGGAGATGATGGCCGTAGGTTGGATTTTTGTTTCACCATTGGAGAAAAAATCATGGAAGAGAGATTTTTTTATCATTTCATAATTTTTTCTGATGAATCCACATTCACAATCAATGGTGTTGTCTCATCTCAGAATTGTCAGTTTTGGGCTTCTGAAAATCCAAATTTTAGAATTCATTGTAGAAGACAATATTATAAAAAAGTGAATGTGTGGTGTGCCGTTTCTTATCACGTTGGAGTTATTGGACCTTATTTCATTGAGGGAAGGTTAAACCAGCACACTTATTTACAGCTTCTTGAAAGATTTTCTGAAGAACTTTTAAATATTTTAAGAGATATGCCTTTAGCTCATTTTCAACATGATGGTTGCCTTGGCCACTCGCCTTTAGCTCATTTTCAACATGATGGTTGCCTTGGCCACTCCACGGAAATGGTTAATCGGTGGTTGAATTTAAATTTTGGAGAAAATTGGATTGCCAGGAATGGACCGATCAAGTGGCCGGCGAGATTCCCAGACCTATCAATATTGGATTTCTTTTTATGGGGTCGCCTCAAGCAGTTGGTTTACGCTGAACCACTTCCTAACGATGTAGTGTAGCAGTATTGAAGCAGAGAACTACAAATGCCGTAAATTCCATACCGTTAGATCATATTCGAAACAGTTTTAAGGACTTGAGGCGAAGGATCGAAATGTGTGTGGATGTGGGTGGTAGCTACGTCGAATAATAAAAAAATTGTAAACATTGTTTTGTATTGGTCAATAATTAATTTGTTTGTGGATCTGTTATGTTTTTGACACTTATTACTTGTTATAATTTTTAAACCTCATTAATCTTCTGTTAGTAATTGTTTTTTGTTTTACAATTAGTTCAATTAACATTATACCTTCTTACATCTCGTATATTCAACTTTTTATTTACCAATATCCCACTTTTTGAGATGATTAACATTTGCTTCTACGCAACTTTAAATATGAATTCAACTCTTAATTCGCAAAAATGGGAAGTTTCAAAAAAATAATTTTATATTCATGAAATTTGGTACAGAGGTATACAATTGCATTCTAAATAACTTTTCTTAGTGGAATTTTTTCATATTTTGAAAAATAAAGGTACTTTATTAGTGGTGATTGTTACAACTTTGCTTATAAAACACCCTGTAGAACATCAAATCAAGTCATGTTTGGCATACTTTAGTTTTACAACAAGCAGGACTCAATCCCCAAACACCATTCTAAAATTCCAAAATTTTTGGTCCATTACAACTCTTGTTACATCTATCCTGGGACACACTGTATATTTGAGTTTTGGACCTTGAAAATCTATTGCGTCTTCTTTTATAGACAATTTGGTTTTTTGAACAGTGTTTATTTAGGTGAAAAAGTGAATATTTCCAGTTCTAGAGGTCCGACCGGACAAACAAAAAACCAAAATCTTCGTATATACGTTTTCTTGAAAAAAAAAATACCCTGATATTTTAGTGCCCATTCAACCTTGTGGACACTAACGAAATTATTGTCTAAAATTCAAAATGCCCGCTACTTTATGCCATTAAGTCCACAATGACTACATTTTTTTTTGTAGATCTCGACGCCAGCGTTCCGATGACATTAAAAAGGTTTTTTTTTTTAAGTTATTTTGGATTTTATTATAAATTAAATAACGATAAGGGAATTTTCGACCATTTTGAAAAAAAGATTTATCAAACAAGAAAGCGAACTGCGAGAACTTTAATAAAAAAAAAGAGTTCATTTTTGTCTATCTGAACTCGAGATATTTAACTTTTAGCATTTTAGCCAATTGTTAATTATTAACAAATGCGTATTTTTGGCCAATAGTTGAACATTTTGAGACATATTTACTTCATACGAAACGTACAAAAAACATTTTTAACTTATAAAAATTAGTTTTGAAGCATTTACATTTAATTATTGTTAATTAGTCTGAAAAGATTTTTTTTAAATTTATGCATCGAGATTAGTTGCAAAATACAATAACTCCCTTATTTCTAAAAACATTTTGAGGACTTTTTTTAGGTAAGTTATTTTTTCACCAATAATGCGATGGGCAGTTGCTCATTAGGGTGGACTGAAAAAGCATAAAATTTAATTTTTCCAGAAATCGAAAACGCTTTGGTATGCAAAAGTTGTTACTTACATGTAATACCGAACACAATTTCAAAAATTCCCCAAAATCGAATAGTATCTTGAGGTATCACAAAGACCTAACATTATTAAAAAATACTGAAAAATTCAAATTTATTTACATTTTCAGAGTTTGAAGTTTTTTATATCCAAAAATTAATGTAGACCTAAAAAAAAAGTTGAAAGTTTTGATTTTAAAAATATTGCTTCTCAAAACGGATATGTTGAGGTGTCACCAGACTAACTAAATAGAGTATTTAGTGATAAATTGTGTTTTATGAAAATACATCTTTTCCAAGTTGCGCAACTGAAAGTTTACATCTGAAGAACACTGTAAGACCATCATTTGATTATTACGGAAGAACATGTAGTTTTAGTTCATGAACCGAATTCGGACTATTTGGGTCACGTGACCCTATATCAGGAAGTTCTCTTAATATTTCCTCTCTTATTACTTATTACTTGTATCTGGACAAGGATATTGAATCGAAAAATTGATCTTAATAGGATGTGATCATATTAACGTAAATACTGGGTCCAAAATTAGTATTATACGCTAATTAGAAGTTTATTATAACAAAGCTGGTCTTCATATGAATGAACGACTTCTAAGACATCTGATGATTCATGTAGATGGACCTAATTGTTTCTTCAGACCCGTTGGTAAAGCTTTAAAAGATTATGTCCTGCCTGTTATTGACTGAAAGAAACTAAGTACCGATTAAAAGTATTTTTATAAAATTGTCAACGCTGTTACATCTGGCAAGTGCACCCAAGATTTAGTCTAGCGTCAACCGGGCCTAATGGCACATTAAAAGTCGATGACAACTGCGAGTCGTATACTTCGTTTATATATTAGTACCTCTAACCCATCGGAAAGTCTTGTTACGTTAACTATTTGCTTGGTAAAGTTATATGCGCCACTGTGGTTTCAGATAAAAACACAACCAGAATGTTGGAATGGACCATGACACTTGAGGAAAATGATCTGCTTCAGCAGGTACCTTCCTGAAAATCTTAGTGTTCACAGTGTGCTTCAAGAAAATTTATATTTCGCCCACCCTAAAAACTTGTTGGCTGTGCTTACAGATAAGAGAGAAACTACCAAAAAGCTGGATTTGAACCACATTGTAATGGCCAGGAACCGAAATAAAAAACTAAGGGACGCGTGAAAAAGTTTAAGTTACCTTACTTGAATTAATTCTTTGTAATACTACTAAATGATAAGTCATGAGATCTGTTCCAACCTTGAACCACATTTCCGATATTCTTATGCCATACGCAAGAGGTAGAAAGGTAGTGTCAGAGGACGCTGCTGCAGTTTGTAAATCAGTAATAGATGGATATCACAGCAAGACTCAAATCAAGTGTTATGAATTATACCCCCTTGAAACTGGAGACAGATATGCCTATGCCTAATAGTGAGTGACTGGAAACTTGTAGAAAGAGATAGAGTTTTCTAGAGTGTGCTGAGAGAAGGTTCTAAATTGTTTCTGGATGGATCTAGAGGCAATTTCATAGTATATAAGACGCGATTACCGCCACAGAGAAGGAAGTTTTAGGAAAGTGACGTTCGGTAACGAAAGTGAGGTTAAATATCAAGTAAACAAAGTGTAAAGGTTATTTTGAAGTATTGGATAGTCAGTGAATTATTAAATAAAGTGTTAGGTGTTTACCCCTTGTTAAAATTATTTAGAACCCACGGATTCATACAGGGTGTTTCCTAAAAGGTGGAAAACACGTAACACAAGAAATGTTATGAAAAATTTCGAAAAATAGTTCGACTGTAAATTAGAATGACGACAAGAGTAAACACTGATGTGTGGTTTATAACTTTTTCTTATTTTAAAAACTCTATTAAACTGATAGATTTATAATAATACATACTTTTTTAATATATGAGATGCTTATTTTTGAGTTCAGTCACATTGTTGTTCTTGTTTATAAATTAGAATAAATGTAAACAAGCTAACCGTTACTCTTCGCCGATTTACTGCACTTTTTATATAATTGTTGCACATTCTATAGGATACTCTTCGCAGTGTTTTTGTAAATAATATTAGTTTTAGACATTTGGTTTAATTACAAAACATAAAAAAAATAATGAATTTTTTTTTAAATTTATTTAAAAAACTTATTTATTTATCGATCGATTTTGCTCAAAAACAGTAGGGTTTTTCCTCTAGCTAACACTAACTTACTGTCCAAATTTCAATACAATCGGACTTTTCGTTCTTAAGTTATCGTGCTTACAAGAAACGTGAAGGACGGACAAATGGACGGACGGACATTTTGAAAGTTGTTCAGAATTCGATCACCAACACAGTGATACGAAATCTTTTTCGTTACGAGCAATATTACCGGTTTTAGAAATGTGCCGATCGAATGCAATATACTCTTCGTTTTGTATTTGCGAAGAGTATAATAATAAATAGCTGCGTTTTATGTGTATGAGTTCTTTCATGTTTATAAGTTAAAAAGTAAATATGAATGAATATTCTTTGCATTTCTGATGTTGAACCCTCCTTTATTGGCACCTAAAGATAATTGAGCTAGGGTTTGAGATTTCTATTTATCGCTGTTTTCAATCAAACCAACTTTACTAAAACCCAAGGAGAATAAAATTTGGAAAAGTTTACTGATTACAAAATTACAAAGAGAGACACTTTTGTCTGAATATTTTGAATGATTAATGTCTTTATGGCACCATAAGATATTGATTGATTGAAAAAAAAGAAGAGGTTCGTTCTCACATGATGATACAACTTTTGCAGAGTCAAGCTTTGCAATATCGAGAACTGCAAAAAAAAATGTCCACTCCACCTTATTGCCCATTAGTTAATATACGATTCAAATGTATTGACCCCCCACTTTAACCGTGAATATCTCAGAAACGGAGGAGCGGACAAAATTGAAAAAGTTATGTGTTCATTATGTGTTTACTCCAAATCATTCACTGAAATCTGAATAATGTACATTGAACTGTTTTGAAGTTTTCCTGTTACATTGAAAAATGTCCAACTTTTTAAGGAAATTTTGGCTATATCAGTTTTAAATTCATTATATCTTGGAAAATATGCCTACTATATAAATAATATGTTAAATACCGATAAAGCACGCCATTTTTTGTACGTGGAACTGTTTTCATATTTTTTTATTCTAAAATTTTGCAGTTATTCTCTAAAACGTGACAACATGTTTATTCGGTTATTTATCAATGCATTTAAAAAATTTTTTATACAAAAGTTAATTATATAAAATGTAAGCATTTTCAGAAAAAAGAGTTGGTCTATATCATATATTAATTTAGTCAACAAACACAATAGATAATATTATTGTAAGCTTGCAATAATATTGTCTATTGCGCTTGATAACTAAATTAATGACGATATGAGAAGGAAAACTACTTTGTTTTCTACCACTAAAATTTATTGTAACATACACGTTACTGCAGTTTCGGTACTTTAACGTACCATTTTCAAACGTTGATTCAAATGAATGAATTTACAAAGGGTTGTGTTAATTTATACTAAGTACCTAATTACATTATTCTGGGTATTAATTTATCAGATATTAGAAAGCAATAAATATTAAGAATTAATATTAAGAATTAATATTTATTGCTTTCTAATATCTGATAAATTAATACCCAGAATAATGTAATTAGGTACTTAGTATAAATTAACACAACCCTTTGTAAATTCATTCATTTGAATCAACGTTTGAAAATGGTACGTTAAAGTACCGAAACTGCAGTAACGTGTATGTTACAATAAATTTTAGTGGTAGAAAACAAAGTAGTTTTCCTTCTCATATCGTCATGATTAACTATCACAAAGTAACGGCTTCCACAATCGATTTTTCGAACTAAATTAATATTTGATGTATACCAAGTGTTTGTTCCGAAAATACTTACATTTGATATAATTAACTATTTCATCGAGAATGTTTTAAATACATTGATAAATAACCGAAAAAACATGAGGTCACGTTTATGAGAATAACTGCAAAATTTTGGAATAAAAAATTATGAAAAAATTTCCTCGTACAAAAAATGCCGTGCTTTATCGATATCTAAAATATTATTTACAGAGTAGGCATATTTTCCAAGATATAATGAATTTAAAACTGATATGGCCAAAATGTCCTTAAAAAGTAGGACATTTTTTTAATATAACTTAGCAGAACTTTAAAACTGTCCCATGTACATTATTCAAATTTCATTGAATGATTTAGAATAGACACATAATGAACACACAATTTTTAAATTTTTTCCGCTTCTTCGTTTCTGAGATATCAGCAGATAAAATGAGGGGTCAATACATTTGAATCGTATATTAAGTTCTTCAATTTGATCTGCTATATGAATTTAAGAAACAGTATTGTACAAAATAATATTATTATGTAAGCATATTTTGGTTCGCTCCATGCGTCGCGTCGTAAACATTTTTATTTAAAACTGGAGCTCATGAGCTATCCACCCAGTATATTTTTCTTTGCCATGCAAAATCATTTTGAGTATGTAATAACAGTTATAATATAAACTGAACAGTTTATATGAAGAGAAAACCACACAATCTCTTGTTTGAGTCACTCTGTAATTATTATTTTAGCAAACTATGAACGAACAACAAATGATAATGAAACTTTTTTCCTTGATTTTTTATTGGAAAGAGATTTAGTGATTTACTGCGCACTTTACCAAAACATTTTTTTATAGCTTATTTTGTTAATGACAGAAATCTAGTTACTGTGACATTATATACTTGTTTGGAAACTTCCGTTTCAGTTATAGTCCGGGGTTCCATTATTGCAAATTTTTTATAATATTAAGGATAAATAAGCATGTTTTTCGTGATGAATTTGTCGAGGTTAATTAATTATTCATCACCTGACTCAGTGATTGTCATTCAAAGACTTCTAGAGTCACTGGGGATTAACACAGGTCTCCGAGATTCCGTGAATCGACTTTGTTAGCTCATGTAAGTAAATATTTATTTTTGTTACCTACTAAAACTTCCATCATTAATACTGACACCTCGTGTGGAATAGAAAGATATCAATCGATATTATATGACGTTTTAATTATTGTTTTAATTGTTGTTGTGAGATGTAATCAATAATTAAAATATGTAAATTGGCTAGACCGTAGAACAAACAAGTTTGCTGTTTCTGTACGGAGACTAAATGTTTTCTGCTACTTGCATGAAAATAAATGTAGACTGCAAGGACACTTTCCACTGTGGTTTCTGGTAACTCTTATTTCTTTAACAAAGCTTGTTCATTTGCTAAATTACTAACAGCTGGTTCAGATTATTATACAGGGTGTTGAAGATTTTCAATGTTCTGAAATATATTTATAGTTATCTTTAGTTTGAAAATTACCTTCAAATCAATTGAATAAACTTTATTGGAAACTGAACTATGACACTATAATCTATTTGGAAATGAAGAATAATAAAATCTCAATATAAATGCAAATTCTATAAAAACATAGTTGGACAGCTTATTAGCGATTTCTCTCTATGGTATATTATATTATATTGATGAGCTATGCTTTTATGACTGACTGTGTTTTATAGGATTTGCACTTAGAAAGAGCTGTTATTAATTTTCTTCATTTCCAAATAGGGTATAGCTTCAAAATATCAGAAAATTCTATTTTAAAATAAAACCAACTGTCTGAAGCGATTTGCACAACAGCACAACTTTTTTGGCCCAATATGTTTTGTAAACATTACTGTAACATGCCGGGTGTTCCTTAATGACGTGCTAATATTTCAGGGTGCGATTCCTTAGGCCATTTTATGAAGAAAAGTTCATATGAACATATGTACGCAACGGCCGACATTTGTTGCTACAGGGGTGTTGAATTTTTTTTAATATCTCAAAAAGTACTGATATTATTTTCAATATTGGTATGTGTTAATAGGATATAAAACTACATACTTGAGTTAGGAAAGTTATTTTGTAACTCCACTAGTGGCATCCCTGCAAGCATGTCCTATGAAATTTTTTTACCAAAAAGTGGTACGCCACTGACATTTTTCCATATGGATATTTTTGCTGATTAGCCTGGTCAGTTTTACATAAAAACGGTCTCTTACATTTCTCTCGTCAGACGCACAAGTTCTTGATTGAGACAGTTAAATTCAAATCGCTTCATTTAGCAGTAAGTACTGGCTAATAATAATAATTTTTGAACATATAAATCTAGTTATCCTGGAATATATGATGTTTTTACAAACATCATTTTCACAACAATATTTGTTGACACAAAGTGAATTTTTGGTTATCAAAACCATCTTATCGTCTAATTGCTTCGATTTTTAGTGTTTCAATGAATTTATTTGATCTTTTCGTTGTCTTTATTCAAATATCTCAGTAAATTTGATGAATTATAGGAATGCGGAAATAGCGACAGTGCATTACGTACATGGTCACGGAAGGCCTCGACAATGGCCAGCAAGATCCCCTGATCTCAATAGTTTGGATTTCTTTTTGTGGGGTTATCTTAAAGCCCCGGTATATAAAACTACCAATAACACTTTCGAAAAATTAAGAAAGCGATTGTGATGGGACCATTTCCATCCATTTTTATCATTATCGGAATTAATAATAATAATTTTTTCCTTCTTCAATTCTTTGGGACTTCCTGCCAGATGCATGTTTTCTTTAAGCGGTGCTCGGGGAAAAAAGAATTATTCGCTTAAAAAGCAAACATACATGTGGCAGGAAGTCCCAAAGAATTGAAGAAGGAAAAAAATTAAGATAATGCCACAAATAACATTTAGATAATAATAATTAGTTTCAATTTGGATTTAATTGTTTTAATCAAGAACTGTGCGTCAGACGAGAAAAATGCAAGAGACCGTTTTTATGTAGAATTCACCAATCAGAAAAAATATCCACATGGAAAAATATCAGCGGCATACCACTTTTTTGATAATAAATATCAAAGGACATGTTCGCAGGGACGCCACTGGTGGACCCATAAAATAACTAAAATATGTAATTTTATATTCTATTATCACATGCCAAAATAGAAACTAATATCTAAAACACTTTCTGAGACACTAAAAAATAACGGCTAGAGAAAACCGGGGAGGGAACATTCAACACTTTGTGGCAAAAAACTTATACAGTTGTGGACATAATATGAACTTTTCTTCATAAAATGACCTAAGGAATCACACCCTTAAATATTAGCACGTCATTAAGGAACACCCTGTATAAAGGAATTACTTTAAATTGGTTCTAAAAGTTTTATCAATATTGCGCCTGGGTTTGTTTTTTTTTATTGAACAAATATTGCATACAATATTAGGAGCGTGTATGTTCTCTTCATTGGAAAAATATCGTATACAATATTGCGCTCATGTTTGTGTTCCTTATTGGATAAATATTGTATACAATATTGCGGCCATGTTTGTTTTCCTTATTGGAATAATATTGCATACAATATGGGAGTGTTTGTTCTCTTCATTGGAAAAATATCGTATACAACATTGCGCCCATGTTTGTTTTCCTTATTGGAAAAATATCGTATACAACATTGCGGCCATGTTTGTTTTCCTGATTGGAATAATATTGCATACAATATGGGAGTATGTTTGTTCTCTTTATTGGAAAAATATCGTATACAATATTGCGCCCCTGTTTGTTTTCCTGATTGGAAAAATATTGCATACAATATCGGGAGTCTGTCTGTTCTCTTCATTGGGGAAATATTGTATGTAATATTGCGCCTATGTCTGTTTTCTTTATTGGAGAAATATTACTTTCTATATTATTTGTAAATATTGGCCTATAACACAGGTCTACAAAAAACAAAAATATTCCGCTCCAAGGACTAAACCCATCATGCCTTAAGTATTTTTGTGTCCCGAAACCGAATTTTCAATTTAAATAATTTTCTACCGCCTAAATTTTGAGTAAATCCTGGTCTTATTGTCAAAATGCAATTTTCTCCCTTTCGATGTAAAATGTGTTCTATAAGTATTTACATGAGGGGTCCCGGGTCCCTACTCCAAAACACAATAAAAATAACTATTTCCTATGTATTTTTGGGCTATGATTACGAATCCGCCCTCAAAAAAGGAAGCACTGCCCTCTAAAGGGAAATAAAGGGTAAAAACTCAATTTTATTGAAAAGAAAAGTGCGAGGTGTGTTCTCCTATGTATTTTTAAATGTTGAACACGAACCCGATGTTAAGAAAGGGCACTCTGCCCTCCAAAGGGCAAATAAGGACAAGAATGAAATTTTATTGAAAACAGAAGTGCAAGGTACGTATTTCTTAATGTTGAACACGAATCTGATGTTAAAAAAGTTGCCTCTGCCCTCCAAAAGGCAATAAAGGGGGAAAACGCAAACATTTTATTGAAAAAATAAGTGCGAGGTGTGTTCTCTTATGTATTTAAAAGGGACAGATATTAATCGTTTATTGCTCGAAGGTTTAGTGTTTTTTAAGACTAGCCTAACCTGATCTAACTAGTGTAAACCCAAGCATGCGGCAAACCTTTAGAAGGGTTTTAACCGCTCGTAAGGATCCTATCAAGTTTTTACCCCTTCTGTTGTCAGTGCTTGCCCTTTTTGCCCTTTATTGTCCTTTAGAGGGCAGAACGCCCTTTTCTGAGCATGGATTCGTAATAATCGCCCAAAAATATATAGGAAATAGTAAATTTAACGAAAGACCGTATTTTGACAATAAAGCCAGGATTTACTCGATACATACGCGGTAGAAAATTTCTTATATTGAAGATTCGGTTTCAGCATAGAAAAATATTTAAGGCATTTTTTTTGTAGACCCGTGTATTGTGTAATGATTCACTGCATAGGAGATATGATAATAATACAGGACATTCATTTTAAAACTTTATTTTTATAAAACAATATAAATTGCTAAAACTAAAAATTCAAATTAAACTGTCTAGCACTTCTACCTTTTTTCTGTCTCTTGTCCCCAAAAATAAAGTTAAATAAACTATTGTATTGTAGGCTGCATAGATGTTGTTGGAATTCTACATTAGCATTTCGCCCTATCTATTTCGTTCTCCGTTACCGATATCCGAATAATGATAGCTCTATATCTAGGAAGTGATATAGTTATAGAGGTCATTCGGAAATCCGTGCCTTCCGTCGTGGATCGAAAATGGCCGGCGTCCCTATAATGCATCTCGGAATGCAAATAGAAAACAAATTAAAACTATAAAATAGCTGCAGCGAGGAAATTTTTCATTCATCTCCTTTTATACTGAGTTTGACTCTACTATTTGTTGGATAAGAAATAAAATTAAAAGTTCTAGTCTCTACCACTCCCCGATTTCTCTCTCGCTTAGAGCCAATTGGAACTGAAATTTAAAACATCCGTAAAATATTTTAGAGTGTTAGAGCAGCATAGCATAAATGCTATTTATTTTTGTTAATTTAGAAATAAATAGTTTATTCTTTATATTATTAATATCATTGCACATACAGATTGATTTATACAAATACAATTATCATTTTTGTCTACAAGATTAATGTATGGCACAGAAAAGACAATGTAAAGCTTTAAAGCCATGGCCACTATTTTTGTACCCGCGCAAAAATGTTTTAAAAACGAGGACAACCTGGACAACGATGATTATAATTTTTATTTTTTCAATTATGCTATGCGTCAAACAAGTTAACCTCACTATTTTAAATGCAGGAGTACTTTTATTAAGGTAATGCTCAGTGATGCACTAATTCCGCAATTAAAAACATACGCGGTGTCCTAGACATCGTTACAAGACGAATATCGCAATTATATTTATTTTATTATTTGAATGCTTACCTCAATAAAATAAAGAAATCTAAACGTTAACGATAGTTTTGTGTAAAGAATATTTACCAGTAACAAAACAGGTATAGAGGTACTGTGATATATGGTCGGTTTTGAATTATCTCTCGAGAGAGATGCCGAAAACTACAAGGTAGAATCTTAATATCTCAAGTTTCAAATATTTTCGGTCTATACAGGCTGTTCCACTTAAAACTCCAGGGACCATTTGCTCGATAAGAAATATTTGATTTCTGTAAAAGGTATTCATTAGAATATATCAATGACTTCAGTTGTCAGTTAAAACGGTCTTGTTACAAATTGAGGTACAGATGGCGTTGCAATGAAAACAAATTGTTCGATCCTAAGAACTTTGAAAAGAAACTTTTACAGTACGAGCAATTTGCTGAAATATCGCCGATCTACAGGGTGGATCATTAATAATAGGCCACAATACAAGGGTACGTTCTTTGGGCCCGTATGTGAGAATATAACCAAATATTTACCAAATAGTAAGGTGTTTGACGGTAAAAATATGTCATTACCTCAAAATTCTTTCGGATAACGCCGACTGACGGGAAATACCGTGAAAATAAGTAGGAAATGGCTCAAAAAAATAATTCATGTATTCGATGACTTTAGAAAACAGAAAAAAAAACTTTAATCGAGGGTGTCTCAGGGTTGTGGGCAAATTAAGCCTGACAGCCCACTACAGGCTCATCGTATACCTCAAAACCCACATTTTGACTTTAGTTTTATTCATGTATAGACAAAAAATCGTGACATCAGAATTGCATGACGCGGGCAAAATTTGCAAAAATTAAAAGTGGCTCCCTGTATGTCTGTGGTAGTACTTATTCGCTCACATAAAGATTTTCATGTATCTTATTCATAAGAAATCTATACAGCCGGCTCTCTAACTATAAAGATTGGTAGGTGGTGGAGCTAAACGGATACTGGATTCATGTTCAGCACGTCGAAATATATAGTGGTCACCCAATGGAGTCTCAGATGCAGACCAGTAAAGACCAGTAAAGCAAAAGTGGCTGCAATTTCTATTTGGAAATGAAAGAGCTGCAACTGCTATTTGAAAATGAAAGATTTTGACATTTTTGTTTATTGTGGAAGAGATGGTTTAACTAAATTCACAGAAAAAACCTGATCACAATCGTGGAATCGGGTCAAAAAACTTGAAATGTAGAACGTAGTAGAACGACGAAATGCCTTAAATCGTTGCTAATTATAATTTTAGATGAAATATTAAATGTACTTATACATCACAGTAATCATTTTGTATTTCCTTGCATATTTATAGTCATTCATTTTATTTGTTTGGGTTTTTACATAAAAGCTTAAATTGCAATTTACGTAAATGGTCATGAGTTTATGATAATGAGATAGTTACAAAGGTTGAAAAATAATATTATACCCTTATATGGAAGTCCATGTTATAAATGCATAATAATATAGCATCTTCATTCATTCACGAAGTGTATTGCAAGAGTAGTATTCGTAAAAAAAATTGTTTGCTTTTTGTTGAAATAGGTTTAGAATGTCATGAAACGTCGAGTTATGAAATTTGAGCAAAAAAATTTTTTGTGCGCACGATTTCTCTGGAACGGTTCAAGATATTGACCTGAAATTTGCTATACGTATGTATCATAATGAAATATGGAGATAGATTATATTTTGAGCTTAGTCCTATGAATGTTTAAGGGGAAATAGGGAAACACAAGTTATGCAAGGTCCAGACACTTGGGATTTGGTGCATATACTAAAAGCAAAATACTCAATTTGTGACAGTTTGCACCTCCACTCCATTGTTAAAGGGATTAACAAAATATAACAAAGATATTGACTTGAAATTTGGAACACTTATGTATTATACCGAGATCTGGAACTAGCTACATTTTGAGCTTATTCCGTTGAAGCGATGGGGGTGAAATAGGGGTAAAAAGTAAAGAAAGCTAGTGAGAGTTCAGATATTTGGAAATGGGTTTGTTCGACATTTTTTTTTATTTCATAAATCGAAAGTTCAAGTATAAAATAATGGATCTGCAAAAAATCGGAATTTTATTCGCACGTTTAGTGTGTTAAGAACAATTACAAACATCCACCTCGCGAAAATGGGGCGTAGCCAGGCGTCACTATACGCATAGACTCGACGACCTCAGTCGACTCGATGCTGTTTAGTTGTTATTATCTATATACTTATCGTGTTGATCTGCGCCCCTCTAAAATTGCGTATCGGATATATCAAAGGCTTTTCGTGGGGGCGGTTTTTTGGATCGTAGGGGAATATATGATTTGGTGAATGTCAAAATATGACGGCCGAATTTTCGATTTTTAAGAAAATAGCCATTTTTTTCCCACAGAAATTCCGATTTCCACTGTGACAGTTACGATGTCGATAAAATGCCAATCTTCTTTTTTAAATAGAGACCAATATCGATCATTCATTACAAGTATTAACTTACATATGAGCGTTTAAAGATTTGATGTTTTTGGTTTTTTTTGGTTGCGTTTTAATACTTCTAAAAAAGGCATTATTTGCTCGCTCTTGCAGAGCCGAATTTTCAGATTATCCTATACCATTTGGTATCAGGAGAAAGGGCCCACCTTGTTCTTTCCATAGAGATCTAGGACGGACTTCCATTCCATGTATTTACTTAGTATGAATTTTTGAAAATTCAATGTTTTCCAATTTTTAACAGAAAATCCATCTTTCGTTCGCCCGTGCCAAGCCGGATTTCCGGTTTTGCCTCTTCACTTTGGTGAAAGAACAAAGCGCCACTCTTTCTCTTTCCATAGACATCTAAAGCGGCCTTCAACTCCACGTATTTACCTACTACTGAACAGCTGTTAGTGGTCGCGGTAGATTACTGAGTTTAAAAGTTGCGTATAGTGACGTCATAAACAGGCGCACTGTTTTTGCAACTATTACTAATTTCAACGCCATATATCTCGAGAACGGAAAAAGTTAATAATATGAAATTTTAAGTGCATAATAAGAATGCCGAGTACTATATAGCGTATAAAAACTATATAAAATTAATATCGTGGAACAACACATTGGCGTACAAACTAGAAACAAACATCTCCATTTTTTTTGGTCATTTTCCATCTCCACTCCATTATTAAAGGAGTTAACAAAATAAAATAAAGATTTTGACGTTAAACTTGGTATACGTATATTAGTCCATGAAAAAACTCAAAAGTGATCAGGAGGAAACCTGGGCATACCCCCGTTTTCGATGGTGCTGAACACGATGGTGATATTTCTAGGCCTCTCGCCCCTAAGGAACTACCCCTAAATGCGAAATATCACTCCCTTTTCGCGTCTTTTTTCATTATAGTCACGCGAGGGCTTGTCGGATCGAGTTTTTCGGGTAGGCCGTATGGACTTTGACTATCCAACATATTATCAATCCCCGAGGTTGAAACTGCTTCCGCTCCTGATACTAAAATCTCCCCAATAATTTTAAAATTGATAGAAATTTGTTTCTATTCGATATTAAGGATGCTCAATACGATAGCAGCATACCACTAACCACCTCCAAATCCCCGAGGCCATCCCCTTTTTAGATATTTGGCTAATGGACGACATGTGGGGAATCGTTGGATCGAGATTTTGCTATTGTAAAGCAAGTTGGGTGCCGACATATGCAATCACACCCGGGTTAAAAACTACCTCCTCCCCTAATACTGAAATATTCCCCAAAAATTCATACTTTGTGAAAGCTGTTACTTCCTGTTTTCGAGGGTGCTCAACACAAATTTCCTCCCCCACCCTTCAGTGGAGCACCCTCAAATTGCATGTCTCGGCACTCAACTTGCTTCACAATATCGAAATTTGGTCAAAAGCCTCGATCCAACGATTCCCTACATGATCTGTAGCCAGAAATGTAAAAAGGGGGTGGCTTCGGAAATTTGGGGGTGGTTGGTGCAGAGTAGGGTATGTTGCTATCGTGTTGAGCATCCTTGAAAACGAATAGAAGCAAATTTTTATTAATTTTGAAATTTTTAGGAAGATTTTAGTATCAAGTTTCAACCCCGGGGATTAATAATATGGTGAATGGTCAAAGTTCATATTCATACGGCCTACCCGAAAATCCCAATCAGATAAAAATGGGTGGTTTATCGAATTTAGGGGTACTTCCTAAGGGGTGGGAAGTCTAGAAATATCACCATCGAGTTCAGCACCCTCGAAAACGGGAGGAGGGGGTCGTCAGGTCTCGTCCTGGTCACAGCACTTTTCAGGTTTACCCCTTTGCAACTTTTCCATGGACTATATGTATTATAACAAGATCTGGAACTAGATTATACCTATTTTCAGATTTCTCTTTTGGAGAGTTGGAGGGAGGCGAAATTGAGGTAAATAAGTGACTATAAGAGTCTAGAAACTTGGGATTTGGTCTATATACTAGGTACTATGGTCTCAATTTTTTTAATATTTTCCACCTCCACCACGATCCCCTCTCTATTATTAATGCGTTAACAATATAAAATTAAGATATTGACTTAGAATTTGGTACACATGCAATGTAACGAGATTATATTTTAAGCTTATTCTGTTAAGTGGTTGAGGGGTAAATACGTAAAGAATGCTACCAAGAGTCGAGAGATTTGGTGTATATACTAGAAACCAAGTTGTCAAATTTTTTAGCTTTAATAATAATTGTGATCAATAGAAGTGAAATATCTACACAGATAACGAGTTAAGATAAACACTGGTTCTTTATTTTTATTGAATTTTAACAAGTATACTTCCCACAGGGTTTTAGTTCAATAATAATAATACAGTCAGTAATATGTCAAAGGACAGGCATTTATAACAATCGAAAACAACCGAGAAGGCTGTGTGAAATTGTGTACGACAATTTTCTGAAACTCGTTGTAGTACGGGAGCCCATCGACAAAAGTGGATCGGGCACCGCAGTTGCTGCCGCTTGGTGGAGATGTTGTAGGCGTCTGTAGGTACCATTTCCCCCTGACGTGACCTCTACCTCTTCGACAGAGAGAGCCAAAAACAAAGAGCCGCTTAAATGTTGCCAAAAAATTCTGAAAAAATTCAGGTACATTTTTTGGGTAAAAACAAGCAACTCTTGTCTCTTGGACTTTCTCTCCAAAGTGTTTCCTTCTCCCGGAAAAAAAATTACAAAAAAATAAATCATAGACATTTATTAATTAGTTTAGGGTGAAGGAAGCGCTTTAGAGAAAAACTCCAAGAGCCAAAAGTTGCTTATTTTTGCCTAAAAAATGTACCTGAATTTATAGAATATTTTAGTCGAAAATAATTTCGGTCAAGAATTTCCCTAGATTTTTTTCCCTAGATTCTTTTTTAATTCACAAAAAATTCAGGCATATTCTTTAGATAGAAATAAACAACTTTTGTCCCTTAAACTTTTTCTTCAAATTGCTTCCTTCTCCCTTAAAAAAATTACAAAAAATGAATTTGTAGACCTTCATTAATCCGTTTAGGGAAATGCAAGCGTTTTAGAGGAAAATCCAAGAGCCAGAAATTGCTTATTTTTGTACAAAGAACACGCCTGGCGTTTTTCAGGATTTTTTAGCAAAGAAATAATTTCGGTCAAGCATTTCACTAAAAATTTTTTTTCTTCAGAAAAGTTCCGAAAAATTCATACACATTCTTTGGACAAAAATAAACAACATTTACCTTAGTTGGTAGTTTCGCTGCCACCACCCTGATTTAACAGGGAAAAGAATTTTTTTTTTGGGGGAGAAGGAAGCGTTTTAGCGAAAAAGTGTAAGAGGCAAAAATTGTTTATTGTTGGGATTTTTTGAGGAAAAAAATTAAGGAAAAAAATCTAGAGAAAATCCTGTCTGAAACTATTTTCAGACATGTTCTTTGGGCAAAAATAAGCAACTTTAGGCTCTTGGAGTTTTGCTCTTAAACGCTTCCTTCACCCTGAACTAATTAATAAATGTCTATGACTTTTATAATTTTTTTTTTCGGGAGAAGGAAGCACTTTGTAGAAAATGTTCAAGAGACAAAAGTTGCTTGTTTTTGCCTAAAAAATGCATCTGAATTTGTTCAGAATTTTTTGGCAACATTTAAGCGACCCTTTGTTTTTGCCTCTCTCTCGAAGAGGTAGAGGTCACGTGACCTGCCGTTGGGGGAGAAATGGTACCTGCAGATGCCTACAACATCTGCACCAAGCGGCGCCAGCTGCGGTGCCCGGTCCACTTTTGTCGATGGGATCCCGTACTATAGGATCATACATGAAGAATGATATGACGCGAAGGTTCAACGATGGATATGTTATTCCAGGCGACGCATGTTAGCTATCTGGGAACTCGTCAAACAGCACAAACAAACTTGCGCTAATTATAAATAATTGTTTATTTATCGGTAATTCTAAATTAACAACGTGTAATTAATAAAATAAATCGTTTTTTAACGTACTTTATTAATTAATGTATTTATAGGTAAATAAATATTAATTGCCAATAAGTAGTGCCTTGATTCTGTTTAAACATATTAAGAAAGACATATATCAATCACGCTTGCCCTTTTGCCCTTTCTGTGAATGACTTAGTTGTTTCCTGTTGCAACTTTCGATCACGTAACTTTTGGTGAGTTACACCCATATTATTTCGCAGGTCCTGCAGGGGATTGGAACCTTTAATGTGTCGCTATCTATGAAGTAGTTTCCACAACACCAATATCTCCGGTTCTAGAGGTCCGATCGGGTCTTCAGTTTGTCATGATCGAATCTCTATATCTCCTATATTCACCTTTTTACCTAAAAAAACGCTTACCTAAAAAAAAACGCTGTTCAAAAAGGAAGTTTCAAACTCAGATATATACTCCTGGTGATACCCTAGGCGGTATCAAATCATAATATTGCTGTTACAAAACTATAGAGATCAATGTTCTTTTTTGCTCCACCTATTATTTTAAGTGTTACACTTTTGATAGTTGTTTTGTTTTTCATGGAATACCTCCAATATTTTTCTGCGCTGAACAGATTTGTGATATTTACAGTGTAGGTGTATGTTCGGTTGTCGATGTCTCAAAAACTAGACAAAAGACGCTAGAAAGAGTGTCATGTTTCGTAGTACTTCCGGTTCAACCGGAAATGAAATTTGTATGGCTTTATAAAATTTTACTCGCCTAAGAACTTAAAAAACCATAACAGATTTGTTCCCACATTTATTTGTTTTATGTGGAAATTTATGACCGATATAACATTTTCAACCGTCATTTTCTCGAAAGATGTGTGAGATAAATATAGGGTGTGCTACTTATTTTATACCTATAATTTCTTAAGCAATCTAAATTTTGAATAACATTCCATTAAAAAGTTTTTACTGCTTGGGGTTAAATCGCATATGAAAATCAGAACTTAGAGCAATCAAAATGTGCAACTGATTCAATCATACAACTTCCAGAATTTTAAATCGACATCTCTTTTTAGAAGAAAATTATAGGCTGGCTAGTAACATCGTAGGCACACTACTTTAACATATAAGTTTCGTAGCTCAATCTTCCAAGTAAAATCTTGAGAGTCGAAGAGCATAGGTGAGTGTGAATCAATTAACTCAAGCGTCCATCCCTACGCTAAAGGTTTCAACCCCCTCAAGGACTTGTAGGACAATTTATGAATGCGACTCAAAAAATGTCATCGAAATAACTAAGTCAATCATACAAAAGGCAAACGTGATAGACATGTTGCGTACTGTTTAAGAGTTTTGGTGTTTATGGATATGACGTTGTAAATGTATCCTAAATTAAATGTGAACAGTATTACGCGTAATAGACGGAGAGCTGGCTACAGAAATTAAAAATGATAAGGTACAGTGAAAATTTTTATGTAAAAACCCTCCTTACTAGCTGAAAAGTAGCAACCAGAAGTAAATTTCGGGGAGGGAAGCGTGGGCGGTCGGTCAAACGCGTTAATTTTTAATTAATTAAAATAAAATCTTTGAGTGCAGCTCTGAAATTTTGTGTAGTTATAGTTCTTAACTGTAGAAATAAATAAATAAATGCGATGTAATTTTAAGATAGGAAATATCAGTCAGAAAGTTCAATACAAAAATAAAAAAAGTACACCCGTACGGGATTCGAACCGAGAAATCTGCTGTGAATGTCGTCATCATCATCATCATCATCATCATCATAACAAATTTATTTGATTCTTTTAGTACAGGAAACTGCCTCCCCGGATCGAGATCCGGAGCCAACCGTACAACCACGTCGCGCAGCGCCGTGGTGTTAGTGCGGTTGGACGGATCGCGACCGGTTCGGCTTAATAAAACTTATATTTAAAGGTTAAAACTCCTGCCCTGCCGCCTGTGGCGGCTTAAAATTAACATTAATATTGTTTTTGTCTACACACTAGGCTTAAAATTAAAAATATCTCAGTTCAGCGTTTGGTCGCACACTTTTTTGAATTTGGATTGCTGAGACGGGAAAAAACTCAATGAAAAAACCCGTTTGAGGCAATTGTGCCCCAACAGTTGCTCGCCGTTGGGAAGTTGTGGAAAGGAAATTTAAGTTTTTAAGAGCTTATAATTTTTATAAGTTTCTCGGTCAAGAAGGAATTTTTAACAAAAACTGACAAAATAACAAAAATTACAAAAATACAAACAGAGTACAAACAGTTAGAGATAGAAAAGGGATAGGTACAGAATAAAATTATGGTGGTGACAGTGTGTGATAGTGAGAAGCTTTGGTAGAAAAGAGTTTGGCTAAAGAGGTTGCCGAAAGATAGGCAACGCCTGGTATGGTAATTGTTTGATTTGGAAAGGGGCATTATGCATTCTGATTTGGGTAATGTTGCGTGTAAGTGGACTTTCGCCCAGTCGAGAATTTCTGCGATGTTTCCCAGACGAAGTCTACTAGTGGTGTGATATCATTGCATCGGTCATATAATTCTCTGAGTGAGGTGTACCTACCCGAGTCTGAAATGAGGTGCATAAATTTATGTTCCAAAACTTGGAGTTTTCGTATTGTCGTGGATGGTATGCTGCACCATACCGGCGCCGCGTATGTGATGACCGGTCTTATCACCATCGCGTTCAACAGTTTTTTATTTGTCCTGTTTAGTCCACTACCCCTTACCAGGAACGGATACAGACTCCTGGATGCGGAGTAGACTTTTCTTACTGTCTCGTTGATGTGGGTAGTGAAGGTGTCTTTTGTCTAGATGTTCCCCCAGATACTTCACACAATTTTTAATAGGAATTTCTTGGCCCCCTGATCGTGATTGGCGTTAAAATGTGGTTTTCTGTAAACCTGCGTGTGAAAAGTATCGCTTCGGATTTCTCGACGTTGACCCGAATCTTCCACTTGTCGTAATACTCCATGGCACGAGCCATGTGTGCCTTCAGCAGCATATTCGCTGCTTGAGCGTTGTGCGAATGCACGTACATGGCCGTGTCATCGGCGTACTTGGCAAGTTTGGTATTTGGGAATTCCGGGAAATCCGATATGTATAGGTTGTACAGTTTTGGTGACAGACACGATCCCTGGGGGACGCCCGCGCGAATGTCCCGTCGCGTCGTGTTGATAGTTTATTGTTGACCGCTTAACTCGATGTGCTACGGTCGTGGTGAAATTTCAATTAGTCTTGTCGCAAAACATGAAATTTTTAAATGAATTGACTAAATAGATACATTAGCAGGAAGGCTTCCTAATGTCGATATCGAAAGATCGAAATTCGAATTTTCGGCGAAATCGAACATTCGAGCGGACAGAAGTGAACGAAAAATAGCATCTTTTCACACTTCGCGAATTTGATTTGTTTTTTGTTCCACCAATATCACTGGTACGTTTATAACCGGAAAACCCAGAAGAATAGGGAGATTTTAAATATAAAAAGAAAATCGCCTTGATCAATGTCAAATTTTAATAATTTCAACAATTTTCTTACAACTTTATCGACTTCTGGCAACGTTTAATCCCCGACCTAGACTTCTGGCAATAATTTTACGCAAGTTAAAAACTATACCTACTCAAAATTTCAGAGCTGCACTCAAAGATTTTATTTTAAGTAAAAATTAATGCGTTTGACCGCCCGCCTACGCTTCCCTCTCCAGGATGGACTTCTCGCTGCAGAGCTATGTACTTTTCAGCTAGTAAGGGGGGTTTTTACATAAAAATTTTCACTGCACCTTATCATTTTTAATTTCCGTATAAGGAAATTAAAAATAGCCAGCTATAAGTGACAATATTCCAGATATTTTTATCATAATTGGAAAGTAACTGAAATTATTTTCCTTGAATGTAAATACCCCGTACTCGCGTTTTGGAATGGTCTACTCCCGTTTTCGAATAGTCTAAACACATTCGTTAGCAGAAATGTAGGAAAATTTTATTCATGAATAATTTTAAACGCTTTTAAAACACTGTGCAATGTCATGTAAATAATTCAAATCATTGTTAAAATTTAAACAGTTATTGAATGAAACTGTTTTCATTATCCTTCAATCAATGGTGTATGACGTAAAATATATAATTAAACAAATTATTACTGTTGCGTGAATACACTTATAATTCCTCTTGTATCGATTAAAATTCAAAAAAGCCGAGTATGCCCCTACTTTACTGATTGCTTCTAATTATCATTGACACTGTCGTCTATAAATAATAAGTTTATCACAAAAATAGTTGAACTCTTCGAAGTATTCACAAATCGATTCAAATAAATACAGGGTGTAATTAGTTTCATGTCATTAAAAAAAATGGTGGTAGAAAACGACGAGAAAAACAATAAAACCTTATATAACATGGGGTCTAAAGCTCACAGTTTTGGAGGAAAAAAAATAAATAAAAATTTCCAAATTACTTAACACAGTTTGAGAACTGCTGGCATATTGGGGTAGGCATTATTGCCTCATGTCTTGTCGCACATGATACTCTGATATTCGCGCAAATAAGTATGGTGAGCCTAAGAGATAATAAGGCCGCGATGGGGGTCATCAAAAAGCATGCCGACAGAGGACACCGCCATGTTTTTTGCTCCATCGCGGCGAAATTATCTTATTACGCGAGCTGTACTCTCCCTTGTAATATTCTCAAGTAATAATTTCAATTTGTGCCCTTACTTGGTAAACAACGTACACACTACACGACCTACTTGGTTACGTAAGACACTACTCCTCGTTTGTGCTTTTTGTGTTACTTTTTGAATTTTGGACCAAGTTTTTCTTTTTGTTTTATTTATTGATAACGTTAATTCACAGTTTAGTGTGGTATTTTAAAACGCAGATTTTGGACATTAGGGAAGATTACACTTATCCAGAGCTCGCGGATATGGACTTGGTGCATGAAGAAAGTGGTGGAAATGCAGCTGGTGCGGAAGAGCTTTATCGTTTAAGGTTCACTAATCGACGTCATCCTTGTGCTCGTACATTTGTTAGTATTGACCAGCGTCTTCGAGAAATAGGTCGTCTCGATGGACTTGGAGGAGAACGAGTTCCACAACGCAAAGAAAGGGTAATAGACGCAGAGGTTCAAATTATGGAACTTGTAGAAGAGGATCCAACTTTAAGCACCCGCGATATCGCGAATCGTGTGGGAGTATCCCATTTTGTGGTATGGAGGACATTGAGAGATATGAACATACATCCCTATCACTATCAACGTGTCCAAGTACAAGAACCTTAAGATTTTGTAGAGCGAATGTAATTTTGTAGGTGGATTTTAAGAAAACACGCGGCAAATGAGGATTTTTTACACGTTCTGTGTTTCGCCGATGAGTCGTGTTTTACCAGAAACGGAGTGTTTAATTTTAAAAATATGCACTATTGGGCACACGAAAATCCACGTGTAATAAGAAGGGCGCATTTTCAACGACGGTTCAGCGACAATTTGTGGGCAGGAATTTGCGGTAATGAAATAATTGGACCTATACAATTACCCGCTAGATTGAATGGTGACGTATACTTACATTTTTTGCAACAAACATTGTCAAATTTTCTGGAAGATCTACCCTTGGTTACGCGCAGAAGAATGTGGTATTTTAATGATGGCGCGCCAGTCCATTTTAGTCTGGCTGTTCGAAATGTTTTGAACAGAAAGTTTCCTCGATGATGGATCGGACGTGGCGGACCAGTACCATGGCCTGCTAGATCGCCTGACTTAAATCCGATGGACTTTTCTTTTTGGAGGCACTTCAAATCTCTGGTTTATCGTGATCCAATTGACACTTTGGAACAATTGCAACAACTTATTTTAATGTGCATAGAAACCATAAAAAATGATCCTAATTTACCAAATATGTTGAATGGAGTGCGTATGTCCTTAGTTCGACGTGTCGAAATGTGTATACTTGGAGATGGAGGTCATTTCGAACAATTCTTGTGAAAAATTCAAAAGAATTATTCAGTTATTGGGTGTTACCTATTGGGCATTAAAGGTATGATTATTATTATTATTAGTATTCGCTTTCTTGTTTTGATCCGTTTACTATTGTTTACATTGATTTTCATAGAAACCAAAGACTCGATTTTTAGTTTTCGATACCTGATTGGGAAAAATTATGCGCTCAATTCGTTAAAAAAATCAGATTTTTTCCTAACTTAAAATACACAACTATTTTCTGTTATCGTATCTCGGACGTCTAACTGTTCGTTTTCCAATTTCATAAAATAATTACTAATTTTTTAAGCTTTTAACACAATTTTACAAATGTTAATAAACCACTTAATAAAAGCTACAATAACTTTGTTCCAAATTAAAAAACACATGTAAACAAATCCTATTTAAACCCTTGCGGCCATGCTATGCTTGCGTTGTGCCGAAAGAGAAGGAATTATTTACATTTTCATAATTAGTGGTATAAATAGTTCGGTAATCCCATCAAAGTGCCGCACTTCTTCGGGCGGGAACACAAGTCGGTTATTATAGTTTTTTATTATTTCTAATATTCGGAACTATAACATCCATTGACCCTGAAAAACAGTGGTTCTCAAATGTTTCCTACATCAACATTCAAATTTTAAACCTAGGTCAGTTTTTTCAAAGTGCCTCTAGAGAAAAAGGTCATATAGGTTTTTTTGTTGGAAAAAATTGTAAGAGGCAAAAAGAGTTTGGAATCATCCCGGGAATATTCTCAAAATTTTTTGGAATTGTCCAATTCCCTTTGCAGAAAAGAACATTCGAAAATTCCGAAAAAAATTGAGAACATTCCCGGGATAATTCTAAACTATTTTTGTTCCTTGCAATTTTTGCCCAAACTTCTTCTTTTTCGAGTAAAAAAATCGCAAAGTTCTAAAATTTTGATTTTCTTCGCTAGAACTAAAAAATTGACAATTTAAGAAAAAATGTTTCGAACAAAAGTAGTCTATTTTTAGTCAGACATTCCGAATTTGCAATAAAAAATAGATGTTTAAAAAGCGGATTTGACCTTGAATGACCTTAACCCTTCCATGCAAACAAAAAATTTCAAAAATACCGAAGTGACCCACTATTCCAAACTCCTTTCCGAATAATTAAAAAAAAATTCAAGTTGATATCTCAAAAATTGAGCCTCAGAGGGGCCAATGCTATGATAAGTTGGCAAAAATATTGCCACGAGGGGGCTCAACCAAGCCTCCACCAAGTGTCACAACCGCTGGTCTATGACTGTTACAATAAGGGGGCCACTTGGCCTGCGAGAGGTTTTCCTAGTTGGAAATTATCAGACACAAAATAAATTGTAAATAATATTTATTAATTAAACAATAAAAATGGTTGCACTCAAACAACAAAGTCAGAAATACACAAATATAAAATAAACAGTAAATAATGTTTTTCTTACCAAAGGCACATGTTGAGAGAGATGGGTCCCCAGATGGACTCCCAGAATGGACTGCCACTGCCCATTCATTCTGGGCTATTTATATGATTGATAAATGCTTGATCAGCATATTCCCTACATACGTAAAGCGCTCGGAAACTAATGACCTGATGTTATTAATTAGTAACAGTAATCTGATACTCTACGTCCTCTAATATGTTACAAATGTTTTATTACTTTATATTTTATAGATTAGAAAATAAATGATATTGAATTTAGTTTATTTATCATGGATTTAAATTTGGAAATTCTTTAATTTATTTATAGGGAATATGCTAATAGTATACTTTGTGCCAAATTTGCATAGAAAAGTAGTTATTAATTTTGAAAAGTTCATATGGTCATAATGGTACAACTGTAATCTCACCCGGCTACCTGGAACCACCCTTACCTGATCGATAATGGGCCATGAGCCTAAGTTACAACAGTCCAAACTTGTACTTTGTGTAAGTTGGTTGTTGTACGGTATTTATTTACGCGCGTGATCGGTTCTATTTGTTTTAGTGTTATTTCATGATAGAGACATTTATTTATTTCTTTATTAACATGGCATCAAGTACAGGTAAGTCAACAAATATTTGCTAAAATAAACTTACTTTTCATACATATAGTGTATAAAAAAATATTCATCAAAAATTGTTATTTGTACATGGCGCGTGTTAATTGAATCGTTAGTTATCCATGAGATTTTAGTTGATTTCGGTGTACGTCCGAGCACTTTTTTTTCTCATTTATAAGCTAAAGTCATGTACTTTTAGTATGTATAAACATTATTCTGCCATAATATTTTGCCCTTTGTAAAAAATATCAAAAAACAAATAGTTCTTATCTGGAATTCATATCGACATCGCGAAACATGCATATTAAGAAATAATTTTGACATGAATTTTTCAATTCTTTTTTTTTAATATTCAGATATGTTTTACTTAATAACAATAATAATAATAATAATAATATTAATAATATAGCAATACAAAAATCTGTGCTATTGGATACGTGCAGCATAGTGAGACGAGTGCTTGGCCAATGAGTATAGAGGCGTTTTCAACGCATGCAGAAAGTGGAGCATCTTGTCTACGGGCCGATGTAAGCTTCTTACAAACCAGAGTAATCTGAGAAAAATGGAAGAAAATAATAATAATAATAATAATAATAAGACAGGGATCCCTCATGCCGGAGACAGAAGGCTTTATTAATGCTATCCAAGATCAAGTTGTGCCCACTAGAAATCACCGCAAGCACATACTGAAGCAAGATATAGCAGATGAAAAATGCAGACTTTGTGGATCTACTCCGGAGACAATTCAACATCTAGTGTCCGCATGCACGTACCTTGCACCAAAGGATTCTCTCGACCGACATAACAAAGTAGCCGGAATAGTACACCAGGAAATCTGCAAAAATGAAAACTTTATTAAAGATATCATGCCATACTACAACTACGTACCAGAAGCTTTCCTAGAGAATGAAGAGACCAAAATATACTGGGACATGGGAATTGTAACAGATAAAGAAATCAGACATAACAAACCTGACATACTAATCTTAAACAAAAAGAAAAAAGAGCGGATATTATAGACATTACAATTCCCCTTGATGAAAATGTCAGAAGAGCAAGAAATAAAAAGATCAGAAAGTACCAAGACCTAGCAAATGAACTTAAAGCCATTTACTTACTGGAGAAGGTTTCCATGGTGCCCATAATTATAACTGTAAATGGATCAATAGACAAAGAGCTGCCAAGAGCGCTAAATCAGTTAAGTATCGATGAGTGATAGGACTTGCTCAAAAGGCTACAATTCTGGCCACCTGTAGCACTCTTCGCAGGGTGTTGGCCCATGAGCCAAGTTGCCTAGACCCCGGTTGTTCATTAATGTAGAAAATCCAACAACTAGTTGTGAATTTCAAAAAAAATAATAATAATAATAATAATAATAACAACAATAAATCGTTACTTATTTTTGTAAGTGAAATACAAAGAAAATGTATGTACAATATGTAAGAGATGTTGGGGGGTGCTTGGCGAAGTTTAGCCAAAGGCTACTCTTACACTTAACCGAGTAATAATCGGACATATGCTTTAATTTTGATACTTCATTGAAATTTCCTAATTACTTTTGGGTATAATCTGAAAGGGATTCCTAGTATTCACGGTTTTATCTCCGGCCAGATGTAATTAGAATATTCTAATCTCTTTAAAATGGTACTTTTTAGGAATCGATTTATCAGAGTGGCCTAAGAATATTAACGTTCATTATCTAAATATTTCCTAAATTTAAATAATTTTCAGTAGATAAATATTTTTATACAACTAAATTTAATTTCTGTCAACTATGCCTACATTAATCAAATTTATTTTTTAATTTAGGATCAAGCTGTACGGACCTGTTTTTTCGAGAAGATTCCTTTATGATAAAATGAGCGAATCCGGTGTAAATAAGTTAGATGGTCAAGTTTCGTTTTTTAAAAAATCTTTGCAAGAACGAACGAAATGTCCAAAACATGGAGTGGCGAATCTCAATAAAAAAACATGGTTACTTTGTCACAGACTTTAAAAACAAGTGGTCGGATGCTCACAGAATAAGAGAATGATTTTTAGCTAAAAATACAAGTTGGTTAGAAACATCCATAAGTTTCACAAATCATGGTGTGTCCGAAAAAAGTGGAGCTGCAGTTGGAAGGCCCAAGTCTGATTTTAGTACAACTTGCGAGAGGACGAAGCGACATAGAAGCAAAGATTTACGTGCTAAATTCTCTCATGCAGAACTATCATATGCAACTCAAATGAGTTTACGAGCTTCAGATCAAACGGATGCCTCAAAATTAATTAAAACTATTACGACTACATCTCCCAAACGTGCAACTCGGTATACGACAGCTTTTAAGAAATTGGATACAAGTAAAAGTGCCAGCTTGGACTGTATTATTAAATTTCGGCAATTTTTGAATCACCCTGTATATGCTGTTATTATAAAATTAGTTATAGAACGTGGCTTTCATTCAACAATTATCTTTTTGATTTTCACGTATAAACTATGAAATAGAAAAAAATGTAATTGAAATATGCGTAATGTGTCACCATGTATATGTATAATAAAATGCACTAAACGTCGATTCGTTGTTAATTTTAAAACCCTCTATGCATTATGTACAAAAACATTGATAGATAATCACTAAAAATAACTTTTGCCAACTTTTCATAGCATTGGCCCCTCTGTGCATCGTCGCCTCATTTATAACACAACTTCTATTTGTGCTTTTAAAATGAACACGTGTTTAAGACGTTAACTACGTATTAATCTATTCATATTCTGAACAAATGGTAATCTGTGAATTTTCTAGAATTATGGAAAGTGTGGCAAATTATTTCTTCGCGAAATATTAGATATGATCATTTGATATTCAGTAGATACTGAGTATTTCCATCATATCACTTTATTGAAACTTATTATTGTATTTTGTGCCCGTAAGATCGGTACAATGTTATTGGAAAGATCATTACATAATTTATAACATATTCCTAACTTGTTTAAAAAATATTGTTTTACGTACTGATATAAATGCCGATATAACACGAAACACATTAGGAATCATCCTAAACTTGGTACCGAGTTTATCAATTGTTTTATTGGAAAACTGAGAAAAGGACTAGGATCTCGGATATAGCTAAAATTCTTGACGTTTTAATACTACGTATTATGAAAAAAAAATCAAAAGAAAGTAAGGTTTTTCCTATATATTTACATAAAATATTAATAATACTCACCCAGTAAACTTTAGGCAGAATACGAATATATCAACAAATATAATTCGTAAGAACCCAAAATTCCCGACTGGTTAGTGTATCAACCATTTCCTTAGGTATGGTATTATTATGACTATATATATATGTTAAAATGACAAAAATGCTTTCAGTTCACGGACAAATTGTATATCTCATTAAGTAATTTTATATTTATCTAGAAAAGAAGTCGTGCAAAAAATTTATTTGACATTGTTACAGAGTAATAAGTTAATAGTTTAAGCTCTTATCCTATATAAAGAAAATTTCTGGCTCAAAATAGTAGTCTTCATTTTACAATACGGTTGAAGAATTGAAATGAGGGTGAGTGGCTTTTAAAATTTTTATATGTTTTTTTATTTTTTATGTGTTTATAATTTGTATATGTGACTGTATTTGCTATTTATTCTGATTTTAAATGGATATACTGTAAGAAAGGAAAAATCGTACGATTTCAAGTTTTAACAAAAACAATGGGCGCTCAAAAAAACGATTTTAAGTAGTCCATGTAAATGAAAATATACGCCCTAAACATGGATGATTGAAGGGACTATCAGCGCGCGTAGACCTAATCAAACAGTGCGTGCAACGTCACAGTAGACCTCGTTTATGTGGCTTAGGCACTAGCTCTATGGTATTGAACAGCGAATTTTAATTATATGCAGTGATCGGAATTTGGGTTTAATTTTCAAGTGCATCGCGCGTCGTTACATTTATTGAAATATAATAAATTAAATAAATAAACACAGATGTTTAAATTCACTGAAAAATTAATAAATTTTGATTTACTTTTCGTGTAATATAAATTATATAATCTATTTATACAAAAAACGCTATTTATTTTAAAGAAACAGAGCGCGTAATCAATGCACACCTGCAACACGTGGCCGACACGCTTGCAATACACGCCAAACATTATATACTACTTACTCGCCTTTAAATTGAATGGACTTGGCCCAAGCCAGGGTATAGTTTATAATTAATTGTGTTTACCGAAAGAATTACTTATAATCAATATGCCGCATTTTAATCCGAGGAAAATTACGATCGAAAAATGGATTAAGCCTTATTAAGAACTATATTTTGATGGCGGAGAAATAATTTGTAATATTAATATTTGTCTTTTATAATTGTTTATTTGTGGCATATTCAGGTTTTCTTTCTTTTTGTTGGGTATTTTGCCACTCAAAAATATTTAAAAATTTTTAATGACAAAACCTCTGCGCCAAACGGATCAGACAGAGGTTGGTTGTTGAATACTTGACTGTTTCACACCTAAAAATATATAAACTAGAACAATGTTATAAACTAAAAAATGAAAATGAAAGCTACAGGCAGTTAACGCTTCGGAAGAAAATCTACTTCCGTTCTCAAAACTTTTTTGGCCGTCAACCATGATAGTTCTTTGTTGATGTATTTCCATAATCACGTGAGACATTATATTTATTTTATTTCTACTTCGTCTCTATGGATGGGCAACCAACTAGTACAAAAATCTATTGAATAATTTGAAACACATCTATCCTCATTTAATAAAATAATCACAGATTTTTTAAGTTTTCTTTTAATTTCGTTACTCTCTTTTTCTAAAATCTTCGCCCAGTCCCATTTAATCCTGTGATTATTATCGCGTGTTCACAAATTTTTGAATTTTCAAATTCTCCCCTTCTAGCGTAATTTCTATGTTCACCAAGCCTTACGTTGAAAGGTCTAGATGATTCACCTACGTAATGTTTTTCGCACTCACACGGAACACTATAAATACAATTTTTTGAATTTTGAACAATATTTAGAGGTTTGGTTTTTGATAAAACCGATCTTAGCGTGGAGCCTGTTTAAAGAACCGTTCGTACGGAAAACCTAATCCCAATTTTTTGTCATTTATCCGATAAACCATGTATATATGGATTTACTGCCATTGACCTAAATACCTACTCTACTACCAATGTTCAATAACTGACTATCAACAAGACTCTCGGGATATTGATTATTTAATAAGACAGTTTTTATAAATTGCTTTTTGTTCCGTAATATTACATCATTAGAAGAAATAATTTTGGCTCTATCATACAAGCACTTAACAACACCTATCTTAACACTAATATATTGATTTGAATTGAAGTTTAAGTATCTGTTTGTGTATGTTTGTTTTCTGTACACAATGGTTTGGTATGTGTTATCTAATTTTTTATTTAAAATATCTAAGAAAGGTAATTCATTATTATTTTCTATTTCTATTGTAAATTTAATTGAAGATTCTTTTTCGTTAATCTGATTCAAAAAATTATTTAAATATTCTTTACTATAAGGCCATATAGCAAAAATGTCATCTACATATCTCCACCATACAATGGGTTTATAAGTTAGATTATTAATATTGCTTTCATCAAAATTTTCCATGAAAATTGTTACTTAATATTGGAGATAGTGAAAAACCCATGGCCATCCCAAAGCCTTGTTGATAGAAGGCATTATTTAACTGAAAGTATGTTTCCAATATAGTTTCAATGCTTAACTTAGTTCTATTCGCCAAATTCCCATCTTGTTGCAATTTGTTTTTAATTATTAATATTTTATCTACATGAACATTATTTTGTAAATAGGCTTACTACATCAAAACTGACCATTAGATGATTTTCTGACAGCTTTTCCAAAAAATGTTTGTTATTTTTAATATAAGACTCGGAGGAACCTGATAATGGATTTAGGATTTTTAATAAATATTTTGAGAGTTTGCTACATGGAGAATTAATTGAACTCACAATTGGTCTTAAGGGAATGTCAGGTTTATGAATTTTTAGCAAACCATAGAAATGAGGAGATTTGCTGTGATGTGGAGTTACCATCTTTGGTTCAATATCTGTAAATCCGCTTTTGTGTTTAAATAAGGCTATATATTTTGTTTTCTAAACAATTTGTAGGATCTTTATTTAATTTGGAACAATTTCCATCATATATCAAGTTCATAATTTTTGCATCATATACAGCTGTATCTAAGATTACCGTGGCATTGCATCAGCATTTATCAGCTGGTAAAATTTTAATGCTATGATCATTATTTAGAGACGAAATTGAACGTTTTTCATCGGATCTTAAATTATCTCTAGTATTATATTGTTTCTCTAATTTAATTTTAGAACGAATTCGGTATTCATTAGCATCATCTAATGGTAGCTTCTGTGCACATTACGTAGGTGAATCATCTAGACCTTTCAACGTAAGGCTTGGTGAACATAGAAATTACGCTAAAAGGGGAGAATTTGAAAAATCCAAAATTTGAGAACACGCGTGGGATAATAATCACAGGATTAAATGGAACTCGGCGAAGATTTTATAAAACGATAGTAACGGAACTAAAAGAAAACTTAAATAATCCGTGATTATTTTATTAAACAAGGACATATGCGTTTCAAATTTTTCAATAGATTTTTGTACTAGTTGGTTGCCCATCCTTAGAGACGAAGTAAGTAAAAATAAGATAAATACAGTTGACGGCCAAAAAAGTTTTGAGAACGGAATTAGATTTTCTTCCGAAACGTTAACTGCCTATAGCTTTCATTTTCATTTTTTAGTTTATAACATTGTTCTAGTTTATATATTTATAGGTGTGAGACTTTTTGAAACAGTCATGTATTCAAGAACCAACCTCTGTCTGATCCGTTTGGCCCAGAGGTTTTTTCATTAAAAACTTTTAAATATTTGTCAGTGGCAAAATACCCAACAAAAAGTAAGAACATTAATATTTGTGATGTCACAATAAGGTGTAACAGAAAAATGTTGTTTTAAAACTTGTAATTAGCTACACACATACATACATACAAAAAAGGAAAAGAGAATTTCAAATGGGACATGTTATAAGTGAAACCCTGCTTCGTAAACAAATTCTCAGCGAATTATATGAAGAAGTGGAAGTTATTTGGAGTGATCTTCAAAATGGCTGGTATTGAGTTACAATAGACGAAACGGCAGACTTTTTGGGAAATAAAGTTGCCAATTTATTACAAAATTACATTTTGATGATCCTGGCAAGTAGGTACCATTTAATAGCTTCCAAAGTTTTAGAAACAGTTAACGGCGAGTCAGTTTAATTTTTTTGAAACTACTTTAAAATGGCTTTGGCAAGTTTTTACTAGTGAATCAGTGTCGTATATGTTAAGTGCTGGACAAAAAATTAAAAGGAAATAATCCCATTACTTGTTTAGCGCATACGTTACGCCGCTTATGCGAAAGCGTGTGAGATTGTTTCACAAATGTTAACAAACTTATTGCTAATATCAAGAAAGTTTTTCTAAAAGCTCCTAGGTAGTAGGATAAAACATTTCTAAGAAAAATGTCCTAATTTTCCGCTTCCTCCAAAACACGCTGGGGAACATGGATAAACGCGGCTTGTTACTACCATGTTAACTTCAACTCAGTAAAGGAAGTTGTAGAAACCTTAAATGGAGATGCTACTGCGATTAAGCATGCAAAGGATTTAATGAATATTACAAATAATAAAAATTATTTTAAATTTATTTTCGAACCTTTTAAAATAATAACAAGAATTATAGAAAACCTTCAATGTCCAAATTTGTCCTTGAAAGAAACATTTAACAAACTAGTTACTATTCAAAAAACAATTAACGAAATTCCGGGTGCAACTGGCGAGGTTATATCAAAAAAGTGGGTTGCAGTTTTACAAAGGAATCTTGACTTGGCGGTCGTATTTGCCATTAACAAAAAAATTGTGACAGAATCAGATGCCTTCCTTGATCAGGTGCCTAAAAGATGCATCTGGTTGCACGAATGAGCGATAAATAGGACAGCTGAATTAAGTTCTGAAGATGGTAGAGCAATCCCCTAATGCGAATGATGTTGGTCGGCCTGCGTTAGATGGTTGCATTTCAGAAATATAGCGTTTGAAAGATGCATTATAATAGCAAAAAATGACTGATGGGTAAGTAGGATGGAGTATACGTCTATATATTACATGGCAATTTCCCAATTTGAATAATATTGATTTGCTTGCTCTAGGTGACTGCGTTTCAGAGGTATGGCGCCTAAATGACGCATTATGGTTGCAAAGAAATAACCAAGAAATGGGTGAATTTAAGTCTATAGTTTGTAAAATACTTTCTCGATGTGACTGGTGTTGGTCTGCTTGCGTTGGGTAGTTGCATTTCTTGACTTTTAAAATATACTGTAATAACTGGGGTTTTATTCCCCTAATTATATGAATTAATCAGACATTATCATTGGTATAGTACGGAGTGTCCCAATTACTTTCGTAGACTCCGTCGATATCATAGTATATCCATCGAAATCAAAACTGTGCTTACCCTTTTCCTTCTAGGTGATTATATCCTTTTTGGTGTCCCTCAACCAGGTTACTTCACAAAAAAACTTTACTGAATATAGAATGAACTCAATTGCATAACAAGCAAATAAAACACGTGATTTCTCAAAACACTTAAACCACTATATTTACAGAAGAAAATGAAAACAAATGAAAATGACAATCACAAACATTTAACGATTAAATCAATTAATAAACAGTAATTACACTATGTCAGGAAATGAAATGGTCCGCGGCAAGTTCAAATCTTTAACTGAATCGCGACCGAATACTCTTAATTCAATTACAACACATTAATTTATGCTTATCATAACCGGCAAAATACTGAACAAATGTACTTACACTTTAAAATTGAAAAAGGTTCGCAAAACGAGAATTTACTACACCCTGTAGGTAGATGACGACCGATCAGACGTTAAGCCAAGAGTGTCGATATTATCTCAATCGAAATAAGACGTTTCAAAAGTGGGTAGTAAGCTTTAAACCCTCGACCAATTAAAATCTTCTCTACTTTAAACCGTACCCCTATTTGAAATCACCTAACGGACCATGGCCTATCTTAATATTTTACGCCATTAAGACAGATGAAAAAAACCCTTCTGTTCCTTACTTTGCTTTTGTATGGGGGAAAAATCTGCCTTATTTGGTCTAGCTATCCATCTTAATTTCTATTATTTATGTTTTCTGGAATCCTCTATCAACTGCCTTAGTCTTGAAAATCTCACTAGACCACCCCCGGTGGGTCGTATTTGAACAAGCGTTTGACGGGTCCTTAACTTCAAGAAAGAAAAGCGAATTGGACATAAAATAATTTAGATGGTTATTTATTGCTTCTAAGTGGCCAACGTCGACTATCTAATAAAGACTAAAGTTAACAAAGCATGTTTCCTGGGCTCTAAAATAAATCAGTTTGCAACATAAAACAGATATTTCTTTGACCAGTATTTTACGTTATTGTACTAAAGTCTCGACCCTTAAAATATTCCCGAAATCAGAAATAAGAAAACACGGTAGTTCTATATGTGACAGGACCGGACTTGGCTCCATTAATTTGACTTTTGTTACAATACATTATCGTAGCATGTTCATTCATTGATTGTTGTAATCCATGTATATTTCGCTTTTTGGAAACAAAAGAAAAATGCATTGCAGGTTTATTAAAATAAAATAGTTTTACACGAGTTACATAGGTATTCCATTCCTGAGCGATGTACTGTGGACAGGATACGCTGCTCGATCAAGCTGAACGAATGTGCATACTGCCACCACTATTGGACCGACGCAACCTGCTTGTGTTGCTGTATGGGCGAGTTAACATATTCAGCAAGTAATTTCAACCTGCTATAAAAATAGCAGCTATTTATCAGAGCTCGTAGCAGTTGCTACTGCTTCAAACCGAATAGCAGTTAAAAAGTAGCAGACTGCTATTTAGCAGCCCATCACTACTCCAAGAGCAGTTAAACAGTTTGATCTTACTTTCGATCGAACACGAAATAGCACGCAAAATTGACTTCGCTGAAATCACAAGAGATTTTTCCTGCCAAGAAAGAGAAAAAAACCTACTTAGCTTGCCACGCTCAATATGTATTTTTGTGTTCATAAAAGTATACTGCATACTGGACCAATACATAAATGCTTTATAAGAATAATTTGTTTTAAATATATCCTTTATATTACGACTGTACTTATTGGATGACGTGTAGAGATTAGAATCTGATAGGGTAGGGGCCCAAAAGAAAATCTGTTTACCGGGCTCCAACATTTCTGCCGCCGATCCTGCGCTTCTTTATCTCATTACTTTGTCAGATTGGCATCGTGTAAAGTATATTACTTAAGTATTACAGGCATTAAGTGCTCCATCGATTTCATATATACTATAAGAGATATCGACTTCATCTCGATCTCGATTTTCAGTATACATTCCTTTTCATTCAAGTGATTGAAAAATTGTTTTTCTAAGAAAATATCCAGTATTTTTTCGAAAGAGGTTCTGTATTTATACGTCTATAGTCTTCGCATTTTTTTATCAAACCTTTTACTTCCCTCGCATGCCGAAGGGAAGTATTGTTTTCGAGAAAAAATCACCCTCCGAGATTTTTTCAGATTCTGACGTTTCCGAACACGTAGATTACGAAAATATAGGTTTTTCAATTCCGTCAGTCTGTCTGTCTGTCTGTTGGTGCATTAACTAAAAAACTACTTGACGGAGAGCAGTCAAATTTGGTAGGTAGTTGACCCTACTGACAGCGAAGAAATGGTAGAATTTTCATTGGAAAATATACAGGGTGGACCGTCTAAAAGGAATAAATAGCGAAACATTTTTTTTTCGCACAAATTTAAAATTTCCACGTTTCATGACACGCTAATCCTATTTCGGGAAAAAAAATTTTTGAAAATTTTTTTCACCAACATTTTTGAAAAATATTTTACTACTAAAATAGTTGAAAAAAATTTTTTTTTCTTCAAATTTAAAATTTCCTCGTTTCATGGCATTCTAAGCCTAATTAAAAAAAAAAATTTTGAATTTTTTTTTACCATTTTTGAAAAATTTTTTAATACTAAAATAGATAAAAAAAAATTTTTCTTTCTTTAAATTTAAACTTTCCACGTTTCATGACATTATAAGCCTGATTAAAAAAAAAATTGTTTGAAAATTTTTTTTACCAACATTTTTGAAAATTTTTTTATCACTAAAATAGATGGAATTTTTTTTTATTTCTTCGAATTTAAAATTTCCACGTTTCGTAGCATTCTAAATCTATTTAAAAGAAAAATTAGAAATTTTTTTTACTATTTTTAAAAAATGTTACAACTAAGATAGAATTTTTTTTTCTTTGTTCAAATTTAAACTATCCACGTTTCCATGGCATTCTAAAACTATTCAAACAAATTTAAAAATGTTTTTGAAAAATTAAAAAAAAATTTGAAAACATTTTTAATAATTTATCACTACTAGAATAGAATAGACGAAAAATTTATTTTGCTCAAATTTAAAATTTCCACGTTTCATGACATTCTAAACCCATTTCAGAAAAAAAAAAATTGAAAATTTTTTTCACCAACATTTTTCAAAAAGTTTTTACCACTAAAATAGATCGAATTTTTTTTATTTGCTCAAATTTAAAATTTTCACTTTTCATAGTATTCTAAACTTATTTTGAAAAAATACATAATTTTTAAATTTTAAACTTTTTTTTACCACTACTATAGAATAGAAGGAAACTTTCCTTTTTGCTCTAATTTAAAATTTCCACGTTTGACATTTTAAACCTAATTTAGAAGAAAAAATTTTGAAAATTTTTTTACCAACATTTTTGAAAAATAAAAAAAATGAAATTTTTTAACCACCACTATACTTCCACTCCATTACGTGAATGTTGGATTGAAAATGTGACAGATGGCAATAATATCTGGCATATGCATCTATTATACTTTTATTGAAAAATGTACAGGGTGGTCATCCCAAGAAATAATTCAGTCATGGTGGACATTTGTAAAGGTATTTGCGTAAGCCTGCCATATTGTGGCACCTGCTATTTAGTATTGAACTTTTGATGTTGGATGAGCAACCTGTATATTTTTTTGACCAAAACTTATCAAATTTTCTTTGTAATAATAGCAATAACTATATTCCGATTATCATTCTCAATGTCATTTCGTAATTATTAATTTTTTAGAGTGACCGCCATGCCCAAATAACGAGGGAAGTCTGTGTAAATACCTTTACCGATTTTTTTTGGATAAATCCTGTAACAAATGTATCAGAACTTTTTTATGAATCAGAAATAAATCAAAATTCCAAAAACTTTACTGGTGAAGTTTAATTCATTGTAATATATATTTTGTGACTTTATATTTGATACCTGTATAATTAATTGTGTATGTATACTATACCTGCACTTTTCTGTTTTCTGATTTAACCATAAGGTTACCTTAACGGAGAATTAACACATATCTTTTTTTTGCAGAAAATGATACTCCCTCTTATATTTACATTAAGTTTAGTATCATACACAACCTCCGCTGTGACAGAAAGAACCAAATACACAACAAAATACGATAACGTCGATGTCGAGGAGATTATTAGCAATGATAGGCTGCTGAAAAATTATGTGGATTGTCTGTTAGAGAGAGGAAGATGTACTCCGGACGGTTTAGAACTTAAAAGTACGTAAAAATTATTTATAGGTAATGGTTTTTATAAGATATTGAGAAAAATATTTATTTAGTCAACCCAGTAGGCAACAATTTTTAAAATAGTGTGTGAAAATAACGTCCTATGTTTTCCCTAAAAATTATTTCTGTCTAGTGGGAAGTAGATACAAGAAAAATAACAAATAAATAATTGAGTAAAATGACGAACCATTTTAATTAATTCCTTCGTGGTAACTAATATAGCGGAAAAATCGGAATAGTGATTAAGTTATGAGAGAAAATAGGTACCACCCAATATATCTTGAGACAGACGTAGTCTTTATGCTCTGAGTATGGATACAAAATTTGGAAATTAAAAATATTTTTCTCGAATGTTCAAAGTTTGTCTAGAAAATACCTTTATTTTGACTTATCCTATCATTGTCTGAAGTTGCATAAAAGAAACCAAAACATTTTATATATGATATAACTTGATCTTAAAGGTTTGTTATTATTTAATGAAAAATTAAAAACGTATGATAAATTCCAAATACCGAGAATTTCAGTCATTTCAATAAATTTTTAAAAAACTGTCAACTTGGATCCCATTTAGAAACAACTTGGAAAGCCGCTTCCTAAGGAATCACTATCACTACTTCCACTTCCAGATTTCCCCCAAGTCTCTTTAAAGGTAAACTTCTTGACTATACACTTTAATATGCGGAAATAATTTTTCATGCCATTTTAATAATATTTGGGGCAGACGTCGTAAAAAAAATTGCCGAAAAATGTACAGGGAATAGAAATAAAGAAAAGTTTCAGAAATTTAGAATCTATTAAGCTGCGGATAAAAAATTTAAAAAGTTACACAACTCGTAGTAATTGTAATAGGCTTTATATTAATATTCCACAAAAAATGGGTTTCGTAAAAACGCAAGAATATGAATCTAGGTATCAAAGTTGATCAAATGCACAAGTTTTACAAAAACTACGCTAGGCGTCGATCAGCGTCGAGACGTAAAAATGTAAGAACATGAATTTAGATATTAAAATTGATCGAATACACAAGTTTTACAGAATCGACGCAAGGCGTGGGTCGGTGTTGAGACGTAAAAATACAATGTGAATCTAGTAATCAAAATTTATCAAGCACATAAGTTTCATTAAATCGACGCTAGGCGTCGGTCGAGACGCAAAAATGCAAGAACATAAACTGAGGTATCAGAATTGATAAAATACACAAGTTTTACAAAATCGAGGGTAGGCGTCGGCCGATGTCGAGACGAAAAAATGAAAGAATATGAATCTAAGTATCAAAATTTATCGAATTCAGTGTTACAAAAACGACGTCAGGCGTCGGTCAGCGTCGAGACGTAAAAATGCAAGAACATAAGTTTAGATATCAAAATGCATCAAAGACAAAAGTTTTATAAAAACGACGCTAAGCGTCGGTCGACGTCGAAATGTAAAAATGCAAGAACATAAATTTAGATATCAAAATTAATCAAATACAAGTTTTACAGAAACGAGGCAAGGCATCGGTTGGTGTCGTGACGTAAAGATACAAGAATATGAATCCATGTATCGAAAGTTATCAAATACACAAGTTTTACAAAACCGACGCTAGGCGTCGAGACGTAAAAATGCAAAAATATGAATACTGGTATCAAAATTTATCAAATACACAAGTTTTACAGAAACGGCGCTAGGCGTCGATCGGCGTCGAGACCTAATATGCAAGAATATGAATCTAGGTATCAAAATGTATCAAATACACTAGTTTTACAAAAACGACGCTAGGCGTCGAGACGTAAAATGCAAGTAGATAAATTTAGATATCAAAGTTAATCAAATACACAAGTTATAAAAAAACTACGCTGGGCGTCGGTCAGCATCGGGACGTAAAAATGCAAGAATATGAATCTAGGTATCAAAATTTATTAAATACACAAGTTTTACAAAAACGACCCTAGGCGTCGATCGGCGTTGAGACGTAAAAATGCAAGAATATGATTCTAGATATCAAAAATTTATCAAATTCAAAATCAAATTTGGATCTTTCAAAAAGTACGCTTTGTAACAGCACCAAACGCTTTCGTGTCCAAAAAAACAGCCGAATAGCACATACGCAGAAAATGAAATTTCTGGCCTCTTACTAGCTTGCTCTACTGATTTTTCTCAATTACACACCCCCCTCCACCCCTTCAACAAAAAATACGTATATGTACCAAATTTCGAGTGAATATCTCAAGTTTATTTCATCAACCACTTTATTAATGGAGTGGTGGTGGTTGGGGGAGGGGGAGGGGGAGGGGGGTTGAAAAATATTATCTGAGGGCCTGGCTTCTAGTAACGCATCAAACCTCAAGTTTTTGTACTCTACACAACTTGCTTTACTCATTTTCCCCTATTTACCTATACTTCAACTCCACTTCTGCAACGGAATCATCATCTAGTTCCAGATGTCGTTATAATACATACGTGTACCAAATTTCAAGTGAATATCTCAATTTTATTCTATCAACCCCTTTAAAATGGACTAGGGATGGTAGGGGGTTGAAAGATAAAAGTATCTGAGTCCTTGGCTTTTAGTATATACACCGAATTTTAAGTTTCCGTACTCTTACCAACTTGCTTTACTTATTTTCCCCTATTTACACCTATTTAACCCACAACCCTTCAACGGACTAATCAAAAAATATAATCTAGTTCCAGATGTCATTATAGTATATACGTTTGTCAAATTTCAAGCGAATATCTCATTTTTATTTTATCAATCCCTTTAATAACGGAGTGGGGGTGATGGGTGAAAGGAAAATATCATAAAAAAATTTGAGGCCTTGACTTCTAGTACATATATACCAAATTTCAAGTTTCTCTTGTTTTACTTATTTCCCCCTATTTACCCCCCAACCCTTCACCGGATATGTTCAAAAAACAATTCAGTTCCAGATCTTGTTACAATATATACGTGTACAAAATTTCAAGTCAATATCTTAAACCATTCCGAAGAGAACGTGCGGACAAAAAAAAAGTTACAGACCGACAGGCAGACAGACAGAAATTCTTTTTTCGCTCAAAGTTAAAATCTCGACGTTTCATGACATTCTAAGCCTATTCCAAGAAAAAAACATTTGAAATTTTTTTTACGACTACTATACTTCCAATCCACTACGTGGATGTGGAAGTAATAGAGGCAGATTTAGTTAAATCTACTTACTTTGAGCGCAAGAACCTATGATAGCTCCATATACACGGAATATTAAGACACCTTGTATATTATTCAACCTAGGTGTAAAAAACTAATCGCAGAAGGTGCTAGATGCAACAATTATCTTTAAAATGCACATTGTGTTTTATTTTACATGTAATCAATTTTTCTTTTACAGAAAATATGCCAGATGCCATCGAAACAGACTGCAGTAAATGTAGCGAAAAGCAAAAGGAAGGGTCTGAAATAATAATGAGGTATTTAATTGACAACAAACCAGATTACTGGGCTCCTTTGCAGGAAAAATACGACCCTACAGGAAGTTATAAGAAGAGGTATTTGGATGCAAAGAAGACAGAAGTCAATGTTGAACCGCTTATTAAATCGTAACTAGTTTAATTGCTGTATACCAAAAATTATGTCTTAAGTAAATTTTAGATAATATAAACTTTGTAAATGTTTACCTTTGTTATTGTGTGACCCTATAGGCAAAGAAGGGTAGTGTAAATGTATAATAAAGAAGTACTTTAAATTGCATCCAAAACATTAGTTTCTCATCAATTGTATGAAATTTAAACAAAAGTAGTGCACCTCGGGCCAGGGTACCACCCAGGCGCTCAATACATTTTTCAGAAATAAGATTTTCTACAATATTTCAGCAGGTATAGAATACATTAAACAAATTGTTCGCGCTAGCTCTTAGATTATTACTATCTAGTTTTATATTATATTCTGATTTGTGAGCACTGCTATGCAACATTTAGCACACATATAAATATGATCATGTAGTTCTGGTTGTATAATAACAATAAGCTGTTTATAATGTAATTTTTGATATTAAAATAATGAGTACCGACTGAGTGAATACAGGGTGTCCCAGATTTAAAGTGACATAGACCGATGAGAGAGAGACCACACTTTTCCGAGTTCAAAACACCGCCGCACTTACCCTTCAAAGTGAATGGTTTTCGAGATGCAGGGTATTTTATGGTTCTTGGCTGAAACTAAAATTCACCATATATTTGGAATGGGTGGACGTATTTGGATTAAAGTTGGTACACATATAGTGCACTCCTAGTCCAATTAATGGCATAATTTAGTTTGTAAAAATTCCAGGACAGGACTCAATTTGTATTATTTTGCATTTAGGTTCAATTACATCACCCTGTATATCAGTTTTTTGTAAATGGCGGATAACTATTGAAATGTCTATGGATTATTGTGCAAAACACTGTCATAATATTCGATGGCACGTTTATGGTTACTTCCTAGCAAATTTTCGAAAATAATGGTGAATGAAATATTTAAATTCTACAAAATGCGCAAACAACCAGTTAACGTCGCTATTTTATTAATTTTACTTAAACATTTGTTTAATAATTATTTAATGTATTATTCTTACTTAAAAAGAAAAACGAAAAACAGTAAAAAGGAAAAAATAAAGAAAAACAGTTTGCTTAATCATAATTTACAGCACAAATTTTAAAAAGACACTAATTATTTTGTACCCTAGTAGAACTAATTAAAACTATAATAAATTTTCGAAATGAACACCCCCAGCGTCAATACATTTTTGTGAACGATTAAAAAGCGTTTTCACCGATCTATCGATCATAGCCGGATTGTGTCTAATATTGTCACATACATTAAAAAAATTTTGTTGTAATTGTTCACGGGTATTAATATTTTCACTGTACGCCTGTGACTTTAGGTGGCCCCATAAAAAATAATCCATGGGGGTGGGATCTGGAGATCTCGATGGCCAGTTAACTGCACCCCCTATATGAATCCATCTGTTGATGTAACGTTGATTAAGATGCTCCCTCACCGGTACAGAAAAATTGGGTCCAGCACCATCGTGTTGAAACCACATACCTCTGACATTGATGTTTTCTAATAAATTTGGTAACACATCTATTAAGAGATTTAAATAAACTTCACCCGTTAGTCTCCCTTAAAAAATGTGTGGCCCTATTAGATGACTATTGTATATTCCACACCAGACATTTATATTGAATCTGTGTTGGAAATTTTTCTGAAGCCGTAGCATGTGGATTTTCAGTTGCCTAAAGATGTTGATTTCTGGTGTTGTTTATTCCATCACGCGTGAATTGAGCTTCGTCCGTGAACAGAATTCTAGAAACTGTTCGTCTGTGCGCAACTACCCACTTACAAAATGTTAAACGCGGAACGTTGTCACCGTCTTCAAGTCGTTGAACTACTTGAACATGAAAAGGATATAAATTTTCTTTCTCTAAAGTTCGCCATGCTCTTGTTCTGGGAATTTCTAATTGATGACTGATTTTTCTGACGCTTACAGTTGGATTCATATGAACAATCTGTAATACTTCCTCTCGCCGTTGAAAATCTATGAGAACATGTTCATGTTTTGCCTGTGAGGGAAATTGCCCATGTTCCTTACTAAATTGATACACCTCTGAAAATGTACGATTTGGTGTACGACGATTTCTACAACGTCTTTCATATTCTCTCTCTGCAGCTCTTCCATTTCCGTCGCAAAAACCATACACATAAATCGTATCTGCATATTCTTCATTTGTAAATTGGAATGGCATCTTAACATTATTATAGTAGATTTGTTAATATAAAACCTTATTTGAATGACTCAAACGACTTCTTTAGACTTAATTTCTAAAGGTGACTTACATTACTATGTATTAAACTATAAATGTCAGAATTGACACACGCCTACTTTTATTTTTAAGCAAACTGTTTTTCTATGGAATATTGCATATGGCCGTACAAATTTTAAGTGCAATTAGAATGAAATTTAAGTAACAATAATACATTAAATAATTATTAAACAAGTGTTTAAGTAAAATTAATAAAATAGCGACGTTAACTGCTTGTTTGCGTATTTTGTAGAATTTAAATATCATTCACCATTAGTTTCGAAAATTTGCTAGGAAGTAACCATAAACGTGCCATCGAATATTATGACAGTGTTTTGCAAAATAATCCATAGACATTTCAATAGTTATCCGCCATTTACAAAAAACTGATATACAGGGTGATGTAATTGACCCTAAATAAAAAATAATAAAAATTGAGTCCTGTCCTGGAATTTTTACAAACTAAATTATGCTAATAATTGGACTAGGAGTGCACTATATGTGTACCAACTTTAATCCAAATACGTCTACCCATTCCAAATATATGGTGAATTTTAGTTTCAGTCAAGTATAATAAAATACCCTGTATCTCGAAAACCATTCACTTTCAAGGATAAGTGTGGGGGTGTCTTGAACTCAGAAAAGTGTACTCTATCTCTCATCGGTCTATGTCACTTTAAATCTGGGACACCCTGTATAGAACGTATCTTATAGTACGAGGTAATTCAAAAATTCACCGTTCATAAACATTTCAACGACGAGTACGTCAGTCAGTTTAGACACAAAAAGGGGTTCGACATTGCAAAAGGTTATGTAGTTCTAATTTTTTAATATGTTGTTAAGACCCACGCCAATAGTAAGAAACCTAGTTTGCAGCTTCGAAAGACCTGTGCGAGCTTCGCGATGCCTAATAAGTAGTGAAATCTTTGCACTTGTTTCGGTTCTTGCTCAATATCTCCTAAAGCATGAGTTGCACAGAAAATGTTAATATTCATTATAAAAGTATATTAAATTTGTTACAATTTAAGCCCAAAGCGAATTCCGTATATCTGGAACTTTCCTAGTACAGCTCTTCAAAAATTAGCAATTGTCTCCAAAATGTGAAAAGATTTCACTAAAAGATTTCACTTTGATAACGTAGCGAGAATAGTACTCATCCCATGAGGAAAGTCGTAGGCAATGAATTTGTAGTAAATTTATTGGCAAAAATGGCAAAAAACAAACATTAAATAAAATGAATTTTGGGCAAAATCGACGTGAACAGTTTTAGGCACAACAAACATCAATTTTAAACTAATGACTACATCATTATACTTTTCGCGAGTTTATTGAACTTTTTATATAATTGTTGCACATTCTCTTCACAGTTTTTTTTGTAAATAATGTTAGTTTTAGGCACTTGAAATTTTGTTTTTGTTCAATAGCGAAACATGAAAAAATTGTTTCGGACTATGTCAGCTATGTAAAATATTACTTTGGTAGCAATGTCTCGATTGTTTCCGACAGCCAACAAAAATTCCAAAAGTATTGAAAGAGTGCGACGCTCAAGTACCTCAGGAAAACTATTAGCCAATAATAATAACAAGATGCGCCTCATCGCATTGTTTCGTGATGTATTTGGGCAGCAGGAAGTTGCAGTGAAAGGTGCCGAAGAAGACGCACTATTGTTACGGTCATTTTGCTCCTTAGGTAATTAGTAATAAATTAAATAGATTTAGAATATTTTTCTTTATTCACTTAGAGATATATGGTACAAATTAGTGGTAAGTTAATGATTACTTAATAAATTACATTGAGTCACTGGAACTGTTTATTATTATTGGTATAACTGGACCACCTAGGCATTTCTCCTCATACATCTACAAAATATAAAACTATATTAATACTGTGGTGAATTCACATATTTGAAATAAAGGTTTAATAAATCAAGAAAGGTACTTACCCTGCCATCTAGTGAATTGTAGAGGAACCGCTTACTAGTATCTTTCTAGCTTGCTTTTATGTTGAGTTAGATCAGTTTTTTTTCAAATAGGATTTTTAATTGATATGAGTATTGATGTTTTCCGTCGATTTCCGGCGATTAGAGGGGCCATTCTTAATTAATTGCTGGTGGTATCTGCATGAAGACGTTTTGTCTATGAACATCCGCTCCGGGATTATTCTTTGTGCAGTATTTTATTGTGATTTCGATGTTTGGCAGTGTGTATTTTTGAATTGTGGCCGTAGTTTTGTGAAATCGCACCTATTTAGGGATTATTACAGCAATTATTGTAAGTACCCCTCGTCCATGTGATTTTCTAAATAGTAATTTATTATTTTTCTCGTGTAGTGATTATTCCACCCTCTCTATCATCACATCTCACCATCATCTAACCATTTTCGTGGAATATAGTGGAACACCCTTCAAGGAAGGTATGTTCAATTTTTTTAGTAAATAGTTAGGTAATTAATTTTTTCTATACTTTATTTATAAGGGTGTTACTGGAGGGCTATTATTTGACGTTTTTCTGCTGAGGAGTTCTAAGTGCTGCAGATTCTATTCTGGAAAAAATAATAGTCTGGGAAATAAGTTTCTTTTTGGGGAATATTTTTTAACCTGTCCGTCCCGACGCCCCTGTGCAACAACTTACCTTCGTGGATGTTCAGAGGCGAGGATTCAACAGGAACAGGAGAATACGCAAGTTAAACTAAAGAGCAATAGTTTTATTTTATTTTTGAAAACTTATATATTTATATATTTTTCTTTACTTACCTGGTATTTAACAAGATCAAAGTGGTTCGCACAAAGACATTATTTAGCCTAGCGCAAAATTGTATAATTGCATTTAATTCACAGTATAGTTTCTTAAGGTTCGGATTAGCCTTGGCAATTTTGTTGAAAAGAAATACGAGTTATATTTCTGGTTTTGTTTTATGTGAATGCGCTTAAGCTTAAGCAACACTAAAACTGCAGTAACTTTTTTTGCGGCGTTTATGATAAAGGTCTTTTTATTTTTATTTAATTTCTTTTGATAATACTCATAAAAAAGCAAATACTTTATTAACCTTATAGAAACTAATACAATATAATCTATTTCTATTCGATAGTTAAATATATTATTGCAAGATATATACCGGTTGTCTCCTAGGCAACTATTTTATTTAGTTTTTATATTGTATTTTTTTAGCTGATTTATTTAACTCATAGACATTAGCATTTAATAACTTTCATTAGTCCGGTCAACTTTTCCAATTTTAGGTACTTTGAAATTAAGATGTGTATTTAAATATTTTTTTTTTTTATTGAATTAATATTAGGCTATATCGTTATAATCCTATTTACATATTTTGAATCTGTAATACCATTTTTTTTTTGTGCGCCACATTTTTCGAACTTTTACATTTAGATAATTTTTTTTGTGTTGTTTTGTTTGTAAATACTGCTGAATACTATTGAATACTATTGAATACTATTAAATACTGTTGTGATTTATTTGATATCTAGTAATAAACTTCCATATAGTCTTTTAAAGTAAATTTGTCATTTTTTGTGTGTGTTCAATCTCTGTTTAGTAAATTGGGGGATTGCTAAGAACTTTCAAGGGTATTTGCAAGGGAGTTTAATTTACTTGGCGCCCAATTATTAAATCAACTTTTTTTTTGTGATCCCGCCCGTCTCCACTGATAGTTTGGCCGGCGAATATTCAACTGATAACTGACAGTTGTTTACTGTTACCTAAGAGGCTTGTAGAGTGGTAACACTATCCAAAAGAAATTTTTTATTTAATCGTTATTTTTTAATATCTCAGAAAGTATATTAGATATTATTTTCAATTTTGGTATGTGTTAATAGGATATAGAACCACATATTTTAATTAGAAAGATTATTTTATCGCTTCGCCTCTGATAATTTTTACCGAAAAAGTGGTACTGACATTTTTCTCGTCAGACGCACAGTTCTTGATTAAAACAATTAAATTCATATTGAAACTACACGGGCACACACGAAAAAAAAATGTCGATTACACGGACCAGACCAATCATCGCCAGTGTATTTTGGCTTGCTGAATCCGAATCCGATGCCATTTTTGCTACATCACGTCACAATTTTTTTCTATAGTCAAAAAACAGTTAGAAAAATGCAAAAAAGAAAATTGCACTTTTCTAACGATTTCCTGAGAATAGAGAAAAATTGTGACATGGTGGGGCAAACCTGACATCGGATTCGGATTAAGCAAGCCAAAATACACTGGAAACGATTGGTCTGGTCCATGTACTCGACAATTTTTGTTTGTTTGTGTGCCTGTGTAATTAGTTTCAATATGAATTTAATTGTTTTAATCAAGAACTGTGCGTCTGACGCGAAAAATGCAAGAGACCGTTTTCATGTAGGCTAATCAGGAAAAATATCGACATGGAAAAATGTCAATGGCGTACCACTTTCTTGGTAAAAAATATCAGAGAACATGCTCGCAGAGCCAGCACTGGTGGAGCCATGAAATATTTTTTCTAATTAAAATGCGTGGTTCTATATCTTATTAACACACGCCAAAATTGAAAATAATATCCAAAATACTTTCTGAGATCTTAAAAAAAGACGATTAAAAAAAAATCAACAACCTGTAGGAAAAAAAATCAACAACCTGTAGAAAAAAATTTTAGCCGTTGCGGACATATGTTCATATGAACCTTTCTTCATTAAATGACCTAAGGAATCACACTCTGAAATATTAGCCCGTTATTAAGGAACACCCTGTATGTCCTGCTTTGAGTTAAAAAAAATCTTGCTTAATTTTATTTGTTTTATTGTCCCTCTTAGTTATTTAAATTTGTTGAATTCAAGAGCAACCTATTTGTTTTTTTGTTTCTTTTCTTCATTGTACCATGGTAGGTATGACTGATTATTTCTTAAAATTTTCCTGCAATTTAGCATAACAGTAAGATGTACATTATATTATAATGCAGCTCACACCTACTACCGAGAAGGATGTTTATGCAGGTAAAATCTGCCAAAGTATTTTCCACTTTATACTTATAAGCGTGTCTCTTTCTATGACGTTAATTAACGACGAAATGTCAACCCATCATAAATGACTTGCATAATAACTATTCCAAAAACGAATAAATATTACGTGATTGATTATGTGGTTAGTAACTGACATCTGCATTTTTAATACTATACAGTAAAATAAGAATTCTTGTGGTGAATAACAATTGGCAATAGATCATATAGGTAAACTGATAATTTTTTTTAGAAAAGTGTGAACAGACAACAGTTGTTACTAGTAGGGGAGTGAAAACAGTAATCTTGAAATTTTTTTGTTGAAATAGAATATCGTGAAACATTGAGATTTCAAATTTGAGCGAAAAAAAAAAATAATTTCTGTCTGTCCGTCTGTCTGTAATTTTTTAGACGCGCACGTTTTCACTGGAGCGACTTACCACATTGACTTGAAATTTGGCACACTTAAATTCAAGTTCTCGAGCAGTTGCCACAATGTGACAATCAGACGGAGAAGGTAACGTTAGAAAGAGAGGCCAATAGTGAAAAATGGACATCACTGTCCTGACAGAAAGACCGAACTCAGCTGGCTGTCTGTAGCCAAGGTCACTAAAAAAAAGGTTGCTTTGTAATATGTGTCATATGAAGTATTTATATGTTTATATGTAAGGTATCTATTTGGTTAGGATAAAATTGTACATTGAAAGAATAATTGTCGATTTTAATGAGCTAACCTATCTTTTAGTAAGCTTGGTCAAATTCGTTTAATGCGTAACCGACAAATCCCGAAACCATTTCCGCTGGATGTCGTGTCCCTTTAAATTGGCTAACTCTGCCAAGGCTGCCATCCTGACCTGGGCTGAATTGAAAACAATTCAACACTGGCAGGAACTACCAGGTTTAGTTCACCCAAAGGAGTTTATCACATACCCCTTGAAGTCAAGAACTAAAAAACTATTAGAGTTAAATAGGTTACACCTAAGAACTCTAACTGGCCTATACACTGGGCACTGCAGACTAAATCATCACCTACATAGAATTGGACTGGTGGAAAACACCGAATGTCGTCTATGTCTGGAGGATGATGAAACGGCAGAACACGTTTTGTGTACCTGTCCTGCAGCAGAAAGAATCAGGTTCTCACTTTTTGGCAAAGGGCAACTGGCGCCAGAGGACCTGGACAGTTTCTCACCCAACAAGATTATCGGCTTTATAAAAAAGCTGAATCTGTTGGGTGAACTATAACTAGGAGTGAGCCACAATAGACCTGATGGTCGCAGTGGAGGGTCTGAAAAGAGCCCACTCACATGTCAACCTAACCTAACCTAACCCTTTAAATTGGAGTACACAACTGTCTATTTCGCCTTCTCCGTCTGACTGTCCTATCTTGTTAGTTCTCTAATCTTTGCTTATGTATTATAACAAGATCTGGAACTACATTACATTTTGAGTTTACTTCGGGGGTAAATAGGGGGTAAACAGGGTAATATAAGCAGTGTGAGTTGGTAAGAGTTCAGAAACTCCGAATTTGGTGTATACACTAGAAACAAACGCCTAGAATTTTTCACAACATTTGCCAAACCCCCCACACCACCCCCACTACATTATTAACGTTGATTGATTTGCCAGCGTAAGGTGGGCATTGCTGCCGATTCCGACATCCAATATGGATGTTTTATATACCACCAGACCGGTTGCATACGCTGGGTTGGACATTGGACATGCGCATTGTCAGCAGCGAGAGCCACATGGCGCATGGGTAGGAATATAGGATGGGAAGTGTAGGTGTTTGTGAGATGCTTCCTTTTATGTTTCCTTGCTTCTTTTAACTTTTCATCTATCATCATCGGATGGGGAGTGTAGGTGTTTGTGGGATGCCTCTTTTAATTCTTCTTCTGAGCCTTCTGTTCCTTCTGTTTCCGAATCTAGCAGTGTGTAACTCCTCCTGCCCACTTGCGTCCAGATATGGTTTCAAATGTTTCACCAGAAATTAGCGTTTCCTGCGTCAGTGCGTCCACCTCGTCCGCTTGCCATGACATAAATCAGCTCGCCGCGCCGCAAGAAGATTTTATTTATTAACTGTTCCACAGGAAAACAACCGTCTACAATGGAAGTGCAAGGAAGAGCTCCTAGAGAATATTTGACGACACCCTGTATACCGATCTATCAAGGTAATGCAAAACAGTAAAATACAATCTGCAAAAGCAAAAAAGAGCCCCGAGAGAACACTTGAAGACACCCTGTATACCGATCTGCGAGGTAATGCTAAACACAAAAATAAAATCTGCAAAAGAAAAAAAAATCTAGGACAATATTTGAAATGCCCTGTATATCCAGCAGACATATACGTATACACCCTGTAAACCGATCTGCCACTGTAATGCAAAATAGAAAGCTAGAAAAATAAAATCTGCAAAAATAAAAAAGAGATCTAGGACAACACCTGGGACGCCCTGTATATCCAGCAGATTCCATCCACTCTGACCTCTGAAATATTCTTATATTCGTAAATAAGTCCAGTATGTGGACCACGTGACAGCTGCCCGTGGATACCTTCCTGTTGTTTAATAAATTAAACTAATAAGTTAATACAATTAATAGACACGATTTTGTGGTCCCTTTGTGTTTATATTGGCAGCTTCCCTCTTTTTCTGTGGTATTCCCATACTGCTTGCACTCGTTTTCATCCTTCCTAAAAATCAGCTTGTCATTTACTGAAGGTTTTATGATGCATACATTTTATCTTATCTTGCCAGACGTTCTGTCCCTTTTTTAAGTTGTTTATATACGCTTTTGTGATGCTATGATCAACTAATATAATTTCATCAAATATCAACTATATGAAATATCCATACTAAACCAACTTTATTCGAGGTTCTGTGGAACTACCAAATACACGTTTACCTCCGAACCTGAACCACTTTGATCCTTCTCGCCACTACATTATTAACGGGGTTAATAAAATAAAATTGATACGTTTTATTGAAATTTGGTACAAGTATGCATTATAACGACAAGTGGAACTAGATTATATTTTAAAATTATAACGTTGAAGGGGCGGGGTCGAAACAGAAGTAAATAAGTAAAGCAAACTAGTAGAAGTCCAAAAACTTGAGATTTGGTATATACTAGAAACCAAGTCCTCAATTTTTACTTCCCTCGCATACTGAAGGGAAGTGTTGTATTCGAGAAAAAATGAGTCTGTCTGTCTGTTGGTGCATTGATAAAAACTACCTGGCGGAGAACAGTCAAATTTGGTAGGTAGTTGACGCTACTGTCAGCGAAGAAATGGTTAAACTTTCACTGGAAAAGATACAGGGTGGACCGTCTAAAGATAATAAATACTGAAAAAAAATATTTTTTTGCTCAAATTTAAAATTTCCACGTTTCATGGCATTCTAAACCTATTTCAGAAAAAATCCAACTTTTTTTTTACTTTTGAAATTTTTTTACCACTACTATAGAATAAATAAAAAAAATTATTGCTCAAATTTAAAATTTCCACGTTCGATGACCTTCTAAACTTATTTCAGGGTAAACAATTTTGAACATTTTTTTACCAATATTTTGAGAAAAAAATGTACCATTAGAACAGACGGAAAACATTTTTTTTTGCTCAAATTTAAAATTTCGTGTAAATTTCACCTATTAAAAAAAATTTTTTTGAATAAATCTAATTTCTTTTTCATCACTGCTATAGAATTGATGCAACATTTTTTCTCAAATTTAAAATTTCCATGTTTCATGGCATTCCAAACCTATTTCAGAAAAAAAATTAGAATATTTTTTCACCAACATTTTGGGAAAAAGTTTTACCACTAGAATTAACAGATGGGAACAATTTTTTTTTGCTTAAATTTAAAATTATCACGTTTCATGGCATTCAAAACTTATTAAAAAAATAATAAATTAAATAAATAAAAATAAATTTTTTTGAAAAGATCAGTTTTTTTACCGCTACTATCGAATTGATGAAACAATTTTTTTTTGCTCAAATTCAAAATTTCCACGTTTCATCACATTCTAAGCCTATTCCAAAAACTTTTGAAAATAAACAAAAACAAAATTGCAAATTTTTACCCACTACAAAATAGATGATGGAAAAAATTTGTTTCTGCTCAAATTTAAAATTTCCAGGTTTCATGACATTCTAAACATTTTTTTTTAAGAAAAAATTGTTGAATATATTTTTACCACTACTTACTATAGAATAGATGATAAAAATTTTCTTATCACTAGAATACATGAAAGGAAATTTTATTTGCACAAATTTTAAATTTTCACGTTTCGTAACATTCTAAATCTATTTAAAAATACTTCCCTTCGGTATGCGATGAAATGAATGAAATTTTTTAACTACTCTACTTCCACTCCACTACGTGAGTGTGGAACTGAAAATGTGAAAGATGGCAATAATATTTGGCATATGCACCTGTTATAGTTTTATTGAAAAATGTACAGGGTGATCATCCCAAGAAGTAATTCAACCATGGCGGATATTTGTAAAGGTATTTGCGCAAGCCTTTCATATTTGGCACGTGTTATTTAGTAATGAATTTTTGCAGTCGGATGACCACTCTGTATATTTTTTTGACCAAAAGTTATCAAGTTTTCTTTGTAATAATAGTGATAACTATATTCCGATTATTATTCTCAATGTAATTTCGTAATTAACAATTTTTTAGACTGACCGCCATACACAAATAAAAAGGGAAGTTCTGTGTAAATACCTTTACCGATTTTTTAATGATATTTCCCACCCAAACCACCACCACCCACACCCCCCACTGCATTATTAAAGGGCATTAGCCACCCTCATCACCCATTAAACGTCGGTCACTCGAAAAGGTATTAAAGTGGCACATCATTATGTGGGGTTGGGTTAGTTACAGTTTTCAACTAGCAATAATCGCACCTCGGATTTACCTCATTGGTTACGATATCGCCATTACGCAAAGGGTTTGAGTTAGACGATTTCAAATATTATTAAAATTCTATGAACAATTATTTCCACGTGCTTTTAGTGCCAATACGATAACAAGATACTTTCGTTTAAAGAAGCTTGAACGGGAGATCTGGATGTGGAAGTAGTGATTCCCTAGGCAGCGGTTTTTTATTTTCCATTTGGTTGGTCTTATTGTGGATATGACCGTGTAAAATTACCAAATATTTGTCGACAAAAATGTCAAACATTGAAAAGAAAAATAGTTATTGATTGAAATGAAATTTTTGTTGATAACTATACCAATAAAACCAAATAAATCGACATATCATTTGTCTAAGACACATTTCGTTTCAATTTCAATGCATGTGTTACGTATTTGTTATCGTGCTTACGTGAAACGTGACAGATGGATGGACCGACAGATGGACATATTAAAAGTTATTCAGAATTTGAGAAGTAACATTATTTCTTTTTGCTCTACGAGCACAATATATTCCTCAGTTCCGCATAGAATATAATAATACTTGTGCATTCATAACATATTACTTTTGACTATAAAAATCTCAATTTTAATGTACGCGTTCCTCGTAATCTGTTGCCTGCCTTGAAGTTTGACACCGTATTTGTGAAAAGAAAGACAACATCAACAGGTTTAATACTAGTTGTATTCTCAAGTGTGATCACGCGTTTTTATAGTATTTTAGCTTTTATGCTTTAATTAAATTAAAATGAGGGTTTTATATCAGATATTATTATGTGCAACAACAGCGATTGTCCTATTCTTAAACGAGCAAAGAACAGCATCTGCGGCCTCCTTAGACAGGATAAAACGGGAAGATAAGTATACGACAAGATATGACAATTTTGATGTTGCTGGGGTGTTAGCCAGTAAGAGATTGGTGCGAGTTTATATTAACTGTTTACTAGGAAAAGGAAGTTGCACCCCTGAAGGAAGAGAACTTAAAAGTAAGTAGGTTTTAATTAGCAAATATTTATTTAAATCGCTATTTGGTACGATTTTGGTTAATGGTAAATATGACCACTTTAAGATTAGTAAAAGGTGAGCAACTAACGCTAATTTGTAAAGGGTAGAGCCTTGATACGGAATTATGATAACTTAATATTCAATATACCACTGAGTGTTGTAAATAACTGAACCACATCTTCTTTATTTAATAATTTGCGAATAAGTTGAGATAGTTTTCAAATGAATAAAACATTTGTTTTAAAACAGTATTGCGTGGGTTGTCTATTATTTATTAACTATTTATATTCAGATTCTTAGCAGCATTGTGTAGAATCATAGATGGAAAGTCCTATAAAACCAATTTTGTACTCGAGGGATTGTTATTTTTGACTAACTTCAATAAAATTTAATTAAAAAGGATTCTATCCGTATGTTTTTTATTTTATGCTTGTTTATTTGTACTTTGGACTGGCTAATGTGATTTCTCGAACGTCATATAAAAAAACCGCTGCCCAAGGAATCACTACTTCCACATCCAGATTCTTCATCCAAGTTACTTTAAAGGAAACATCTTGACTTTATTTGCACTAGTATGTTTAAATTATTGGTCACAGTATTTTAATAATATTTGGGGCAGATGTCATAGAAAAGTTTGAGGGGTTGGTTTCTACCATATACGTTAAAAATGAAGTTTCTAGTTTACCCTACTTATTTTCCACTATTCACAATCTACCACCTCCCACCCCTTCAATGGAGTTATCTCAGTCGGATGTCACTACAATACATACGTGTACTAACTTTCAAGTGAATATCTCAATTTGATGTTATCAATCCCATTAATAATGAAGAGGAGGTGGTGGAGTTTGAAAAATATTAGAAAGAAATCTGAGGCCTTGGTTTCTAGTATATACACCGAATCCCAAATTTCTGTACTCTTACCAGCTTGATTTACTTATTTTCCCATAGTTACTCCTATTAACCCCAACTCTTCTACGGAATCATCCCAAAATATATTCTAGTTCCAGATGTCGTTATAATACATACGTCTACCAAATTACAAGTGAATATTTCAATTTTATTTTATCAACTCCTTTAATAATGTAGTAATGATAGTGGAAGGGTTGAAATATATTATCAAAAAATCTGAGGCCTTGACTTCTAGGACATACACCTAATTTCAAGTTGCAGTACTCTTACCAGCTTGCTTTACTTATTTTTCCCTATTTACCTCTACTTACCCCCACTCCTTCAACGCAATCATGTCAAAATATAATCTAGTTTGAGATATAGTTATAATACATAAATGTACCAAATTTCAAGTGAAAATTTAAATTTAATTTTATCAACTGTTTTAATAAGAGAGTAGATGGTGGGTAGATGGAAAATACTAATTAAAAAACCTGACACCTTCGCTTCTAGTATATACACCAAATTCCAAATTTCTGTACTTTTACTAGCTTGCTTTACTTATTTTCCCTTATATATCCCTATTTAACCCAAAACTCTTCAACGGAATCATCTTAAAATATAATCTAGTTCCAGATGTCGTTATAAGTCATGTGTGGGGTTGAAAAATATTATAAATAATCTGAGACCTTGGCTTCTAGTACATACACCGAATTTCAAGTTTCTGTAGTCTTACCAGCGTGCTTTACTTATTTTCCCCTATTTATCCCTATTTAAGCCCCAACCCTTCAACGGAATCATCTCAAAATATAATTTAGTTCCAGATGTCGTTATAATACTTATGCGTACTAAATTTCATGTGAACATCTCAATTTTATTTTATCAACCCCTTGAATAATGGAGTAGGGGTGATGGGGGGCTAAAATATATTATTAAAAAATCTGGGGCCTTGGCTTCTAGTACATACACTGAATTTCAAGTTTCTGTTCTGATACCAGCTTGTTTTACTTATGTCCCCCTATTTACCCTTAAATAACCCCCAACCGTTCAACGGAATCATCTCAAAGTACAATCTAGTTCCAGATGTCGTTATAATACATACGTGTACCAAATTTCAAATGAATATATGTCAATTTTATTTTATCAACCCTTTTCATATTGGAGTAGGGGTGGTGGGGGTTGAATAATATTAAAAAAAAATCTGACGATTTGGCTTCTAGTACATACACTGAATTTCAAGTTTCTGTAGTCTTACCAGCTTGCTTTACCTTTTTTCCCCTACTGACTCCTATTTAACCCCCAACCCTTCAACGGAATCATCTCAAATTATAATCTAGTTCCAGATGTCGTTATAATACATACGTGTACCAAATTTCAAATGAATATCTCAATTTTATTTTATCAGCCCTTTTCATATTGGAGTAGGGGTGGTGGGGGTTGAAAAATACTATAAAAAAATCTGACGCTTTGGCTTCTAGTACATACATCGAGTTTCAACTTTCTGTACTCTTACCAACTTGTTTTACTTATATTCCCCTATTTACCCCAAATTAACCCCCAACCCTTCAACGAAATCATCTCAAAATATAATCTAATTCCAGACGTCGCTATAATACATACGTGTATGAAATTTCAAATGAATATCTCAACTTTATTTAGACAACCCCATTAATGGGGTAGGGGTGGTGGGGGGGTTGAAAAATATTATAAAAAATCAGGCCTTAACTTCTAGTACATACACCGAGTTTCAAGTTTCTGTACTCTTACAAGCTTGCTTTACTTATTTTCCTATATTTACCCCTATTTAACCCCCAACCCTTCACCGGATATCCTCAAAAAACAATCCAGTTCCAGATCTCGTTATGATATATACGTGTACAAAATTTCAAGTCAATATCTTAAACCGTTCCGGAGAAAACGTGCGGACAAAAAAGTTACAGACAGACAGACAGACAAACCGACAGACAGACAGAATTTTTTTTTTCGCTCAAATTTAAAATCTCGACGTTTCATGACATTCTAAACCTATTTCACGAATAAAAATTTTTGAAAATTTTTTATTATTATTATTTTATTATTTACTATACTTCCAATCCATTACGTGGATGTGGAAGTAAAATTAAAACTGCATTTTACGTGAACTAGCAATACTGATACCCTGTATGCTGGCCGCCATGACAAGTTGCCAAGGCCAGATCCACATCCATACTTCAGAATTCCTGGTGGGATCGAAAACACAAATAACAAACTACAAAATCATCCCGACTTTTTAAGAGTTATCTCGGTGACTTTAGAAGCGGTTAAGGAAACATTTTCGAGAAAACTTTTTCAAGTATTTTAGTTGGCCGAGTATAGGTTATCCAGTGTCAGTAATAAATTCGTAAAAAATTACCGACGAAGGAATAGTTCATAACCATAACATAACACCAGCGATGCCATAAGCACCGACCGACAATTTTTAGAACCACTTTTTATTACTGTAAATTTTGTTTTATAACTTGATATTAATTGATAGGCATGATGTAAATTATTTATAATACATTATTTATTTATAATAAATAATGTTAGTTCAATGAGCAACTCCATAAATGATTCAATAAAAGTAAATATATATCATTTAACCTACGGCTACGCTACCGGCAATATTAAGAATGAACCAAGAGCTGGTAACGGACTTGTAATGGTGAGCCAGGTAAATACTTTCGTTTGAGGTAAGCTCATAACATATTCGTATACGGATATCGTTTGCAACATTCAAGTACGGGATTTCGAGTGTTATTCTATTACAAATAGGCTCTGTAAAGAGTAGTAATGACTTATCCTGGTAGCGGCGCTTTAGACTGAATTTGAAAATTAAAAATAGAAATACTGTAACTGACTGGGTGAAATTTTATTTCATTATATTTTGCGACTTTTTTATTGAAGGTTGTTCAAATTTTAGATTTATACGGTTGATTGATTGATTTGGTGAGTAAGGTGAGCATTGCTGCCGATTCCTGGCATCCATGGAGATTCGTTCCAACACGTAGCTCGGTAGTCCGCCGATCACACCCAACGGACGGCCAAACCGCGTATGGAAACTTTTCTGGTCAACATTTAATAAATGTATTTTTATTTCAGGATCAATTAAAAAACTGGGTAAACAATTAACACTGGAATTATTTATTATCAGAAATAAACCATTTAACGAAAACAGTTTAAATTGTTACGTTGTAAAATTTGCCATTATAGAAAAAACCGGAATAGAAATCGTTGGTCTAATTAAGAACGTATATTTATATGACCTTTGTATATCTAATGATACCAAGATATGGTTCAGTTCAGGGGTGTATTTACAAGAGAGGTCTTGGGGTTCTAATCCTCCTTCGAGTATGAGACGAGCCATGCTTGAAATTGTATTTCAAAAATAACTTAAATACGCAAATTATTTGGAATTTCCCATATTTGTTAAATATGGAAACATTTAGGTATTTATATAAAATATTGTCTCTCTTCGGGATCATCAAACAGGTTAGCTTCTTTGTTTATCCATCATTAAATCCAAATTTCATTCTGCTAGTGTTGCCGCCATTAATCGGCATACATTATTAAAAGATTGTAGATCTGAACTAATTAATAGGTTTACGATGTGCGTTAATGAAAATGGCAATAATTTTGAACACCTATTAAAATAGTTATTTTAATTTCATTAGTTCGTAAAAATTGTTTCATGTTCGAAATTGTTTTTTTATTGATAAATGTTTGAATTATTTGATAAATAATATTTTTTTTTCCAAGGGTTACTTAAAATAAATTTAATTCATAAGATATGAGAAATTCTTTAAATATTTTCTTCTAAAATTTGTAAATTAAATACAGATTATCCCACTTAAAGGACTGAAATGTTGAAGAGATTACAATTATTCAATAATGGCAAATGCCAACATTTGGACTCAAATATCTCAAAAACGGTTAGTTTTATGATACTGTTTTAGGACATAATCTGCTTAGAAATACATTTTCTTTCACATAAACCCCATTTCAAAGTTCCTCCCATCGAAATATTTTTTTAGAGCACAGCGCCATCTATATACTGATATATTTAAAAAAACAATTATATTCAAAAATGAAGCTCCCTTTATGCTCTACAAATTGGCTTTTACAGAATTAAAATATCTCTATTCGTTTAGAATATATCCGGCCTGGGAGTTTTTATTGGGACACCCTGTATACTAGAGGACAAGGCATCAGATTTCTTTATAGTATTTTTCACCACTTCCCTGTTGATAAAATAAAATTGAGATATTCACCTGAAATTTGGTATGTATTGTAATGACATCCGACCTAGATGATTCCGTTGAAGGAGCGGGGAGCTTTGGGGAAAATAAGTAGAGCAAGCTAATAGGAGCCCAGAAACTTCATTTCTGGCGTATATGCTAGAAACCAATGCCATAAATATATTTATAACATCTGCTTTAAGTATCATTAAAATTCTATGACGAATTATTTCCTCATCCTAGAGTGTAAATGTAGTCAAGGCGTTTTCCTTTAAAGAGACTTGGATGGAAAATCTGAATGTAGAAGTAGTGATTCCTTAGGCAGCGGCTTTTATAAAGTGACAGAAAATATCAATCGGTATACTTATATATTAGCATATTATACTTAAGGTGGCCATTCCCTAGAAAGAGACATCCGATGGGGAAATGTTTATTATTTTTGCCCATAACTATTTTTTCTTACTATGTATGTTTAAAAAAACTATAAGAGTACCTAAGTAGAACAATAACAAGACTATTACTATGAATTTTCACTCAATAATTTCAATGGTTTGCAAAATAGCTAGATTTAAAACTACGAAATAGGAAGATTAACATAATTTTTAAATTTAGATGTAGCTATTTTGCAAACCACTAAAATTATTGAGTGAAAAAAGATCTCTTGTGAATTTTTGATATCTCCAATATTTTATGATATTTAAGGCATCCACATCATGGATTTAGTATGGTGCCGCAGATGATAGTGAGAGAGACAGCAGTACCAATAACAAGATAACCATTATACTATTCGCCCATTTACTGCACATTTTATATAATTGTTGTACAATCTATAAGATACTCTTGTCAGTTTTTTTTTTTGTAAATAATATTAGTTTTAGAGATTTTTTTGTTTAACTACAAAGGAAAAAATAATACATGTTTTTTATTTAAATAATTCATAAGTTATTCATTGATTGATTTTGTTGAAAACCAATAGCGCTCTTCCTCTAGCTACCACTAACTTACTGTCCAAATCAATACCATCGGGCTTTTTGTTCTTAAGTTAGCCGTGCTTACAAGAAATATGGCGGACGGACAGACAAACAGACGGACGGATGGACAAACAGACGGACGGACGGACATTTTCAAAGTTGTTCAAAATTCAATCACCAAAAATTGAATTTTTTTCTCTACGAACGAAATTATCGGTTTTAAAAATGTGCCGATCAAACGCAATATGCTCTTCATTTTGCATTTGCGAAGAGCATAAAAAAATGGCTATTTGAATTCAACGTATCTCATGGTTAAAAGCTCAAAGTACATGAAAAGAAATTATCAGCTATAATATCCCTAGGACATTGATAATGTACGAGAAAACAAAATAAAATAATTAAGGGCTATTACCAAGCAACGTGCTTGAGATTGTTATAAAATTATGAGGCATTTGTCAATGTCAGGGGGATATTCGGGCAGAAATTTTTTTGAAAAAATAAAATCAAAAAGTCGCAACATAACAAAACAACTATTTATTTATTAAAAGTACAGTTGGTAAAGGTACAGTTACTATTTAACGCAGCATTATAGGTGGAGAGCCGGCTGTACAGATTTATAGAAATATGGAAAACTTTGTGTGAATGAGTAAGTCCTACTACAGAGATACAGGGAGCCACCAATGGCGTAGCGGACGGACCCGCAGGGCCCGCGGTGCGGTGGGGGCCCCAGCTCTTGGGGGCCTCCGAGTCTAGAAATTTATGACGCGAAAACATCATCGAAATTAAAAATTACATTCATCTTAAACATCAATATCCAATAGTCAATATTATATGTAAATATTTTAATATAACAATGGTTGATAAAAATGTTATTTCGTACATAATCAATTTTATTAGAGGCCTCGGATTTGTCAAATAAATGGGGTATAGAACAAGAATTTCAAAAAAGAGAAAAAGGCGTGTTAAAAAGTTTTTTGATGAATTAGCAGAAGATTCCCGAAACATCTTTTAAAGTAGAGGTATTTTATGCCAACCTTGATATTGTCATTCAACAGATTGTTGGCCGATTTTCTGGGATGGGCGAAGTGGTAAAGAGATTTTTCTGTTTGAATCCCAAAACATTATCAAAGTTGAATGACGATCAGCTTTATTTAGAAGCTAGCAATCTTGCTGAAAATTATTCTGAACATTTATCGGCAGATTTTCCCCGCGAACTTCTGTTACTAAGAAATGTTTTGAGCACACAAATAATAGAAATTGCGGATTCTTCAGTCTTTTATTTTGCTATATTCCCTATAAAAAATCATAAAACTTTACTGTTAAGTGTTCCAAATGTTTTCATTGCCATAAAATTATTCTTAACTCTACCAGTTACTGTTGCTACAGCTGAAAGGTCATTTTCAAAATTAAAGCTTATTAAGACGTTTGTACGAAATTCATTGACACAAGAAAGACTGTCAGTCAGCATTATGTGTATTAAGTATTGAGAAAGAGAGAGCAAGGAAGTTAGATACTGATCAAATCATCGAAGACTTTGCTGAAGAGAATGTACGCCGCTGACGAAAAACTTTATAATTTAAGTGAGTTTTTTTATTTTGTGGGGGCCCCGACCATACATTTTGTCGGGGGGGCCCCGAGATTTTCAGCTACGCCACTGGGAGCCACTTTTCATATAAGCAAATTTTGCCCTCATCATGGAATTCTGACGTCACTTCCGGTTACGATTTTTTATGTCATCGAATACATGAATAAAACTTACGTGAAAATGTGGGTCTTGAGGGATACAATGAAATTGTAATCGGGTGCCAGGCTTAATTTGCCCGCAACCCTGAGACACCCTCGATTAAAGTAATTTTTTTGTGTTTTCTTAACTCATCGAACACATGAATGTTTTTTTTTTTTTCAAGTTAAAGTATAAGCCTACTAGTTACTAAAAAATATAGGGTACCTCTTCTTATTTACCCTCATCCTCCCATTTTGACGTCACTTTCGGTAAAATTCCATGACGCGGGCAAAATTTGCTTATATGAAAAGTGGGTACAGGGGTAGTACTTACTCACTCATACAAAGTTTTTCTTGTATCTTATTCATAGGACAGCCGGCTCTCCACCCATTAGATTGGGTATTTTTTTCTACTATAGAATATCTATTACCACGCATAGTATTTATGATCTTAGTGTTCTTTAAGTATGGTTTTATAGAATTTGAATGGTTATGACCAGTAATTTTCAGCAATTGTTATTCTTGCACACTATTTTTTGTCATTTCACTAACAGAAGGTGACCTGTTCGACTGGTTAGTTATTTTTTTGTTCTATATATTCAGGCCAATAGCCTCAGCAGATCATTTAGCTCATCCATTAATAGTATTTAGTACAACAGGGACATTGTCGTACCATCTATCGGTTTCCGTTCTCCAGTGTTGATTTGGTTTTAAGAACAGCTGTGGTGAGGTAATATATTCGCCTCGTTTTGATATTAGCTTATGAAAAAGGCGTAGAGGGCAATTTTGACTTTCACTATTGGTAATCAACCATTTACTGTTTGTACAGCTTTTTGAACTGCCTTGGCAAGTTTTACTGAATACCGGATTAGGTATATTCAATGCAATTTGTTGGAGAGCCATCGTTATTTTTTTCGATTTGAAAAAAATCCAAGAAACATGCAACTGCCTTCACGCTAATTCTACAGTAGTAATATGGCAGAATTCTCCTTTAGGGATATTTTCATCTCAGAACAATATTATTTGATTTACTTCAGACAAACTTAATGAAACTGAAATGGTCTTACGTTTGCATGAATCTGCTTGAAGTTTCTTCCTGGTTGCATCGCGGGCATCTGGGGCAGGTTTAAATATTAAGCTCTTAAATGCGTCAATTAAAATCTTATAGTCATTATAGTACTTCTCTTGTAAAAGTTTTCACGAAACGTTCCAAACAGTTTTTACTGTTGCTTCTTTGAATTCTGTTCCATTTTTCTTCCTAGTATTGACCGCCCAATCTTTCAATATCAATGCCAGTTCTTCTATGCTTATATGTTCATTTCATTCGTGTCTTCGTTCATGGCAAAACTCCATAAATATTCCCCATGTGTAATTGTGACTTTTTGTGGTATTTATTGGAATTTTTTCTTTGATTAGCGAGTTTATAGATTGAGAATTGGCATTGCCAAAACGTGCATTTTGAAAGTTCTTTGGCAGTAATTGTGAAGTTGTCAAAGTTAAATAATTTTGTTGTCGTAGTGATTGAAAATTTCACTGTATGGTGTTAGTAGGGTAATGTTAAAATGATTGGGTGATTTGTGTCACATGACAAGAAATAACGACATTTAACTGGTTGTTAAAACTGTCAAAAAATTTTCAGCATAATTTTTCATATTTTTAATGCGATTACAATGACCTGAAACAAATCAAAAACGTCATTTTGTTGACTTAAAAAAAACTTCGAAAATATGAACTTTATCGCAAACAGTAAAGGGACATTTATTGTTCGTATTGTATCAAAGAATATTAAACGAATTTAAAAAATGCAATGTTACTTTTCTCATTTGTTTAAACAATTTCGGTTTAAACAATATCTAAGCTGGTTACCGCGTGCCTACACGAACTTTTATAATTAGTTCTATTGTATAAAATAAGATTATGCAAAGAAATTCAGCATGCGCCCATTGCTCCTAGACTAAACAAAAGGGTACCTTTATTTCTGGATGTTACTATCTACGCTAAGAATATCTCAAGACAATATTGACCACCCTATAATTAAATACGAGGACTGAACATTTTTATAACCCGAATAAAGATGACATTACTGGAATGGGCTTGTTCAGCATTTTTTTTTTATTTCACAAATCGAAAGTGCAAGTATAAATGAATGGATCTGCAAAATATCTGAATCTTATTCGCACGTTTAGTATCTTAAAAACTATTACAAATTTCCATCTCGCGAAAATGGGGTGTGGCCAGGCGCTACGTCACTATACGCATAGACTCGGCGATCTCAATAGACTTGATGCTCCTTATTGGTTATAATTATAAGTGTTTTCGAAGTATTGTTTGTTTTGCTTACTACTTGACAGTAGGGAAGTACAATTTGGTGAAATGTCAAAAAATTGCAATTTTCTCTCGCTCCTGCCAGAACGAATTTTCGATTTCGACCCTGCAATTTACGATTATAATTCATCGCCGACCTTCTCCTTTCCGTAGACACATAGAACGAACGTCCACTCGACGTATTTATTTAGTTACCAGCATTTAAAAACTCCATGTTTTTCGACTTTTCAGGTTAAATTTGAAAGGTCCCAGAAAGCCATTTTTCTTACGTCACTTGCGTATAGTGACGTCACAAATGAGCGCTCGGTTTTTGCAACTATTACTAAATTCAACTCCTTATATGTCGAGAACGGAAAAAGTTAATAATACGAAATTTTAAGTGTATAATGAGAATATCGAGTACTATATGAAAAAGTATAAAAACCATATAAAAAGAATATCATGGAACAAGCCCATTATGCATTAATTGTTCTAGGAAATATACTTATAATGAATATTTATTTTAAAGAAATAGATTTTACATAATACATTAAATTTTTAATGACTTTTTAATGTTCCTTTTTAAATTTTGATTTTAATTAACTCTTATATCTATATTAATTCTTTATTTTCCAATTACTACTTATGAGCATATCGAAATATTATTTACGATGGTCATTCCTTGACAATTTGCGGAACTAGCTTCTTATATATTAGTTGAAAATATATAAAAACGTTACATGATGAGCATTTAACGAAATCCAAATAATATTCAAACGTTAAATGTTTTTATTAGAGATATATAATATTTTTATGTATTGTAATATTATATATTTACACCTGTAAAGGTAAAATAAAAATTCTATCATTCCGTCAACATCGTGAAATTATTCGCAAATGTTGCATTTGAACTTGAAATTAAAAATTATTCCGTAATTAATCAAATTAACGTGTCAAGTCTACTTTTTCTAATTTGTTAGTTTGCTCAAGGTCTTAATTTAACATTTATTCCATATCACAAACGAATATATTAAACTATACTGTTAGTTCCGAGAGTTAATATTTTTTTAAGGTATTTATTACGGAAATTTCCGCAGGAGTAAATAAATCAGATGATTATATTGGCGATATATTTCTTTCTCATATTAGATCAGTTGTATTAATAAAAGTCTGTATTTAGGTATTTACACAAAATTTCCCTCTTTGCTTACCACCCTTCATTTATTTTTTTGTTGGATTACCACCCTGTATATTTCTTTACTAAAAGTATATTAGATTTTGTTCATGAAAGTAGTGACAACTACACTCCAAATATTACTTTCATTCATCGTTAGTTAAATTTTTTTAATTCAGCACCCTGTATATTTTTCTCTAAATGTATATCAGGTGTCCTCCTCAGTAATAGTGTTAACCATACTTCAAATGTTATTTCTAACATACTTTCTTAATTAATTATTCTTTACCTATATGATTTCACTAAAAATATAGCAGGTTTCTCATTGGCAATCGTATTTAGTCGCGTCATTTTGGCATTTTACTTCTAAAAAAAAGGTACAGGGTCAATTGACTTCATTTTTGTTGCAAAGAGTTCAGAAAGGCATTTAGAAAAACATCACCTTTCATTTTTTGACGGAAATCTTTGCTTTCATTTTTTGTCAATAATTGGCCAATATTAATGGACAATTTAATTAAATTACTTGAAAAATTTGTTACCATACATAATAAGCCATATAATTAGACAAAAATGGTTACTCGGGGGGTTTTCGAGGTCGCTGATTACGAATCTGAAGTCCAAGTTGGGAAATTCAAAATGTCGGCCCGGAAATCGGGCCATTTTCAGAAAAAATGAGAATGGATATCTTGGCCTTGAAAATCTGTACTCGGGGGGTTTTCGAGGTCGAAGTAGAGTCAATCTCTCAGGAAAAACTATTTTTTCGTTTTTGGGCGGAAAATGAGTACTTGGGGGTTTTTGAGGTCGCTGATCGCGAATCAGAGGTCCAATTTACGAAATTGAAAAACCCCTGAGTCACCATTTTCGTCTAATTATATGGCATATTGTGTATGAAAAAAAAAGTTTCAATTAATTTAATTAAGTTGGCCGTTAATATTGGCCAATTATGGGACAAAAAATGAAACCAAACATTTCCTCCTAACAATGAAAGGTACAGTTTTTTCTATATACCTTTCAAAAGTATTTGCAACAAAAATGAATCAATTGACCCTGCACCTTTTTCTTTGAGGTTTTCAGATTTTTTGTGTTAAAATGAGCGACTAATTGTCTACATGCAAAGTCAAATATTGTCCCCCATGACACATTGTTAAGTTTCTTAAAGGTCTCCTTGTATACTTTTCGCTAAAAGTACATTTCATTTCTTCATTGGCAATAGCAAATATGGCTCTTCTTCGTAAAACAGTTTTGCAGATATAACACCAACATGTAAACAGACACCAGACCTACAAATAAACATACTGATGGAATTGAATCTGCATAGTCTGAAATATGAAATTCCGAAGGAAACTCTGCCCCTCTTGTTCTCTTCTTTGAAGCTAGAATGTCCGCTTTTGTATTCATCATGACGACACATCATCCTGGAAATTACAAGTTTCGATATACCAAGCATATCAGAAATTCATCTTATTGAGAAAGTTCGCACATTCATTCTTAAGATCATCATCGGTTGGACTACTAAAGAGAAGATATATTCTTGCCCTCTGAATTCAATTTTTGCAATTTTCTATTGTGATAATTTCACTCATTAATATCGAAGCCAATGAAAAACCATTTTTGAAACTATTACGTCATTTAAATGTGTTTATTAACAGTAAAACAACAATTAGATCGACCATTGATTTCTCAATCTTGTAATTTTATCGCTAACAATAAGACGCATTGCAGCCATTGACATGTCAGGCTTGTTGCAGAAAGTTACTGCACCTGATGTAAATTGTAATGATATATACCTGAAATCAGAGTGACCCAGAGTCAAACCTCTAAACGCTGATGATCGACATTTCAGGTTAAATTAGGAATGTCTTCATCTACAAAGTTTTTCCAAAAAATACTCCCCCTCCAAGCTAAAACAAACAGGAAAAGAGAGCGAAGGATGCGTCTCGATTCATGACATTTATTAAATCAGAGAAATTTAGAAAATTCACAAAAACTGCTCGAAATGACTGCCATCATTTTCAATAGAAAGCTCACACCTACGGACGACAGACTGAGCAGCTAATGGTGTGATTTTCCGGGTTACTTGAACAATCCTTTGACGGAGGGCAGCTTCGTCGTTGACGGGCTCCATTTAACCTTGTCTTTTATCGTACTCCGTGCAAAGAAGTCCTTAGGAATCATGTCCGGATAGCGTGCAGGCCAATCCTCGTACCGTAATTTTAATTAAATAGCAATACCTCCCAAACAGGCAAAAAATTACTAAATCTGTAGGTACAAAGTACATAAATATACATACAGACAAGTTAAACATGCTCGCTCTAAATATTTACTTACAGTTAATCATTAAAAAGCAACAACACGTTAATAATTCGCAAAACCACAACTATGCACTGTACCATTACAATTCGTAGCACTTATTCAACCTTTCTCTGCTTAACTAAATAACTTTAACAAAATTTTTAAACTTCTTAAATAAAAAATAATGATTAAGTATGTAAATACATCTCAATAAATGCTTCAATTATAACTAAGTTAGACTGTCCGGAATATGGTTACACAAGGCCTATACGCGGGCCATCGGCCAAGTAATAATGCTCTTTGTTTTTAATCGTGATATGATTCTTGGAAGCGTGTGCGAGAATTCTTTGCAGTAAGACCCCTCATCCGTCCACTCTATGTACATATTACAGTACCTATGGTTCCAACGTGCTGGTTTGTTTCTTAGTTGTCACTATATTACATTTAAAGGCGAATTCTTACATTTCTCTAACCACATTTATTCAATATTTGTAATTACATCGTTTGTTATTGCATGAATGGCTTTAGAAATACATCCTTACCGGACGTAAATGATGAGGATGAAATAAACAAGTCAATGGACACCGAGACATGTTGAAAAACCTTTGGGGGCAATCAAAAGCAAAACTTAACATTGAACATATTTTTTATGTACTTAATTAAATTATTAGTGAAATATTCTCCCCAAATATCACTCGTACTTTTAAATTTTGTCTTTAAATTCTCTCGAGTTAAGTTGTCAAAAATAATGTAGTTTATTGTCGGAAATAATGGAATTCAGTGGAGTGTTTGTATTAGCACTATGTTTATCGATTCTGTGTCAACATTTATTTTGTTTTTATCTATTGGTTTGTTTGTGACATACTTACATGATTTATCTTTAAATTGATCTAATAGTTTACATCTTATATAACTTACCTCTCAGACGAGAATATAGAAAAAAAGCCACTTACCTGAAAAAGAAATAGAGTTAGTTAATCTGATAAATGATATCAAATATTTCAGGAAAATTAAACACGTCAGAACTGAAATAAATAATTAATTTTTCTTCCGAAATTCAGGAAATTTTGCAGTTTCTTCTCTCACTCTGTAGTGTTTTATTTTAGAATTTTACAGGAAAACAAATCTGATGTTAAAGTGTAAATAAAATAATCTTTTAAAATTGAAAGTATTTTTGTAATTGACTGCGACTTTCAGAAGTTGCGATGTTTCAAAGTTAAAAGAAAGCGTTACGTTTCGAATTCTGACTAGGCGTTTATTTCTTTTTCATGTCTGTTTTTTAATGCTTGTAATATATTTGTAACCCAATTTAAACTGTAAAATACAATACATGTGGGGCGTTAAGAAAACAAATTTTGTCGACGTTTCGTCATAATGTATTGGCTTCCTCAGATTCAGATTTAAATTTTTAAAATACGTAACACATTGATGTAGACAAACAAATACAATATACATTCGATTTGTGACTGACTCAGTTTGTGAAGGGAACAGTATATACTGGATAAGCCAAAAATTTAGTTTATTTTGTAAATCTATTTCCCTATCGACGTACTCTTTAAATCTGACACCTGGACTACACAAAATACAAAATGGTCCTGAGGATGCCAATAAATTAGGAGAAGTAATGTCGCTTATTTAAAAAATTGTTTTCTTTACAGCCGTTGGTCTACATAAGAATTAAAACAAAGACCATCAACCATTAAACCAATAAATAATAATAGTATTTAAATAATTTTCCAGAGTATATTCCGGATGCCATTGCCACTGAATGCAATAAATGTAGCGCTGTCCAGAAAAAGCAAGCGGGAATAGTACTCTCTCATATTCTTCTAAACTATAGAGAGGACTTCGAAGAACTGACCAAGTTGTATGATCCCGATGGTAAAGCGAGAAAAAGGTATAACATCGATCAAGATCTAGAGGAAGGCGACTATCAAGACTTGGATGCCGCTTAAATATAATGTGTTTGTTCGAATTTGCTTTTAGATTAAAATGATATCATTTTAAAAATGAGTAATTTTAATACATATTTTATAAAAAATTAGATGTAGTCGGTAATATGCAAATCATCTTGGATAATACTTTTACTTAAGCTGCAAGCGTATATGATATTAAATTATTCATGTAAAAATTTACAATAATTATTGTTTAATTACTTTATTACTTTTTATTTTGCATTTTATCACATATATGAAAAAATTAATGAAAATAACCTCAGCGCCAAATCGATCAGGCAGTGGTTGGTTTTTAAGTAGTGCTGATTACTATAAAATGTCTAAAATCTAAAAATGTAAAGACTAAGCAAAATTGTTGAACAAATTACTACACACCTAATTAAAAATGGAATTAAAGGCTGCTAACGTTTCGGAAAAAAAATCGCTTCCTGTTTTCAAAACTATGAGGGCTTTTTAATCTGTTGTCAAATATGACATATTGTTGTTTGTATGTTTATATGCTTTATATATTTGCATAGCCACAATATGGAGCATTAAATTTTATAAATATAATTTAACAATCTGTCATGATTGACGTATTAAAAGGTTGAAGACCTTGACTTCCCACAAGAAATCGGCACCACCTTTGCACCCCCGATATCTGAAAAACTGCCCATTTTACGACCTTGTGCCCATGAGAACTTTTGATCAGGAAGATATTATATACAAAATGCTGCGATTTCAGCCGATTTAGCTAGGAGCTATTTTCCATAAGAATTGTGCCGGATCATTTCCGATTTTTTGAATTCCCTCCTTCTAACATAATTTCTGTGTTCGACAAGTCTTATGTTAAAAATTCTAAATGACTCACCTATATAATTTTTATTCTAAGTACAAGAAACACTATGAATATAGTTCCTGTAATTTTACGCGATATTTACCAGCTTAGTTTTCGATAAAATAGATCTTTTCAAATACCTACAGAAAATCTACTTTCCAATTTATCCATTGGATACATATGTGTAGGTACGTTGTTTTAATACGACGCAAGTAATTTCAGTATAGCTCCAAGCTTAATTTAGTTATATTTGCCAAATTTCCATCATACTGCAATTTATTTTTATTAACGTTTTATCTATCAAAACTTTTGTAAAAAGCTTACTACACAAAACTCGTGATTATTAATTATTTTCAGATAGTTTTTACAAAAATGTTTGCTATTTTTAATATGACATAGGAACTTAAAATATTTAAGACTGCTAGTTTTGACATATTAATTAAAATCCATGTGGAATTCGAGACTTCTGAATACTTAACTGAAATTTTGATTGGAGTCTATGTCTATTCACCCCAATCAAATTCTAGTTCAATGAAATTAAAAAAAAGAATAACATCATCTGAATTCGACAGATGAGTGTGTATACGGCTATTTTAGATGTCTTTAAAGACGAATAAAGAATCAGAATTTTAAACCTTGACACTCTGTTTTAATTAATTCCCTATGGTGGCAACGTGCTTGACGAAAAACGGGTGATAATATTTTACCGTTTGGAAATTATACGTATTATTACTCGAAATAGTTGGTATCTCAGAAAATATTAAATATACAGGAAATTATGCTTTTTAATGTTTCAAAAAGTTTTATTAAAACTCTCCACGTGTTTCGGCTTATTAGGCTTTTATCAAGAGTACAAGATATTACTTAATATCTTGTACTCTTGATAAAGGCCTAATAAGCCGAAACACGTGGAAAGTTTTAATAAAACTTTTTGAAACATTAAAAAGCATAATTTCCTGTATATTTAAATTATTGAAGAATGTTTCACAAGGAACCAACCGTAGAATCAACTCAATGGAAGAAAATATTATCCTCATAAAAATATTCTGTATAATATTTACTACTTATAAATAAAATCTTATGCATATTGCTGACAGGCACAATGGTTATCGAGAAATTACCGATTGACATAAGCGGTTTGGCTTCAGTCATTAATCTGTTGAAGGAAAAATAGGGGAAATAAAGCAAAAGGCAAAGGCGCAAGTAGTAGCTACACCCACAAGAACCACCCCTAACAAGGCACGCCGCGGTTTTCTGCATTTTAATGCAAAATAGTTTTTTTTTCTTTTTTTTATCACTTATTTAACGTCGGCCTATTTCCGCTACCAAGGCCAATCACCGACGCCAGGAGATGAGCTACCCCCAACCTGGAAATTTTGCCGAACCTCTTCTCTATAGGAGAGTAGTTACTTGCGTAACATTCAATAGACAAGGGACCGACTGATTTACATCCCCTCCGAAGGATGGTATATCCGCTATGTAACCCCCGCCTCAAGTTACATACCTTCTACGCATGCGCTGATATACAAGTCGTTAGAAGATGGAGCGAGAACGCTGTGTTTCCCTGGAGAGGCTTGCCCATCCAAGTACTAACCGCGCCCGACGTTGCTGCATTTGCGTATCGAAATACGAGTATATGCAGACGTCTCTACGCTCGCTCCATGCAAAATAGTTGATCGTCCACAAATTCTCACTCATTGATATTATTCTACATAGAATTTACTACAAATAAGGCATATTCCGATGTGCATAATAGTTTGCGAACAATGAACGATAAATATTAGGGGTCCAGCTCGGTGCATGTTCTCAGTACAGTATGCTATACTAAGGCCAAGAAGTGTAGTCAGCAGAGCAAAAAATGAGCGTCATACTGGTCAACGGCTGTTATGTAATACTTAAGGGGCGCGGGCGCCTTGTTCTACTAATAATCTCACATAAATATATTAAGTTCTATCCGCCTGCCAGAGATGAAAACCACGACTAGGTCATTTTGTGTATTAGAGCACTAGCAGTGACGTCACAGTATTGCCAGCTGTCAGTTGCCTGGGTGGTAAATTCAGAAATTTGACATTTGAGTTGGTGTCAATTTTCGTTCAATATAAATTAAAGTGGAGGATTTCTTAACATCAGATAGATGTAGTGATGTTTATAAATGTATATTTTTTAAATCCACTGTGAGAGAAAATTTTATATATACTTTATTAGTGTTGTTTTTACCAGTGTAAAGTTTGGTGTCAAGAACGTTGACATCTTTGCGAACCCATAAATTAGTGAAAATAAAGGCTATATTGGATTTTCTACATTTTTTGTACATATATAATATCAAGACATATTTTAGTAAATGTTTAATTAATATACGCTCAGTTACAGCTAGGCAGTGACATAGGTTAGGTAGTATTATTACACTAGGTTAAAAGTTATCAAAATACTCATTGATTTATGCCAATATATTAATCATATATTAATGGCTTTATAAACCTATTGTAAAATCTACGTTTTTTGACGATTTAAAATATTTCCCTTCAACTTTTTATTGATTTATATCTTACTTTTGTTAGGCTCAAAAGTTTGTAACGAGTTTAAGTGTTTATCATATGAATACCAACAATCAGAGGTTTGTATTATGAAATGCAGGAGTAATAGTAAATCTAATAAAAAGATAGGACTGCGAGATCATTTCAGTTTCCATTTAATTTAAATTGCGAGCAAATATGCAACATAATACGCTCCATATACTTTATATAGCTATATACCTAGTTTGCTATCTGTTCTGATCCTTACAATTATAATTACAGAGGTTCAAAATATTGATAATGTACACAAATAAAATACCAGTGAAGGTAGGTGAGGTAAAACACAGCAGAATTTAAAAAATAACACACTTTTAACAGCATCGTCTACCATCATTGAATGTTTCAAATTATACATATTATACATAATTATAAGGGTAAGTATGAATAATAATAATCTTATAGTTTAGATATAAATTTTATTTACAAGAAGGGTCACAATGGTTCATTAATTCAATGCTATATTATATTTTTGAAAAATCGTCCAACGATATAGTTTCAATCTCTCACTTTTAAATCATATAGGTTGGCTCCATTAATACATTTCAGCTTAGAAATGTAATGAGGGGACTCCTAAAATATAGAATATAAATACAATTATAATAAATTCACTGCAATTCACTTACCATATCGAAAATTAATAACTTTTGACAGGTACGCAAGATAACACGCCGGTTGAAAAACACAAATAAAACACTAAATTAAAGTCAGATCAATAAATCGCGAAATGTATAATAGACGAAAAACACCCAAAATTGATGTGACACGAAAAAAACGTTTAAAAAAGCACTACAAATTCTTTAAAAACCCGAATTAATCAGAAAGCACACAAATGCAAAACTAGGTTATTACCACCAAGGCAACTTTGGCGGCCATGCTGTGACGTCAGCTGCTACTGCTCTATTGGTACAATCGACCAAATAGAATAAATGTTTGAATGTGGTGCCCTTATACCTAATAATTTATTCAACTACTGTGCGATTCGTGGAATAACTCTCATAAACGAACTTCACGAGCTCATCCTACATATTCAGTGGCGCCACCTATATATATACAAAAGTAACGGTTTTAATGCAACGGACAAATATTTGCGGCTGCGCTGCTATAATACGTGGAGATAATGTTGCTAGATTTAAGCATAATATTTAAAATTTAAGAAATATGATAGCTTATGAATAAGTATTACAATCCAAGTGTTTTAATTGCTTTAGATTACATACGTGGCAATTTACGAGATTCGTAAATCCGCACGCCCCTGGCTCTACTGACTAGACTTATTGGCCCTACTATAGGTGCACTTCTGGATAGACGCTTGTATCTTCTCTATCCATATGGAAGGAAAAGGCTAATGTCTAATTCACGTCCTTTGTCAGCCAGCAGTGTTGCCAATCACTGGGCAAATACCTTAATAATGTTAGCATACTTTTAATGTATTTGGGGACTTTTTCCCTCGCCTGCCGAAGGGAAGTATTATATTCGTCGTAAATGTCTGTAGGTGACCGCTTATAAGAAAATCTTTATTTTGTTGTAATTATAGTGAGACTACTCTAAGGTCATCTTCAAAAGCACTGACTCTCTATTGAGGATTTTTAGGCGATTTAACATTAAGGTTTGGATAAGACCTACTCATTTTCCATGTGGCTGGATAAAAATAGCGAGAACATGAACTGCTATCGAAAAATTATATAAAGTTATCATAGTTGGACACGATGTCAATCTTCTTAAGTATTATTAACAGCCTTCATTCTGGAGGATAGGAACATCTTGCTGCTGAAGAAAGCACAAGAAGGTCAACAAACGCCTGTACAGCTTGTGAGATTTCGCCAGGTATATAATTAAGGTAACTACACAAGTACACAGAGTCGATATTATCCATCTACGCAGTAAGAGGTTTTGACGCAGCAGCGTTAAAAAAGAAATGCTTCTGGCAGTACATGTTTGTAATAAAATAAATATATAGACAGAAAAAAAAGAATTTAAGAATTTCGTCAACCAAGCGACCATAACCTTATTGAAACTACTACCCACATCAACTGCCGCACACCAGTACTCCCGTCGTTATGAGGCCGGAACAAAATTAACAACGCTCTGTACTACAGTGGTATCAGCTCCGACTAATATTTCACGGTGAAATATGAAAAATTGGGGCGTCGTATGTTATGGGTGATTTTTGAGGGGAAAGCGAATATTGGCGCCTTAGGAACCCTTAGTACTTTATGCGTATAATTTCCAAACGGCAAAAGATGGTAAATTATTTCCTCTGTTCACCGATTGTAGGTCTAATTTTAATGGACTACTTGTATGTCTGACATGATTTGGGCCAATGTGTAATTTTTATCTTGAAAAATTATCATTTCCCCTTTCAAATTTGAGCAATTCAGTGCAAGTAAATGTTTGCAACTAACGAAACTTTTTATTGTTTCACTAGTTGCCAAGTCAGATTTATATATATGCAATTTACCACATATGAAAATTTATTTAGTTGCATAAACTTAGGCGACATAGTTGATGTATATTAAAATAAATTTTAAATTGTGTAAATAGTAATTAATCTTTATACTACTTTGTTTTATATTCTGTGACTGGTAAGTATTAATTGTTCTCATTTTTAACTGAACTTACATATCGTAGGGGATCATGTAGATACTAGTTTAGCCTGCCTAGCCATAGGGGACTATGTTGGATGCTAGTGTTAAAATGAGAATGGCAAATAAGAATTTTTACTTGTTAGCATAACCAGAAGTCAGGTTATCGAAAGAATGCAAAGATTTCATTAATATTTTTATATATAGTTTTTCTTACCACTGTTTACAAAATCCTATAAAGAATATGTTTCATTACTATAAGCAAACAAATAATAAATAATTCACTTTTAAACATGCATAGAGTATATGGGCTCCAATACTAGTTAGCTAATAGATAGGTCAAGATCTGTTGTTTTTTATCAGTCAATGTCAAATATAAATATTATATACTTGTTCATGGATATTGTCTTAGTTTTGCATGGAACATCGTAATGACTGGCTTTAGGCTTTTCTGATGACTCCACAATAAGGACGAAAAACGTTTCAAAGGCTAAGCATTTCCAAGAAACTGAATGAGATTTTATGAAAATGTAATTCACTAGAATGAAAAATTTTTAAAGACAAGGTACGTAAATAAATTAATTTCAGGCCTTTGTTCTCATTTTTTACTGAATTTACATATCGTAGGGGATCATGTAGATACTAGTTTAGCCTGCCTAGCCATAGGGGACTATGTTGGATGCTAGTGTTAAAATGAGAATGGCAAATAAGAATTTTTACTTGTTAGCATAACCAGAAGTCAGGTTATCGAAAGAATGCAAAGATTTCATTAATATTTCTATGTACAGTTTTTCCTTTAGTTCTCATAGATAGTTTTTCTTTCCACTGTTTGCAAAATCCTATAAAGAATATGTTTCATTATTATTAATACCTATTAATAAGAGAATTTTGCGACCATCATTTTAATTGTGATGGGAATTTCCTTTTTATAGTGGGTACATAGGTCCAGTGAAATGAAACACTTTTTTTAATTAAATGCCGACGTTTCGAAAATTTTACTTTTTCATCTTCATAGGCTCAATTCAAGTAGTTGTTTCTGTCAAATTTACAGGAACGACGATGATCTCATAATTGTAGTTATAATACTATGTTATTATAACAATACTAAACAAAAGTTACTATCCAAAGTTAAAACTGATTAAGAACGGACAAGAATAGTAAAGTTTTAATGTGTCTTGTCTGCTTGAACTATTTGTCCACAGGTAATCAGGAAACTCACCTACCAACAAAATCTCTACCGTCACATCAGTTCAGGGCACTGAAGGAGAAGATGGAATTATCAAATAAAAAAAACATAACTTTACAATATATAATGACGAACTTATTGAAAATTCTGAAAACATCGTCTCATTATTTAATAATTTCTTTATTGATACACTCATTAATATTACAAATCAAATACCTGTTTTACATGATACCAACTTGTCAGATCAGTCAAATCACATAAAACATACATTATATTTAACACCCTTTACGAAACCCGAGTTATTTTCACACTTAAATAATAAGCTTAAAAACAAAAGATCATCTGGATTGGATGGTGTACCCAGTTTTTTAATAAAACAAGTATTAAAATCATTGGTGAAACCACTTACCTATTTAATAAATTTGTCATTTGAATCGGGAATGTTTCCAGAAACTATAAAAGTGGGAAAAGTTGTACCTATTATAAAAAAATAAAGATCCACTCTTGTTAGAGAATTATAGGCCTATCACAATGCCATTTATTTTTTCAAATTATTTGAGTATTGCTACTTAGATCGTTTGATACCAGTTTTAAACAAATTCAACATATTATCTGATAACCAACATGGTTTTCGTAGTGAAAAATCGACGATAACGACGGTAAATTCTTTTATAATCAAATAATCACTTATATTGAGAAAGGAGAGTATCTTGTCGGGATATTTTTCGATCTTACCAGGGCATTCGACTGCGTCGATCATTCCCAATTATCATCCGTACTAAATAACTATGGCTATTTAAAAGTGAATTATTTATTATTTGTTTGCTTATAGTAATGAAACATATTCTTTATAGGATTTTGCAAACACCGGGGACTATGTTGAATGCTAGTGTTATAATTAGAATGTCAAATAAGAAATTGGACCAATTTATTTTAGGATTTTAACTTGCTAGCATAAGTCAAGTTATCGAAATAATGCAAATATTTGATTAATATTTTTTTCTACTTCCATCTTTAAAATGGCGTTTATCGTATACGTTTCCATGACGCTAAATAATCCTTTAAACACGCTTTCGACAAACCGTGACTTCGTGCATTTTAGTCACAGGCTGAACTTAGCAACGAGATATTAGTCACGGCTGAGGTTAATTCTAGATATTTTAATGGCAAAAATCAAGTTAGTTTTCCGTAATTCTTGTCATCAATCTGTCAAAATAAATCAACGCGTTGTGACAAGAGACAAGTAATTTTGTATTTTTTGGAAAAAAATGAGCCTAAATCACTTAGTTTTTTTAGCAGTTGCCAAAATGTTTCCAATGTAACCATTAATATACACAATAAGTAGAACAATAGTTTAGTAATTTTTTACTGTTACCATGTTATTGATACGTTAATAAATGAAATATTAAAATAACTTCCAAATTTTTTATTTAGATATTTGCTGTCGTAGAAAAAGTATAGTATACAACACGTTTTATAAACTTATTAGTCACTCATTTTATTAAACACTCGCTCCGCTACGCGTCGCTCGCGATTAATAAAACTCGTGACTAAAATGACATTTATAAAACTTGTTACATAATATACTATTAAATACAGTATTTTTTTAGTTCTCGTAGATAGTTATTTTCCTGCGGTTTGCACAATTCTATAAAGAGTATGTCTCATAACTATGGCCTTAGAGAAAAGCCTTTAAATTGAATAAACATAACACGGCCACACAAAAAAAATTATTTCTGGCCTGGGGATCTGACCATATTTACTATATGTTTTTGAGTTCGTTGAATCCGAATCCGATGCTTTTCTAAACCTCGCGACAAATTTTGCAAATTATTAAACCCGGCCCTGCCCCAAATTGAGGATTGATCATTAGTAAATAATAAACATCTCCAAAAATATAATTTGTTTCTAACTGTTGATGCCGTTAACCACTCGACTTTTTTATAATTGTTATCACAAAACTCTCTGTTTTGTTTACCACTTTTAAAAACTAACGAAAGCATTGCTGGTGTAGGCCTGGCATATCTTTTAATTCTTACCTTTTCGTCATAAATAAGAGTAGTAAATCCATTTAATAACAAATAATCCACCACGTCTGGACAACAAGACATGTTGTTGGGAATATTTTCACCTAGAGCACTTATTTCTAGCCCGCCTATCAAATGTTTTATGTATTTATACGTCAAGTTGTTCTTATAACCGGCTAAACGCAACTGTCAGACGTCAGTTCGTTTTCTTTGTGAATCACCTGACTCTTGAATGACCTGTGCACATGCGCTATAAAGAACTGAGATCTGGAGGCTAGCCTCATACTTGGCTATTCCAAGTGTTGCTATTTTACACAGCGCAAATAAATTCAAGGTCATTCATGTTATAAGTAAATGCGGTAAAGTTGGAAGCTATTTCGTATTAGCCTCCAGCGAACCGCAGTGTTCATTCAGTAAAAGACCGGCCGATCGGGAAATATGCATACAAAGACTATCCGGACTGTAACGTTATAGGTATGTTTGTGGAAAGGAAATGAAAAAATGTTATATATAAACTGAAAATTAATTAATGAATAATAAACAATAAAAAATATTGAAAATTGAGATATACCTAATAGAAATTTCTTAAGATATTACTTTTGAAGATATGGTGGTTCTTCCAAGGGGAGGCTCAACCTCCCCTGCCTCCCCTGACGAGCCGCCACTGATGGTCACGTATTATTACAGAACAAGGGTAAAAATCACAGAATAGAAGGCAAACTTTATTTTCAAAATTTATATGTGTAATGATGTCTTATAACAGCACTTAATCTTTCTCTAAATTGTCTTTGATCCCTAATCTGTACATTAAATAGTTCTCCGATGCCGTCTGGAAGGTTGTTCGCATCAGGAACTTCCTCCTCTTCACAAATAGTCAATTGCAAGTATAGAGTCGCTAGAAGAACTCCAAACAAAGAATACTTCTCCCAATGTCTCTTTAAGGCTGAAAATGGAAACAATTCTTCAGGGCTGCTTCCCAATTGAGAAAGAAAACTTGAAAAGCTGTCGTAGTAAGTATCTATTAGTTCCCCAAAGTGATCCAGTTCGTTTTTGGAACACACAATATAGAAGAAATTTGATAAGTCAATTACAGGTGAATGTAGCCTAGAAACTTGCCAATCCAAAATAGCTACTTTTGTGGGTGAGCTTCGATCTTCTCCCTAAAAATTTGAATAATGCAATACCAGCTAGACCTCGCAAAAATCTATAATAAGAATTATATAATAAATCAATTAAATAATTAATAATGGAACAAATAGCTAATAAAAAAGATATTTTATTGTTTTATGTATTTTACATGACATACTGATGATACAGGAAACAGCGTGCAATTAACTGAAACTGAACTTGTGCAGAAATGATTAACATGGATCTTTGTCTCATTTCATAAAGGTAAAAATCTCCATTAGTTTTGAAAGTTTCCAGATTTGTTTTAACATGTACTAAAATTTCTTAAATATAAATGCATGCAAGCGTTAACAGTTGCTTTTTGAAATAATTTCTACATGATATGTTTGCAGATATTCCTACAATATTTCTTATCGCCCAAAATGTGCATGATAAAATGACTTGTTGCTAATATTTCTTAACCTATACAAAGAGTAACAATTTGATGCGAGCTTATTCGAAAGGTATGTATGCACGTCCCAATTCAAAAAATTGTCTATAAGTAAACCTAGAAAACTTGGTGTTCTCTACTTGAGCAATGGACTTTCCTTAAAATTTCAGTAAATATTTTTTCTCCATTGATGAGCGGGATGAGAAATTCACGAACGCTTCTTTTGATTCATTTAGACACAACTCGTTTGTATCAAATTGTGAATTCATCAATCATATTGAGTTTTTGAAATTACTTTGGTTGTATCCAAATCAGTGCATAAATATCTGTTATCATTTGCAAATATTGTTTAGCTGTTTTCACAGCTTGCTACATTTGGAAGGTCATTAATATACATTAAAAACAATAAGGATCCTAAAATGGACCACTGCAGGAAGCCTATGTTAACTATTTTCTGATCTCAGTACACACCATTACTATCTACAATCTGGTTTCGATCTTGTAGGTAGGAAGTTAAGCTCTACAAGATTTTTCCTCTCAGACCATAAGAACTAATTTTTTCCTAAAGTTATGATCAACTAAATCGAATGCTTTACTTAAGTCCATAAAAAGACCTAAAGATCTATTTTCTTCATCCAATGCTGTATATAATCGACTAATGAATTGCAGTACTACGGATTGCGTTCATCTATTTTTTCTGAAACCACGTTGGGAATTATGTAAGATATTATTAGATGTAAGAAACAACATACTTAATTGAATCAACAATTTTTTTTTTTTTAATCTTGGATGTAGAACTAACTAAAACTACAGGACTATAGCTTTCTATGTTTTCTCTTTCATCTTTCGTGTATAATGGTACAATCAGTGATATTTTAAGTGTATCAGGAAAAATTCCTTTTTAATAATAATAATATTAAAAATACTTTTTATTAACCCTTAAATTGCTACAAGGCACGTTACAAGGGCTTATACTATAATGTACATATCGCACAATGAGAGTTTAAATATCATATTTTACACATATGTACATATTAAGAAAGGTTAGTATAACTTAAATACGAAAATGAATACATAGAGAATAATGATTGGTGTAAGTAATAAATAGAGACTGATGACCATCGTTTTCACATATTTTTTAAATGATGGCAAGGTATTATATGACTTCGCTTGGCTAGGCAACATATTGAACAATTTTAGTGCGTAATACATAAAACAATGTTTACTATATAGAGTGTTGAATGGCTGCAGTACAAAATTATTTCTTTGGCGCGTATTATATGAGTAGATGCTCAGATTTTGCGTTAATGTTAAATTTGATTCTAACCTACAATGTGATATTTTGAAAACTGTTATTATGGATTCGTATTTTAACAACTGGCTTATATTAAGAAAGCTACATTTACTATAGATATATTTAGTTGAATCTGAGTTAGTAAAACCATACAGGCGTCGAATTGCTCTATTCTGTATAAATTGTAGGAAATCTAAATTTGTTTTAGTTGTGGCGCCCCAAACGGGTAGTATGTAAATTAACCGAGAGATATATACCCTATATATGCAAAATAAAGGCTTCTTCGGGTACTATCAGTTAAAATATAGGATATTTGTTTGAACGTAGCTACTAGAGGATTAGTTTTTTTAATAACATACTGTATGTGGTCATTCCAATTTAAATTCGAGTCTATTACTAATCCTAAATATTTTATATTGTTGACTTTTTCAATTTTTTGGCCGTTGAATTGCAGTGTAGGTTATTTTATAAGATAGGTCAACGGATACAGTATGTAATGTACAGCAGATTTTAATAAATTGGAGGAGATTGAATTAATTACAGAAGAATTAGATTATTTTAATTCCATTATTGTATTATTATGTATACTGTACATTCAGACATAGGTTTTATAAAGAATCTATCATGTCTAGCTTGTTTAAAATTCATATTATTTAAATTTTTCATAGCAATATTTGCTCGAAGTTTATATGGGATATCTGCAAAGTAATTATTAAAAGAATCTGCAATAAGTTTAGAGTCTTTAGTAATACCATTTTTTATTTTCATTTATATAATTTGTTGTTTGTTTTTATTATTTACGGAATTATTTATGATTTTTCAAACACATTTACATTTATTATCAGATTCCGCATATAGCTTGTCATTGCTTAATTTCTTAACGGCAGATACAACTTTCTTGTACACTTTCTTATATTTATTATTACAATCTGACTCATTCACATCTTTTGTTTAAACTAATTCTTTTTTGAGCAAACAGCAAAAATCGCTTTTTTTACCTATATTAATTTATTTTTAGATTTTTTTGGTTATTCTGCTTAGAATAAAGAAAAAAGGTCTTATGTCATTTTTTCGTAAAGTGTACCGTTTCCGACTTATAAACAAGTTAATGTTTGAAAAAACGCAAAAACGGCCATTTTCAAGGTTGAAATACAATATTAAAAAATATTTTTTTTCAGTTCGTCAAAATTCTTATACAGTCTTTGAAGATCCATTAACAAAATCCTGAAGAATAAGTGCAGATTTATTCATTCTAAAGCTTAAATTTTTAATTGTTAAATAGACGTTTTTAGCCGGGCGCTCGCTCTTTCAATTGTTTATATGTCGGAAACGGTGAACTTTACGAAAAAATAACAGGAGACCCTTTCTGAAAAACTCAAGATTCGGGTCAAAAAAAGCGATTTCTGTAATTTGTCTAAACTAATTTTTTCGAAACAAATTACAAAAATCGCTTATTTTAACCCGAATGAATTTTTATAGATTTTCTTGTTCATTTTAAACGAAAAAGGTCATATTTTTCCTAAAGTTGACCATTTCTGACTTATAAACAATTGAAAGAGCGTGCGTCCGGCTACAAATGTCTATTTAACAATTAAAAATTTAAGCTTTAGAACGATATAATCTGCACTTACTCTTCAGGATTTTAATGTAAGTATGTTCAACGATTGTATAAGAATTTAGGTGAACTCAAAAAATTGATTTTTTAATATTGCATTTCAACCTTAAAATGGCCGTTCTTACGTTTTTTCAAATATTTCATTTATTTATAAGTCGGAAACGTTCAACTTTATGAAAAAATAACAAGACACCGTTTTTGTTTAGAATGACCAAAGAAATTTTAATAAATCATCCTTGTCAAAAAGAGAAATTTTTGCTATTTTTCTAAAATGAGATAGTTTAAGCCAACTAGGATCAGATTTTCATCCGGAAAACTCTTGATCCTTACTTAGGGGCATGTCCCAAACGTGATTATGCAAAAAAATCGCATGGGACATTTTTCCATACGAAGGCGAAGTTTTTGCCTTGCCTAAATGTTTATTTTCATTTATAGTATATACTTTCTTAATAGGAAAGGATATATCAACATAATATTTAAAAAAAATTGAAATCCCGAATTAACGTTATTAATTTGGTATATATCAAATCAATGCCTTTAAAAATCAAACGTTTGGATGGGGATACTCACAAGCCACTTCATCGGGCTACTCTTCATGAGAATCTTTAAATTTAAATCACCATTTACAATTTCTGCACAAGTAAACTTTTTCGTGTTTGTCAACTATTTCCAAACCATGAATCCATTGCAACTATCAGATAAAATCTGGCAAGAATCACGCCACCCCTATCTTATTTACAAGGTATATACACATACAAACATACAGACACACAGATATTTGTATTTGTTATTAGAGTTCAACATGAGTTCAAAATATCGCCCGGTTTTAATATTCCTAATGCATTAATTCAAATAACTGTTATCACCGCAGATAACAATACATGGCTACTACTTTTAAATTACATTTTACCAGATTGGATAAATCGATAAAAAGTAGTAAAACAATAATATAATCTTATCATTTAATAACAATAACATGCTTGTTCTTTGATCAAGGAGTAGTTAAGAAATATATTGACCTTACTAAACTTTGCATGAAGCAAAAATGACTGCAATTCAATAAAATGTTCCTTAACATGATGAGACTACAATGGGAAACATCTTTCATTGTCAATATATTCAAGAGCGGGTTCGAAACAGAGATACAGAAAAAAATCGAGTATTTCCCTAAGGTATAGAGCCATTCTGAAAAGGGTACTTGTGTATGGTGTGATATCACTACATGTTCACGATTTTATTGCAAATCTACTAAAAAAATGTCTTTTTCACATAAGAAATACATACAGAGACTTCGTAGTATTGGAGGCACGTTAATTAATTTTGCTCAAGTTTTGGGGATGAGACAAGAGAAAAATCGAGATATATTTTTCAGAAGTATAAACAGCCTACCTATTTGTACATGCAGATGTAGATAACTTTGTTAAATTAAATTTACATATGAAACGGAATCTAATGGACAACTACCATTTTACCTTATATGTAACTTACCTATCGCAAAACGCAATCGGATTTGGCAATTCACAATTAAACAGTTGTTCTAATATTGCATCACATTACTAAACGACAATTTTATCTTATCTTTTTGACGTAACATATTTTGGTTCAATTATCTATTTCATATTTACCTCATACTTAAAAAGAAAGTTATTATTCCAACAGTCTCCGTGGAGGACCGCCGACTGTGGTTCCACAGTGTCCAATATTTCCAATATAAGAGAGTGTTCTTGAATCACTTTGTATTTCTCCAGTAATTCTATTTCTCCCATTTCCATTAAAACAGTACAAGCTGTAGTGACGGTATTTTTCATGTTTTTTATAAAGCTCTCTTCTCTAAAAAATAATGGCATCAAATCGTCATAGTTTTCCAACAACTCTTTGAATTCCTCGTTCCTCTGATCTCTAAAAGCGAAAGATATGGCGTGGAGTTTGCCATACTCTCTTAAGAGCAGTTTAATATGGCTTAAATTTAAAGGTTTTCTCCTGTCGTACATTGCGTAGCCCTTTTTCTTTAAGTTTTCCATTACGATAACTTCCATGTTGACGAACATTAACGTTTTCCTGCACCTCGGTACAGAGTCAAAAATATTTTTCACATTATGTTCTAATTGAAATTTGCTATACAAAGGTAAAATAATATCGTAAAAATAAATTTCTCTTTCAAATATTTGCCTAGTTTTACAAGCTCTTCTTAACTGTTCATTCTTCTTACCATATTTAAGAAACAAGTCTATCGCTTTCGTCTCGTTTTCTTTTGTAATACCAACAACCGTTGCATATACCATGTTTCCGGTGTAACCATCAGCTTTTTCTGACACACCCGTGAAGTTTACCTCACATTTTTGAAAGTGTTCTTCCTCTACGGATTTCTCTATCCATGATATTAGTTCACTTTTGGCTACTTCGTCCTTTTCATTCATTTTACTTTTTGTAATTTCACAATAACTCGCAATCAAACTTCGCTTGTGTACAAACTGGGTGCACGTGGAATATCAACGTATATAACGTTCGTTTGATCTAACGCCTGCGCAGTTGCAATATAATAAAGTTTATTCCTAGAGTGGCGCGCTAGTAATATACAAGCAATTTACAATTTATGAGTAAAATCCCAAAACACGTCAATTTTTTATTCTAAAATGATATTTTTTGAGCATAATTTTATATCTCATCATTCAACCCCCTTCGAGTGACAGCTATGCCTTTAAAATTTTTAAATGGAACGCGAGGGTGCGTGTGACAGCTCATTACAAGAATTTTTAACTGTCCATCCAGCAATATATTAAATCTACAATTCGTTTGTATTAGTGAGCATTGGTTATCTGCAAATAAACTAGATCTGGTAAATATTCAGGGTTATAAAAATATCTCTAGTTATTGTAGACAAACTCATATACACGGTGAAACAGTTATTTTTACGAAGAATGAAAATAAGTATATTTGCAAGCCAATACCAATTTTAAATAATTTATCTGTAGATCTCTCCTTTGAATGCTCCGCAATTTGTTTTAATAAAAACTCATGTATTGTAGTAATATATAAATCACCAAATGGCGACTTTAATATATTTATCCATCAACTTACCAAATTACTGCACATTGCAACAAAAAAAAAAATAATTCTATTATATACGCGGTGATTTGAACATAAACAGGTTAGTAAAAAATGCAGAAAATAGTATATTACACGATTTGTTACAGAGTTTCGAACGTTCACTTAAACGAATTTCAAATGAAAAGGAAAAATTAATATCAACTGCAAATCGACTTACGAGTAATTTTTTATTATCGTATTGATTGATACCAATACTCGTAATGCTCCCTCAAAGCCTCCCTTACGTCGAACGTATAGGGCACCCCTAACTAACCCCTGACTTAAAAAAATCACTAAAAATGCAAAATGGCCTAGGCGCAAAAAATTTCTTTCTACATCTACAACAAATAATATCCTAAGCATATCCTAAAAGCCTCGTTCGCGAATAAGTGTCGGAACATATTTTTAGCCAACCCCTAATAAAAAAATAAACACCATAAATCCTATCTAGCTTAGACGTAAAATTTTCTTGACTACACTTGCTACAAATAATGCCCTAAATATACCTTCAAAGCCTCGTTCGCGGCGAAGTAGCGGAACACCCCCTTAGCACACAGTGTTCTTATGCACCCCCTGCTTCAACCCATGATTTTAAAAAATTCGTCTAAAAGTCAAACTGTCCTAGACGTAAACGTTTTTTCATCCCGCTAGTTGCCAATAATACCCTAAACATTCCCTCAAAGCTTATTTTATGGTGAACCGGCGGAACATCCCCTTAGCAAACCTTGTATATAAAAAATCAGCATTAAATGAAATCTGGGTTAAGTATAACATTTTGTTAGCTACATTTACTACAAATACGACTCTAAACATATTCTCGATATTTCATTCTCACGCAGTGTTCTTATGCACCCCCTGCTTCAACCCTTAATTTGAAAAAAATCGTCAAAAAGTCAAACTGTCATAGACGTAAAAGTTTTTTCATCCCTCTTGTTGCCAATAATACCCCAAACATTCCCTCAAAGCTTATTTTATGGTGAACCGGCGGAACATCCCCTTAGCAACCCTTGTATATAAAAAATCAGCATTAAATGAAATCTGGGTTAAGTATAACATTTTGTTAGCTACATTTACTATAAATGCTACTCTAAACATATGTTCGATATATAAAAAATTCGTCAAAAAGTCGAACTGTCATAGACGTAAAATTTTTTTCATCCCTCTAGTTGTCAATAATACCCCAAACATTCCCTCAAAGCCTAATTTATGGTGAACCGGCGGAACACCGGAACACCCCCTCAGCAACCCTTGTATATAAAAATTCAGCATTAAATGAAATCTGCGTTAAGTACAACATTTTGTCAGCTACATTTATCATAAATACTACTCTAAACATATTCTCGATATTTCATTCTCACTCAGTGTCCTTATGCACCCCCATAGTTTCTCGTAATTTTGGGTCTCATGTGGCACTCATCTCACCTAGCTTGATTGAGTAAACGTTATAAAATGTTATCGGTTACAATAAGTGTGACACCTAACAACATTTTTTTTTTAAATAATTTAATTTTTTTAACATAATTCACAACTAAGAATATTAACCTTCTCCCCCTGTCCAGTTGCTGCGGGTCCCAAACACCCACCATCACTCTATCACGAACATGCACATGGATTCCAAAAAGTTGCAATACCCATTACGTTGTTTGCAACTGGAAATCTTTATTTTTAAAGGGTGACAGGTGGCCAATGACTTCTTATAAAATAGTTAGTTGTAAGGCGATACACGTTATACTTCGTGTTGATAATTACTTACGTAAGTAATAAAAAGAGTAATGACATAAAAGACTATTCACCAGAATGTCGTACATTTTATTTCATGTAGTTGTTAAACTCTTGACCGCTAACTGTAATAATATCTTAGCGAGATTACAGCCATTCCTTCTGCTAAACGTTAAATATTAGCAAGAATACGCAACTGTAATTGTTTTTAAAATTGCTTGGGAAGCAGAGTCGACTTTGATATTAACCTCAAATATTATATTAAAATGGGTCCAATAAATCTTACATTTATTATTTTACTTTCATTTGGTAATTTACAACTTTTATATTTCAGGTATTCTTCCAGTTCAGAAGTGATTCTCAATCAAGGAATTTTAAAAAAAATAGATATTCCAACAATAATTTTATGCATTGTCAAAACTCCTTACAACACTCTTCAAATCTGGTTTACTGTTTGAATTGAAAATCGCTTAAGCAAATTGGCACATAATGACGTTTTAAAACACTTTGCCTAAAGCATTTAAGCATGACATAAGAATTTTATATGAACAATTTAACAGCCGCCCACGAAACATGTGATGTATTTAAGGAGAGACAGGGGTGTCCGCTCAAGACTTCGGGTGACTGACGACATTTTTGATAAATTGCTGTCAATATAAGCTAGATTTCCTTTAATTCAAGGATCTATGAAAGCTTACTCAGCACACCAAATTCCAACTGTATCGTTTCATATAGTTGTTGCACTACTTTTTTACTTTTGCAAAATCTGTATCTGTAAAAGTGCCCCACCTCGTCAAAATAGGCCCTTAAGGTAGTGCTGAGGGTCGGGTGTCGTAAAAAGATCTTCTGAGCGCTGGTGTTATTAGAAACACTCACATTACGCTTGATATGAGTCTGCTGAGATCAGGATTATATTCTCTAACGGTTTCTGCATCTCTGTGAAGTTCATGTGCCAAACATATTAGATGTCCCACGTTGAAATAAGTCTGTTTCAACAACTTTCCAGCTGTTTTGTGGTACATTCTATAATGTACAACAAAATGTTGTAATATTTTATAGGGTCAAATATTGTTTGCTGTACCACAACTGTCTTATTTTACTTCCACATCCACATAGTGGATTGGAAGTATAATAGTAATCGTAAAAAAAAAATCAATTTTTTTTCTTGAAATAGGTTTAGAATGTCATGAAACGTCGAAATTTTAAATTTGAGTGAAAAAAAATTCTGTCTGTCGGTCTGTCTGTCTGTCTGTTGGTCTGTCTGTAACTTTTTTTTGTCCGCACGTTTTCTCCTGAACGGTTAAGATATTGACTTGCAATTTTGTACACGTATATATTATAACGAGGTTTGGAAGTGGATTGTTTTTTGAAGATATGCGGTGAAGGATTGTGGGGAAATAGGGGTAAATAGGGGAAAATATGTAAAGCAAGCTGGTAAGAGGACAGAAACTTGAAATTTGATATATGTACTACAAGTCAAGGCCTCAAATTTTTTTATAATATTTCACAAAGGGGTACACGGTATTTGGTACACGTATATATTATAATGGCATCAGGAACTAGATTATATTTTGGGATTATTCTGATGAGGGGTTGGGGGTTAATAGGGGTAAATAGGGGAAAATAAGTAATTCAAGAGTACAGAAATTTGACATTTGGTGTATGTTCTAGAAGCCAAGGCCTCATAATTTTTATAATATTTTTCAACCTCCCAATACCCCTACTCCATTATTGAAGGGGTTGGTAAAATAAAATTAAGATGTTCACTTGAAATTTGGTACACATGTATGTATTATAACGACATCTGGAAGTAGATTATATTTTGAGATGATTTCGTTGAGGGCTTGGGGGTTAAATAGGGGAAAATAAGTAAAGCAAGCTGGTATGACTACAGAAACTTGACATTCGGTGTATGTACTAGCAGCCAAATCTGCAGATTTTTTTATAATATTTTTCAACCCCTTCCTCCATTAGGAATTGATAAAATAAAATTGAGATATTCATTTGAAAGTTGGTACACCTATATATCATAACGACATCTGAAACTAGATTATATTTTGAGATGATTCCATTGAAGAGTTTTGGGTTAAATAGGGGAAATAGGGGAAAATAAGTGAAGCAAGCTCACATTTTTTATAATATTTTTCAACCCCAATACCCCTACTCCATTATTAAAGGAGTTGATAACATAAAATTGAGATATTCACTTGAAATTTGGTACACGTATGTATTATAATGACATCTGAAATTAGATTATATTTTGTAATGATTCCGGTTAAGGATTGGGGTTAAATAGGAGTAGCTGGGAGAAAATAAGTAAAGCAAGCTAATAAGAGTACAGAAATCTGCGATTTGGTGTATATACTAGAAGAGAAGGCATCATTTTTTTTTTATAACATTTTCCATTCCCCACCACCGCCACTCCGTTATTAAAAGAGTTGATAAAATTAAATTTAGATTTTCACTTAAAATTGGGTACACGTATGTATTATAACGATTTCTGAAACTAGATTATATTTTGACATGATTGCGTTGACGGAGTGGGGGGTAAGTAGAAGTAAATAGGGAAAAATTAGCTGGTAGCTGGTAAGAGTACAGAAACTTGAAATTCAGTGTATGCCTTAGAAGCCTAGGCCTCAGATTTTTTAATAATATTTTTCAACCCCCGACCACCCTTACTCCATTATTAAAGGGGTTGATAAGATAAAATTGAGATATTTACTTGGAATTTGATAGACGTATGTATAACGATATCTCTGGAACTAGATTATATTTTGAGTTGATTCCATTTAAGGGTTGGAATTAAATAGGAGTAAATAGGGGAGAATAAGTAAATCAAGCTGGTAAGAGTACAGAAATTTGGGATTTGATGTATATACTAGAAACCAAGGCCTCAGATTTCTCTCTAATATTTTTTTTTCAAACTCCATCACTTCTGCTCCATTATTAATAGAATTGATAACATAAAATTGAGATATTCACTTGAAAGTTAGTACACGTATGTATTGTAATGACATCTGATTGAGATTTTTCCAATGAACGGGTGGGAGGTGGTAGGTTGTGAATATGGGAAAATAAGTAGGGTAAATTAGAAACTTCATTTTTAACGTATATGGTAGAAACCCAACACCTCAGACTTTTCTATCATATCTGCCCCACATATTATTAAAATTCTAAGACCAATAATATCCATATACTAGAGTGCAAATCTAGTCAAGATGTTTCCTTTAAAGTGACTTGAATGAAAAATCTGGATGTGGAAGTAGTGATTCCAAATACTAACGGTTATTGGAGGGCAGCGCTTTAGGGCCTTCATTCCTTCGTTGACACTGGAGAAGTAATGTGATATGATATTAATTGGTTGCAGTTAAAATAGGAAAACTACTATAACACTAACACCAACACAATGTATTCAATAGCTTAATGTTTACAACACTAACATAACATTAAGCAATGTATATTATTTGATTATTTCACTCTACTGTTCACTTTGTATTACTTTGGATTTATCTAAACTGTACTGAACTGAATTTATTTAGAACTTGCTCTCCCGTGCGAATTGATCGCCTTCATACACCATAAGATACATCTAGAAATTTCCTGAAAAGTCTACCCATTTCCACAACCTTCTCGAATAGATATATGACACAATCTAGCAAAGTCTCGAACCGTGTTCTTCTAGAAAAGTCGTACTACTAGTGTCTCAGAGATGGTATAGATGGCGTTGAACATATTACAGGTTTCCATAAAGTGAATACAGGATCGAGGTGTGGAGACATGCTAAAGAATACAGTCATTTCTAATTAATTATGCGACCCAGACCTAGGGGGCGTAAATGCATAACTGTATGTTATGTGTGTGTATATGTATATATGTTGATACGATAGTGTCGAAACTAGCAAACCCATTTTGATGAAATTTGGCATAAGGATAATATTCTCACCGTAGATGAGTTGAAAAAGTTGCACCTACTCATCGCAACTACGAAAATGCGTAGACAAAGAACTATTTGTTTTTGGAGAAGTTATTATTACAGTTGTGTTGTATGTCTGACTATGCTAGATTCAATTTGAGTGTTCCTTTATTTACTCCTTTTGTTAAATTAAATTTACACATTGTATTGTGGAAGTTGTGGTCGCTGATGTGCCCAGTTGAGTACTTGAAGTACGTAAACCCATAGGTTTTAAATTATTCGTAAAGTAACTGAATAATTTTTTAGGTTATAAGCGAGATCATTATTTACGATACATTTAAATTAAAATGAGTTCCGACAAATCTACAATCTTCATTTTTCATCTAAATAAAAATAAAGTTCCAAAGTCAATATGGCAGCATTTGTTTGTGTCGAAAGATAGACAATCCGCGAAATGTAAAACTTGTCCGAATAAAATTATCATGACCAGGGGTGGCTCGACGACGAGGTTGTACAAGCACTTTTCTGTGCATGGAAAAGTAAAAAGCGAAGGAGAATCGGGGCAGGTATTGTTAGCACCACGAAAAGACCTCATTAATGAAGACGAACTACAATCACAACCCAGCTCCTCCTCGACTCCCTCCTCATTCTCCAGCTGAATCAGCACCAAAAAGAACTAGAATTTCTGATTATTTCCTATCGGATAGCGCTCATGAAGACAGCTCTCTGGATGCAGCCCTTGCCCGAATGTCTTCATTAGATAGGCTCCCGTTTCGAGTTTTTATGGTTTCTAGGGATTTAGGGACAGCATTGGAAGCAAGAGGATATGTTAATTTGCCAACATCTCCAACAACTATTAAAAATAGTGTTATAATGTATTGCGAGAAGGTGTTTGATAATTTTTCGGCAATAAAGAAGAATTTTCAAAAGGAAGGTCGACGTTTTAGGTTAACCCTTGACGAGTGGACACCCACGGCAAACAAAAGATACATAAACATCAATGTTCATGGATATTTAGTAGAGGAACAATGCATTAAAATTTGGAATATCGGACTGATACCGGCCAAAAGTTCTATGCCTGCAGAGATGTGTGGCAATCTGGTTAAAACAAAACTTGATAGATTCGGTTTGACCTTAGAGGACGATATAGTTTGTGTGATAGCAGACAGTGCCAGTGTAATAGTGAAAGTAGGCAAGTTAATACACCCGCTGCAGCAACTGTGCTTTGCGCTTGGGATTCAACTTGCAGTTGTCGACATTTTGTATTAAAAAATGAACAGAAAATTGATCCTCCAGAATTTGATAATGATAATGACGATCACAATGATTATACTATGGATGGGGATGACGGACTTGAATTAATTGAAGCGGAGGATGAAGAGGTCTCTTATGATTTAACTAGCAATGATAATATTAACGCATTGGTGAGTCAAGTGCGAAAACTTGTCAAATTATTTCTACACTCAGCATTAAAAAACACTATTCTACAAAAATATGTAAATGCAAAACACAATAAAGGATTAAATCTTATTTTGGACTGCAAAACTAGATGGAATAGCTTAGCTCAAATGTTGGAACGATTTGTTTTCTTAAAGGACTATGTCAGAAGCCCATGATTGATTTATCCATTTCAATTAACTTTTGTTAGTACGATTTTGAAATTTTAGAGGGCATTGTAAAATGTCTCGAACCCATCAGACTCACAGTGTTGGCATTGTGTAGATATGATGCCAACATTTACACTGCTGATGCCAGTTTTAAGTTTATGTTTGAAGAAATTTTGAAAATAAATACATCTTTCAGCAGGGAGTTACAAGCTGCTTTAAAGCAACGGTTAAATGAGCGAAGAACTATAGCGTACAATGTGCTCTCCTACTTATGTAACCCAGTAAAATATAAGGAGAATTCAAATGATAATGAGTTATTTGATTCACCAAATACCCAGGGATAGGGAGATCGCGAAGTTTATTGAAAAATTAGTGAAAAGGTTATCACCACTGGCACCACCAAGGCATGAAGATGCTAATTCTGATGAGGATAATGTACCGCTGGCCCAGCTGAGGAAAGAGCAAAATCGGAGTGCCAGTTGCGTCATTGAAAGAAAAATTAAACATGGCAGGTAATTGAAAATGCAATGACCGCGTCTACAACTTCTGCAAGGTTTGTGAGTTGTGCAATATCAGCCTCAAAAAGCTTGGCAACAATAATTTTTTAAAAAATGGTACTTTTTGAGAATGGGGGTTATCGTGGACAGAATCTCCAGTTATGCTATGGGCATTTAATAACCATACCACCTAACAGCGTACAATCAGAGAGGGCATTTTCAGTGGCAGGATATTTCTGCACAAAGTTCTGCTCAAAATTAGGAGAGAAGTCCTTAAATGCCTTTGTGGTCCTAAGGTCTCATTTTATGTCAAAATAAAGTGGTTTTTTCTTTTGCTTAATTTATATAATATATATTTATTTTTTCAACTTTCATTTTCAGTATATTTTTTATTTTTATTGTACCTATTCTACCAATATTGAAATAAGAATAATTATATTTGATCCAAAACACTTTCTTACTTCATTTTTTGATAAAAAAATTCATTCCAAAGTTGCATTGGAGCAATATTACGAATTCGGGACCATTTTCGGGACTAGTCCCAAAATAATTTTTGGTTCTGGGACTTGGATACTTTAATTGCATTTCATTTGCACATTTCTAAAACCGGTAATATCGCTCCTAGAGAAAATTCATATTACGTGTTAGTGATTAAATTCTGAACAACTTTCAAAATATCCGTCCGTTCGTCTACATGTCTGTCTGTCTGCTCGTTCGTCACGTATCTTGTAAGCACGATAACTTAATAATGAAATGTCCGACTGTATTGAAATTAGGAGACAGTAAGTTAGTGTTAGCGAGAATGAACCCTATCATTTTTGAACAAAATTAATTAATAACCTGTATGATAGTGACATAAAAATTGCCTTACTGTAAAAAAGGAAAGAGGATATACTGAGAAATACACTACATAAAAATTTACAATTGTCTGTTATATTAATCCCACTTTATGTATGTCAAGCATGTTATAATATGAAGCAACAAAAATCTTATTAAGAAATAGGAAGGGGCCTACTATGCTCACACAACCTTTCGTGCTAATATTTTATTTATTACATTTTCATTATTTATGTATGCCACAAAACAGGATTTATGCCAATTAAATTCGATAAAACTACATCATTTCGTTTCCATTCAAAGGATGTTTTCGTTTCCATTCAAAGGATGTTTCAGTTTTGAAATAGGATACTTCATTAGGCGACCGCGAAAATTATTCTGAATATAAATATGTCTATGAACAGGTAGCCAAATACTTATTTTCAGAGATATAAAACTATTATATTGCAGTTATTATCTCTCTGCATCGCCGTCAAATCGTTTGGCATTTTTAAACCAAAGGAAATTACAACTCTATTGTGGTTGAATAATGGATACTAATATTCAATTAAAATATTAACAAACTTTTCTATACAGGGTATTTGATAAAGCGATGCTGACCCTGATAAGGAGTCATTTGGCATCTATATGACCAAACATTCCTTTATAAAAAATGCTATGGTTTTTTATAATGACGATTTCATATCTTTTTGTTAAATCTCCATTTTTTATCATTAAAGTATTGAGCTTAATATTCTGATATGGTATTTTTCATGAACTGAAAAATTGAAAAATTTTCAACAACAATAAAGAGTTAATGGATTCTAGATAGATTGGCTACAAAAAAAAAACATTTACAAGAAAGAAACTGTAATAATTATGTAAGAGCAGGGCCGGAGTTTGTAATTTTCCTCCCGTAGGCAGATTTGAATCTGGCGCCCTTTTTCAGACAAAAACCTAAGTGGGTATTTAAACGTGTATGTGCAGGGCCGCCGCGCGCCGAGAGAAAATCGGGGGCCGTGGGGTTGTAAACATACAACACCAACCAATATTCAATATAAATTTCGAAGAGCAGGTGGTGACATTCATAAGAATAAACTATCTATCTCTATAAAAATTTTGAAGAGCGGGGGGGATTGATGAAGAGCGGGTGAGGGGGGCGGATAACATTCCTTAAAATTGAATAATCTCAGTCGGCATTTTGAAAAGCAGGGAAATGATATTCCTCAAAATTTAATATCTGTCTTGGTCAAAATTTTAAAGAGCGAAAGGTGCTACTCCCTAGAATACAATATTTATCTCAATCGAAATTTCAAAGAACGGAGGGCGATATTCCCTAGGACTAAATATTTATCAACAACGAGAATATTCCTTACCTAACAATTCCATATTTATCTCATTTTAAACAATACAAGTCATTCGAAACTCGTTATTATTTGCATCGCACTATTCATTTACAAATATACCTCTCTCGTTTTACCTAATGCAAATACTAACCTCCAATAATTACTATTTTGTCATTATTCTTTAAAAGTCATAAAATCTTTTGGCGGCATTACGCCCTAAAGAATTTGCCGCTCTAGGCAGCTGCCTACATTGCCTATAGGGAAATCCGACACTCTGTAAGAGTGTCTAATTTCAAAAAGAAATTTAAAAAATCATCCAGATGTTCGAAATGAAATCCACAATTTCTAATGCATTTCCTTGCCCGTCTTCTTATGTCAACCGTAGTCGCCTTCAGTCATATTTTTGTTCGTAACGGTTGGACAGCTTGCTTTATTTTAGTTGTCAGTTAAGCACGACTGTAAATTTTCTCAATATAAGCAAACTCTTTCATCCTACCCCACATGTAACAGTCCATTGGTGTCAAATCTGGGGACCTCGAGGGTCACACAAACCTGAATATGTGCAAAAAACCTCAAGTAGCTACGTGCAATCCCGTTGTCTCGCAGATGGCTCATTTAATGATTTGTTCGCTAGACATTAACAAACAAATGACTAGGTTCTGACTTATTCTGTGCCAGGGGAAAGACGAACGTGATCGCGGGGTGATAATTTTTGAAATGATATCCTGGTTTTTCTTGAACATCCAGTGTAATTAAGTTTCTGTTTATTGAAAAATTATTGTAGATGGATATTTTTTCTCTTCTTATTTCTCTCGCTTATCGAAGGGAAGTATTGTATTTGTTAAAAATCACTAATTTCACGTTTCAGACCATGCAGATTCCGTCAGTCTCTCTGTTTGTCTGGCGGTCTGTTGTCTGTCTGTTTTCTAGGTAATTGACGATACTGCCAGTGAAGAAATGGACAGACTTCCGCTGGACAATATGCAGGGTGAACCGCCTAAAGAGAATTAACAATGAATAAATTGTGACAAATGGCAATAATTGGCACAGAGTTAACACAATTGACAAGAAGACATCTATTATATGTCTAATGAAAAATATACAGAGTGATCGTCCTAAGAAGTAACAATTATGGTGGAAATTTGTGAAGTTATTTATGCAAACCTTCCACATGTTATTCATTATTTATTTCTTCTGTCGGATGGTCATCCGACAGAAGAAATAAATGTGTATATTTTTAAGCAAAAGTTTTCAGATTTTCTTTGTAACAATGGCGATAGTTAATTCCGATTATAATTCTCATTTGTCGTTTCTTTATTAATCTTTTTTTAGAGGGACCACTCTGTATAAATAAAGAGGGAAGTTCTGTATAAATACCTTCACCGATTTCTTTAGTAACTGATCAAATTTGGTCTGTATGATGATACCACATAAGGAGGGTAAACTAGAGAAGTTTTCAAAATATTTGTAATGCTTAGACGACTCTTTTAAATCATTTTTTATAGGACTTTGAAATTCAATGCCTTAAGTTATCATAACAATTTTTCCCCTACATTTTTTTTTCTAGCCAAAAGAAACTTTTTCAATGAATGTTTATTTATTTCGGAAAATGAAAAAAAATATTTCAGAATTTAGAGATATAAAAAAAGTACAAAATCGGTATTATAAAGAAACCGCAGCATGGTATGTATGGTCATATAGATGTCAAATGACTTCCTATACTTCCCTATTCAGGATAGGCATCGCATTACCAAACATCCTGTATATTAAAGTGTGAGATTTGCGAATGTACCTTAATACTACCCTGCCTTACACATGAAAACCTTAGAAATAATTGTATCGATACGGTTTCTTGGTGGATTATAATATTATTATTATATAAGCTTTAGGCTAGTGCCAATACCTTTCTGAAAAGAAAAAAAAATTGCTACAGGCAAGTGCCAGCCGGAAAATTTAGTTAATGTTAGAATTAATAGAAAAACAAACATTAAACCCAAAATAATGTCAAATTGTGGAATAGTGGAATTGGGGTGCTGCTGAGGGGTTGAAAGTATTTTTTTGCAATTTCCGGCGAAACTTGACCTCCTCTCGGAAAATATCTTGCACAAAAGTTGTAGCTAATAAAAAAATATAAAGCTTTCATAAAAGGTATTGTTCAGCCTAACCTCAGATTTTCCGAGAAAATGACGGAAATCCGATTTTTCGTTTTTTTTAAATTTTTTTCTGTGGTAAAAATAATTCAATTTACACGAAATTTTGTGAAAGTATACTTTTTGCATTGAATAAGCACGATTTTCTTTTTTTTTGGAATCTGTGAAACAAGTAGTTTCCCAGGTATTTACATTTTTCGAAGAAAAAAAAAACAAAATCTTCCACCGAAAATTTTATTGGAGTTTTTTTCGCATTAGATATTCTATCCCGGTTCTTTTTAATCCGTGAAATGAATACTTTAAAATGGTCTAATGTTGATGGTTCATTTTTCATGAAACTAAAAATTGAGAAGAACCAAAAAACATGAATTTTCGGATCACGAATTTTTCAATATTATACATTATTTTCAGTTTATTTATTATTTATGTAAATAATGGATTAAATTTCAATGACAGAATTTACCTCAATATAATATTACTAAAGTTGAATTAATTTAATTGAAGAAAGTGAGGAAGAACATTCTGAAACTTAAGTTTTTCATGGCAATGGACCGTACCGTACTAAAAGTCGTAAACTAGAACTAAGACGGCCTAGTGTACATTTTTATTGCCGTATATTTTACTATTTTTTTCACTAAATAAATAGTATAACGATGAGTAATTTGTTTTAGGTATATTGGAATGAAACAATTTGAATACATAATTATTAAGCAGAACAATTCATTTACTGATATTTTTTTACAAATTTTGACTCGCTTCGTCTTCAGAAAAAAAAATATTTTTGCTATTTTTTTTAAATAAAAAATGTATGAAAAATAATTTAATTCTAATGAAATTTAGATCTTTTACATTGTGGTTGTGCTTCTTCTTCATTAATAAAACTCAAATTCCGAAGGATCTTCGAGATTATCAATGTCTTCAAGCACTTCAATTTCAATATCAAGACTATTTGCTTGCTCTTCATCAATAATCTCTTCCGAATCACTTACGTCTTCAAATATTTCTTTATCTCTATTTGAACAGTTTTCGTGACAAGTACTGCATAAATTGCTGTGTTTTCGGCAGCCACATTTTTGTGTATTATAACCACTTTTACAGCTGTAGCTAATACTCTTTAATAATTTTTCGGGAATTAAGTCTAAACTGTTCTGAATAAATTTGGGCACGAGTCTACCTAGATGTTTGTTCCAGCCAGGTTGCTTAGCTTTCTTGTTATCGGGCTCGTTGTTCAAATAACCAAGTCAAGTTTGCAATTGGTAATAAACTCTATAGGAGTGTTGTGCAGCTGCTCCTTCAGTTAGTAGAAGTTTTTCCAATTTGAAAGGAGATTTGTTAGTTGCTAGTTGGTAATACTCAAATCTTAATTGATTTAATGACATATCCATTCTTTACTTTTGTAAATACCGGCTATAAGTTTAGATCTATTTTCTGCAATGGTTATTTAGTCTCCAATACTAGCTAGACTTCATAAATTTTTGTTGCTCAATAATGATTTTACTATTATGTTTTTCCGTTTAAAGCAAAACCGAAAGTTGTATCGCAACCCGGAAAAGAGTGATGAAATGCTATGATATTTGTGTATGATTCGTATTTGAAACAATTAGATGTATAAAATAAATCATTTTCATTGTCTGAGCAAGCTCAGACAAGTTTGTGGAAAGGAATGCTGAGACCATTTGAATTTAGTCGAGGCAGAAGTACTAGTAAATGAATATCTTGACGACGACAGTTTTATCATCGTGTTTTGCTACTTCAATTGCAATATTTATAATTAATGCATAGACGTCTACAATTTAGAATGTTACAAAAAAATACTTACTACCTTAATTGTTTTTTCTCTTCATTATAACCTTAACTAAATTTTCCGACTGGCCCTTGCCTGTAGTTCATTTTTTTTAAGATTCAAAATCCGCTTTGGCATATTTTTATAACTTATCAACTGCAAGCGATTTTAGTCTCACAAAATTGGCTAAATTATTTTTAACAGTTATTCTGTTATTCGAAACAAATTGAAAATGTATTTACTCATTTGCTACTCGATACCCACAAAAACAGAAACCTTCACCAAACATAGTAAAACGTATGTTGAATAATTTTAGAATATTTGGTTCTGTCAAGCCAGGAATTCAAAGGAGGAGGCATATTATTGATGAAACAGATTTATTAATGTAAATAAAATATATCCAAAATCTGCGACATTGAATAAACTAAAATAGCAAAGATAAAATGAATTAAAAGTATGTTTTCATTTTAATTGAATAAATGTTCAAAATTCCGCCCTCGAACCTCCAGACGTTTTTCGCACCTTCAGACTGGTTCTTCATGGGTAAGCTCTTCTAACTGAATCCGGTGATAAGTTTTGAAATTCATTTCTCACTCTCTGCATACAATCTTCAATGATTGTTAATGGACTTTCATAAACTTTGTTATTATTAGTTTCCCAAACAAAAGAATCCAGAACTAATAAATCGGGCGAGCGAGGAGGCCATAAGAAAGGTCAATTATTGGCGGTCTATTCATCATAAAAGACTTCTTGTAAAAAATTATTAATCATATACGAGTTATGTGGAGGGGCATCATCGTGCTGATAAAAAAATTGTCAATATTCGGTGAGAGATAAATTGTCTAGATAGCTATTTTTCAAATTTTGTAGAATATTTAAATATCTTTCACCCACAAACACAAAAAAACGTAACTGCACATTAGCTGAAGAAGAAATCATTCTAACTTACTATTTCAATTTGTCTCATAAAATTGTGACGCTACTGCTCTATCGTTTCTTATGGCACAGTAAACATTAAACTGTCAGCGTTCTTAAAAATTTCGATCTCTGAAAACATATGGCTTCGAATCACTCCAATAATGGAAATACAAACATTTTACAACACTCCTCTTTGGAACATTTAAATAATAAAGAACCTTCTATTTTTTCCTTCACTTTAGAAAAGGAAACTAGAAATGAATTACCATTTTTAGATGTTTTAATTAAAAGAGTAAATGGTACAATTGAAACAAGTGTTTATAGAAAACCAACACATACCAACAGATATTTAAATTTCAACTCAATTCAGTCCATGCTCGTTAAGAGGGGTGTTGTAAAATGTTTGTATGATAGGGCCAAAATCATTTCTTCTAATGATGAAATACTAAACAATGAGAATTGGTTTATAAAAGAAGTTCTTATAAATAACCAATACTCTGGGGGTTTTGCAAAAAACAGCTTATTGTTAATCGTTAAAATTATGATAACAATAAACTGTTTTCTGCAAATTGAATGATGTTATTTAACTGAAAATATATGTAAGTTGTACATAAATAAATACTACAGGATTGTTGAAGACTATTTTTGAATAAAATTCAATTATAAGGGAGATATCTCCTAATTTGGTGCTTTATCCCCCTCCCCACTAGCCTTACGTGGTGTTTCGTCTTAACATTGAATAAAAACTAAATTAACTGTTAACTATATCAACAGTTCTATGTAAATAGTAAGTATCTATGGATATTGAATATAACCAACATTCTTAGAGCTGTGTATGTAGCATACACAGAAAAAGGTTTTTCAAAAAAGTCTTGAAAAAGGAAACAGATTAGATTTCCGAAACGTCGCGTCGGCGAAATATTTAATTTCAAGTTTTTATACTTATTTGTGTTGTTTATTTAAAAAAAGCAACCTCTAACTGATCCTTTGACGTAAAAGTCAGAGGCGTAGGGGTTATTTACCAGTAACATACTGGTTAATTGTGATATTTTTAGATTCCCCGAGCACCGCTTAAAAGAATACATACATGTGGCAGGAAGTCCCAAAGAATTGAAGAAAAAAAAATGTTTAGAATGTCATGAAACATCGAGATCTTAAATTTGAGCGAAAAAAAATTTTCGGTCTGTCGGTCTGTACGTCTATCGGTCTGTAGGTCTGTTAGTCTGTCTGTCAAACTGTTTTGTCCGCACGCTTTCTCCGGAACGGATTAAGATACTGTCTTGAAATTTTGTACACGTATATATTATAACGAGATCTGAAACTGGATTGTTTTTTGAAGTTATCCGGTGAAGGGTTGGGGGCGTAAATAAGGGTAAATATGGGGAAATATGTAAAGCAAGCTGGTAAGAGTAGAGAAATTTGAAATTTGATGTATGTACTACATGCCAAGGCTTCAGAATTTTTATAATATTTTTCAACCACCCCCTAGTCCATTATTAAAGGCGTTGATAAAATTGAGATACTCATTTGAAATTTGGTACACGTATGTATTATAACGGCATCTGGAACTGAACTATATTTTGATATGATTTCGTTGAAGGGTTGGGGGTTAAACAGAAGTTAATAGGGGACAATAAGTAAAGCAAGCTGGTACGAATACAGAAACTTGATATTCGTTGTATATACTGAAAACCTAAGCCTCAGATTTTTTTATAATTTTTTTCAACCCCCCACCAACCTCCCTACTCCATTATTAAAGGGATTGATAAATTAAAATTGAGATATTCATTTAAAATTTGGTACACGTATGGACTATAACGACATCTGGACCTAGATTATATTTTGAGAAGATTCCGTTGAAGGGTTGGGGGTTAAACAGGGGTAAATAAAGGAATATAAGTAAAGTTGGTAAGAGTACAGAAAATTCAAATTCGGTGTATGTATTAGAACCTAAAGACTCAATTTTTTTTAATAATATTTTCAAGCCCCCACCACCTCCACTATTAAAGGGGTTGATAAAGTAAAATTCACTTGAAATTTGGTACACGTATGTATTATAACGACATCTGGAACTAGATTATATTTTGAGATGATCCCGTTGAAGGGCTGGGGGATAAATAGTGGTATGTAGGGGAAAATAAATAAAGCGAGCTGGTAAGAGTATAGAAATTTGGGATTTGGTGTATATATTAGAAGCGATGACTTAAGGTTTTTTTATAATATTTTCCGTCCATCCACCACGCTCACTCCCTTATTAAAAGAGTTGATACAATTAAATTTATATTTTCACTTGAAATTTGTTACACGTATAACGATATATTACTAGATTATATTTTGACTTGATTGCGTTGAAGGAGTGGGGGTAATTGGTCGTAAATAAGGAAAAATAAGTAAAGCAAGCTGGTAAGAGTACATACACTTGGAATTCGGTGTATGTCCTAGAAGCTAAGGATTTTTTAGTAATATTTTTCAACCCCCCATCACCCTTAATCCATTATTAAGGGGGTCGATAAAATAAAATTGAGATAATCACTTGAAATTTAGGACACGTATGTATTATAGTGACATTTGGAACTAGATTATATTTTGAGATGATTCCGTTTAAGGGTTGAGGGTTAAATAGGAGTAAATAGGGGAGAGTATGTAAATCAAGCTGGTAAGAGTACATAAATATGGGATTTGGTGTATATACTGAAACCAAGGCCTCAGATTTCTTTCTAATATTTTTCAAATACCACCATTTCCGCTCAATTATTAATAGGTTTGATAACATAAAATTGAGATATTTACTTGAAAATTAGTACACGTATGTATTGTAATGACATCTAATTGATATGATTCCATTGAAGGGGTGGGAGGTGATCGGTTGTGAATAGGGGAAAATAAGTAGGGTAAACTAAGAACTTCATTTTTAACGTATATGGTAGAAACCAACGCCTCAAACTTTCTATGACATCTGCCCCAAATATTATTAAAATTCTATGACCAGTAATTTCCACATACTAGAGTGCAAATCTAGTCAAGATGTTTTCTTTAAAGTGACGGATGAAAAATCTGGATGTGGAAGTAGCGATTCCTTAGGCAGCGGTTTTTTTATTGAATTGGCCGCACTGACTAGTAATTCCAAAAAAATTTCAAAAATTTTGTTACATACTTTTCCCTATATCGATCGATCCAGTTCCCGGTGAGACCCTGTATATTTTCGCAAGAAGGAGTAATCTGAATTGAACTAGTCTAGCTTCTAACAATAATTTTAATATCCTGACCTTTCCTCCTCGTTTATTTTTATGAATAATTTTACATATTATCGCTCTGAACCAAATCAAAACCAGTTAAGATATCATTTATTCTTATGATATATAAACACCAGTGTTTACGAAATTGGAACCATTTACTACAAATTTAGTATATGATACACTTCTAAGTTTTTTTCTTTCAGATACTTTCTATACCTTTCTAAACACTATTTCCACATACTGAATTGCTAATTTAACTTTTTTTTAGGGAAAATTCTTAATGGGGCATTTCCGCACAGTTCCAAAGGAAGAATCCTCATAACGCACCCGGAGTCTTCCACTTCTAAAGAATAGCCTTGCCGGAGTAGCTCTTAGAAAATTTCAAGCCAGTACGAAGCGTTACTTTGCTGTAGAAACAGCAAATGAGCCGCTCGACAATCGCCTAGCATTAGTGTTAAATTCAGTGATTAAGTGTCATTTATAATGGGACTTTTACTTCCTGCAAGCGTTGTAATCGGAATCCTATTTCGCCTGGTGGTAGCAGCACCGATGAATTATTATGCCACCAAGTACGATCACATCGATGTGGAAACTATTTTGAATAACAGGCGGATGGTCAATCATTACGCGGACTGTATACTGTCCAAAGGACCTTGTCCTCCGGAAGGATTAGAATTTAAACGTGAGTATGAATTTGTTGTTGTTTTTATTTCGATGCGTGTTACCCACTACTTGCGATTGTGCCGTTATGAATAAATTATGTGGTTTTATAATATTACCACTTATTATAATAATAAATGTACAGTATTCTGTTTATACGTAAAGTATATCTGCTAAGCAAAATGACAAGTAAAGTCTATAAAGGTTCATCAGGGATAATGTATGTTAAGGTGGCCATTCCCTAGAAAGAGACATCCGATAGGGAAATATTTATTATTTTTGCCCATAACTTTTTTTGGTTAGTACGTATATTTTAATAAACTATAAGAGTACCTAAGTAGAACCATAACAAGACTATTACTTTGAATTTTCACTCAAAGTTTTTAAATTTAAATCTAGCTATTTTGCAAACAACTAAAATTATTGAGTAAAAATTCATAGTAATAGTCTTGTTATGGTTCTACTTAGGTATTCTTATAGCTTTTTTTTAATATACGTACTAAGACAAAAAAGTTATCACCAAAAATAATACATATTTCCCTATCGGATGTCTTTTTCTAGGGAATGACCACCTTAAGTAAAACTAGTAAATGCATAATACAGATAATAAACGCTCAGTAACAAAACGATAAACGTTATAGCTAGGGCGGTGGCAATGCGGTTATATGATTTTTTCATTATAGTTAACAATAATATGGAATGAAGGTATTGATATAACTGACTAATAAGAGCAGCTACCGAGTTTGGTTGCTAGTGATTTTTTAAATACTAAATGAATGTCAAATTTGCAAAAAAAATTGATATTTTATTGTTCCAGCCATTGCTATAAAATTCTCCATTCATCAAAAATATAAACAAAAAAATGGTTGGCCGAAGTCCATGCCTGAGTTTTTTATAAAACTAATTATTAACTTACAAAAAAAAAGAGCGCTATTAAGTCATTTCATTGTACTTCGCATTGGTTTTAATTTGTTAGTTTTTATATCCATAAGTAGAGAAAAACATTAGCTGACATGTACGTTGCTGATTTTCAGAAATATTCCCAATTTACTCCAAAAAATGGCAAATTAGGAAATAGTCCAGTCAGTAGGGATAATAATAATAATAATACATTCAATATCTAAAAAATCATAGTCCAAAAATTCCCTGTAGTGACAGAATGCCTTTTCAACGAGAAATTTTTTAATTATCATTCGAAATTTTTTTAGGTTATCAATGTTTTTTATGTTTGATGTTAGTTTATTAAACATTTGAATTGCTAAATAATTTGGCCCATTCTGTGACTTCTTTAATCCATAATATGGAGTAATGATATTTTTAGTTCTGGTATTATGACCGTGTTGGTTCACATAGCTAGGGTAGCCATTTGAATATGATTTAATATATGTTAAACATTCCAAAACATACAGAAAAGTAATGTTAGTATACCAAATTTAATAAAAGCAATTTTGCAATCCTCAGTATATCCTAAGCATGCTATAATTCCAATTAATTTTCTCTGTATAGCAAATACTTTATTAAAATCTGCAGCATCTTCCCACACTATTATGGCATAACACATGATTGAATGACACAATGCAAAGTAAGCTGATCTCAACGTATCTGTGGACATGGTGCCCGAAAGGTTACGAATAATGAAAACTCTACTACTCAATTTTTGACAAATATTGTCAATGTGTATATTCCACCTCAAATGAGGATCCAAATAAACACCTACAAATGTTACAGTAGATATTACACCAGTAGAAATTTCGAAATTGCGTAACGTGAACATCATATCTCGTGATTTTGTTTTATTACAAATTAGATTATTAGACGCAAACCATTGTTCAACTTTCGACTGAATTTCCGTTTTTTTCACTTCAACATTAAATTATCTGATCTAATGGAGATTGTAGTATCATCTGCGTACAGAATATACGTGAGATATTTTTTTGCCAAGGGCATATCATTAATGTAAATCAAAAACAGTAACGGCCCTAATATGGAGCCCTGATGCACACCGGTCTTTAATATTTCTTTACTTGATGTTATGTTGTTAAATTTAACAATCTGACTACGATAACATAAATAAGATTCCAATATTTTTATACTATTAACGTTAATTTGACATTTTTGTAATTTTTCAATTAAAATGTTATGTGAAACACAGTCAAAAGCCCGGAGTAGTAATTATTTTGGTATACTTATATTGTTTAAGTCGAGGCCCTGACAAAAAACAAGTTTCAGACCTTGGGTGTGGGGTGAGACGCGAACCGCCATCTTGAATTAAAGATGCAAACACTTGTTTTTTTTTCAAAAAAATTCGGCAACGCTCGATCCTATGAGAGAAATGATGCAGGCCAAGTTCATAAGTATATAATTTCCTAAATTTCTTTGTGTATGCATTTTTATTGTAAATCTAATGTTTAAAGAGAAACAGCGTCAGACAGATGGATTTAGGAACAAAAATATTTTTTTATTACACAGGGTGTCCCAGAGTTGAGTTTCCGGACGAGAACCTGCGATTCCTGAGTTCATATTGGGCCTATATAACCCAACTTACCTTGGTCCAAAAATGCATCCCTGAGGAAGTACATCCTCTTAAAGTCAGGCAGAAACAAAAAATCCAATAATTTCGAATTTTGGCGGGAACTGCAACTCTGTACGTATTCTATGTAAACTTGATGACAACCAAATATCTTTTGTTTCCCAAACGTGACAGGTTTCCTGTTTCACAAGCACCTACGACCTACAGGGAAAAAACGATAATTCTTGATTTTTGATTGATATTACACAAAATTTTAAAAGTATTAATTTGTGTACTGAAACAAGTGGACATCATGTGGAGCATTTGTTATCAATGTATTTTTTATATTTTTTTGAATAGACTACTTTTCTGTTATTACAACATTTTCTTCAAGAATTGCAGTTAAAAATTAAACACAAATAGAGGGGGAAAAATTTTAAGAGTACCTTTTTCGCAGCGATGTCAATGCTCTTTAAAAGTGTTCAAGTATTCCGTAATTTTACAGGGTGATTAAAAAATTATAGCCAGTCAAATATTAGTAATTATGAAAAAGAATAGAGAAACAAAAGATATTTGGTTGTTACCAAGTTTACATAGCGTACTTACAGAGGTGTATAGTTGCCATCAAAATTTGAAAATTTTATCTTCAATATAACGGAAACTATTGGACTATTTTTTTTCTGTTCTACTTTAAAAAAATGTACTTCCTCAGGGATGCATTTTTGGACTAAGGTAAGCTAAGTTATATGGGCCCAATATGAATTGGGGAATCACAGGTTGCTGTCCGGGAACTCAATTCTGGGACACCCTGTATATTGTACGTTTACAATATAACATTTTATATATTTTATATTATCATAACAAAGATCTACTTCTGTTGAAACAAAAAAAATATTAAATGGACGGGATAGTATTACAGTGGCTTACATCATTCCTCGAAAATAGGAAACAATTTATTAAATTTAATGACAAGTGTTCAGAAAAATTGGCTGTAAAACATGGAATACTTCAAAAGTCGGTACTTGCTGTTATACTCTTTGTATTATTTTAATATAATCCAACATATTTTAATGAAATTTCGAATTATAAAATTTTATGACCCGACTATTGGCTACAAAAATTTAAATACTTTACAAAATCCTTAAACACATTTAATCCTTCTACAATTGCTTAGAAGCATTCAAAATACTTAAAAATGTATGTAATTATTAGCAAATGAAAAACACTGCTCTCTAAACCTGGGCGAATTAAGGACTGTCCGCGTGACGTAGGGAATGCTATGTGGTGCCCTCTCTAAAGAAGAAGGAAAGGGGCATCTTTTTCGACCATTACAAAAGAAACAAATAAACACGAGGGACGGTCTACACCTGGTCTATGAAACATCTACTACAAAAAACAGAATCAAGTTTGAAATTTACTCCACCACTGTGGCCATAAGAAAATGTATATACAGGGTGTCTCGCTTAAATGTGGGACAAGCCTGTGACTCCTTTGTTTATTGCCTGATTTGATTCTTTTTTTTTTTGTAATGTAGTGCTACATAAACTCTATTCTTGAATAACATAAATGATTTCTGCAATGCAAAACGTGACCTACTCCGACACATTTTCAAGGTCAAAAATCAGTAATTTATATTAGCGATTATTTTTTCAAAAAGTTGATTGCATGTTCTTCTTCACCGCCCACCTTGTTCTTCAAAGTTTCATATAGATCGATCGTTGCATTTGGATTTTATTAGTTTTTTTTACGAATAAAAATTATTAATTAAATAAAACCTAAATAGTTAATTTGTAATACCATTTTACTTTTTCCACAATGAATATAAACAAAAGATAACTAATGTTACATCAAAAACACATGAATATAAATATAACGACTAACACAAGAAATTATACATTTTAAATCGAACAACAAAATAAAAAAATGAACAGGAGTAATACTTCCTCCATAAAACTGAAATATTACTCCTGTTCATTTTTTATTTTGTTGTTCGATTTAAAACGTATAAATTCTTGTGTTAGTTTTTATATTCCTATTCATGTGTTTTTGATATAATATTAGTTATCTTTTGTTTATATTCATTATGGAAAAAAATAAAATGGTATTAGAAATTAATTATTTATCTAATTAATCATTTTTACTCGAAAGAAATTAATAAAATCCAAATACGACGATCGATTTATATAAAACTTTGAAGAACAAGGTTTAGGGGAACGATGAATAAGAATATTTAATCAGTTTTTTGGAGAAGAAAAAATCGGTAATATGAATTACTGATTTTTGACCTTGAATATGTGTCAAAGTAGGTCACGTTTTGCGTTGCAGAAATCATTTGTGTTATTCAAGAATAGAGTTTATGTAGCACTACATTACAAAAAAAAAAAATAAAATTCAATCGTTCAGTGTACAAAGGAATTACAGGCTTGTTCCACATTTAAGCGAGACAGCTTGTATAACAAGAAAAATCTCTGAAATTTGAAATAGTTTCCCTGTATAATCTCGTTGTGATGTGGAAAAACGTTAAAAATAATACAATGTACTTAATTTGTTTATAGATAATTTACAAGTCAAAAATGGAGTTTGACGATTTAAAAAAAAAAAAAATCGTTTCTTCATTTTCCCACCGCGTTGCGTATTAGATTTACAATAAAAATGTAAGAAATATTATCCTCTTCAATTTTATCTCTCCTAGGAGATAAAAGGCGGTTGTAGTGGAAATTTGTCCAAAATTGGCTTCAGCGAGTCGAGATACTTCAGAAAAGTTAAATCAGAACTTTAGAACAAGATCCTTATTTTGCACTTTTTAGGGGTTAAAAGGAGTGGTAGACAAAACTGATGCGTTAGATTTTTTTAATATCAGAATCGGTTTCAGCATGTCAGAAAACATGGGATAAGATAGTTCTGATCAAAAGAACAGCCCCACCATTTCTTTTTGTCAACCTGTGTATTTATTAAGAAACGTCAGCCAATGAAAAATCAGCATCTGAGACTTCAGCCACTATTTTTTAAATGTTTTTTTTTTACATATAAAGGAAGCTTCCTGCTAAGTGGCTGATATAATAGAATAACATAGAAGCGTTTTTTCTTACCCCATATTTGAAAATTCACCCCCCTTAAGCGCAGCAATACACAGGTGACTGAAGTTTGTTTTATCGTTTCTTATCACTTTGCGAAACTTTTGATATACAGTACACCGACAATAAAATCACTTAATTTTTAGTATATCATAAATTAATAAAAACAATTACATTGAAAAACACGCAGTATTTCAGCCGACTGCATTTATATTAATGTCATATTGACAAGCAACGCTTAAAACAAGTGACTGACACAATATTGTTAATTAAAGAATCAGCAACGCCGTAATGACTGAAATGATTTTTCCGGCTTTTTGTTATTACATCTTTACAATGTTCAACTTCACACAATAAAATCATACAAACATTTCTGCCACCAGCTACCTAGCTATTATAGGCGAATAGTAAAAGAAAATGATAAAAAAATACTGTGCATGAGTTACTGTACTGATCATTTTCACTTTTTAGCCAAGATATGTGTAGCATGATATCAGTTTTCTAAGCTTATCAGCGGCATACGTTGCAAATACTTGCTCTCCCACTACTTTAAAACTGTTTTAACAGCCCGCACTACCCACCCGCAATGGCCTATCGTTAAAAATATGGGTGCCCTGTCACACTTGTGCTTTGTAATATTTTGAAACTTATATCTTGAAATTATGGCTTATTTTTATATCCGTCATCAATAAATAAGAAGGCGAAGTGTGCATTTGATCACATTCCTAAAATTGTAAATATCGCTTCTAAAGAAAAAAATGTTATAGCATTGTATTATTCATCGAATTATGAATAACTTTCAAAATGTCCGTATGTCTGTCTACCCGTCCATCCCCCCTGTCAGTCGTGTGTTTTATAAGTACGATAACTCGAGATAAAAAAGACTGATTGTACTGAAATGTAATCAGGAAGCTGGTGTTAGCCAGAGGAAGAACTATATTGTTGTTGAAAAAATCGACCAATAGATATGAAAGATTTAAAGAAAAGAAATGTACGTGAAAAGTGTTGTAAAATTTGATTAAATAATACAAACACAAAATTCTGCGTAGCATATTGACGGACATTTCGCAAATCAAAATGGCATCGGTAGATGACTAAAATTAGAAAAATAACAGTTATAGCTAAAAAATTAACTTATTTTAATATTATTCGAATATTCTCTTTTTTTTTATTTATCGTTTCTCTTGGAATTAAATTATATATAATGTTCGGTTTGTTTAAGGCGAAATTTGGCGCCACTTTCTTGTTGTCCTAAAGGGGATCGCGGTCATGTAAACGAGAGTTACAATATACACAACATACTTAATTTGATCGTTAATTTTTTCTGAATATTTATTAGTTGATGATATTGGCGAAATTGGAGAAAGTTTTAGCATTTATGGAACAATACCAATTAGTAGGCCATGAACTTCACAAACAAAAACAAGCTAACCATTATACTCTTCGTAGAATTACTGGACGTTTTATATAATTGTTGCACATTCTATAGAATACTGTTGGCAGTTTTTTTGTCAATAATATTAGTTTTAGACATTCTGTGCTTAATTCGTTTATTGATCAATATTGTTCAAAATAAGGTTCTTTCTCTAACTAACAAAAACTTATTGTCCAAATTTCAATACAATCGTACTTTTCATTCCCAAATTATCGTGCTTACAAGAAACGGCCGGACAGCCGGACAGACAGACGAACAGACAGGCGGACAGGCAGATAGATGAGCAGACAGACAGACGGACCGACATTTTGAAAGTTGTGCAGTCATATCAATTTTTTTTCTCTACGAGCGATATTACTACAAAAAAAAGGTCTGGCGATCTAGACCATGACATTCCCTATATATTTTCGGGTGCAGAAATGTTCAACAAATATACTTTTATTTATTCCATTGTAATCATTTTCAATGCATAAGTTTCAAAATATATTATATATATTAAATATATTATTAAATATCTTGGTTATTAGATTCTCAAAAAATCGGATTTAAGAACCATTCTAATCTGGAAGATATAGCAAATATTTTATAAAAAAAATTTTTTTATATAAATATAATAGTTTGGGAGATGTCGTGTGAATGGAAAAGTACACAAAAAATAATTAATTTTCAACTATAGTCGAACGGAGAAAATGGGGATTTTTTATTTGTACTGGCATATAAGCTTATACTTACGAAAATTCGTTCTTTTATTTATTTTAAAAATAGAAATTTGACCGAGAATTTAATTTTTGGATAAAATATTCTTCATGATTGACTCTATCCCGTGGTGTGGTTGGTTAGAAAATTTTGATTTGTGCGCTTATATTCAGGATCAGCCAGCAGGATCAAAAACTAAGAGATTTTCGTCAACGCGAGCACTCTACTATCACCGTCTAGAACTGCCATGAAAGTGAAAAATGTGGAATGTCTGATTTTGAGTTTTTAATGGTGTCTTATGGTAACTGGAGAGTCAGATGGAAAATCCGTTCGGTTTTAACTGAGAGATTTTGACGGGTCTTTGGCAAAAAGAAAGCTAGAAAGCTGAAGTTTTTTCAGATTTTTTGTTTTTGATCAACTTTGTTTAGAAAAAAGGTGTCAAGACAGGCTTCCGCCGCAATCGGCAGTGAAGACATGCTTCGCTTGCACGCGAAATTCAATAATAAAAAACTGTGACTGCCAAAAACTTTTTAGAGTAGATTTTTTCCCACTTCACGTAGCTGTAATTTGTTTGCAAGTTGTTTCTTTTTCATGAACATCGATTTATATCTTACAACACATTTTTTTCCGTGATATAAGAATTTTCTTTCACTGTTCTCGGGAGGTTATGTTTACATTACAGCGATCCTTACAGTACAGTGGCTCGTTAGGAACGCAGTGGGTTAAAACATCTGGTTTCATCCTCATGCAAATAAGAAAATTATAGAGGTATTAGACGGAAATATTAACTTTTGTAACTTATTCATATCATTTGTGAAAAACACTCTTTCGTTTAACGTGAAACTTACAGGCGTCAAGGTTATTTTCCAGCAATATATTGAACAATTGTATAATTTTGCAGATTCCATAGACATTATATTTAGATATGAATATACATATGGTAGAGAATTCCCAGAAAGAGAAACAGACAAAACAAGAGAATGCGAAAATTAACATTCGGAAAAATATATTTTCTAGAAGTGGTAGCACGTTATGCTAAATTATGAATTAATTATGTCTATATTTGTGGAGATATCTCGGTAGTTAATAAACAAAAATTAGTCAAAAATAAAAAAGACAACAGAAATTTTATACCTACTTAACTGATATAAAACATGAAAATAAGATGTTAAAAATCCCATAATTATAAATCGTATGCTAATCGATGGGAATTTTTGATTAAGTATTTTCTATATTTACATTAGTGGAAGCATCACATCTTTGTGACCTCGATTTTTGTATCCAACTCTGTTTTGAAGAAGGAAAAAACAAAAGACTTCTTCAAATTATGTAATAAACATCTACAGATTGCCAGAGGTTAAATTCATTTACATTGCAATATTGCCGTTCTTTATTACTTTTTTGGTACACTAGAAAGAAACTTAGATTTTTCTGTCGCTAGCAGTGGAAAATATTTTATGAAAATTTTAATTGTGAATATTTTTCTATGGTAAATTTTTGACATCTCTAATAAGATATTAAATATTAGTTTATACCAGTTTTGAGGCAACAAAAAGTTATAATATGACACTATACAGATAAAATGAAACTTTTTCTTGCTTTGCTGGCTTTGGGTCAATCGATCGGTAATCTAACACGAAAGAATAAAATAGTTTTACAAGAGTATTGAAACATATTCTTTACAGGATTTTGCAAACGGCAGAAAAAGAACTATCTATGAGAAGTAAAACAAAAACTATGTGTAAAAATATTAATGAAATCTTTGCATTCTTTCGATGACCTGAATTCTGATTATGCTAGTAAATTAAAATCCTAAAATGAATTTGTATAATTTCTTATTTGAAAATTCTCATTCAACAACTAGCATCCACACAGTTCCCTATTGTTATGCAGATTAAACTAGTATTTACATAACCCCCTACGGTCATTGAAGATTCAGTTAAAAATGAGAACAAAGGCCTAAAATGAATTAATTTATCTACCTTGTCCTAAAAAAAAATCATTCTAATGGATTACATTTCCATGAAATCCATCATTCTGTTTTGGAAATGCTTCACCTATTCTGGTTTAACCTGCATGGCCGTAGGGGACTATGTGGATGCTAGTGTTAAAATGAGAATTTTCAAATAAGGAATTAGACAAATTCATTTTAGGATTTTACATTGCTAGCATAACCAGAATTCAGGTTATCAAAATAATTCAGATTTCATTAATATTTTTACACATTGTTTTTCATGGATAGTTATTTTTTCTGCTGTTTGCAAAACCCTATAAAGAATATGTTTCAATACAATTATAAGCAAACATAATAATTCGCTTTTAAAATTTTACAAGACTTACCCAATCAAGGATTTTTGGACAGGTACACACATTTCACGTCAAGGTGTCCTTCATGGCGTAGATATTTAACACATAGCACAAACCAGACAATGAAATGGTGATACAAAAACAGAGGAACTAATAACCTATATTTTGACGTGATATAACCTGATAAATTCTCAAAATATATATTTAAATTTTTCTTTTGTGGTTACTATATACAGTTGCGATGTACTATGCTTAGATTGCGGACTTTCATTCTCCACAATTTTATTTACTATGAAATTCACAGCGACTAAATTATAATTGCACTCAAATAGCCAGTGATTGATGTTCACCAATATTTCCGTCACAGATGCAGAATGGATTATCAAAAATCTTCGTTTTAAACAATAATGATCTAAAGTCTCCGTGACCAGATAGACAACGGATATATTACAAACATCTGTTTGTTGTACAGAAACTCGATAAAAGATGGTCTGGAAAGTAACCGGCTAAATATGCTGATAGTTTTTTGAGTGTTTCTGTAGATTCATTCTCCTTCTCACTTTTTTCTCATATTTGGTATGGGAAATTAGGTCGTAGTATGGTAAATATTCAATTCTGGAACCTTTAGTAAGACTAGCTAATTAAGCCTGCAGTTCCATTGCCAACTATGCCAGAGTATCCCTTCATCCAAATAAAGACAACTTTTATTTATTAGTGCTGTAATGAAAATATCTGTTATTTTTTTATATTTCATATGTTTGCTGGAGTTTGAAATTGCAACTAAGACAAAATGGGACCGTTAAAAAGGAGTTGTATTATTTTTATTGTTCAGGCTAGACCATCATTGATCTTGTCGTAAATTTTGAACAATGTTTAGCTCATATGCGAAAGATATTTCACTGTTTCTCATAAAGAGCCATTACCAACACCAGAGGATTAGAATACTTTAGATGTGATTTCCTGAATTATTTGACTATTTTTATGACATTATCATATTTGGTAAAAACAATGTTGACTTTAAAGTACAAATATTATAGACAACTTCGGGTAAAATACGATTTTTATTTTATTTTGCCAGTACGGTATTGTCAAACTAAAGGGCGCAAGGGTAGCTAATTTTATGCAAACATTCTTGCTGACGAAATATCTTCTCTTATAAAGAGGTGGAGAACAATACATTGCATAATTTAGGTCTATAATACATTGAGCATAACTCTCATTGATTGCATAAATACAAAAATCGTCAACATATTGTAAAACATTAACTCCATAATTCTATGAAAATCCTGGGTGTATATATTGAAAGTAGAGTGCTAAGGACAGATCTCTGGGGTTTTCCAATATCCACCATTAAAGGATCTAATATATACCATTATTGGCTGTGACAAAAACGTTCCGATTAGTGCAATGTTCAAAGAAATTCTTTATACACTATGCGGAAGTTTATATGATCGTAAAAAGCTGATATATCAAGATAAAGGATCATCAAGACCAGATTTATATAAAAGCGCTTAGTATGCTTGCGTAGTTTTCATTTTCTCGGCTTATAATTATAATTTTTGTTTTGCTGTAATTCGCACTTAACCATGTCCAGATCGCATAAGATCATCAAGTTTTTGCGTCTACACATCTCCATAATTTATAATGTAAGAGAATCTTCGGTCGGTTTTTAATTTCACGATTTACAGTATACTTTTATTTAAAAATTTAGTCCATTTTTTGTCAACGATCACAAATTTGCTACACATTTATCCTAGTATCGACAACCTTTTATTATTATGCTTTTGGTTTGATGCTAAAGCAGATACAGACAGCAATAAAATTAACAATATGCATTCAATCCAAAAAATTGCAATATAAATTAATTTACAACATTCTTCCCAGATGATCCAATATTATTGATAAATGATAGGATGTTTTTAGTTATACTCATTGTATACACAACAATTCTATAGATACAATAAAAGCAGATATTTATAATGCATATTTCTAATTTTGTAAAATATAGCATTAAAAATGTAAATGGCATTTAAAGGTTATCGAAGTAGAAAAAAATAGAAGGATATACTCTATCATAGGCAAGGTGCGGTGACTGATTCTCTAATATATGATGTAGATAGTAAAGATTAGCATATAAACTAGTTATCACAATACATTTATGAATAACTCTATTATTGCCTTTGCTTATTAAATTTGTATGATATAGTAGTTTCCTGCTTAGAAACAAACATCAACAAAACAGATATTGTAAATAACACGTAATGTTTGAAACCCAATCTCATTTGTTATTATGATCCCTCGGTTTATGATTGGGCAATTTGAAGTACCCGGTGAACACAATAGTTTTCGTGTTTTTTACACTCTATTTCACAGATCAATAAAAATGATATGAGTTGAACTTAACTTTTTTCTGTGCGAGTAATATAAAAATAAATATTTATTAATACATCCAATATCTCTAAAACTGTACCGCCCGTTTCATACCAAAGCATCAAGAATACTGTGTGCCTCAAGGCACATTCTTGGGCCCTTTACTATTTAGTATACACATTAATAATCTTTTTAATCTTAAAATCGAGGGGACTGGGGTTTTGCGGAAGATACCATAATTTTCTATCAAAATGATTCCTGGGTTCAGATAAAACAAGTTGCTGAAAGAGATCTCAGTATCATTAAAGAATGGTTTGATATAAACGTCTCACAATAAATTTAACAAAAGCCCTTTCATGCGTCAACGTATACGCAAAAGTTATGCAATTTTAGGTATAGATTGGGTAGTGGGTATACCATCCTTCAGAGATGGTGTTAAATAGTCAGTCTATTAGACGTTATACAAGTGTCTCGTCGGTGATTATCTCGGGAATAGGTCGACGTTGATCAAGTGATTCGAAAATTTTAAAGCCATAACTCTCTGATAAAGCAATTATTTATTTTCTAAAAAACATTTCAAAATGATAACACACGCAATTCAAAGGGCGGTAAGAAGTACAGAAGCTTGGGATTTGGTGTATATTCTACAAACCAAAGCCTCAGATTTCTTTGTAATATTTTTCAACCCCCCACCCCACCTCCACTCCATTATTAAAGGGATTGATAACATAAAATTGAGATATTCACTTGAAAGTTAGTACACGTATGTGTAGTAATGACATCTGACTGAGATGATTCCGTTGAAGGGGTGGGGGTGGTAGGTTGTGAATAGCGCAAAATAAGTAGACCAAGCTGTTCTTCTTCACATTTGAATATTTTTCTAACATTGTTAAATTACCTATACATTTTGAGAACGTTAACAAAATAATATTTTAAAATACCACAATAACTCAAATATGAAGATTTATAATAATAATCCAAGCATCTCTTCAAAGAATACATCGATGACATTTTCATGTAGTTAATACCACTGATAAAAGACTCGGTCCTTTTACGAAGTTTAGGACTATGTACTCTTAAACGATGGTCGTTGTTAAATTCAAACAAGCCATGTGGCAAAAAAACTCATGAAAAATTGTGTCTGCGACCACACAACAACGGCAAATTCACTGCGAGGACGAATATAGATGTTATAAATTTGAAGAAACGAATTGACACTCAGGTACTGGAAGTACCTTCTAATTACATTTAAAGTTTGATTCACGCTGTTAACAACTTTCGTACCGTGTCCATTCCACGATAATCTTGTCTAGGATGGTTACGCCCAGGACAATTAGCTAAGATGAGCATCTTATGTTACATGAGCATGTAAAGTTACGATTATCGATGTTATACTTCATTTTTAATTGTTTTTGCCTCTATGTAGTACCGAAAATTCCGTTTGATTTAACGGAATGAACCAGCTGAACCACCAGCTTCCTATCTGGTCCAAACTGGCTTGTAGAAAGATAGATGACTGAAATATTTTCAGGTCATTTGTATAAGGCATAAACGTCTGAGGACCTTAGCAGCTAGCAGCTTAAAGTGAAGCAGACACATATACTAAAAACAACACGGGATCAAATGCAGATCCTTGAGGGACTCCACGCGTCAGAAGGAATATCTCCCACCCTCATTAAAGTCACTCGATACATTTTAACAGTTTACTTGGCACTTTCATGTGTTCTAGTTTATCAGACAGAAGTAGAATACACACTGTATCAAATGCGTGGAAGAAGCGCAGATAAACAATATAAATGAATTAACCGCTGTATAATATTTTAGTCCCCTTATTGCAGGCTTGAAGTGAATTTGAAGTGACAGAACGTCCTGATAAAAACTTATGCTGATGATGAGCTACTTCGAAGTTACCTACTAAATGGGTAATTAGCTCTTCGCACATCATTCTTTCCATAACTTTACAACACATACCTTTACCAAATGGGGCGGTAGTTGGGACTGGAGGATTTATCACCTTTTTAAAAATTGAAATAATCTTCTAACGTTCAGAATACCTCGACCCATCGACTCGTGCATTATTTCGGAAAGAGTTTAGCACTATTTAGGCACATTTTGGTAAAAGTTTGGGGTCAACTCCATCCGAACCTTGAGCAAAATCATGGTGCTAGTTTCGTAAATGTTTTTGGCTGGATTGTGTGCTAAAATCGATACACTCCAACTGCACATTATTGCAATTATTGCCATCAATCTGTAGTAATGTTACCTCTGAGCCATTGTATATATATCGGAAAAAGTATCAGCGGCTGCGGAATTGTTACTGCAGAGGACATCGTTCGTACCATTTATAAGAGGGGTTGATTACTGGATAAACGAAGGCGGCGATACTTGTAGTAAACTAGATATTGATTCTTACAAAGAGTTAACGATCAAAATCTAAATAGTTAATTAATCTAGAATAAATCACTGAAAAATGTCCAATGAATGAAGTTAGATAACTTAATAGTACCTTTTCAATTTTTTTTAGTACAGCTTTATTTCATAAGGTACGTACTTTCGAAATTTTTAGCAATTTTAATCATTCCTTTTATAAAGGACCCTCTTCAAAGACTACTCTTCTACTCCCCCCCCCCCCCTTTTTGTCTCTTTTATCACCATACTGTTCAATTTGGCTTCAACCACAATACAGACATTTTATGCAATGCTATTCGTTTATCTCGTCTTGATCTGTACTTAGAGCAGTTGTTGTTTTTAAGCTTTATCAAGCATCCCAATGTTTTAAGCAACGCGCAACATAGGGTACCGTAACCCAGAGGCGACCTGATCTCCGTGACACCGCAACAAAACAAAAACACTAAAGGATTTTTTTATTATATATTCACGATTATATTTTTACGTGTTGCTAATATAAATGTTTTATAGTTCTTCTGCCCTAGATCCGATCTGCAAAATGAAGCATTACTCATTAAGTGAAAGCTAAAAAAAGTTGTATTTTGATATTAACCTTCAATATTATTAGCATTGTATATTCATATTTTGCAGAAATTCAATCTATTTTTTGTTCGCTTTTGTCGTTTATCACTTTCATTTAACCGCAAGATGAAAGTATAAGATATTAATTATATGTATGCTAATTAGGTCGGTAAATGTTTTGGTGCAGATAGAGTCTAGCATGGGAATTCCAAGTTCACGAGACCATTTGAGACTATGAACAAAATTTAAGCATAGTTTAAATAATTCCCTTATTTAATAATGTCTCGCAGACACTCTGGAACCCTATAAAAATAGTCTAAGACTCTAAGCTGACATATGATAAAATTTTAATAAACATATGATAGTGTTCATCAGAGTTGTACGAACGTATATAAGTCTAAAAGTGAAATATTTATTATTTGTTTGCTTATAGTAAAGAGACATATTATTTATAGGATTTTGCAAACAGCGGGAAGAAAAACTATCTATGAGAACTAAAAGAAAAACTATATGTAAAAATATTAATGAAATCTTTGCATTCTTTCGATAACCTGACTTCTGGTTATGCTAGCAAGTAAAAATTCTTAAATAAATTTGTCCAATTACTTCCACATCCACGTAGTGGATTGGAAGTATAGTAATCGCAAAAAAATTTTCAAAAATTTTTATTCGTGAAATAGGTTTAGAATGTCATGAAACGTCGAGATTTTAAATTTGAGCGAAAAAAAATTTTCTGTCTGTCTGTCGGTCTGTCTGTCGGTCTGTCGGTCTGTCTGTAACTTTTTTGTCCGCACGCTTTCTCCGGAACGGTTTAAGATATTGACCTGAAATTTTGTACACGTATATATTATAACGAGATCTGGAACTGGATTGTTTTTTGAGGAAATCCGGTGAAGGGTTGGGGGTTAAATAGGGGTAAATAGGGGGAAATAAGTAAAGCAAGCTTGTAAGAGTACAGAAACTGGAAATTCGGTGTATGTACTAGAAGTTAAGGCCTCAGATTTTTTTATAATATTTTTCAACCCCCCACCACCCCTACCCCATTAATGGGGTTGATAAAATAAAGTTGAGATATTCATTTGAAATTTCGTACACGTATGTATTATAACGATGTCTAGAATTAGATTATATTTTGGGATGATTCCGTTGAAGGGTTGGGGGTTAATTTGGGGTAAATAGAGGAATATAAGTAAAACAAGTTGGTAAGAGTACAGAAACTTGAAATTCGGTGTATGTACTAGAAGCCAAAGCGTCAGATTTTTTAATAATATTTTTCAACCCCCACCACCCCTACTCCAATTTGAAAAGGGTTGATAAAATGAAATTGAGATATTCATTTGAAATTTTCTACGCGTATGTATTATAACGACATCTGGAACTAGATTATATTTTGAGATAGTTCCGTTGAAGGGTTGGGGGTTAAATAGGGGTAAATAGGGGAAAATAAGTAAAGCAAGCTGGTAAGACTACAGAAACTTGAAATTCGGTGTATGTACTAGAAACCAAGGTCTCAGATTATTTATAATATTTTTCAACCCCCACCACCCCTACTTCATTATTAAAAGGGTTAATAAAATAAAATCGAGATATTCATTTGAAATTTGGTACACGTATGAATTATAACGACATCTGGAACTAGATTATACTTTGAGATGATTCCGTTGAAGGGTTGGGGGTTATTTAGGGGTCAATAGGGGGAAATAAGTAAAGCAAGCTGGTATGAGTACAGAAACTTGAAATTCGGTGTATGTACAAGAAGTTAAGGCCTCAGATTTTTTTATAATATTTTTCAACCCCCCACCACCCCTACCCCATTAATGGGGTTGACAAAATTAAGTTGAGATATTCATTTGAAATTTCGTACACGTATGTATTATAACGACGTCTGGAATTAGTTTATATTTTGAGATGATTCCGTTGAAGGGTTGGGGGTTAATTTGGGGTAAATAGAGGAATATAAGTAAAACGTTGGTAAGACTACAGAAACTTGAAATTCGGTGTATGTACTAGAAGCCACAGCGTCAGATTTTCTTATAATATTTTTCAACCCAACTACCCTTACTCCAATATGAAAAGGGTTGATAAAATAAAATTGAGATATTCATTTGAAATTTGATACACGTATGTATTATAACGACGTCTGAAACTAGATCATAATTTGAGATGATGCCGTTGAAGGGTTGGGGGTTAAATAGGGGCAAATAGGGGAAAATAAGTAAAGCAAGCTGGTAAGGCTACAGAAATTTGGGATTCGGTGTATATACTAGAAACCAAGGCCTCAGATTTCTTTCTAATAATTTTCAAACTCTACCACCTCCGCTTCATTATTAATGGGATTGATAACATCAAATTGAGATATTCACTTGAAAGTTAGTACACATATGTATTGTAGTGACATCTGATTGAGATGACTCCATTGGTAGGTTGTAAATAGTGGAAAATAAGTACGGTAAACTAGAAACTTCATTTTTAACGTATATGGTAGAAACCAACTCCTCAAACTTTTCTATGACATCTACTCCAAATATTATTAAAATTCTATGACCAATAATTTCCACATACTAGAGTGGAAATATAGTCAAGATGTTTCCTTTAAAGTGACTTGGACGAATAATCTGGATGTGGAAGTAGTGATTCCTTAGGCAGCGGTTTTTTTTATTTGACATTCTCATTATAACAATAGCATTCAACATAATCCCATACGGCTAAGCAGATGGAGTTTGCAGTTTGTGAGAGGGCAATCACAAAGAGCGACCGCAACACCCAGGCCCCATTGGACCCCTTGTACATCCTCTCGAGGGATACAAGATTCCACCTAGGCCTCCAACCATCCTAATCTTGTGAAGAAGGTGGTGATGCTGCCTAGGGGAATATCCCTCAAGTCGACCAAAGTAGACTCTCAAACGGATTCTCTGCTAGAGGAGTACGTGTTGGACAGTCTCGTCTTCTTGTTCACAGCCTCTGCATAGGGGTGTATCGCTTAACTTCATGTTATAAAGGTGCTTTCTCAGCTGGCAATGACCAGTAAGAATTCCTGTCGCGAAGCGCAGGTTCTTCCTGGACATTGCCAGGTCATCGTTGTATCCTTGTCGGGGTATCTAAGCAGATCCCTGGCCAACTGACAACTATGAGTTTCATCACAGTTTTTTCAATTTTCTGTGGGTGTTTTCTTTAATCATTAGCATTATTGCTGAGGTCGGCAGTATGTTAGAAGGGCAAGGTCCAAGTATACTTAGACTGGCTGCCTTCTTAGCCAAACTGTCAGCTTTCCTGTTGCTTCTTCACTGTACATGCCCTTTTATCCAGCATATAATGACACTGTTCATGCTGGAGGCGTCCACAAGTACTGGATGGCATTCCCATACTGGCCCTGTTGTTATTTTGTGCCTATTTAGGGCCAGTATTGATTGTCTACTATCAGTGTAGATTCTGACTGTTTTTCCCGTTGTTTGTCTACGGAAAATTTCTTTTGCGGGTGTGGTTATTCCCGCCAGTTTTGTTTGTGTTATACTGGCTTGTTTGTCCATAGCCCATCTAATTTGAATATTCAGATTCTTGGAGTATACCCCACAACCTGTTCCTTCTTTCTTTTTCGATCCGTCTGTGAAGATGTTAACTGTTCCTTCACTGATAGCCTCATTGCTACTGTTGGTGTGTATTGCATAGGGTCTATCAAAGATGAACTGTTGAGAAATACCATCTGCGCGTACCTGCAGAAGTGCCATCTGTTTGATTGCCTCATTCCACAACCGGCATCTGGTCGCTCCACATCCTATGTTTGGCTGTATACCAACGGATTTGAGGCGTGCCGTAGTAGTTAGGGACACCTCTTCTAGATGTCTAGTGGTGGCAGTCAAAGCATCACTTCCATTGCTCTTGTTGATGTCGTTCTCATAGCTTCAATTGTGTTTAAACAATAGCCTTACGTTTCGCTACAGTCTGCTAACTCTTAGGCTACCAGACAATGGCTCCATAGGTTACCATCGGGTCTTATAATAGCAATGTAAATCCACATAGCTACTTTGGGTTTCATTCCCCAGGTTTTCCCTATGGTCCTGCGGCACTGCTCAAAAGAGATGTAAGCCTTCTTTAGTCTTCTGTATAAATGAAGATTCCAAGTTAGTTTGGCATCAAAAGTTACTCTAAGGTATTTTACTTCTGATGCGAAACTTAATGTGGTGTTTAGGAGAACGGGTGCCGTCATTGGCCCCAATTTCCTTTTCCTTGTGAAGAGGACCAGCTCTGTCTTCCTGGGGTTAACTGACAGAGAGTGTTCTCTACACCATATTTCGATTATTCTCAGCTAAGCAGATTAAACTAGTATCTACATGACCCCCTACGGTATGTAAATTCAGTTAAAAATGAGAACAAAGGCCTGAAATTAATTTATTTACCTACCTTGTCTTTTTTCATTCTAATGGATTACATTTTCATAAAATCTCTCATTCAGTTTCTTGGAAATGCTTAGCCTTTGAAACGTTTTTCGCCCTTATTCTGAGCTCATCAGAAAGGCACAAAGCCACTCATAACGATGTTCCATGCTGAACCAAGGCAATATCCATGATAAGTATAAAATATTTGTATTTGACATTGACTGATAAAAAAACAACAGATCTTCACATATCTATTAGCTAACTAGTATTGGAGCCTATATACTCTATGTATGTTTAAAAGTGAATTATTTATTATTTGTTTGCTTATGGTAATGAAACATATTCTTTATAGGATTTTGCAAACAGCGGAAAGAAAAAGTATCTATGAGAACGAAAAGAAAAACTATATGTAAAAATATTAATGAAATCTTTGCATCCTTTCGATAACTTCACTGGTTATGCTAGCAAGTTAAAATTCTGAAATAAATTTGTCCAATTTCTTATTTGACATTCTCATTATAACAGTAGCATCCAACATAGTCCCCTACGGCTAAGCAGATTAAACCAGTATCTACATGACCCCCTACGGTATGTAAATTAAGTTAAAAATGAGAACATTAGTCCACTAGAAACGGTAATTACACATTTAATTTTTGAAGTAAATTGAATATTCTTTTACAATAAATAATATTAATCTACAAAAATACAATGGACATACATCACGGTTAGTGGAGGTCCAGCGACAGACATTCTAAACCTGCACGCTGTCACTGGTCATGACAGAGAAGTATCAGCCGATTTCTTTGTTATCGATTAATTATCACTTAAATAGAAAAATATGGTCACCATACAACTCGGTTAGTGGAGGTCTAGACGCAGGCATAAAGTTCCAATTATGGGACGTACAGTGGCAGACATTTTAAACCTGAAAGGTGTCTACTTTTAAACCGTGATTAGTTGATATGATTTTTTTTTAACATTGTAAATGTTTATGTTCGTATATGGGGTAGAATTACCAGTTTTCGTTCAAGGTCAAAAGACAGCGGTGTCGCGGTCGAGTGAGACTGTCGTATATGCAACGGTTGATATACGCAAATGTAATATGGGTTGCATATATTACAGCGGGTCAAGTTACCAGTTTTCATTTAAGCTGAAAATACAGCGGTGTAGTGGATCGTGCTGGGAAAAGTTGAAAAAGATTATGCTTTATGTATGGTATTATCATTTCCAATGTACCGATGGTTGCAAGGATTGCAAAATTTGTGATTTTTTTTTGTAAGGAGTCAGATCGGTATTAAGTCCGACCTAGACAGACTCGCTGAAGTTAAGCAACGGCCGAAGCGGATACTGCTTCGATGGGTGAGCGGACCGTCGAGATACACTTCGTGCCGAAACCGTCGTTGTCCTGAATGCGAGGAAATTCACTACAGACTCGCACGGGCCGGTCATAGAACTATAGTTAACACTCGTAGGTCTACAGGGAATGGCCGGCACGACATAGATAAGACTGGGAAATGGTACAATAAGCCTATATGGCTGCAGTGCCCTCGGAGACAGCCCATAAAAAAAATATGTATGATTTTTCTTGAATAATTATTTTCATTTTTAAATTAAGTTTACGCCATTAAGAAAAATTCTCATGTCACTTTTCTTGTCTGCCACATGCTAAGGCCTAAGGACTGACCATGTCTCTAGTTCACCCGAAAGTGTGGGCCTGGCTCGCGTTTTATGTGCGCACATGCGCACATCCACACAGAGAAGATCATGTATATTTGAGCACAACAAGATCCCGCTGTATTTTGAGACGCTGAATCCGATGCAGCCGTCAGAATTACGTGAAAAGACACGGAGGAAACCGGAGGGGGAATTTTTTTTGGTCATTTTTAAAATTTTTGAAAAGTGCATAATGCTCCATGGTAAAAATAGTACAAGATTGCTTTAATTATTATATATCCAATAAATGGAAATAATATTGGCTGACGTTAGTTCGGAAGCCAAAATTCGCAATTGACCGAAAGTGGAGAAAATCTGAACGAACATATTTTTTTCTGTTAGAGGAGAATTTCAGCTTTATTTTATTGCTAGTTTTATGCTTTACCGATGATGGTGGTAACTACCTAAAAAAGGAAATATGGGCTGCCGATAAGTTCCATCAAAATTTACTAAGGCAACCATATATATTTAAACAGAGCTCTTTGATACCTACAATTTGATATAAGTTTCAAGCTTTAACTCCCTGAGGTCAGTAACTGTATTAATTTTGATACCGGAAATAAGGCTCTTCCCGTCGTTCGATTAGATTTTAGTTAAGGCAACTGTGGCTAATGACTAGTGTCATGATGAATACCATATTTTCTAATAGTCTCGTCCTTTAAAAAATGAGTTCCATTTGTTATGGTCCCTCTCCGCCTATTGGGTATTAGTCAGAATATAAAAATGCAAAACAGAAGAACAATGATGTTTCCAACTTTTGAAATTGCGATATCTCATGAATGGTGATTCATAGGAAAAAAGTATTAAAACAGTTTTTGTAGATAACTGTATGATCTACAAACTTTGCATGATCTATTTTTACGATAATTATACGAAGAACTGATATTTGTGACCATTGACCATGAATAAAATTTTTTACTGACATGGGCTTGGTCGGGACTTTTGACATTTGTAATAGGTCTGTATCAATTTTCAGCTCTATGTGAATTATTACGAAGTTTCAACTTTTTTTTGTGTCTATTATGACTGGACTACAATAGTCCTACCTATTTTCCAAAATACCACCTAACTTAGTTTTAGGTAATGCTATATTCCTGCATAGAAAGTTACAATCCAATGAATACATAATTAATTGAAACAATTGCTGCTTTGCATCACTGTAATTATTTATTATGAATATTTATTTTTAATAATAATAGAGTATACAAAATATCCTAAACGTGAGAACTCCCATTTAACGTTTGAGAAATCTGTGAAACCGCTGTCATTGTGAAATTTTTCGGAATATATAAAATTATACATTTAGTATAAGGACAGGCTTTTACAATAGTTAATAGGTGTATTGTAAAACAGAAAATTTATGCATTTCAAAATTAGCCAACAAGAATAACTTGGATTTGAATTAGATACGATCTATAAGAAAAACTCGTACACATAACTGTTGATGGGGAAGTTTGACATCAACGCTGACAATTTTGTAACTTCAAATGGCGACGAATGATCTGACGACTGCTTCATATACCGCTGCCTAAAGAATCACTACTTCCACATCCAGATTTTTCATCCAAGTCACTTTAACGGAAACATCTTGATTAGATTTGCACTCTAGTATGTGGAAATTATTGGTCATATAATTTTAATAATATTTGGGGCAGATGCCATAAAAAAGTTTGAGGCGTTGGTTTCTACCACGTACGTTAAAAATAAAGTTTCTGGTTTACCCTACTTATTTCCACTGTTCACAACCTACAACCTCCCACTCCTTCAATGGAATCATCTCAATCAAATGGCATTACAATACATACGTGTGCTAACTTTCAAGTGAATATCTCAATTTTATGTTATCAATACCATTAATAAAGGAGAGGAGGTGGTGGGGTTTGAAAAATATTACAAAGAAATCTGACGTCTTGGTTTCTAGTATATACACCAAGTCCCAAATTTCTGTACTCTTACCAGCTTGATTTACTTATTTTCCCCTATTTACTCCTATTTAACATCCAACCCTTCAAAGGAGTCATCTAAAAATATAATCTAGTTCCAGATGTCGTTATAATACATACGTCTACCAAATTTCAAGTGAATATATCAATTTCAGTTTATCAACCCCTTAAATAATGGAGTAAGGGTGGTCCTTGAATTCTAGTATATATACATCAAATTTTAAGTTTGTGTACTCTTACCAGCTTGCTTTACTTATTTCCCCCTATTTACCCCTATTTACCCACCAACCTTTCACCGGATATGTTCAAAATACAATCCAGTTCCAGATCTCGGTACAACATACACGTGTATAAAATTTCAAGTCAATATCTTAAACCGTTCCGGAGAAAACGTGCGGACAAAAAAAACTTACAGACCGACAGGCAGACAGATAGAAAATTGTTTTCGCTCAAATTTAAAATCCCGACGTTTCATGACATTCTAAACCTATTCCATTTAAAAAAAAATTTATTTTTTTTTTTTACAATTACTATACTTCTAATCCACTACGTGGATGTGGAAGTAATATTTAAACAATTTGTTTCAAAACAAAAATTTTTGCTTTTGTTCTTATGATCTCCGGCCGTAATAACCGCATCGCAAAGTAAAGGGCCATCTCTCACCAGGCCTACCCTGCAAGGGAAAATTAAAATCTATGCAAAAAATACTTTTACCATATTGATAATCGATATCTAAATTCACTTCATCTTTGTCCAAGTGCAAAATGCTAATAGAAAATATTGCATGTAACTTTGGTAAATAACTTTTTTCATTTAAATTTATAGACACTTTAGTGAAAATGTTTATTTATTTTTTTATAATTATTTTGTATATATTTGTTTATCAATCCAGTCTAAAAATAAACAAGATTTATACTTTAAGCGCATCCGGATCATGCATATATGTATAAAAGAAGGAAAATCCAATGTTTTTCTATAGGTGCAACTACACTTAACATAAAAAAAACACAAGCATAAGCTATTAAAATTATTACTTAATAAGCCATTAAGTAGTGGTATTTCCTGCGTTCTAAAGTTTATTTTGTTTTAATTGTTTAATAATTATGTCGAAAATATTAAATTTATTAGATAACTTTAAAATATGTTGTTTTATCGATCTATTGTCGCCCACTTACCTTTGGCAAACTTCAGTAATTTAATAATATTACCATTAGAGAATTTCTACAAGAGCATATTAAATAATGGTATGATTATAGCTAAGCACCTAGCACTTTGCAGATGTATAAGGCTTCTATCCTTTGGATACTTTTCTTGAATTGTTTATAATCAAAGTCTTGGCTTTTTCTACGACTGGCTGGTTGATATAGGTTGACTTTATAATAATGGGTTAGTTTTATGTTCTTTTTATTATTATGAATGTATTATGATCTATGGTTTAAACTGGTTATTGATTGCAATTGGTGGGTTGTAACGTGAACTGTTTGTGACGTTGTAATAAATAGCCCTTTGCAGGCACGGATCCAGCATTTTGTTGAGGGAGGGGCGACCATTATTTAATGGGTAAAAATAAAATAAATGCATTAAAATAAATTTATTTTTATATCAGGTTTTCTTAGCTAAATTTTCCCATCGCCCATCCCTGAATCTGCGCCAGGCTCTTTGTTTAATACCTGATCTTCCGATCTTCTGTCTTTGAATTAGTTTAAGATATTTAATGTGTTTTTTCCACAAGGTTTTACAATATACTTATGTTTAATATATTTCAAATCAAATCAAATTTATTGATATATACATTACATAAACATAACTTATGTTTGCCAGAGTAACGTTAACATAATATATTTAAGCAGTATTTAATCATAACTGATATTTTTACAGAATATTTTTAAGCAATGGGTTGACGCTGGGTATTGAATATAAGATAATCATTTTATAATTGTTAAAATAATCTGATGAAAATTAATCTGGATAACGTTTGACAATTTTATACGTGGAATTATATAAAGACTATGATTTTGTATATAATTACAAATGGAAAAACATCAACCACTATCCAATATACAATATAAAAACAATAAATTTTATTGAAACATATTCTTTATAGGATTTTGCAAACATCAGAAAAAATAATTATCTATGAGAACTAAAAGAAAAGCCATGTGTAAAAATATTAATGAAATCTTTGCATTCTTTCGATAACCTGACTTCTGCTTATGCTAGCAAATTAAAATTCCTTAAATGCATTTGTATAATTTCTTATTTGAAAATTCTCATTTAACAACTAGCATCCACACAGTCCCCTACGGTCGTGCAGGTTAAACAAGTATCTACATAACCCCCTACGGTATATGAAGATTCAGTTAAAAATGAGAACAAAGGCATAAAATGTATTTATTTACCTACCTTTCTTTAAAAAATGTTTTCATTCTAATGGAATACATTTTCATGAAATCTAACATTCTCTTTTTGGAAATGCTTAGCCTTTGAAACGTTTTTAGTTCTTATTCTGAACTCATCAGAAAGGCACAAAGCCACTCATAACGATATTCCATGCAAAACCAAGACAATTTCTATGAATAAGTATGAAAAATTATATTTGATATTGACTGATTTTTTTAAGAAAGGTAGGTAAATAAATCCATTTTATGCCTTTGGTTATGCTAGGAAATTAAAATTCCTTAAATTAAATAGACATTGCTTCACTGTGAATGTTAGTCGAGGACAAATTTCCAGGCCACTCATAGTCAAACCTTATTCTATAGGGTGTTCTCCACGACGTTTTAAATATTTACATTTTTAAACTACCACAACTCAAGTTTTTCAAATGGAACACCCTATATGTCTTTACTTAAAATGTACCAGAAATAATCACCTGTACGCTGATATCCACATTGATCTTTTCATTACTTGAATTTTCAAAAACTCGAAAAAAGTTGACGCATGTAGGTAATTGATTGCTGCAACACTTTAAACAAAAACAGGGTGTACCATTTGAAGAAATTTAAAAATCTGAATTGTCGTGGAAAACACCTTGTAGAATTAAGTTCGACTTACAGAAGCCTGAAAATTAGTACATGGAATAACGTATTGAAACATATTTTTTTATAGGATTTTGCAAACAGCAGAAAAAAATAACTATCTATGAGAAGTAATAGAAAAACTATGTTTAAAAATATTAATGAAATCTTTGCATTCTTTCAATAACCTGAATTCTGGTTATGCTAGCAAATTAAAATCCTAACATGAATTTGTGTAATTTCTTATTTGAAAATTCTCATTCTAACACGAGCACCCACACAGTCCCCACGGCCATGTAGTTTAAACTGGTATCCTACATAGCCCCCTACGGTCATGAAGATTCAATTAAAAATGAGAACAACGGTCTTGGTCTTGCATGAAACATCTTTGTCCTTCTGATGAACTCCAGAATAAGAGCGAGAAACGTTTCAAAGGCTAAGCTAAGCATTTCCAAGAAATAGAATGATAGATTTCATGAAAATGTAATGCATTAGAAAGAAAATTTTTCAAGACAAGGTAGGTAAGTAAATTCATTGTAGGCTTTTGTTCTCATTTTCAACTGAATGACCGTAGGAGGTCATGTAGATACTAGTTTAGTCTGCATGGCCGTAGGGGACTGTGTGGATGCTAGTGTTAGAATGAAAATTTTCAAATAATAAATTAGACAAATTCATTTTAGGATTTTAATTTGCTACCATAACCAGAATTCAAGTTATTAAGAATGCAAAGAGTTCACTAATATTTTTAAACATAGTTTTTCTTTTAGTTCTCATAGATAATTTTTTTTTTGCTGTTTGCAAAATCCTATAAAGAATATGTTTCAATACAATTATAAGCAAACAAATATTTCACTTTTAAACATGGAATAATGTGGCAACATCACAGTCTAAGTTCAAAAATGATATATGTCTGAATAGAGAATTAAGAGTTAAATATAAATATATAAGAGACGTTTCTTATTTCCTGAATTGGAATTGCACGAATACTTTCCCTAATTTCCTCTAAATTGGTAACTGTTAAATTGTTATAAAATACTGTTGTATACACCCTTTGATATCCCTATCAATATAAATCCATAATAACCAGATTGGGCTTCTTGGCAGTTAGGTAATTGAGCCATGAAATTTTATTGTAATACCACCATAATCTATTTTTCAATACCTTAGCATTTTTGCAAATATTTAGCACAATGCATGTAAATTTTGAAAAATAGGATAATTTTCAGACTCTCTATAAAGTGCTAAAAATAACTTTTTTAGGTAAAGTTATAAATAAAAAAGTTTTCTCTCTTTCGAACACAATTCGTAGAATCACTGTAGATTTGCACTGTCATTCTTGTTAATCGTTTTGTTAGTACGTTTTAACACTAATGACACATAGATGCAATAGAAATGCAGAAATTCCAGAAGCTCAAACCTGAACATTGTAACATGGTTTATATGATAGTCACGAACTTGTGAGCAAGGTGAATTCAAGTAATGAAATATTATCTAATTAAAGAAATATTTACCTATTTTGCGGACATAGCGGGATAAGGAATCATTAAAATTAAACCCTTAATTCTCTAAAATATTTTATTTAAACTTCTTAAACATTTCACTGCTGTCTGTTACATTTTTCGAAAATGTATGTGAGACTGAAGTCTGAATACTCTGAATATACTTGAATTTAATCTAAAAGATAATTATCCATTTTCATTCTATAGGAAAACTAGATACATATAAATAATTCATCTCATGCTTTAATTCCTTGAGATGGCACATCGTGTAAACATGTTTTTATTTACATTAGTATTTTTTTAGTAAACAAAAATATAAAACTAGTATTTTTTCCACTACTACGCGACGTTCAAAGATACAGATTAATATATAAGTCAGTTACGTAAATATACACAGCTATAAAGGTTAAAGGTACTTAAATTACCCAGGAACTCGGTCCTTTACAGACCTCTTTTACCAGTATGTATGCTGCTTTTTATCCATTAAAACACTACATTAATTTTATATTCACCAACAGCAATGGACTATCTAAAGATTTTGATTAATGTAAAAAATGTATTCATTTATTATTCATATATTATTTATATTAGATCTGGTTGGCAATTGTAAAAGAATTGAGACTGGCTTCTAGTTATACACCAATTTTCAAGTTTCTGGACCCTTGATAGCTTTTATTTATCTCTATTTACCCCCCAATCAAATCAATATCTTAATTTTATTTCGTTATCCCCTTTAATAATGCAGTGGGGATGGTCGTGGAAGTAAGGCATAAAAAATGTGTTGCCTTGGTTTCTATTACATACACAAAATCCCAAATTTCTGCTAGCTTTCTTTATTTACTGCTATTTACATCCAACCCTTCAACGGAATAAGTTCATAATATAATTTAATTTCAATTCTCGTTATAATTCATACACGTACCAAATGTCATGTCAAATTTTTTATTTTATTTGTTACCCCCGTTAAAATAGAAGTGATGGGGGTGGCAGATGGCATTAAAAAATTAAGATCTCTGCTTCTGGTATATATACCAAATTTCAAGTATCTGGACCCTTACTATTTCGTTTTACTTATTTGTCCCAATTTGCTCCCAACCCTTGAACGGGATAGAATCAAAATTTAATCCAGTTGCAGATTTCGTTAAAACATATTTGTGTACCAAATTCAATATCTTAAGCTGTTCCATAGTAATTGTGCGCACAACGAAGTTACCGATCGAGCAACCGACACACAGAGGGGCCAATGCCATGAAAAGTTGGCAAACATTATTTTTAGTGATTATCTATTTTTTTTTTGTACATAATGCATAGAAGGATTTAAATTTAACAACTGATCCACTTTCGTGCCCTTAACACGGTGACACATTGTACATATTTCAATTATAATTTTTTCTATTTCATAGATATTTTAAGTTACGTGATACGTGAAAATTAAAAAAAAATATTGTTGAACAAAAGCCACGTTTATTAATTAATTTTATAACAGGGGCATATAGAGGGTGACTCAAAAAAATGCCGAAATTTAATACAGTTTTAAGTATATGTTAAATTTTAAATGCAAATTATAAATTATTCTGAATCTGATACTTCTTCACTGACTGTTTCACTGTCCGATTGTTCTCCTAAAATAGCTAAAATGTCTAAGGAGGGGCCAGCTAAGAACTGGATAACTTCAGTGTCTAGAATGCGTTTTCGCATTGAAATATCGATGTTAGTCTTCTCACGAGAAAATTTCCTTGAGAATGATTCCCTGTATTTTTTAAACTCCGTGTTGTTTGCTTCTTGTCCTTCTTCACTAAGTTGGCCCTGTGAGAAAGTAACCAATTTTTTAATTGAGATTCGCCGCTCCAGATTTTCGACATTTCGTTCGTTCTTGCAAATATTCTTTTAAAAACGAAACTTGACCATCTAACTTGCTTACACAGGATTCGTTCATTTTATCATAAAGGAATCTTCTCGAAAAAGACAGGTTCGTACAGCTTGATTCTAAATTAAAAAATAAACTTGATTATTGCAGGTTGACAGAAATAAAGTTTAGTTGTATAAAAATATTTATCTGCTGAAAATTATTTAAATTTAGGAAATATTTAGATGATGAACGTTAATATTCTTAGTCCGCTCTGATAGATCGATTACATCTGGCCGGAGATAAACCGTGAATTCTAGGAATCCCTTTCAGATTACACTCACAAGTTTCTAGGTTTCAATGAAATATCAAAATTTAAGCATGTGTCCGATTATTAAGGAAAACATGTCTGAATGTTAAAAGAAAAGAACTGACAACTATTTGTTTTTTGATTTTTTTTTTTACAAAAGGCAAAATATGGCATCATAACTTTTATGCATACTAAAAGTACATGACTTTAGCTTATAAATGAGAAAAGAAAGTGCTCGGACGTACACCGAAATAAAGCAAAACTTTATGGACAACTATAACGATTCAATTAACACACGCCATGTTTAAATAACAGTTATTGGTGAATTGTTTTTATACATTAGGTGTATAAAAAGTAGGTTCATTTTAGCAAATATTTGTTGACTTACCTGTACTTGTTGATGCCATGTTAAAAAAAAGTAAGTAAATATCTATCTTAAAATAACACTAAAACAAATGCAACCGATCACGAGCGTAAATAAATACCGCACAACAACCAACTTACACAAAAGACAAATTTGGACTGTTGTAACTTAGGCTTATGGCTCATTATCGATCAGGTAAGGGTGGTTCCAGGTAGCCGGGTAAGATTACTAGAAATTTTAGGTACAGTTGTACCATTATGACCATAATGAACTTTTCGTATTTTTGCCAAATTTTCACAGCATTGGCCCATCTGTGCGACAGTCAGAAATTTGTTTTTGCTGCTCAAATTTAAAATCTTGACGTTTCATGACATTCTAAACCTCATTTCAATAAAAAAAATTGAATTTTTTTTTAAGATTACTATACTTCCATTCCACACGACGCATGGATGTGAAAGTTATTGTTATCTAGCCCCTATACTACCGCTGCTGCTTTTTATGCGGGACATCTATTGCCTTGAATGTAATATTAAGAATATTACTGGGCAATTTCATCGTTCAAATTACTAGTGATCGAGACAAAATGTAAACGTTTGTAGTTGTTCCTTTAAAGTGCAAATAAGTTTCTATAGCACCTAAACATGCTTGAAGGAATGCTCTAATACATCTATTAATATATGAATTCTGATTGACAATAATTCCATTAAAAAAAACCGCTTCCTAAGGAATCACTACTTCCACATCCAGATTTTCCATCCAAGTCTCTTTAAAGAAAAACATCTTGACTATATTTGCACTCTAGTATGTGGAAATAATTGGTCATAGATTTTAATAATATTTGACACAGTCATAAAAAGATTTGAGGCGTCGCGCGTCGATTTCTAGCATATACTCCAAGAATAAAGATTCTGGACTCTTATTAGGTTGCTCTACTTATTATCCCACACCCATTCAACGAAATCATCTCAATCAGATGTCATTACAATACATACGTATACCAAACATCAAGTGGATATCACAATTTTATTTTACCATCCCCTTTAATAATAGAGTAGGGGGGTGAGGGGGTTGAAAGATATTACAAAGAAATCTGAGGCCTTGGTCTCTAGTGTATACACCAAATGTTAAGTTTCTGTACTCATACCAGTTTGCTCTACTCATTTTTCCCTATTTACCTCTTCTTACCCCCACCCTTCAACGGAAGCATATATTATAAAAAATTTGAGGCCTTGGCTTCTAGTATATACGGCAAATCTCAAGTTTCTGTACTCTTACCAGCCTGCTTTACTCATGTTCTCCTATTTATCTCTCCTTACTTCCCACCCCTTCAAGGGAATCATCTTAGAATATAGTCTAATTCCATATGTCGTTATAATAGATACGTGTACCAAATTCCAAGTGAATATCTTAATTTTATCAGCCCTTTCATAATAGAGTGGGAGTGGTGGAGGGATTGAAAAATATTATAAAAAATCTGAGGCTTTTGCTTCTAGTATGTACAACAAATTTACAAGTTACCAACTTATTTTCCCCTATTTACTCCTTTACCCTTATTTATTCCTCAACCCTTCATCAGATATCTTCAAAAAAACAATCAAATTCCAGTTCTCGAAATAATACATACGTGTACAAAACTTCAAGTCAATATCTTCAACCGATCTAGAGAAAACGTGCCCACAAAAAAGTTACAGACCGACAGACAGAAAGGAATTCTTTCGATCAAATTTAAAATCTCAATGTTTAATGACATTCTAAACCCATTTCAACAAAATATTTGAATTTCTTTACGATTACTATACTTCCACGCCACTACGTGGATGTGGAAGTGATATAGCCTCGCTATCCTGTTATACATTATTACACAACAGACGTTTCTAGTATCTTTCGCTATTGTTCTGAACTCACAATTGTGGATTAATTCTTGATTAATATCTCTGAATTTAAGACGGAACCACCATCTAGTTCTTAGTAGCAGTGTATCAGTTCGAAGAGATTTTTTATGAAAATTTCTATCCTATATTACTTTTTCATCAATTAACAAACACAATTCGTATCGTCGAGCTGCACAATATTTTCCAAAGTATTAATTACCTTCTACTTTCTTCTACGGTCCTACAGCCCAAGTCGAGCCTTAATCTCCTTTAACTTTCGCCTCCAACTAGCCCTGTCCGTAGCTGTTCTTCTCCAACTTCTGATTCCTAGAAGATTCAGTGCGTCTTCCGCTATCGTATCTTTCTACCATCGTTTCCTTGATTTTCCTACTGGTCTCTTGCCCTGCATTCGTGCGTTAAACGCCCCCTTTGGTAGTTTTCTCTCTTCCATTCTTACTACATACCCAACCCAATTCAACCTTTCTTCGGAGGTATTCTAAGAGGGATGCTTCCTTGAAAAGTTGGTATAATTCATTGTCATATCTTCAAAGATCTTTGATAGCTCAGCCAGTTAAAGCGTGCAAGCGCGCTTGTTCAGATTGTTTATCGTGTACTAGGTTCGATCCGACACTGGTACTGTGGATGATAATGGAAATTGTCTGCGTTTTCTCAAATGTGTAACTCCCTTCCGGACAGTCTAGGATTTGGATTCGTTGGAGGTTGTCTACTATGTGTGATGTGATTGTGTTTATGTTATGTGGCGTGTTTATTATTCTTTACACCTACCGCTTCCAGTTGAGGACTTAATGATAAATGAGAATCCTCGTCAAAGGAATTTTTATTGAATACTCACTCTTCTTAGACCGTGACATTTCACAACATGTACCTTTAAGTAAGTGTAACGTTAGCATTTTAAATTCCATCTACTTTGAATTTTTATATTACATCATCAAATTGATATAATTGTCACGATTGACTGCCAATTTTATTAAAATGTTTTCGGTAGCTGACAATGATCCTTAGGTTTCTGTCTTTTTGTCAATCTAAAATTCTCAAATGTTTTGGGCATGGCCGAATAACTCAATGTTTCCCGCATAAAATTTAATATCTGTATGTCTCCTTTAAGCCCAATATCGCCGAAAACATATTTTTGTCTGCTAATTGCAGATACAAACATAAAACAATACATAAAGATTATTCGGGAAATTAAATAAAAAAATTTAGGTAAAAACAGATTATTTTATTTTTCCTTTAGATTTATTTGATAACCACGTTAACAACTAGAGCTCGCCGCAACAATATTTAAAAACGGAAAGTGCAGAAGTTAACAGCAGACAGCCCACACAACACACCCACACCCTGTGACATCTGAATAATAAAATGTTTATTTAAAAAATAGTAACATAAGCACAAAACAAAAAAATGGGATGTAAGATTTTTTCACCAGAACATAATCAACGAAATTTATTTTTATTTGATAGCACTGCTTTTTAATTTTACACTTACCATAGAAAGCTGAAACGCTTTGAACTCGCTGATTTGAGAGGGTGTTCTCTAATGGGAGAAAAGATAATCCGAAAAGTTAACCAACTGTGCAATTTTTTTAATTTAACAATTAGGCATACACATATGTTTTTCTGTAAATAACTCTTGATTTTTTCACAAAATGCTTGTAGGACTAAAAGAGGAGGAAATTTTACATAAAAAAATGTATACAGGGTGTTCCTCTTCCTCCTACTAAAAGCACCTATAGTGTTTCTTCCTAGGGCGCCCCCTATCGGAACTATTCACCCTCAGAAGTTAAATTTTCAAAAGTGTTTGCTGATAGCTTGGAAACTACTTTATCGATTGTAATAAAATTTGGACAGTATAAATAGTGGGTAAGTATCTTTGATTCGGAAGTACAGCATCTTTTGTATCTTATCTAGGAAGTCAGAGGTAAACTACCCCTAATACTTGTTACACGATTACCCCTAAATTTCAACAAATTAATTATTGAAACTTTCAGTGGCATTTGTAAATTGCTTGAACAATTTCCAAACAATAAGATATTCTTGTTTAACATCAATAAAGCGACCCACGTGTTGGTGAAAATGCGTTTCCTCTACAAATGATAACAAATCGCTTGAAATCACAATGTAAGCGAATTTTTTCAGATACAGTAATTAAATCTGCGATGCTAGAGCGAATGAAACAATGTAATATCGTGCAGAATAGTTCCTCTTAGTAATGTGATGTCAAGGTAAAAATATCAGTCTAATTACCAGAGGGGCGTATGACCCATACTTACTGAGAAGAAAATATTTGTCTGTCGGTCTGTGTGTAACTTCTTTTGTGCGCAAAAAATATGTAATATAATATTTAACACATTTCTTAACACACTGTATCATCTGAGATGTTACTGAGCCAGATATTGGCAGTTTAGAAGCAAACAGAGTCATTTGTGTCCTGAAATTGAAAGTTTAACAGATAACTCCAAGAAATTTCATACTGGGACATATTGTTATTTTGTATTGGGGAAATTATATACAACTATTTAAAAAATGTATACGCAAGGTAGTTAATGTATAATTCTATGTGAACATGCCTAATTAGTCATTCAATTATAAGGTTATCTACCTCAATAGTTCCCCATTCCTCATAAGCCATAACTAATATTTTTAATGCATTCAACTCTAATTATTGTTATTCAGTAATGATCCCTACTATTTTCCATGACTAGTACAATGCAGAATTAAGTATTCAATCAACTTATCGAGGTCAGGTTGATCAACTTTCTATCATCTAAATACAACAAAACTATTTTACAATTATTTCTTTCATTGGTAGTTAATTGTAGCTAAACAGGATTATAGAGAGAGTGCCTGTTATGCTCATATTATTGAAAAAAAAAAGATCTAGGCCCTTTAAATAGTTCGTAATTTTTAATAATAATAATACATATTTATTAGGAAAGTATATACTTAAAATGTATACTGGGTTAAGTCTAATCACTGCTCTTCCATTTAATCGTACTTAATCTGAAATTTACAAGAATAGCATACATAAACAAATATTAGGTACAATGAAAATTTCACACGTCACCTTTTTAGCCAATAAGAAGCTTGTTTTTGTGTCGTTACCATGACAACCCAAAAAATTTTCGGAAATTTTAATCATCCACGGTACCCTGAAGGAAATTAATAAGTGGAAATTTTTCTGTTAAATTATTGACATATGATCATATTTGACATTTGCTATTACATAAAAATAGGATTTTATTTTTCATATTAAACGAGATAATTATACATATACATTTTATTTCACGTTTTATACATAATTATTATTATTTTTTTTTTAATCACTTATTTAACGTCGGCCTATTTCCGCTACCAAGGCCAATCACCGACGCCAGGAGACGAGCTACCCCCAACCTGGAAATTTTGCCGAACCTCTTCTCTATCGAAGAGTAGGGATCTTTTACTTGCCTAACATTTAATAGACAAGGGACCGACTGCTTTACATCCCCTCCGAAGGATGGTATATCCACTATGTAACCCCCGCCTAAAGTTACATACCTTCTACGCATGCGCTGATATACAAGCCGTTAGAAGACGGAGCGAGAACGCTGTGTTTCCCTGGAGAGGCTCACCCATCCAAGTACTAACCGCGCCCGACGTTGCTGCATTTGCGTATCGAAATACGAGTATATGCAGACGTCTCTACGCTCGCTCCAATGTCGTGAATAACCTCACATTTTGGCTTTCCTCCATACTACACTTCTCATCAAGTATGATAAGTATTTCAATTTTGGATAGCTTTTTTAACTTCACAAAGTTCTTCGCAATATGGGCATATTGTATATTATGTTCTTTTTCCATAGGTACTCTATAATCTTATTCTTTCAAAATCTCGAAAATAACTTCAACAATAAGAAATATTGAGCTTAAACTGTCAATGAAATAATGATAAAAAATCAATGAGGTTTTGTTTCAAAGCCATCTCTGTCAAATTATACTGTGCTGAAACTGTGCTCTGCTATGTGTATAAAACATGAAAATATATAAAGAAAACAACGTTCCACCTATTCTAGTGAATAAAATTTATTCCATAACACACAGAGTTGTACTAAACAATTTTCAGTAATTTCTTGATACTAAAATGGGTCTAAAAGATATTATTTATCTATATGCGTACACAGGTATTCAATTTTCAAATAACTCACTGTCACTTTGTCAACTAGACCCATTCATGGCCTACTAATCTTATACCTTGTTATGTTTTAGAACAATCTCAATGTCAGTTGAAATTAGAGTTTATATAATTTAGTTACGTGTGAAATTTTTTTACCGTGCTGGAATTAATTATAGGAAATTTTTCCAAGCACTTGGGAGATTAAAAGTGAAAATACAGCCACGAAGAAAAAAATTGTGTGTAGTAAAATAGAAACGTTAAACACGTAGAGAAGGACAAAGTAAAAACTAAAATTGACTGCAGTGAGAAAAGAAGCATTTTTTTTCTTTTTGCGGTGTTTTTAAATCTATTGTAGGACTGAGGGCACTACCCATCACAGCAATCTAATTAGGGAGTAGAAAATACTTATGTATTTACAAATATATAACGTATGAAAGTGGAAACATAATATAAAAGTAGTTTCAGTGTGTTAAAGTCGTTAAAATCGCAAATGCATCATATTATGAATCCTAGTGTTCTAAAACTTTCATAAGCGATGGTATTATGTTACAATTAAATGATAGTTTGATGTCAAATGTTATTCCTATGTCGCGGAATATTGATGGACGTGTAAGCACTAAATCTTCTATACTTTAATTAAATTCTACATATTGGTGTTTATTAGTAAAAGTTAAAACATTACACTTCCTTGTACTCAACTGTAACTTGTTTAAATTACACTATTCATTCATTTTATCAAGGGCACTTTGTAATATCACCCAATCACTTACATCATTTACATTATAGTGTAACTTCATATCATTTGTGTATAAAAGACAATTGACACCCAATTCCTCTTCGATGTCATTATTGAAGATATTGAAGAGTAATGGGACTAAAATAGAACCTTGAGGTACACCCGAGGTAGATACGAATTTCGCATATCATTGTCCACGGTATTCAATATGGTGATGTCTTGAGAAGTCAAATTTTCTAAATTTGGAACATAAAATACTGTGATCTAGTATGTCAAATGCTTTAGTCAAGTCTGTGTAAATTACGTCAACCTGTGAGTTAGCGTCGATAGCTTTTGATTGATTGATTGATTGATTGATTGATTGATTGATTTGCCAGCGTAAGGTGGGCATTGCTGCCGATTCCGGTGCATGGAGATTTGTTCCACCACGCAGCCCAATCGCCCACCGATCATCCCACCGTGTGCCGGAACAAACCCCCGGTACTTTTATATACCGCCGGAGCAGCTGCATACGCTGGATTGGACATTGGACATGTTTGTTGTCAGCAGCGAGAGCCGCATGACGCATGGGGTAGGAGTATAGGATGGAGCGTGTAGGTGTTTGTGAGATGCTTCTTTTAGGTTTTCGTGCTTCTTTTTACTTTTAGGTTTTTGTGATATGCTTCTTAGTTTCTGTCTGTAATCATCTTCTCTCCTATTCTACTTCTGAGTTTTCTGTTTCTTCTGTTTCTGAGTCTGGTAGTGTGTATATCCTTGATATTTCTTTATTGTATTCCATTTCTTGTTGTGCCAACTTTTCCCAGTGTGTATAATCCTTTTCTAGCTTATTCATAATCCTCTCGATTGTTGTTATCCATGTGTAGCATGGCCTCCCTATTTTCAGTTTGTTGCTGTTCATTCGCATATATTAATTTATATAAAAGAGACGTAGATCGTTCCTTGAAGAAACCGTGCTGGTATTCAGTAACGCGATATTGTATAATCCTTTTCTAGCTTATTCATAATCCTCTCGATTGTTGTTATCCATGTGTAGCATGGCCTCCCAATTTTCAGTTTGTTGCTGTTCATTCGCATATATTAATTTATATAAAAGAGACATAGATCGTTCCTTGAAGAAACCGTGCTGGTATTCAGTAACGCGATATTTTGCATAAGAAGACATTGGTTCATATAACAAAATTTCGAAAGCTATTGAGAAATTGTTGATAATTGTTATAGGTCTGTAATTCTCTATAACTTAAATAGACTTGATTCTTGTTCTGTAAACTGCTCGATTGTTAAAACATCTGATCGTCGAACTATTGGGAACGGCGCACATTCTATGAAAAATCATGGAATAGGAGTGTGATCTGTTGGAGGAAACATGACCACCGTCACCAAAAGGGCCCAATAACCTAGAACGGGCTCCGACAGAGCTGCATTCATTGGTGTAATGCCAAGGTACCAGTAAAATGTCCTCCCAAGAGAGGAGTGCGAAATCCCATAATAATAATATCTATTTATTTACCAGGCGAATAACAACAAACAACAGTATTAAAAGTGCATGAAAAATAGCGCAGCAAACAATCAAATATAATAATAATAATAATAATAATAATAACTTTATTCATACTTAGGCCATATTAAAATGGATGTACATGTCAAATAGATATTAAATAGCATAGAAAAAAGTAATATGAATATAGGATATTAGTTTAGTTGATGTATGCAACACAACTAAACTGCGTCATAGTAAGAAAAAAAAAAGAAAAATATGTAAATATAACAAACTAGTGTACGACATAAATACAAACAAACATATAGGTATATACATATACATATATAAATAGATATCACATGAATGACTAAAATGATGTCAATCTATAGTATCATTTAAATATTCAGTAACTGTATAATAACATTTATTGACAAGCAGGTTCTTTAATATTTTTTTAAACGAATTATAATTTCGATTTTTGTAGCGTTCAGGAAGCTTATTAAATAATTTTACTCCCGATATGAAGGCGAAAATTCATACTTAGATGTATTATGATTCACAGTGCATAGTTCATTCCTTTTCCTCGTATTATAATTGTGATGCTGGCAATTTGTTTCATACAAGTGAATATTTTTTTTTGTATGTAGTAGAATTTTAAAAATGTATATGCATGGGAGCGTCATAATTTTATTGTCGGCAAAAACAAATTTGCATGATTCTGTGCTTCGCATGCTGAATATTAGTCTTATAATTTTTTTTTGCATTATAAAAATCCTTATGCTTTCCGGTGCATTACCCCAGAGTGTGACATTATATGACAGATGGCTGTAGACCAGTGAATAGTATACATTTAACAGGTAATGTGTAGAAAGTAGGTCTTTCATTTTTAAAATGGCATAGTAAGATCTGCTAATTGTTTTGCTCACGTGGTCAATGTGAGCTGACCAGCTTAAATTATCATTTAGGAATACCCCCAAGAACTTAGTGACTGAGCTCTCGTTCAAAGTGATGTTATTGACAACAATATTGTTGATATGGTGTTTCTTTTTGTTGTAAAAGTTGAGGCAGATGGTTTTATCTATGTTTAAAATGAGATTATTTTCTTTACACCACTTTTGAAAATCATGTATAACTCGCGTTATCGATTTATTTAAGTCCTCAGCAGTCGGTGATGAAACCGCCACTGTTGTGTCATCTGCGAACATTGTGACACATGTAGATGTAAGAAAAGTTGGCAATTCGTTAACATACAGAGTAAATAGTAACGGGCCCAACACCGACCCTTGAGGCACACCTCTGTGTATGTTGTAATAATTTGAGGTATTTTCTTGTACTTTAACACATATTTTCCTGTCTTTGAGGTAGGACATTATCCAGGATAAAATGCAGCCCCTTACTCCTATATTATAAAGCTTTTGTTTAAGAAAAGAATGATCAATACAGTCAAATGCCTTTGATAGACCAAAGAACACTCCAGCTACTAATTGCCCCTGATCTACACTTTTATAAATGTATTCCATAAGCTGGTATGCTGCAGTTTCCGTTGATCTATTCATACAAAAACCATGTTGACAGTCAGTTATGATTTTTTGATTTATAAGAAAAGTTGTTAATCTATTGTAAATAAGCCGTTCAAAAATTTTAGAGAGCACATTTAGAATTGCAATAGGCCTATAGTTGTCTACACTATTAGGATCGCCTTTGTTTTTATAAATTGGAATTACTGATGCAATTTTCAACAATGAAGGGAATTGCCCCTGTTCAAAAGATAAATTTATAATGTAAACTAATGGGTTTACAATGCTTTCTGAAACAGCTTTGATTAATTTCGTTGGAATACCATCCACACCTACACTATTTTTATTTTTCAATTGAGAGATGATTTTTAAAATTTCCTCTCTATCAGTAGGAGCAAAAAAGAATGATTTTGTATTGGTAGATGAAAGAGTGCAGTTTTTAGAGGAAAATGTACCGTAATGATTTTTCAAGCAAATGTCTGCTATATTTGAAAAGTAATCTCCAAACGTGTCGGCTACATTTACAGGGTCTGTTACGTATTGATTTTCATTTTTTAGTATAATTATTCCATTTTCCTTATTTCTGCCTGTTTGCTCATTAACTAGTTGCCAAATTTTCTTAGATTTATTTGATGCACTTTCGATGACGTTCTCATAGTATTCTTTTTTTGTTTCTCTAATTAATGTTTTATACTCCTTTTTTTGATGTTTGTAACATTCGATGGCATTAATATTATAGGTATTTTTTTGTAACCAAAAAAGATTTTTCAGGTTATTACTTTTTTCAATTATTTCGTTTGTTATCCACGATTTCTTGTTCTTTTTGTTTGCATTTTTTATTATGTACTGCACAGGGCATATACTATCAATTGACCAGGTAAGCATTTCCATGAATTTGTTGAAAGCTACATTAGTATCTGTGCTATCATATACGTCTGAAAAACTAACATTTTCTAGGGACCATTTTAAATCTTGCAAATTACTGTGTGAGAAATTTCGATACTTATATTTTTTTTTCATTTTTTTGTCCTTTTGATAATGTCAAATTACAATATATGATAAGAGCAAGGTGGTCTGCTATATTAGGCTGTAGTACAATTGTATTATATTGACTCTTATTCAAGTTGGTAAATATATAATCTATCACCGATTCAGAGTTATTTCCTAACTTATTTTTATATATTCTCGTCGGTTTAGTAGATGTACATTTTAAGTTAAAATTTTCAAGTAAGTCCGTTAGCAATTGTTTGTGCATGTTTTCGATTAAATAATTTATATTCATGTCTCCACAGACAAATAAAATATTTGAGATCTTACTACAATAATTTAGAGCCTCTGATAGATTAGAATAAAATGTTCCATAGTTCCCATCTGGTGGCCGATAAACACTCATTACACAACACTTAATTTGTTCATATTCAAGTTTTATTGCACAGCACTCGAAGTGGCGCTCACAGGAATATTGTTCTACTTGTACCTCCTTCACTTTGGGGACGTGGTCAGATTTAACATACAGGGACGTTCCACCATGAATGTAGTTTTTCCTACAATAATTTGCAGCCAGTTTGTAGCCCTTTAGTACCATCATATCTACGTTGTCTTTGTTACACCAATGTTCTGATATACTAATTATATCAGGGCATATATCTTCTAGAAAAACTTCTATTTTGCCTATCTTGTTTGCCATTGATTGGACATTTAGTTGTGCAATTTTGAATTGCCTTTGTCTTTGTTTAGCAGGTTTGTTATCCAGAATATTACTTTTCACATTAGAGTTATTTCGGATAGCACAGGATATAAAAAATTTTCACTACTTTTCATAGGATAGGTCATTGTGGGCTCATTGTGATCTTGCACATATGCATGAATAGAGTTTGGTGATATAGAATTACAGTTTATTGGTTGAGGTACAGTAGAAGGCAGATTTACGACCTCGTCGTCATTACTTATAGAACATAAATAATAGAAAACAAGCTAACCGTTATACAGGCCCGACGAGAGGGGGGAGTCGGGGGTATTTCCCCCCGGGCCGGGAGTTTTTGAAGGGCCCGGATCTAAATTTTTGAAATTCTGGAAAAGTTGGAGATGTATATGTAAATTTTGATTGCATTTGTATAGGTTAAAGCAAGAGAGGCATACTTGCAACTTATAAGAGGCAATATATAGACTTTATTGTAGAAATTCGTAATTTGTATTTTCTGGAACGATCACGATGAAGTTAATTCCTATCGAGATAAGTATTCTGTCGCAAGGAATATCATCCCCCGCTCGTCGAAAAATTATGTAATTTTTTTTTTTTAATTTCAAAAATGTATAACTTTTTTTATTTATTGATCGATTTCGTTCATCCTCTAGCTAACACTATTTTGTTGTCCAAATTTCAATACAATCAGACTTTTCGTTCTTAAGTCATCGTGCTTACAAGAAACGCGACGGACGGACGGACGGACGGACAGACAGACAGACAGACAGACAGACAGACAGACAGACAGACGAACAGACAGACAGACGGACATTGTGATAGTTGTTCAGAATTCGATCACCAACACAGTGATATGAAAATGTTTTCTCTACGAGCAATATTACTGGTTTTAGAAATGTGCCGATCGAATGCAATATACTCTTCGTTTTGTATTTGCGAAGAGTATAATAATAATAATTAATAAGTACAGTTAAGTGATTCTGTGACACGACATGTAACAAATACGTGTAGTATGCCTACCTTATTTAACACAAATAGTTATAAATACAAAATATTCCATAATTTGGAATGACATTAATGAATTTAAAGAACTTTTAGTTGCTGATTCTAAAAAAAAACACAGACAAATATAGCCGACAAATGGAGGTTATCTCCAAATCCTTAGAAAAGCTGTTTTAGTAATTATTATTTCACGAAGTGATTTGAATAATACATGTTAATGTGCTTATTAATCAAAGTTTGTTTTTTTATAGGAACAAATCACTAAATCAGTTTGTTTTCATACAAAACAAATTGTCAGAATGGATTATCCTGACAAAGCATCTACAAAAAAAAACTCTGTTGCTTTGTATTCTTATACAGGATGTTTCAGCTTTGCATCGTACAAATATCTTGGATTTGTCTGTCATAAAAGATATCGAAAATGTTCAAGAACTGAGCAGTAGAGGGCAAAAAAAGAGTAGTTTCAACATATTTTTAAATAGACAGAGTGATCATTTTAATCATGATCTGATAAGGTTATATTTTCAAATGGAAAAATCTGTATATTATTACATATTTGGATTCTCATTTTAACGGCAATTCGAACAGTATGACATATGATGGGTCTGCGACAACCAAAATAATTAGAAGCATGTGGTACTTCCAGTTATATCAGAAGTCGATATCAACTTGCTTATTTTAAATGGAACATCCTATATATTTTAGACTTTTTGAAATGACAATAAAATTCGCAAAACATACACCATACTTTTTTTCTACTATAGGCATTATGGGGGTTAAAGTTACAACTGTTTGAAGTATTCGCGATTTTCACAAATGTTCAAGAATTTTTGTTAAAATTTCCACCAGCTTCTTTGAAAATTTTCGATATCTTTTATAAAAAAAGCTACTACGCGAGGCTAAGACACCCTGTATATTTTTGCTTCAAACGATACATCAAGAATTTACATATTTATAATCCACTTAGTTCAAATAATATTTTTTACTTTTATAAACCTGAGCAAACAAACAACTTTTTTGGTTTATTATTATGAAGTCGTATTTTGGATAAATAACGCATGCTAATTTACTGTGTTGAGATCTTAAAGTTCACATCATTGATTGATAGGTTGCCTAATGATTTGGGATTCTTTATTATCCGTGTATGTATTGCCATCAATTAGTACTAATAACACTAACCTGTTTAAAAAATATAGCTTGTCAATCTTGAAATTAATAGTGGATAATAAGGATAATGGCAATAAAATGTATATTAATCATTTTATTTATTAAAGTGTAACTAACATACTAGCTTAATGTTAAATTAAATGAACAAAAGTTTTTTTCTGTGAATAAATTATTAAATCCGCACATCTATCAAATGGAATTAGATATGTAAATATATTTACCTTCAACAATCAATCATTCGTCTAAATATTGTATAAAAGTTAATTGTGGCATTGTCTTAATTTTCCTACTAACTTACTAAGTATTATTTTTAGGACTTCCTGCCACATATATTTTTATTTTTAAATGACGTCCGAATAATCTACAAAATAACACAATTAACCAGTATGTTACTGGGAGATAACCTCGAATTTTACGCCAAAGGATCACTTAAAGCTTGTTTCTTTTTACAAATGACAAATAAGTATAAAAATATAAAAATGAAATATTTCGTTGCCGTTTTGTAAATCTATTGTATATTATCCTTTGACAAAAATTTTTTTGAGAAATCCCTTCATGATTCATCCAGATCTTTCAGTGTAATATTGGATGAACACAAGAATTACATCAGAAAAATTCAGAAGTCGAAGAGTTGCGAATTCGCTTGGGAAAACGGATATAGAATAAACTGGTACTCGGCAAAAAGATTAACAAAAAAGGTGGATAGCAAAAAAAAGAAAAATTAGATAATCAGCTAGATTATTGAATGAGTGTATTGAATTGTTCTGTAGGTATTGTAAAACCTGGTTGCCAGTATTAAAAGAAAAACTTCACAAACTTAAGATTATAAAAATAAACTGTTAACTGTGTAAGTAGTATCTATTAATATTGAATATAACATACACAGTACAAACGATTTCTCAAAAAAGCCTTGAAGAAGGAACAGAATAGGTTTACGAAACATCGCACAGTGGAACGATATCCTACTATACCATTCAAATTCAATAATAAAATATTAGGAAATCCTGACTTGACAGAGCCAAAGATTCGAAAATGATCCAATATGCGTTTTGCAGTGTATGGTGGATGGTTTCGGTTCTTGTGGGTATCGAGTAGTATTAAATGTATTACATGTTCTTGGTATTAATTTATCACTTCTGCATAAATACTAAACAAATCTAAAAGTCTTCGTGTGTGTAATTTAAACGTGCTGGCATTTTTTAACATAAGAGACTGACTGACATTAATGATTGTTTCTAATCACGGCTAAGTTGATTTTTACTAAAAATTCTTGGACATTTAAAAAAGTCGCCAATACTTCGAAAAGTTGTAACTTTAACTCCTACAATGCCTATACTAGAATTTAATTTTACATAATCTGATGTAAAAAAAAAATACATTTGGAATAAAAAAGTTTTTGAGGTTTGAATTTGACAAAATGTAACGTGAGGAATAATACACTTGGTGTAGTATTTTGGAATTTGTTGTTTGTATAAAGTAGCTCATCTTGTGTTCTTTCTACGTACCAAAGAGCAAATGAGGATCTCATACACGAAGAAAGTGGGAAATATTCTAATGGTCGCCTTAAAAGAGTCTCCCTGTATACTCTGTATTGTCTTATTACATAATTATACTCATTTTTGGTGTCCATCAATTTGAAATCTTTTATACCTACAATATATCAAGTTATTGTTGAGCTAATTTGAATTTTTTAATTTGCAAATTTGGCAGTTGGCTACTAACATGTTATTTTCTGGGACATTAATTTAGTATCCAGTACCTCCAAAACCTATGCAGTACCTATATTTGCTTGACTAATTAATAAATGGCATTATATTTAAGTTGGCAGAAATTTCGACAGCTGCCAAAAGTGAAAGTAACAATTATGGGACTAAAAAGTTTTAAAATACTTTGTTTCTTCTTTCACGAAAGGTCACATTATTTTTTTTATTACGAAAACCTTGTAATCTTTTAATTTGACAGCAAATTTGACAGCCTACCAACATAATTATTATTTTGTCCAGTATCTACAAAACTTAAGAAAAATATTTGTATAGTAGGTACCTTTATCCACTGAAATAATTAATAAATGGCATTTCAATTAAGCTAACAAAAATTTTTATAGTTGCCCAAAAGTAAAAATAAATATCAATTATGGAAGTAAAAAGTCACTTTATATCTCGTTTTATATGAAAACTCATTATTTTTACTTCCACATCCACGTAGTGGATTGGAAGTATAGTAATCGCAAAAAAATTTTCAAAAATTTTTATTCGTGAAATAGGTTTAGAATGTCATGAAACGTCGAGATTTTATATTTGAGCGAAAAAAAATTTTCTTTCTGTGTGTCGGTCTGCTTTGTCTGTCTGTAACTTTTTTTTGTCCGCACGTTTTCTCCGGACGGTTAAAGATATTGAATTGAAATTTTGTACACGTATATATTATAACGAGGTCTGGAACTGGATTGTTTTTTGAGGATATTCGGTGAAGGGTTGGGGGTTAAATAGGGGTAAATATGGGAAAATAAGTAAAGCAAGCTTGTAAGAGAACAGAAACTTGAAATTCGGTGTATGCACTAGAAGTTAAGGCCTCAGATTTTTTTATAATATTTTTCAACCCCCCACCACCCCTGCCCCATTAATGGGGTTGATAAAATAAAGTTGAGATATTCATTTGAAATTTCATACTCGTATATATTATAACGACCTCTGGAATTAGATTATATTTTGAGATAATTCCGTTGAAGGGTTGGGGGTTAATTTGGGGTAAATAAGGGAATATAAGTAAAACAAGTTGGTAAGAGTACAGAAACTTGAAATTCGGTGTATGTACTAGAAGCCAAAGCGTCAGATTTTTTTATAATATTATTCAAACCCCACTACCCCTACCCCAATATGAAGTGTTGATAAAATAAAATTGAGATATTCATTTGAAATTTGGTACAGGTATGTATTATATCGACATCTGAAAGTAGATTATATTTTGAGATGATTCCGTTGAAGGGTTAGGGGATCACGAATGACACATTTGTAAAAAAATTTAATATGACATCGATTTTGGCAGCTGTCAACAATAAAAAAGAAAATGAAAAATATGGTTTCACAGATCAATTATGTATTTGCAAAATAACGATAGAAAATTAAAATTGTGCGATTCTTTATATTATTGCGACCTGGGCACTGATTTTTATTGAAAAAAAAAACATGTCTTAAAATACAATTTTAGACATAAACTATAAAAAATAAAAGATAGAAATCAAGAATCTGACTCGAGGGATTGTTAGAGAATTTAAAAACGAACATTAAAAAAAAACTTTCGGATTACTAAAATATTAAGACCTGTAGACTAATTTGAATGGTACATAAATAACAGTAGGGATTCGTCCCACTGTGAGTCAGCGAAATATTTCATTTTTATATTTTTTTACTTATTTGTGTCATTTATCAAAAAAGTAACCTCTAACTGATCTCTTGGCGTAAAGGTCACAGGCGTAGACATTATTTCCCAGTAATATACTGGTCAATTGTATCATTTTGTAGATTCTTGTGACGTCGTTTATAAATAAAAATACATGTGGCAAGAAATCCCAAAAAGAAAAGTAGAAAAATCATGAGTCTCTATTTAATTAATAAACATAATTTTAGGCACCTCCAACTTAACAAATTGTTTACGCAGTAGATACATTCTTGATAATAAATCTCACTATATGTTAATTCATATTTTGGTTAAAAAGTAAAGTAATATTATTATTTGAAATAGTATTAAATCGGAGAGAGTTCCTCAAGAGAATAAAAAGTATTATACTCTTCGCAAATTCAAAATGAAGAGTATATTGCATTTGATCGGTACATTTCTAAAATCAGTAATACCGCTCGCAGAGAAAAAAAATTCATATCACTCTGGTGTCAATGATCGAATTCTTAATATCTTTCAAAGTGTCAGTACGTCTGTCTGCTCGTCTGTCTGCCCAGCCTGTCTATCCGTCCGTCTGTCTCTCCGTCCGTCACATTTTTTTGTAAGCACGATAAATAAGAAACATCAATTTTAATATGATCATAATATTCGGAATAATTTTAGACATTACTTAGAACTTTGACATATCGTGCCAGGAACGGGAACTTCTGCTACTATTTTATAAAAAGAAACTGCTAAGAAAGCTCGTTTATGAAGAATCCTATTTCACGCTAATATCTTCTAGAAACATATGAAAGAGATTGAGGTGAATTGTATGTTTTACAATCAAATATTGTCTTAATTGATCATATTCATTACTATAATTGTGCTGTATATTCAAAATATTGACCATCATGAATATTCATTTCGAAATAAATAAGCAAAACAAAAATTAATTAGTTATTGTAATCAAACGATTGTCCGTGAAACGAGGACAATACCTATTACACACATTTTTTGTAATTTTGCCCATGTCATATCACAATTATTAATCTATAGTACTAATCAGAAAAACAGTGTGTTTTTGTGCAATATTTCTTAACAAAAATATGCTATCTAAAGAATACAAAATATCTAGTGACTTACAGCCCGCATATACACTTGGCTTGGTATTTGGGAGTTGTCTTCTAACTGTGATGTGGTGTGATGTTTATGTTTTAAAACAGCCATTTAACGAGGCTCTATCTGAATCACTGTCAATTAAGTCATATTGCTTTTTAAATAAAGTTAAATAATTGAAATAAAACCGAATTTTTATTGAGAGTGTGGGTGGCACTTTCCCTATTACTTAATTTAACAACTGTGGCAGACAAGAAAACATTGGGCAAAATGAAATTTTAAGAACTACTGAAAAATTCTATCCCTTGACACTTAATTCTACAAAGTTATAGTTTCGCAGCAACAGTATATAACCGTCTGTCTGTAACTTTTTTGTGCGCACGTTTATCTTTAAGATATGGACTTGAAATTTGGTACGATATCTATTATAACGAGATTTGAAATTAGATTGTTTTTTCAACTTATCCGGTGAACGGTTGGGGTAAATAGGGGCAAATAAGTAAGGCAAGCTGGTAAGAGTACAGTAGCTTGGGATTTGGTGTATATACTAGAAACGGAGGCCTTATGTTTCTTGATAATATTTTTCAACTCCTCCACCACCCTATCCCCACTCCATTATTAAATGGGCTAATGAAATAGAATTGAGATATTCACTTTAAATTTGGTACGCGTATCTATTAAAACGGCATTTGAAACTGGATAATTGTTTCGTTCAAGGGTGGTTAATAAGGGAAAATAAGTAAAGCAAGTTGGTAAGAGTACAGTAACTTGGGATTTGGTATATATACTAGAAGCCAAGGCCTCAGATTTCTTATAATATTTTTCAACTTTGGTGCACGTATGTACTATAACATAATCTGGAACTAAACTATATTTTGGGATGATTCCGTTAAAGAAGTGGGGTGTAAGCAGAGGTAAATAGGGGAAAATGAGTAAAGCAAGCTGGTAAGAGTACAGAAACTTGAGAATTGGTGTATATACTAGAAGCCAAGGCCTCAGATTTCTTTATTATTATAAAGAAACTTTTTTAAATAAACAATGGTTACGAGCGATTTTTATGACTCATGGTTTTCTGAAACCAAAATTAATAAAAAAAGTACACTTTTGCTTACGAATACATTTATTGTTACGAGACTATAGCATCTGCAATAAAAAGTCATTTGCTCACAACTGTTTCCTTTACAATGAGCAGTATTTTAATTTTTATCTTGCTCAAGTGCTGATGTAATTGTGAAAAATGTTATATCAAAGAAATAAAGAATGAAAACGAAACGAAAACGAGTGCACCATGAGTCTGTTACTATATAAGTAGTAGCCTTTCAGTAATATATATAATATGTATTAATTAACATAACTGATAAAAACTCAAAATATATTGCATGAAATTATTTATTAAGTCACTAAAAACATAAATAAGTGTTGATGATTTTTTACTATGGCGTGAAAACCCAATCGCTCTGAATAGGTGAAGGTCGTAATGCAAAGATAATTAATACTATTTTCTCTCTATCTCTTAAATTTACTTTATTTCTACACTAAACCTAAAAATATATATATACAGAGTGTTCCTTAATGACGTGCAAATATTTCAGGGTGTGATTCCTTAGGTCATTTTATGAAGAAAGGTTCATATGAACATATGTCCGCAACGACTTAAATTTTTTGCTACAGGGTGTTGAAATTTTTTTGTCTAATCGTTATTTTTTAACATTTCAGAAAGTATTTTAGATATTATTTTCAATTTTGGTATTTATTAATAGGATATAAAACCACATATTTTAATTAGAAAAATTATTTTAGCGCCACACCAGTGGCGTCCCTGCGAACATGTCCTCTGATAGTTTTTACCAAAAAAGTGGTACGCCACTGACTTTTTGCCATGTCGATATTTTTCCTAATTAGCCTGATCAGTTCTACATGAAAAAAACGGTGTCTTGCATTTTTCTCGTCAGAAAATTCAAATTGAAACTAATTACACAGGCACAAACAAAAAAAATTGTCTCCAGTGTATTTTGGCTTGCTGAATCCGAATCCTGTGTCAGTTTTGCCCCACCACGTCGCAATTTTTCACTATCCTCAGAAAATCGTTAGAAAAATGCAACTTGCCCTTTTTGCATTTTTCCAACTATCTTTTGAGCACAGAAAAAAAACTGTGACGTGGTGGGGCCAAAATGACACCGGATTCAGATCTAGCAAGCCAAAGTACACAGGAGATGATTGGTCTGGTCCGTGTAATCGACAACTATTTTTTTTGTGTGTGTCCCTGTGTAATTAGTTTCAGTATGAACAGGGTGGCCACTTAAAATTGCTCCATAAATTCCCTGACTGTTCCCTGATTTCCCTGACTAATACACTACAGTTTTCCCTGACTAATTTTTATAACCATGGCCGTGGAACATTGTTTGGTGAGCGAGGGGGAGAAAGACCCTGAGGAGCAGAGGGCGCAAATGTGCTAAAAAATTTCTCCACCGAACCCTTCAAACGATTCCGGGCCTCCTCAAACGAGGCCTGGGGGGATCACCCTCTTATCACCCCCTTCCCGTCGGGCCTCCCTGTTTATCACTCATAAGTCAATTTCAACTGCTTCTTACATTTTATTAATAAACCTCGTGATTGAACACAAATATTAACAAAGTAAATTGGATAACAATAGCATATAAAAATGTTTAAAAAACAACCCAATACATATAAATGATCCTCTAAACGTGAAGTGAAAACAAATGTATAAGCTTTAAAAAAGATTTATAAATAAATGAAGCAAAAATCTAAATTCTGTGAATACATATCACTCGATAAAAAAACTTAAAAAAAAACAAATGAAATAAATATAAATTCTCCCAACATTAGGGTGGTCCTTAGATAGAGAGATTTTTTTTAATTCGGTTCTCCCCACCCGCTCATTGTATTATAATATAAGAAAATAAAATCACTAAAATTTTAAGTGGTTAGCTCAACCCCTCCCAGTGCCTCTAAAGGGGTAAATTTTGACGAAATTCAGAATTCTTACAAAGAAAAATATGTGTAGAATATATACTCCCCAATTAATGATCTATAAAAATGGTTTAATGCATTTTTGTTGTAAAAATTACCGATTCGTAAACTTTAACCAATTTCTTCATTCAAGGAATTTTCATTGGATACATTTTAGGGATTAAAGTAAATAAAGAAAACTGAATATTAGGGATTTTATGAAAACTTAGCCCTTTACAGGCACGGGGAAGGGTTTAGCTAGTCACCCTAAACTTGGTGTAAATATTTTGTCTTATAATAAATTGAGCGGATGGGATAATCAGATTTTAAGTTAAAATAATAAAAACCACCCTAATAAACATATGTGTTGTCTAGTTGTGTAATTTTTCAGAGAAAACAACTTCTATTGACTTACATAAAATTTTCAATGAATAAAAAATTTTTAGCTGCAAGCAAGAATAAAAATATATTAAAATAAATGCGCTTTTCCCTGACTATTTCTTAATATTCTTAAAATTCCATGACTTTTCTCCGATTTCCCTGACCAACATGAAATTCCCTGACTTTTCCCGGTTTTCCCTGTTTGCCAGAAAAGTGGCCACCCTGATGAATTTAATCGTTTTCAAGCAACGGGTTTAGAATAAGTGGATGATACTACTCCCCACTCGCTCCCACAGAAAGGTTTCAAACATTTTTTCAAATTGCGGCTGAGGAGATACCGACCGTCCACTAGTGACTCACTCTGTATATTTGATGCAATTGATATGATTACATCTATTGAGGAGGACAGCGATAACTGTTAATTAATTCTGCACTAAAATTAATAAATTATATATTTTAAAGGACTTACACCTATTACTCAACAATAAAAAATAATTTTTATATTAATATTTCTTTCACTATGTTCCACATGCACATGACAGATAGCTGGTAGTTGATTATGCTAAATTATTTTGGTAGATATCATTCCATTGTTAAAAACATTAGTAAAAAAAAAATTATTTGAACCCTCCTAATCAAATATTGTCTAAATGTTATTTATGGCATTATCTTAATTTTTTCCTTCTTCAATTCTTTGGGCCTTCCTGCCACATGGTACGTTTTCTTTTTAAGCGGTGCTCGGGGAATCTACAAAGTATCACAATTAACCAGTATGTTACTGGTAAATAACCTCTACGCCTGTGACTTTTACGTCAAAGGATCAGTTAGAGGCAGGCTTCTTTTTTTAAATAAACAACACAAATAAGTATAAAAACTTGAAATTAAATATTTCGCCGACGTTTCGGAAATCTAATCTGTTTGCTTTTTCAAGGGCTTTTTTTGAAAAATCTTTTTTGGTGTGTATGATAAATACACAGCTCTAAGAATGTTTGTTATATTCCATATCCATATATACTTACTATTTACATAAAACTGTTGATATAGTTAACAGTTTTCTTAGTTTTTATACAATGTTAAGTATGTGAAGTTCTTCTTTTAACATTGGAAACCAAGTTGTACAGACATTTACGAAACAATTCGACACGCATCTATCCTCATTCAATAATGTTATCGCGGATTCTCTAATTTTTCTTTTTTTTGCTATCTGCCTCTTTTGTAAAAATTTTTGCCGAGTCCCAGTTTATTCTATGTCCGTTCTCTCAAGCGTGTTCGCAGATTTTGGACCTCTGATTTTCATTTTTTCTGATGTAATTTTGATGTTCACCCAATCTTACACTAAAAGATCTGGATGACTCATTCACGTATTATTTGTTGCACTCACACAGAATACTATAAATGCAGTTTTTTTAATTTTGCTCGTGGTTCTTCGGTTTCGTCTTTGTCAGAATAGATTTTAAAGTGTTGTTTGTTTGAAATACCGTCCTAATATCAAATCTATCACCGACCCTGCGCAACTTTTCGGATAATCCGCATACATAAGGAATTAACGCTGTGTAACGTTTTTCAGGTTTTTGTCGTACCTGATTGTTATTTTCAATATTTATGAAGGTTTTATCGACAAAACCCCCAGGGTATTGGTTATTTATAAGAACTTCCTTTATACTAAACAATGAGAAGCGGTCTATAAAGGAAGTTCTTATAAATAACCAATAGAATGTATTTTTAAAGTAAAACACTGTTACTAATATTTTTTCTAAATGTTACGAAATTAAAGTTATACCGAACTAATACAAATAAAAGTGTTCAGAAATTAGCATAATTATTTTCACGGTATCATTAAATTGATTCTACAATAATTTTTGTTTAGAAATTCCCATTCCTTATAAATACTGTTGATATACATACCCAAAATAATATTTTTCCATAAATAATTTTGAAAGTTTCCACCATGTTTAAGTATATATGATCCACTTCAACTAGACAGAACTTAATGTTAAATGAATTATATAGATGAATCATAAATATCCCAATAAGCAAGGCGGCAAATTTTAATATAGAAAATTAGTGAGAATCTATTTATATAAACGTCCATTATATAATAATTAATTTTTCCATTTAATGTTGCGTCAATGATCTGCCTACTTTACATAAAAACGAAAGTGAAGTAACAAGAAGCGTTTATAGAATATGATAGGTACTTTCATAAAATAAATGTTCAAAAAATGGTAAAAATTAAGAAATTTTAGAAGCCAGCTTCTGAATTTTATCATTTTGATCTTTTATAAACTACTTTTTCTCTTCTTTCCGAAATCTTATATAGAAAATAATATAATAATGATAAAATTAGTTTTATTACAATTATATGTGAACAAAAATTAATTGACTTTAAAACATACATAGAGTATATTATAAGCTCCTCTATAGACAAGTAATAGATAGATGAATGTTATTTGCTTTATCAGTCAACATAAAAACTTTGACGGCTACTAATTGAAGAAACTTCATTTTTTATGGAAAAATTTAAAAAAATAATATTGACATTTTCATTTTTTTTGACTCGATAGGTTTTTGTATCTATTACGATATTTCATTTTACTGTCATCTTAACAACTTTTATTTTAAAACAACTATTATTATTATTAAGTTCATTATTAATTGAAAAGGTTTTTAAGTTTAAATGAAATAATATGTGCTCTATACAAAGTGAATCATTAATAATAGGCCACAATCCAAGGGTACATTCATTGGACCAAAATATGAGGATATAAGCAATCATGCTTTGGTAAATTGTTGCTGTGGAAAAAGACACAGGTTGGCACAGTTTTCTTCTTCTTTTTTTGCAATATCTTAACTCTTGACCAATTTTCTCCAAATTTGCTAAAGAATCTTTTCTTTTATGTATACTATCATCGCTTTTGTCGTAGCTTCAATAGAAGCCGAGATAATTGACACAATTTTTGCACAAGTTAGCCCCCCCCTCCCCCGGGACTTAAAAAGTACAGAGTACATTTTGTGCATTTTGGATATTTAAAGGGGGCTTAAAACGTATGAAAAAAGTCAGTGAAGTAGGTGATCTTGTCATAATAACATAGTAAAAATCTCCCTCCCGCCTCGCCTGGACTAATTTAGTTGAAATTCCCTATTTCCATCCTCTGTGTCTTAACCCATCTACTATTGCCTACGTACTTGATTAACGAAAAGCCTTGAACGGCACATTGGCGTGAAGTGTGTGTCCCCGTCTATTATCCTCTGTTATTTCCAGCATTGTCTGGTTTTTGGTCTTGTGGTAGGTTAGGGTACAATAACAAATTCATCGTGGCTGAATGGACTTAGCCCCAAGCCAAGGAATTGGAAAACAAATCGTCAAAGCTTAAGTTAATAGATGCATACATTGATTTGATATTAAAAGCCGCGTGTTCTCTCCTGTTCAGTTTAGAGATTAATAATTAAATGATATTTTCTAATGATTTACCCAACAATATAATCACATTGAAGTTTTGATAGGCCATTTAGACTAATTAGATTGATATGGTAACAAATAATAACGCGTATGATGAATAACACAATAATAATTAGCCAGACTCACTGTCACCAAGTCCCCCTCGCTGGAGCTCTTGTTCCAATTAAAATATGATCTTTTTGGTTGCTTACCATATAGCCAAAGCTAATAAGCAGCAAAAAAAAAATCGTGCGAACAGGACCTAGTAGTAAAGAAGGGAAAGCTTACATTTGCTATAGCCACGTTCTAATTAAATTTTATGCATATTTTCAGGTATTCTACCAGAAGCTCTGAAGACAAATTGCCAAAGATGTACCGAGAAACAGAGGACCGTAACGCTACGAGCTATAAAACGCTTGAAAAAAGAATACCCGAAAGTCTGGGTCCAATTAGAGAAGCAATGGGATCCCGACGGTAGCTACATTAAAAATTTCGAAGATACATTTAACCAGATAAGACCATCCGAATCAACTCCACAGGCATCTGTGCAGATCCTGAACAGATTTGGAGACGAAGCAACAGTCGGAAATAACGTTGACGATGCTATAAGTCAGATCTTTACCTCCAGTACAGCCTCCAGCAGTACTACACCGACCACAAAAATAACCACTAGTATTAGTACCAGCACTAAAGCCCCTTCAACCGTTAGCACTGTTAGTACTACTCATAAAATTAGTGCTAAAATCACCACTGCTAAAGTCACCACTAATAAACCTACCATTAACACATTTGCAGCTACTTCAACTAAACCTACAAAAAGACCTAGGCCAAATATTGCAGCTAGCATTCAAGCTACGGTGAGTCTGGGGCCGAAAATTGTTGAGGATCTGGTAAGGGGGTTGGGAGCTTTGGGGTCTAGGGTGGTGGAAACAGGCGCTGAAATTGCTGGAGTGGTAATAAAAAATATTGCAAGGCCACTCTAATTTGGTTTAAGTCTCATGTTTTAACTAATAGATTATTCATATCGTCAGCGAGTACACAGACTTTTTGCTGCAAAATATGAATATAAATTGTGATTTTTTTACTTAGTAAAGCTAAAAATTAAATTAAAGAAGTGACCACTTGGGGAGGGGGGTCTACTGAAATCTGAAGTACACGCATATAAAGTATGACTGTAATTTTTCGAACTAGGTCGGGATCATTCTAGTTTAACAATTTAAATTTCAAAACATCGTTCTTTCCGATTTTAGCAATTATCTTCGGTCGTAGTGGTCGTATTGCAAAAGTAAAAAATTGGTAAAGGTATTTACACAGAACTTCCCTCTTTATTTGTGCATGGCGGTCACTCTAAAATATTAATAATTACGAAATGACATTGAAAATAATAATCGGAATATAGTTATCACTATTATTACAAAAAAAACCTGATAAGTTTTGGTCAAAAAAATGCACAGAGTGGTCATCCAACAACAAAAGTTCAATTCTAAATGACAGGTGCCAAATCTGGAAGGCTTGCTCAAATACCGTTACAAATGTCCACACCATGACTGAATCATTTCTTGGGATGGCCACCCTGCACATTTTTCAATAAAAGTGTAATAGGTGCATATGCCAAATATTATTGCCATCTGTCACATTTTCAATTCACATTCACGTAGTGGAGTGGAAGTATAGTGGTGGTAAAAACATTTTCTTCTCTGAAATAGGTTTAGAATGTCATGAAACGTGGAAATTTTAAAAGTTTCCTTCTATTCTATAGTGATGGTGGTAAAGAAAGATTAAAAATTTAAACAATTTTTTTGCCATGAATCCTGAAAATTTTAAATTTGAGCAAAGTAATAAATTTTTCCATATATTCTAGTGGTAATTTTTTTTTCCAAAATGGTGAAAAAATGTTGCAATTTTTTTTCCTAATTAGGTTTTGAATGTCATGAAACGTGGAAATTTGAAATTTGAGCAAAAAAATTCTCTTCATCCATTCTATATAGTAGTGATAAATAGATTAAAAATGTTTCCAAATTTTTTTTTAATTTGCTTGAATAGGTTTAGAATGCCATGGAAACGTGGAAATGTTAAATCTGAACAAAGAAGAAAAATTCCATCTATTTTAGTGGTAATATTTTATCCAAAATGGTAAAAAAATTTCTAATTTTTTTTTTTTTTTTTTTTGAAGGTTTAGAATGCCATGAAACGCGAAACGTGTCATGAAACGTGGAAATTTTAAATTTGAGCAAAAAAAATAATTCTTTTTCATTATTTATTCCCTTTAGACGGTCCTGTATATTTTCCAGTAAAAGTTTAACCATTTCTTCGCTAACAGTAGCGTCAACTACCTACCGAATTTGACTGCTCTCCGTCAAGTAGTTTTTTAGTTAATGCACCAACAGACAGACAGACAGACAAACAGACAGACAGACTGACTGACTGACTGACTGACGGAATTGAAAAACCTATATTTTCGTAATCTACGTGATCTGAAACGTCAAAATCCGAAAACATTTCGAAGGGTGATTTTTTCTCGAATACAGTACTTCCTTTCGATATGCAAGGGAAGTAAAAATGATGATTGTTAGCACCATAATTTAAAAGAGATCTAATTTACAAAACCTGCATTAAATATGTACCTAACAAAAATGAAAAACTCAAATTACAGCTTCCTTAAACAATTTAATATAGCTTTAATAACAACGACTTTAGAAAAATATGTTCTTTATGGATTTTAACCACCATAGAGTTTCAAGTCAAAATATTAATTTAAATGGCCAAAAATCTTTTTTTTTTAATTTTGCGGCTTCATAAAAATATGCCATCAAGTGGTAGAGAAACATTCCTCCCTTTTTTAATCTCTTAAGTTTTTAAAGGTGCCTTTGATTAGTCTTAACAAAAATTTTATTTTAGCAACTTTATTGCTTTTTTATATTTCATTTGTTTTCATTTTTGCATTTTCTTCAAAACTGAAAAGTTATAAATAAGTAAAAATAGTAGTTTATGTCACAAGGACGAAAAATCTTGTTTTTCGGGCGACTACGAAATATTGCAATTCGTAGGAGTCCGAAAACCAGTTTTTCGGACGTGTGTCATGCAATATATTTTATTCGAATGTGCTTGTGGTTATTAAAATGATAGGGAAAATTAAAATATTATTTTCTTAAAATTTACTTGCTACCCCGCAAATTTTCAAGTCTTCTTGTAACAGACGTCTGTGTGAATTAAGGCCGGATATAATAAATAACAACTGCACAACTACTGTCATATCAGTTTGCTTCAAATTAGTATCGAATTCATTCAATTTATATATTATAATATCGAATTTAATCGAAAACATATTACATAAAATGAATAGTGAAGAATTTGTTGCGGGAACACCCACAGAAGTAAAAGAGCTAGCAAATTTGGCTTCGATGGATTTAATTCCAGAAAAATCAAAAATTATTTATGAAAGAAGCTATTATAAATTTGAAAAATATTTGGAATAATCCTAGGTTTCTTATTCAATTAAAATTTAGAAATCTCTTGTTTTATTCAATTAAAATTGCCTGAATTGAAATATACTTGCATGTGCATTACCATTTTATAGTAGAAAAGAATGGCAAGCATTTTAAAAATTACGTAACTGAAAACGCTTAATTTTTGTCTGTCACTTTTCCGGCCTAGGTCGGAAAAGTCTTTTCAGGCCGCTTACTTGAAGTAGATAGAAAAGTTCTAACTTTCGCTTTTGTTTTCTAACCCAGAAACGTCATTTTTTGACACATTCGAATAAAAAACAATTTAAAAAAAATCGGTAAAGTTATTTACACAGAACTTCCCTCGTTATTGGGAATAATAATCGGAATATAATTATTGGTATTATTACAAAGAAAACCTGATAACTTTTGGTCAAAAAAATATACAGATTGTTCATCCAACAGCAAAAGTTAACAGGTGCCAAATATGGAAGGCTTGCGCAAATACCTTTATAAATGTCCACCATGACTCAATTATTTCTTGGGATGCCATTATTCAATAAAAGTATATAATAGGATATGCCAAATATTATTGCCATCTCTCACATTCTCAATCCCACATTCACGTAATGGAGTGGAAGCATAGTGGTGATTAAAATATAGAACAAATTTTCAAAAATATTTTCTGTCTATTCTAGTGTTAAATTTTTTTCCAAATTGGTGAAAATATGTTGCAAATTTTTTTTTCCGAAATAGGTTTAGAATGTTATGAAACGTGGAAATTTTAAATTTGAGCAAAAAAATATTTCGTCTATTCTATAATGGTGATAAATAGATTACATAAACATGTTTTCATTTTTTTTAAATTTTTCTAAAACATTTTTAAATTTGTTTTAATAAATTTGGAATGCCATGGAAACGTGGAAATTTTAAATCTGAAAAAAAATTCCATCTATTTGTGGTAAAATTTTTTCAAAAATTTTTAATTTTTTTTTTATTTTTCTTTAAATAGATTTAGAACGCTATGAAACGTGGAAATTTTAAATTTTGAGAAAAAAAAAATTCATCTATTTTGGTGGTAAAAATTTTTTCAAAAATGTTGGTAAAAAATTTTCACATTTTTTTTTTCTTTTAAATAGGTTTAGAATGCCATGAAACGTGAAAATTTTAAATTTGAACAAAGAAAAAAATTTTTTTTAGTGGTAAAAATTTTTTCAAAAATGATTGAAAAAAATTTTCAAAAAATTTTTTTTTTCTGAAATAGGTTTAGCGCGTCATGAAACGTGGAAATTTTAAATTTGAGCAAAAAAAAATTTTTTTCACTATTTATTCCGTTTAGACGGTCCACCCTGTATATTTTTCAGTGAAAATTCTACCAGTTCTTCGCTGACAGTAGGGTTAACTACCTACCAAATTTGACTGCTCTCCGTCAAGTAGTTTTTTAGTTAATGCACCAACAGACAGACAGACAGACAGACAGACAGACAGACAGACAGACCGACAGACAGACAGACAGACAGACTGACGGAATTGAAAAACCTATATTTTCGGAATCTACGTGTTCTGAAACGTCAGAATCCGAAAAAATCTCGGAGGGTGATTTTTTCTCGAATACAATACTTCCCTTCGGTATGCGAGGGAAGTAAAAATCCTTAGACATATTATGTTAATTGGAACCCGAAATATCGTACTTTCTACGTTTAGGTTATTTATAAATAAAATACAAAATATTTAGACCTGAAATGTAAACTGTTCAATTCTTTATGATTAGCAGTTATTGGCCATGGGCCAATTAATTCCGCTTTCTGTGATATAGCAATATACAATGTGTCCATGGCAAAGGGATGTTGTAGGTATAAATAACATTTTTTTTCTTACTATGAACACAATTATCCGTATTCTGCTCTTGCTTGGCCCAAGACCTATTTTCGGTATGTTGGAATTTCAAAAATGTATAGAGGGCGCTAGTGACAGCGCTTCTGGTATACGCCATTTTCGTGCAAAATATTGAAGAATTCTATAAGAAAAACGAGCTTAAAATTAAAAAATATAAAGTTGTGCCTAATTTGATATCTATACAAGGTGCTTCACGTAGGCCATTCGTTAGAAGGTTTTTACCTTACAGATGGATTAGAAACTTGAAATTTCGTACGCAGCCATAATCAATCTGGTCTGTTCTACCTAAAATATTGTCACTCCTCCAGCTATACAGGGTGTGCCAAAATTTGAAAAACTTCTAACGAACGGCCTACGCGACTCCACCCTGTATAGTTATTAAATTTGGTACAACATCATATTTTTAATTTTTGAGCAAGTTTTCCTCATAAAATTTTTCAATATCGTGCACAGAAATGGCAGTTTACCTGAAGCGAGTTTTATTGTTAAGCTGCCATCAGCGCCGTCTATGCATTTTTGAAATTCTAACGTACTGCAAATAGGTTTTGGGTCATGCAAGAGCAGAATACAGAAAATTGTGTTCATTGTAAAAAAAACTATAATTTAAACCTATAATATCGCTTTGCTGTGGACACATTGTATAATTGTGTGATATATAATTATTATAATATATAACAATAATTTATTGATTCTAATACCCAGTGAGTTTAAAAGTCAAATGGTACAATTTCGTTCTTGAGATACAGTCCATCAACGATGAAAAAAGATAAATTTTCCATTTTTTCTCCCGCTTGCGCCATTTATTTTTTCTTGCCGATTTCCGCACTAATGATTTTTTTCAGAATTTTCAATTTCGACGAAATTGAACTTTTTCAGAATTTTGCCGGATATTATTTACTTTGACCGCCGAATTTCTCAGAAACTGTCTGAGATATCGATATGCGTTTGATACCGTCCATTGTTCACTTTATTCTCGACATCTGTGAATTTTTTAAAAAAAATTGGACCACTTTCGATAGATCGATCTTCCAGGATTATTGACCAATTCGAGCTCCAGCTCGAACATTCGACCCGACCATGCTATCTCGACTTCATATTCTTGTTCAATACGCCAAAAAATATAGAAAAGTGAGTCCAAAATCTCGCTCACAATTTTTTTTTGTGCACCTTTGTAATTTAACACGTTGATAATAATTAACATGCTGATCCTAACATAGATGTCAGGTCCAAGACTTTACATTTTCGAGATGATCAATATCATCATAAACATAATTTCTGCTTGATATTATTTATTTGCTCTGAACCAGTCAGAAGCTTTGAATTGTGAGAGCTGCATATCCTGCAATAAATTGCTTACACCACTATTTATAATAAGTTTGGTGGTGTCATCAGTGAACAATTCTAGTGACGTGTCATTTACATTATTAGGCAGATCGTTAATATATATTACAAATAATAGGAGCCCAAGTGCGGAACCTTCAGGCACATCGAATTTTACTTTAGTTGATGATGACGATATATTAACTACGTATCTTTTCTTGTATTTTATCATAGCTTGTTGATTTAAATTGTTTAAATTTTTTCCTGTACATTCTGATTTTTTATTTGTTTTATTCGTAATAAAGCCATGATATTGCAGAAAAATAAAAAGAGATAAATATTCCTTTTTAGTATTTTAATAATATCTATCAACTATTTGATTATTTCTACGTTCAATTTATTATACTCTAACTTATATTATATGTTAGTTTATGAGTTCAAAACTTACAGTAATACTTCTTTAAATGTGTACTTCTGATTCCAACAACAAATACTTTTTAGGAAATTTATTTTTCGGTCATTAATTCTCACTCAATATCAATGTGGGTAATTTTCCTCGATAAAAAAAATGTTTGTGTATTCCTTGATTTGGCATAAGCTTTTCACTTTGTGACTAACTAATCATTACCCTATCATATCAATAACTTGTTCTTTTAGGTAAATATGGTCAAATCGGTAGAGAAAATGGTTGGTGAAATTGCCCGGCAAAAGTTGGAACTTATTTGTCGGTTTTTAACAGGATAGCTTATAGGCGATGGATATAAAAAACGGAACTGATAGAAGACGTGATATTTTTTTTAGTTTTCATAAGGCTATGCTTTGTTTGTTTTTACAACCTTTACTAACATGAGCTTTTTACAAACTCCAAGGCAATGGCGAAGAAAAGGTGAAGAAAGGAACAATCTCCAAAAACATTTTTGCTTATCACATAACTACTTAATCGCTTAAGAAACAGACACAGTTTGGTAAAAACATTAATTCATAATTTAAGTGGTCACATCTTCATGTGCTTGAAAAGAAAAGGAACTTGTAGCAATGATTTTAGAGATCTGGGATGAAACACGGTAATTTTGTTCAAGATTTGCAAACATTTTTCTTTTCTTTCTGGATAATTAAACTAAGAGAATTTTGATCCTGGGTAGTTTTCTGTGTTCAAAATATTAAAATAAACATTCTCAAACTGAACAAAGTTTGTAACGATTACAATTTTGAAAAGTTTGACTGCGTTTTCTGACGTTATTTTATTCATTTTGAATATAAAATTATACTCACACAAAAGGTAAGCCTTGTAATGATGCCACAATTTCGTTTTTATTGAACTGTGTCTAAATTGATGGGCCGACATATACCATAAGACTATTTTACTATGATTTATGTTCGATATGATAAACCAACTCATACGAAATACTTGTAACAATGAGTTTCTAAAAATCTACTTAGCTCCCGGACTATAGTTACAGTCTGCTGATGCTGTACCGATACAGGGGCGGAATGAGGAACCCACATATAAATTTTAATTCTTAACTAGTAGTGCCGCCAATTTTTAGTTTCTGATGATAATAATATTTATTGAAAATATTAATGAGGCATTCATCTATACCTTAAAATGCAACATTTCAAATATATTTCAGTCCTCCCCTGTCGTTCACATAAAACCTTAATTGTATCACGACATGCTTAGAGCAAACTATGAAATTAGCCCAAATACATTTTAGTAATGTTTTGAACTATTTTGGAAACTCCCTATATATTTGTATATGCGATAGTATAGGAAATTATAACATATACAGTATGTCCGCGGATGGGGTCTACAATGGGTGTAATGACTAAAATTTTTAACTTTTCTAGAAAACGTTATTCTTTATGAAAATTTTTAGTACTAATGGAATTTTTATTTTTTATACGGGGCGATCAAAAATTACAAAAACTTAAAATTCAGTAATAGTAAACTGGCTCTATGTTTTATTTTGGAACAAAGTGTGAAATAAAAAAGTAGTTTCAAATTATATGGTCTGTCCAAATCCAAAACATCATTTGAATATTGCAATATATCCAAAATTAGTGAATTTTTAGTAAAATACTTGTCAGTTTTTGTCAAATTGCTATTTAACTAGCTTAGCATACATACTTTATTAAATATCATAATTCAAATATTCCTCCACCAAATTTAACGCATGTTTCTAATCATTTTAGAATGTTGTGAAAACGACTTCTAACTTCCTCAATGGAAATTGATTGCTCAGCTGCCGAAATGCGATGCTTTAGAATTTCAACGGCATTGTCTATAACTTGTGGGTAGGTAATTTGTTTTAGACGCCCCCAGAGAAATGATTCCGCAATTGTCAAATCTGGACTTCTTGGGGGCCACAAAACTGGATCGCTTCGTCCAATCCACCTTTGCCTAAATTTGCTATTAAGCCAATTACGTACGACGCAGGCATGAGGTGCCGGACATCCATTCAGCTGAAAATACATTCTATTACGATATTCCAACGACAAGGTTTCTAACTGGTCAAAAAAGAATGTATTAAGCATGTGTAAATAAGGGTTACTTTTGCACGTAGTTTCAAAAAAGTATGCCCTATTATGCCATGATACGAAATAGCGAACCAGACATTTACTTTTTATTTAAGTATTGCCTTCCGGTAGAAATTCTAAACTCGGGATTGGTCTCACTCCAATACCTTGCATGTTGTGAAGCTACAGTCCCATTTGTTGATAAAGCTAACTCGTCGGAGAACATAACAAATTAAAAAAAAATCGTGTTGCCACTTAAAGCATTTCCTACCCATAAACAGAAATCTAGTCGCTTTGATTCATCTCCTTTTACTAAGGTATTGTTGCGTTTTTTCCACCTTTTAGGAAACACCCTGTATGAATCCGTGGGTTCTAAATAATTTCAACAAGAGATAAGCACCACTAACACTTTATTTAATAATTTACTGACTATACAATACTTCAAACATTCAAAATAACCTTTACACTTTATTTAACCTCACTTTTTACCGAACGTGTCACTTCTAAAATAAACTTCTTAATAAAACTTCTTCTTCTGCGCTGGTAATCGGGCCTTATATACTCCGAAATTACCTCTAGATTAAACCAGAATCTTCTCCAATCACAATCTAGAAAAGTCCAACAGTATGGTTAAAATGTGGTTTGTGTGGAAATATTTTATTTTCTTTCAAAATTTTTTGAATGCAACTTTTTTAACCACCTCCAAATGCCGGGCTCGATTTCTCAAGAAAAGTTTGGGATTTTCAGCAACAGACGCCAACACTAATACTGTGGCGGCGTCATTTTGATTACATAATTTTTTCTTTTTCGTTACGTCAAGCACTGAACCATTTTTTTTTTTTACCAATTGATGAACTGCCATTCTCGAAATATACACATTGGGAAATATCTTACTGAATTTTTGAATAACATAATGGTATGAACTTTTACAGTCCACTGCCATTCTCGAAATATACACATTGGGAAATATCTTACTGAATTTTTGAATAACATAATGGTATGAACTTTTACAGTCCCCATAACACTGTATTAAAAAAATTCTTTGCTCCACTGTTAACATTTCAAACATCATTTTTTAATGCAGATATGTTATGGTATGTAGACGTAACTAGGTAACAACGCAACTAATAATCAAATATAACATTACAGAAATTTTACAGGATGTCCCTAAAATAATATTCCAAATTTCTACAGCGTGGTAGTATATGCGAAAATAAAAAGAAAATAAGAAATAAATAAATAAAAATTTGACAAAAACCGACAAGCATTTTACTAGAAATTTACTAATTTCGAAAACATTCCAACATTCAAATGAAATTTTGGACAGACCATATAATTTGAAGCAACTTTTTTATTTCATATTTTGTTCCAAAATTAAAAATAGAACCAGTTTACTCTTAATTTATAATTTTTGTCAACGTCATTACTATTTTTTAGGCAAGCAAAAACGTTTATAACATTTTATAACATTTGTAATATTCTCTCGAAGTTAAAATTTTTATTGTAAACCCCATCCGCTGACATGCTGTATATTATTTCTTATATTTTAATTGCTTACATAAGGGTATATGCTTAATAACTTTCATATCACGAATGGTTCATTTGCAAAATGGGAGTCATATTTTTATTACACTACCCTGCAGGATTTTGTCCCTGGACAATGAATAGTTGTTTCCGAAGTAATTTTTCCCGCTGAAACCAAATCCGGGCTCAGAATTGCTCTGTCACGTCAGGTTTTTGAGATATTCATTCCAATCTAAAAGTGCAAAAACATTGTTTTTTGACATATTTGAGGTTATGTAGCACCGCGAATTTTTTTCTTTCTCAAAAAACTATGTGTGAGATCTTAAAGTACAAATCTTCCTCTTTCTAATGCCGTTGAGTTTGCTCAAATATCTTTTTTTTCGCCGAGATATCGCATTTTGAAATTTTCATGTTTATGATTTTCCCTATACCTGAAAACTCATTAGTGACACGTGTATATCAAAAGATTGTTTTTTTTTTTTATTAAGAAACCTAAAAAATATTTAAAAGTCAATAAAAAGTCAATATTTCATTGTTAAAAGATCTGCTCGTTCAGAATCCAAGGGGTCAGATTTTCAAAATTTTTCGAAGAAAACACAATATGGCCAACTTGAGTTGATAAAAGTTACAATGGCGTATATGGAACTTTCATAATATTTTTTTTAATGTAAAAATGGCGTCTTTACTTAGATTCTCTAAGGGTCGGTTTTTCAATGTCCAGTTAAATAGCTTAACTGTCAGATAAAATTTATCTTGCAGATAAACTGTTTTTGAATGTGCAGGTAAAATTTACCGGAGGGTTAAACTCACTATCTGAAAGTAATTTTAGCAGAGTTGAAAGTGCCAGTTAAGGATTTGCACAAACTCAACAGCACTTGGAAGAGTAAGACCAGCACTTCAAGATACTTTGTCTTGTTTTTTTATTTAAAAAAAGTGACGATGCTACATAAACTCAAAAATATAAAAAACAGTGTTTTTGCACTTTCACCTTAGATTAGAATATCTCAAAAACCTGACGTGATGGAGCAATTCTGAGCCCGGATCCGGTTACCTCGGAAACAACTATTCATTATCCAGGGCAGCAAAATTTTCAAAATTTTGCAGGATAGTGTTATTTACGTAAATTCAGAACATACGCGTTTCTGGAACCTCATTGTCTAACCAAATTGATCTTCATCAAATCTGCATATTTGTAAGACCAATTTGAAACTCTCTGACTGACATGAAAGTCTATAAACGGAAAATCTCTAATAGTCCCTACATTTTGCAAGTATATAGGGTATATTATTTTGTATATCAATATATAAGTGACCTATTTCAAACAGTTCAAATATAATTAAAACTGAAAACTTAAGTGCGCTATGTAATCAAGATATATAAAAGTAAATGTGTGTAAATTTTCATGAATATGTATTTATATTTTGCCTATTTAATTACTACTTACTTTCCAAATCGTATCTTATGAAATGATAACAAGTCGCATTCCTTTATTGTTTCATAATTTGTTAAATAAAGAGAATTTAATAATGAGCTAATAATGTGTCTAGAAGCACGCTAATGTACATTCTAAACCAAACTACTAGTACGATTTTCAGAAAATAAAATTCATGGAACCTGAATTAATTAGCTCACTTAATTATTTGGTTATTTTCAAGTAGTATTAATTTATGGCACGTAATGAAATGTTGAAAAGAATGCAGGAGATAAAGTAATCAGCGATAGTCGGAAAATCGTCACACTAATGGAGTAACATGGAATAAACGGCATTTTTTGTAAATAATTGTTTCTTAAAACAAGGTATTTTGGGAAAATACTTTAGTGGATCAGTAACATAATAAAAATCGCATTCTTCATATTTGTATATTACACAAAAACAAGTAGTTTAAATAATACAATATTAAACATTCGTAATCACAATAACACTCACATGAGACGTATGCAAAGTCACAAACGGCAGGTTCGTAGCAAGTAAATGCTCCAAAATGTCTGCAATTAAAACAAGATTCCCTTACGCCAAAAAATATAAGTATAAAACGGTTATTATATATTGAAATTTTCTAGATCCAGCTTTATTTTCCTAGAGTTATCAGGTTTTAAATTATTTACACAAATCACATGAATTACATGAGAAAAGAACAACTAAACATTTTCTAATGGAATGTAAAATCTTTAATAAAATAAAACAAGCTAACTCTTTACTGCACTTTTTATATAATTGTTGCACATTCTATAGGATACTCTTCGCAGTTTTTTTTGTAAATAATATTAGTTTTAGACATTTCTTGTTTAATTACCAACATTTTTTTTCCTATTTAAAAAATTAATAACTCATTTTTTTTTTCAAACACTGACTTTACTTGCTGTCCAAATTTCAATACAATCGGACTTTTCGTTCTTAAGTTATCGTGCTTACAAGAAACGTGACGGACGGACAGATAGGAGGACGGACGGACATTTTGAAAGTTGTTCAGAATTCGAAATGAAACGTTTTTCTCTACGAGCAATATTACCGGTTTTAGAAATGTGCCGATCGAATGCAACATACTCTTCGTTTCGTGTTTGCGAAGAGTATAATAATGTCATTGAGAGCTTATACTTTAACCCTTAATTTGCAATTTTTTTCTTTTATGTTAGCTTCTAAGTATCCTACGACATTTTTTAGTTCATAATAAGTGAAAATTAGGTAACTCGCGAAATTAAAAAAAAAAATAAGTACCGTTATGTCATTAAATGTAAAATATGTTTAACCTAATTGAATAAAAAGAGGTCTACGAATCTAAAATCAGTTTTTCACACCTAATGTTCAATAATGAAAATCAAACGCAGCTGTTATGTTTTTTATATTTGCTGAGATTTAAGAGTGGGTATGCCGTCTAAAAATCAGAAATAAATTACTCTCAAACGCCGCCCCGTCCGCGACAAATTATAATTACACCATTGCAATTGCGAAATTTGTACAGACGAAAAATAGAAGAAAACATATCAATCTAGGTTTGCATCTTTTTAATATTTTGAAAAAAAATGGTATTAATTAATAAGATTTGTTTTAATTAGCAGTAATTTTATGATTTTTTTTTAAATATTTAGAATCAAAATATGAGAAAAAGGACTCGATACAAACCTTCATTCATGTTTTCTGTGTATCGTACTATTTTTATTTTTCCAAAAAACATAATACTTTTTGCAAAAACATGTATAGCACGGAACCGTGCAAAGGCACATTTTGCGACAAATGTTACACTGATACGAGCTCCCTCTGGATTTGTTATTGTTTAAGCTCCGCCCTTCACCCAGAATTATTTTACGAATAAGAAAATATAACGAGGGAACGAAATAAGAAATTAAACCAAATCATTTCTAATAACACGGGACGCTCAATAAAATACCAAATTCCATTAATTTACTATTATACTTAACAGGTACTCTACTCTTTGATTATACTACAAGTACGGAATTATAACAATATAGTAACTAGATATATGTAGCCACCCATACACTAACAATAATGTGTAATTGTGTTTCAATTCTTCTTTATAAAATGGTGGTATGCTGGTATATTTGAAAACATTTATTGGACAATACAATTGATACTAAATTTTAAAGATGTGTTCTTGTCGTAAACACATGAATATCATCAACTTTCGTGAAAATTTAACAAATCAGAGCTAAAAGTATTGTCCAGAAGGTGATGTGGACCGATGTTGAAAACATTTTCTTGTTGAGATCGCGCACCAATGTAGACGTTCTAAGACTCAAGTTGCAGGTTCTTATCTCTGCTTTCAAAATTTGTAGAGAAAACATTTTGGAATACAAATTTTAGCCATCTTTTTTACTTTCAAAATTTTGTAAATTTTTAGAATCGCTCTGACATTCGTATTTTAAAAAAATGCACTATTAAATTTCGTTGATACAAATAATTGATGCTTTGGATTTTTAAAATCTAACCAGTAAAACCAGAGATATCCATATTTTTGAGAAATAACCTATTATGTCTAAAGTTATTAATGATATTTTGATGCGGGGTTTAGTTTAAAACATCTATCATTAAACTTTTGTCTACTATAAAAGCATATTTGTAAGTTCTCCCCATCCATATATTTTTAAAGAAAATATGAATAATAATTCGTAAAACTAAGTGTACACCAGGCAAGTTATTTTATATAATATGTGATATGTGCTAAGTATATAACACTAGTTCCTTGGTCAAATCGAGAACTACTACTCCTAGAAAGTAAAATTTCAAATAAAAGGTTGCCTCTATCCTTAATCTTTATTTATTCTCGATATATTTACTTGTTACTGACTTAGAAAAATTGGCATTTGCTTGCTACATTTACGTCTGCAAATTTCAGGTTAAGGTTGTAAAGAAATTCTTATTTTATACTATATACTATCAAAACAGTACCTGAGAGGTCAACCACTTGTAGAAATTACACGAACTGCCGAGACTGCCTTGCCTGCGGCGCCTGCGTAACTCCAACCTGCCGCACTTGCGGGGCTTTCAACTATATGACCGCCATTGCCATGGCTGCCGACAGCCTGCCTAAAATTCGGAGAACGAGTGCCGACTGAATTTCATAATGATCCGTTGAATAGTTTAATGCTTATAAATAATTACTTATCACTGACTTTCTGCGAATCATTTCTCTTATTCTCGGCGTCTATTGGATGTATAACAATAATAATTAAAATTATTTTTTTGTTTAACTTGCCATTATTCAAAAAACGAAAACATTAATGGATCTCAATTTTACTATGTCATCACTACATATTTATTAATGAACTGTGGTAATATGAAGGTCAAATTTTAATAATTGTAAAAAGTACGTTTTTTTTTTCAAAAACCATGTCGATAAAATGTGAGTATTTGCAAGGATCAGTTAACGAACGGAAAACCCTTTAAGTCTATGCTGAGAAGAAATAAAGATGGAGACACCTTTTTTATTTGAAACTTTTTTTCTGTTTAACAGTTTCTAAGAATATCGCGTATAGACAAATTAGACCAATAAATAACTAATACTATACGCATAACACTTATTGGATAAAACAACTTACGTGGTGTATATTTTTGATTTTAACAATAGTTGCTAATTTTTGTTTATTGGTAAACTACCATTATTTGAGGGAGACTACAAAATAAAAATTCAAGAAGTCCTGAGGAATCCCCTGAGGATCCAAGAGTTTAAATTTTGATTTGTTGAATGATGTGACAGCTAAAGCTTTACACATACGAAAACTAAACAACATTAAAATGTTAAGTTTTCCATTTAGTTATAAACAAGAATTAGTACTATAATAACAAACAAGACTGCAGCTACGGACACGTATTTCGGAGTTATTGCTCTTCATATATGGCACATGAGGTACGAAGGTACAAAATAGAGTACCTACAATATACACTGTGCTTTCCTATCTTTGTTGGTCTTGCTTTTAACAATATAACAATATTATTTATGCCATGCTACGCTGATGAGGAGCAATAACTCTGAAACGTGTGTCCGTAGCTGCAATATTGCATACCACTAATTTTTGTTTATAATTTTTATCGGACCTCATCAATTCTTATTCTTTTTATTTAATATTATTATTTCCTTATTGACGATTATTATTAATTAATGCAGATTACTAATTATTGAATATCTTTTCCATTATGCAAAAATATAGATATACTCGTATACTCCATATTACAAATTAAAATTCTAGGGAAGCATAATACCTAGCCGTTTAAATTATAAATACTGTATTTATTGAAGGAATAATATGTTAAAAACGCATTTAGGTTAGAATGATAGGATAGATGTGTCGGCATAACCTTTGAGCATTGGCAGGTAGAATTTATATACAATCATGAACTAATTTCGAGCTTATACGTAAGTGGAATCGCGGTCATTCATTTCTATTTACTACTACATAGTACTATAAATACATAAAATAATATTTTATCGTTTTTAAAGGATCGCCCACTGGAGTTTCCCTTTCACCTCCCCTGTTGCAAATTTTAGCAGCTTGTCGAGGCATACCTACTCTTAATTTAAAAAAGTCGTCATATACATACATTACTCCATTATTAAGCGATTTTTAAAACAAAGTTGGGACCTAGTCTATCATGTGTACAAATTAGCGTCTTATTTTTGAGGTAAACCCCATAAAAAATGAACTATAATAGATTTTTACCTCAGAAGTGTTTTAAAATCTAAAGTCTATGCAAAAAATAGTAAAGCTTCGTGCTTTACTACCATGTTACGCTTGACTTTGATTTTAGTACACGTTAGCGTGCCTCTAGACACAATCTAATTAAACGAAATTCTTGCAATTTATTATGTTATAAATGTGAATGTTGTAAGGTTAGGTATAGGGAGATGCTAGGATAGAGCAGAAAGTTTCCATGCAATAAAAAGAGAAACACAATTTAGTGTACGCTGTGTCCTTTTCTATTCAGGAAGAGCAGTGAAATTTTGGTACGGGTTTAAACGCGCAATTAAACAAAAAGTTTTCTGTCTCTTTTTATTCGGTGGACACTTTGTTAGCTGATTCACCTCCTCTACTTTAACATCTCTCTGGTTAGATACAGAATAAGCGAAAACGGGTTGCCATAATTGAGCCAATCTTTTGCTTTAGCAATGATATACCTCCATTTTTATGTTCTTATCTTTTCTGGTTTGTTTTTCAAATGACTTGCCGATGTTATTTAGAAATATTAAATTATTTTATGTTTGTACTCGCCAAGGCATTATGTTCGTGCCAAAACAAAAATAATCATTATTGTGATAATTATTATAGAATAAGTTCAAAATAAATTTTTATTTTAATTAACATTATTTTTATTTCACATTTCTCTGATATAGTATAGGGTCCAGCAGCGTGCAGCTAGCACATTTGTAGTAGCTTAAGACACGATTAATCCTTTGCCTTGGCAAAAGCAACAAAAGTGATTTGAGAATTTTTCTTATCAGTGGAAACTTAATAACTTAAATTAATTAGTAAAAAAAATCAACTCCTTATTTATTAGTCATGGCAAAGATTAGAGAATTAACAAGATAAGACAGCCGCATATTGGGAGAAATTGTGCCTCTTTTTTGAAAAAAATATGCCGACAGTAGATATATCAATCAATCAAAAATTTTTAAAGCAGAAAATATCCTTAAGGCATTGTACTTGAGAGTAATGCTGCGGCAAAGTGGTTTTGTGTTAGCCTAACCCTTTTAAGGGGTTAAAATAGGAGTTGAAGGTTTAAGGTGGTGATAATTTGAGATTCAAGTGAAATAAAATTTAAGTGATCAAAAGTTGTTTTTCAGGCTTTTTCGGTTCGAATCCTATTGATTCCACAAAGGAATCAGGGGGTTGATCCAAAGTTCAATTTCAAAATTTAATTTTTCTTAAAAAATATCGACTTTAGGAAAAAATGACAAGAGCCATTTTGTCTTTAAAATGTCCCAAAAACCCTAATTTTAGGTCAAAACTGTAAATTTTGATAATTTGTTTGAAAAATGTGTTCTTGAATAAGTCCTTTATTCTTTAATAACCGTCGAAGCTTGGGCGACAAAAAGTTAAATGAATTAATTGTTTATGCAACATAACAAAAAGAATTGAGTGTATATTTACAATTTTTTAAATATACAAGATTGTTGCAAAATAGATTCTGCTTTAGAGTGATGAAAGTAGTCGGAAAATGTGGTTGAATGACCGTTCTAAGTGCAAACGCAACGAAGTTATTTTCCGAGCGATGCAGTTTGTGGCGTTGTTTTGAAAGGTTTTATTTTGCCTAAGTCGTTCAAGTGTGGGCCACCCTACGAGCGACGTGGTTAGCGTCACTGGTTTCACCTGGCTAGCACAGTAAAGATACGGAGAGCAAACGGGCGTGGAGTTCAAGGCTTGGGCGCCATTGATTACTTAGGGTAATCAAAGAAAATTAAAGATAAAGATAAACAAAAGACAGAAGTTACATATATGCAATAGTACTATATTACAAAAATATTATATTACAACAAATGAACTATCACAGCATCAACGATACTGTATAGCAAAATATTAGACAGAAATATATACAAAAGAAACTATATTACAAAATTTACTATATTACAAGATACTCTATATTACAATGTGCACAACGGCAAGGCAAATCTGAGGCGTGTACGAGAACCAAAAATATATTACAAAAGATACATCTCGTAACTTTCACCTCAATATTGAAATCATATATTACACAAATTAGATAAACTTGAGATCCTTTACGAGAGACAAAATAACTATATTACAGAAGATACGTCTCGTAAATTTATCTCAAAATTAAAAATCATATATTACAACAAAATTAGGAACTTGAGATTCTTTACGAGAGACAAAATACTATATTACAACAAATATGTCTCGTAACATTATCTCAAAGTTCATAAACCTTAAACACTCTCGTTACCATCAAAATGAACCACGACTTACTATGTTACCAACAGAAATGCATTACAATACTACGATAAAATATTTACAGTAAGGAATCACGATAAAATTCACCACGAAATTAATACTACGATGAAATATGTGCGACAATGAATTTAAGGTATAAGTAACTAGGAATCAATGTACGACAACGGATTAATTATAACAGCGTATTTAAAATATAATCTAATAAAAAAATTATAGCTTGAATCTCATATTTTAAATTTAGACACTTGGCGTTTATGACCCAAAACTACAATCATGTGAAAATAATCCCTTTTACATGTAGTAATCAAAAGTACTTATTTTTTATTTGGTTATCCTGATTAAGGAAATTCCTAAATGTGATCCTGTTCTCCGATGATTATGGATTTAAAGTTGTTTCACATGTGGCTGCTTTAATTCCATTTTGAGGTTATGAAATCGTAAAAACGTCCGTACAAGATTTGTCACCAAGACAAAATGAAGAAAATCTCATCGCTCGGAATGTTTTCGTATATCCCAATTCAAAATGTAGTATAGAAAAGTTGACTTCATATGAATATTGTTTGCTTAGTGGAAAACGTAGTAGGTATCGCTAACTGAATGTAGATAATCTCAAATCTTGCTTAAAGCAAATAATATAACGTTGAAATACTTCTACGTTAAAATCATTAGACGTGAATAAGTTTTGTTATTAAGAAATTCATTCTTAATTTATAAGAATATAAGAAAAACCTAAAACAATATTTCAAATGTTAGATGGTATTTACCGGTATCATAATTAAAACCTTACCTCATGTGATCATCACGAGGTTTTTCAAATTCTAACATCCCCATTACAGGTCAAACAAAATTATAAATACGTCTAACTAGTTCAATGGTTCAACGAGAAAGAGTTTCACCCGGCGTTATTTAGTTGCGCTATCTAGTATTCGCGAACTTTAACTGCTGACAGATGACGTATGTTCATCATAGTCTAAGGAGTAAGGGCACTCTATTAGTACTAAAGTTTGTGGGAATAATATTTCCGATAACTTATAATTTTTCTAATAAATATTAACAGTGTAACGAAGGATGCTATTGAGCATTCCGCTAAGTTTTAGTCTGGAGAGCTCATTTTTGAAAAGGCCCAGAATTTCAATGCTCGCTCACTGAAGGTAATGTTTTATTTTTTTAAATTAATATTGCACCCGATTACTTGGCTGTTGAAGAAAGGCGAAAGTTGAAGGTTCAAAGATTAATTTGCTTCTTTCCATTTCTTTAATAAAAAATTGAAGATCACAATCGCCGCTCGAAGACTAACATAAAATGGGTTATATCTCGGTCCCATATTGAGCTAGAGAGGGTTTTTCTGTTAATTTGTATTTTTCCAAGCACTTTGCAGACATGAAAACCGCATATTTCAAGCGCCAAAATTGGCAGAGTTATTAAATTTGTTATAAAAGGAAATTTTGCACTTTTTTAAAATCGCTGTAATCGTTGTAAATAATAAAAACATGTATTGACAAAAATCATGCAAATTAAAGTTAACGTTTTACTCTATCGATCGGCGGTGGTCTGATTAAAGGCGAATAATAACTTTCACTGTGTCTCGGTGGCAAAGTTGACAAGAGGTTTCGAGAAATTTTGCAAAAACTGTCAGGCCGAATTATTTTTATAAATATTTATTAACAAATAAATGTAATTGAAAAAAAGCTCTTTTTGCCATTTTTCGCGTTTTTTTTGCAAAATTTTGCAATAAAACATTAAAAAAATCATTTTTTTATTCATGAAAGTTGTAGATTGATATCTTGGGAACAAAAAAGGTATATTGGCACCTATACCCTATGGTACACCATTTCCGACTTACAACGAATAAAGGAGCGCTCGAAAATTTTTTTGGCCGTATTTGTTTAATAACTGAAAACCCCGGAAAGATACGCCGGGGGTATTTGAAATCTTTCATCTCTGTCGGTTATAGTCGGTTTGGCCCTTATAGGTGAAACGACATGTTCAATCCTTAATTCTACTGGACTCTATGTCTAGCATAGGGTGAGCCAAAATGAGAATTATTTCTAATCGATAATTTAGCGAATGCACTTCGTCAAAATTGCATTAAAATTGATAATTATGTATTTTTGGAGTAGTCGATATCGAATCTGTTGTCAAAAGTAAAGGATTCAAAATGGCAATTTGAATAGGATCATAATGCAGATTTACATGATATTTGGTACGTGGTGATGAAAATAGGTGAAAATAAGTAAAGTAAGCTAGTAACAGTCCAGAAACATAGGTTTAAGTGTGTATACTAGAAGCCAAGACCTCAAATTTTCTTATAACATTTGCCACCTCCCAGAGGGGTTAATAAAATTGAGTCATTCACTTGAAATTTGGTACACGTACGTATTAGTGTAATTTTATCTAGGAAAATTTTTGGATAATTAAAAATTCTTCTGGCTTCCGGTCTCATTATTTTTGTACGGCAGTATGTTCTAGGTGATTATTTCTTTTATATATTATCAACATGAGGAATGCCGTACAAGAATATCTGATTTGAAGAGCGCACTTTCGTATGGAAAATTCAATTTACCTGTGTACTCACCTGTACCGTCCAAAGGTGGCGGCATAGTGTCTGAAGTTATGGTTTCATATAACAGCATCGTACTGAATATAATTCATGCTGGGTCACTTGACCCCCGTAAAATTACGATCGGCTTGTAGTATATAAAGCAAGCTAGTTAGATTTCAGAAACTTGGGATTTGATATATATCCTACAAGTCAAGGGGTTACCCAAATAAAATTGTATTTTACTATGTATGAGACAGGTGTTCTCAAAATATTTTTAGGCATCAGCTACCCCCATTACCAATTACTAATTGTTTCCACTTACTAGAGTGCAAATATAGTATCAAGATGTTTTCGTTTAAAAACACTTGGATGGGGAATCTGGATGTGGAAGTAGTGATTCCTTAGGAAGCGTTTTTTATATGATACTTCTGTGTTTGCTCACTTCACTTCACAACGATAAGTTGTATTTTCACTTGTAATCTCCCAAGTGCTTGAATTGCTGCCGGAAATTTTTCGAGTACATGAATTTTCTTTTAAATAAATAAACTCAAATTTCAACTGACATTAATATTATTGCAAGACATAACAAGGTGTATAAGATTAGTAGGTCATGAATGAGTCTTGTTGACAAAGTGACAGAAGTTGTTGTGTCAAAAGTTAAAATTATAAGTTATATGAAAATGGAATACCTACATATACGTATAATAGATAAATAATATCTTTTCCACCCATTTTAGTTTAAAAAAATACTGAAAATTGTTTAGGACAACTCTATTTGTGTGTTATGGAATAAGTTTTCTTTAACACTATTTCGGAAACTACAAATTCCACAATTAAAAATTGTGTTATGGTATAATACCGCACGGCTTTCGACAAATCAGAAGACGTTAAACCACACTTGTGGTTCGGTTGCTATGGTTACGTCTAGCTTAGCATTTGACGTTCTAAAGTTTTTTTTGTATAATTTATAAAATCTTGTTAAAGAATAGTATATTCTACAACAAGTTCTGGAATAGCCCATATTCAACATGAGCGAAAAGTTTTCAGTCCGAGCCGAAGGCGAGTACTACGGTTCGCGAGTGTGGGATATGCCATTCCAAACGTGTTGTAGACTATACTTTCTCTAACAAGATTTTAGAAATCATGCAAAAAACTTCAAAACGGTGTAAAACGTCAAATGCGAAGCTAGACGTAACCATAGCAACCGAACCACTAAGTGTGGCTTAACGGCTTCTGATTTGTCGAACGCCGTGCGGTATTATAGGTATCATAACAGTGTGTTGGAATGATACTTGTTCCGACATAATTTTTATTTGTGGAATTTGCAGTTTCCAATGTAGTGTTAGAGAAAGTATAGTCTATAACACGTTTAGAATGGCATATCCCACACTCGCGAACAGTGTTGCCGTTTTGCCAGTAATTACTGGCATTTGCCAGGAATAAAGAGTTCTGCCAGTAAATTTCCCAGTATTGATCTAATGCCAGGAATTTGCCAGGAATAACCTGTCAGGGATTTGATTTGGAGCTAATTTCTATTTCTATTTTGTTTTTTTGTTTTAATTAACATTACATATGAACTACAAGGATTACTTTGATAGATTTTGAGAATGTTTTTATGTGGAAAATTGTACGGCAAGGAATTACTCCCCGCTCTTCGAAATTGTAATCGATGTGTAAAAAATTACATTGTAAAGAATCACCCCCTGTTCTCCGAAATTTTGACTGATATGTAAAAAATTGTGTCGCAAGGAATCACCTCCACCGTTCTTCGAAATTGCAATCACTGTGGGGAATTTTACCCCCCACTCTTTAGAATTATACCGAAAAGCTGGGATTGGGTGACCGCATATGTTATTATCCTCGGACCCCGATTTTCTCTTGACGGCCCTGGGAATACAATATTGCGAAATTTTGCCAGGAAATGTCAAAAATGCAATCAAGTTTCGCCAGTAATTTTGTTTTGACCTCGTGGCAACAATGCTCGTGAACCGTAGTCCTTACCTTCGGCTCGGAATACAAACTTTTCGCTCGTGTGGAATATGGGCCATTCCAGAATTTGTTATAGAATATACTATTATTCACTAAAATAGGTGAAACGTTGTTTTTTTATATATTTTCATGCTTTATACACATAGCGTAGCACAGTTTCAGCACAGTATAACTTGACAGTGTTGGCTTTGAAACAAAACATCATTGGTTATTTATCATTGTTTCATCGACAGTTTAACCAGTTTAAGCTCAATATTTCTTATTGTTGAAGTTATTTTCGAGATTTCTAAAGAATAAGATTATAGAGTATGGAAAAAGAACATAATATACAATATGCGTATATTGCGAAGAACTTTGTGAAGTTAAAAAAGCCATCCAAAATTAAAATACTTGTACCTGATGAGAAGTGTAATATGGAGGAAAACCAAAATGAGAAGTTATTCACGATCATAATTAGGTATTAGACATGAAATAAAATGTTGCTTCACAAAGCTCAATGATTTTTTTTATAATTATCTCGTTCAATACGAAAAATTAAATTCCATTTTTATGTAATAGTATGCCAAATATGATCATATGTCAATAATTTGACAGAAAAATTTCCACTTATTAATTTTGTTCGGGGTGCCCTGGAGGATAAAAATTTCCGGGCAATTTTTGGGTTGCCGTGGTAACGACACAAAAACAAACTTTTGATTAGCTAAAAAGGTGACGTGTGAAATTGTCAATGATAAAATTTTTCAAATAGAAAATAAAAATTACTAGTTGTATTAATTTTGTTTTATCCTTTTTTACCGATTAATGAAATAAAATATAATTATTAATCTAAATCAGGAACATAGCCCATTAATTGCATAAAGAAACCTGCGAGGTGTAAATGTTTTTTTCTACTAACGATTAATATTTGGGTGCTCTAGTTTCTGTAATTTTTCAGTGTATATTTTAAAGTGCATTCTGGAAGATGAAATCAAAATTTTCCACATTATTAACAATGTACTTTTTTTGTTCTAGTATATTACCTATATAATATAAATTTAGTATATATAATATTTGAAATTCAAGATCCCGTCAAGGTGACCTGTTACGAAACTACCATATGAAGTTTTTATATCACATATTTAATTTAAAAAAAAATCTAATACAACCATTCTTTAAATAATGATTATTATTCAAGATTACTATAAATACCGGTGCACGACGTCTTCAGGAGGTCAATGAATAAAAAAAATTACCTATTATAAATTCATTATTTAAAAACAAAATATTCCTCTCCTAAACTGCGTTGCAGATTAGCAATAATAGTAAGGTTTACTGTTTACTTATAAAATTAATGATTTCCTTTCTAGTTGGCTTATTTAAACAATTTTGCATAATTAATTTCTTACTCAATGAAAGAAACGCATCAGTGAGAACTCTTAATAATCACTCATTCATGAATGCATCTTGACTAGCTCAAGAATGATAGTAACCTTTTTTAATATACATGTTTATATTGGAAATTAATTGTAAATTGATCACATTGCGAAAGAGAATATTCAATTTCTACATTGCTTACTGTTAACTTGAATAATTTAATTCGTTTTTTCAATAATTTAATTTGGTGATCTGGTAAAAAATTTATTTTATTATTCTGTATTTCGTAGAATTCGCCTATCCACAAATGTGTGGAATAAAAATTTTGTAATCTTTTTCAATATATGAGATGTTTTAATACTATTCACTGCACTCTTTGGCGATTAGATAAGAAAATACATCTACAACACATTTGTCAAAAAAAAACGAGCATCGCATACTGGCACAATAATGGCAAGGAACATTTTCGAACGGTGAGAGTAAGTATAGTATTTACGAACTCGGAATAGCACGGAACTAGAGGATCTTACGGGGTATTGTCAATATATCGCTTCATATTGAATGAGAGAGCACAGAATTTTACAGATTTATATTCACCACTCCTCGTCTACAGATCACGTGGACTTAATCCGCCTGTCACCTAGAAATATAGGTGGGATTAGATGCTTAGCGAATTTGATTTGTCAACACCCACATTGATCAGAGTGTTTGCATGCCATAATATATGTCGGAGACGTCCCCATCACGTTCCTCGTGCGGACGCCTTCCGATACTTTCGTAGACGCCTTTCGACAGTCTTGTAAACGCCTGTTAACTCATAATTCATTGAAGTCGAGAGAACGTTGTCAACAAGTACCGATTGCATTAAGGAATGTGAAGAGTAAACATCTCGATATGTAGTCGTGTGAACCATCAGATGACGTCTGGAATCCCTGGAAGCCCTCTTCCGGGCGAGCGGAGCAACATGCCTGAAAGTCCCGTAGATAAGTGCCTATTCTTAAGATAAACTGGGTCGAGGGTAGTTGAAATCGCGGGACTGGCAGTGGTGGACTGCTAGCTCCAGTATTTTGGTGGTATTGTTTGTATTTTCAATCCCAAGACATTTACTTACCTGTTTAGATAAATCATACCTCATGTTACTTTGTTATTTATGCGACTATTATTTTAAGTGATTTTATTGTTTACCAATGTGTGGCGTAAATCTAATAGATCCGCCCTAAAACGCCCCTCGCCTCTTCGACATATATAAAACAAAAAATACGTATGAACTATTTGTATCGTATGATCTGAACGAGGCAGTGCAGTACAGCCAGGCAGAGTTATAAATTACTTAATTCTAGTGAATAATTGAACAAATTATTAGGTTTATTACTATGTTTGAGTGATTTTTTGCAATTAATTGTTTAAAATGACATTTTGGAGGCCATTCGATAGTAGTGACAACGAAACGGACTTTGATACAGAGCCTATACGAGCGGAATTTGTAAACAAAGACTTACACATTCAAACTCAGAGGGTTATTTTGAATATTTACTCGTGTTTAAAATGCGAAAATATTGATTCTTCATATAATCAAATCGTGAAGAGGATTTGTGAATTAACCAAATTTAGCCGTACTACAATTTATAGGATTATTAGAGCCGGGAATGTAGCTGATCATTCTATTAAACGGAAAAGAGTTGGACAAAAACTTAAAAAACTTGACAACGCGTCCAAAGATGTCATTCGTCGATTTCTGTATGACTTTTACAATGAACAGAAAGTGCCCACATTAGAGATGATTAGAGACAAGTTACGCGACTATCCAGGTTATAACTATAAATCATTAGATACTTTGCGAAACGTTTTGCTCGATTGCTGTTTTAGGTACAAAAAATTGGACAAACGAATGGTAGTTAAAGGAATCAGCATGCATCGTTGATCATCGACACGAGTACCTGCGTAAAATAAAATACCGAGGTGCAAATAGAGTCATAATTTATCTTGACGAAACCTGGTTTGACACCCATGATGTAGTTCAATACGGTTGGGTAGATAACACCAAAAAATGTAATTTAAGTGCTCCATGTTCTAGGAGAAAAATAATTATAATTCTACATGCTGGAAGTAAAAACGGTTTTATTCCAAATCCGTTGTTGTTATCTGCTAAAAATATCAAGCAATCCTCTGCCGACTACCACGAGGATATGACAGCCGAATTATTTGAGAAGTGAGCAAAGGAACAGCTGTTACCAAATAACCCACCAAATTCTATAATTATTATGGACAATATGATAGAACAGGCGATATCATTGAATTTATGAAATGTAAAGGTTTGCAAATACCAGAAAAAAAGACTTTATTAGAACTGATTGAAAAGCAAAACTTTAAAAAGGAATATGCCGTTGAAAAACACACAATCAAACTATTTTACGTTTTTCTCCATATTATTGCGTTTTCAATCACATTGAAATGGTGTTGGCCAATGTAAAAACAAGACTACGTCAATATAAACAATCCCCACAATTAAGTGGGTCTGTCTTAAAGTATATAAAGATAATAGTTGACGAAATAGGCAAAAGCGATATATGGAGGAAGTGTGTATCTCATATGATAAAAAAGTAAAATGAATATTCTATATTACCACCTATTAATCCAATTATTAATGTATAATGTAAATACCGATTCCAGTTCTGAAGACTCGGATAGTGACGAATGAAATATTGTTCATTTAAAGTTCATAGATAAAGCTTTTTTGAAATTTGTTTATTTAACGTCGATCTATTTCCGCTACTGAGACCAATTACCTATGTCAGGAAACGAGTTCCCCCTTTAAAATTTTGCCGAGTCTTTCCCTTATAGAATAGTAGAAATTTTCTACCTGCTTAACATCATGATACTGCAAAGTTCATAATATACATTTAATAAACAAGACAGTCGCTGCTTTACACCCCTTTGGAAGGATTATACCATCTATGCAACTCCCACCTAAGATTACATAACTGCCGGTAGAAGATAGAACGCGAGGTAGGTCACTAGACAATAGATGTAGCCCTAATATATCATTTATGTGACTTATCAAATGTGATAAACATATTTTTTCATTAACCACTTCTATTGAATAAAGGTATTATAAATCCCTTTCTTTAACAATTAAAAAAGAATTATTTAGTATTTAAAGCATATTTACATTTCCACCGCCGCCGCCTATGTTCTATAAAGGAGATGCCGACATTACTCCGAGTTTTCGTTTTTATGCTGTCTCAATTGTGATTATATATACTATACACTTATTATCAAGCTCGGCGAGAGGGGGGGTCTAAGGGGTCATCTGATCCAGGCCCCGAGCTGCAAGGCTGATATGATTTAAATCCAGTGATTTTTTAAAATCTGAATTAAAGAATAAAGAATAATAATTTTCAGTAATAAAATGTAGCATCCGTAATCTAACAGCTGTATAAATTAATTTGACGGGAAGTGTATCCCTTCTGATATACACTGCAAATGCTGGCAGTAGAGCAAGTTGCAACCTCATGCACTTTGCGCACATAGAATGCAACTAAAATCTATAACTTGTTTTTAGTGTTTTTAAAGGAGGATCATAAGAAGTGGCCAATTTTGGCTTAAGCTGGACAGCAAAAAATTAACACGGCTTTTGATAGAATTTTTTCCGTAAATTGCGATGATGTATTCGGTTTTGCGAATAAATGGCGGGGAAAATGTGGAAAAGTTAAGAAAATGCTTAAGAATTCACAAAATTGAACCTGAGATATTCACAAACTAAACTTTTACGAATCATTATATTTTACTGTAGATTATGGTGGTTACTTTTATTATTTTTCTCGTAAAATATGATTCTCTACTTCGCTTTGTCGAAAAATGTCAGGAAAGTGCGGAAAAATTAAGAGAATGTCCAAAAATTTACAAATTTGAGAATAAAATATTCCTAATTTACCAAACTTTTTAATAACCAGAGCTTATTATGTGATAGGTAATTTCATGTAGTATCTTTCCCTTAGGATACGAGCGAGGGTCAGATCTTTTTGCGGGGAAGTGTTGGGAAAAGTAGTAAAAATTTAAAAAATGCTTGAAAACTCACAAAATCTAGCCTAAGATAATCAGAATTTTAACCTTTTAAGATGCACAGTATATAACTAAAGATAGCATATTAAAATCCTAAAATGAATTTGTCTAATTTCTTATTTGAAAATTCTCATTGTAACATTTTTAACTAAATCTTCATGACCGTAGGGGGTTATTTAGATACTAATTTAATCTGCATGACCGTAGGGGAGTGTGTAGATGCTAGTGTTAGAATGAGAATTTTCAAATAAGTAATTAGACAAATTCATTTTAGGATTTAAATTTCAAGTTATTATACTGTATATTAATAGTATTTTTACTAGTACTATACTATAGAATCTTTATAATAATATCTTTAACACCTTAGAGTACTTATACATATATAAAAATAAATTTTGTTATTGGCTTATTGGCAATTAAAAGATTTAAACATTTTAAATCACTTTCATGTGATTAAAACTAAATTTAAACGTCTACAGTATTAAATCAATAATTATTTATTTTAACATTTTTCTATTTGGTATAAATAATTAATTATTGAAGTATGGTTCAAAGTTAATTGTCAGTGTTTAGGAAAACTAAAGCCAGCCCTGTCCTTTCTCTACATTTTTCCTAACTAGCCGAAACGCCGGTTCTTTAATGTCTTTTGTCGCGTTTTTTTAAACCATTATATAGATGAGAAGAACTATACATGGTTTGATTAGGGCAGGGCCAATAAGTGGACCCAATGAGGGTGAGTGAAAGTTAACAGAGGTAAATTAAAAATTATCGAATCAAACAAATGACATCATTTTATCAGTCTTGATGACTAAAAAATTGTGAGAAGCTTCTAGGTATTTACTTCGAAATAGAATTATTTTTGTAACGCATTCCACGTGAAAACCTTTTAGATCAGGTCATCAACATGGCTTTAATGATGATATGTGTTTGATTCGGTAATTTTTAACTAAATTTTGTTAACCTCCGCAGTGGGTCTACTTTTATTGGACTACGGCTCTGCCCCAATCAAGTCGGTAATATGTATTTTCTTCGTGTTAGTATATTTTAATAAGTGTGTTTTCAAGAAGTTTTTCTTGCATTGACCTTTGAGGAGTTGCATAAGGAGTTAACTATCCTGGCTGCAACTTTAGATAATTGTATTCTGTACTGCATTTGTATGCTAAATTTCAAGGAAATAGATCAAGTGGAATTGGTTCAAACCTAAACTGACTGACAAACATGTGAAGTTGAGTAATATTTTGTAACAAATAAAAAAGAAGATGCAAATTAAAATGTACAGTTGCTTCCATATTTATGCGGCACATAAAAAACTCAATGCTGTTTGTACTTGTTAGTTGCCCATCCTCAGATACGAAGGAACTAAAAATAAGATAATTATAATTTAATGTCTCACGTGACTATGAAACTACATAAACAAGGAACTGTCATGGTTGACGGCCAAAAGTTTTGAGAACGGAAGTAGTTTCTCTGAAACGTTAACTGCCTATAGCTTTCATCTTCATTTTTTAGTTTATAACATTGTTCTAGTTTATATATTTTTAGGTGTGAGACTTTTTGAAACAATCAAGTAATCAAGAATAAACCTCTGTCTGATCCGTTTGGCGCAGAGGATTTTTTATTAAAATTTTTAAATATTTTTCAGTGGCAAAATACCCAACAAAACGTAAGAAAATCTGAATATGCCACAAATAAACAATTATAGACAATATCTTAATAAAAGCTAATTTTTAAAAAGTATTTTCAAATTAAATTTTTGAATGTCATGCAAATAAAAGTTAATTATTTCACGCACAGTCTCATCTGCTATTATAGAAATATAAGTAGTTTCGCCTATATACCTGCCAATTTACCTCTAATAGAATTTTTCTTCAAGAACCTTTTTTATATGAATGACTAAGAAAAATCAGTGTAAAAAAAGTTGTGTAATTACTAGTTTCTCAATAGTTTTTTGTTACTAGTAGTTTAAGCAATTTTACAATCCATGTTTAATTATTTAGCTATGATCTGTATGGAAGGTCATTGAAACCAACAGAAAAGGAAAACTATTCCACGAATGGTGTTAAAAACTATAATTTTGTAAAGCAATTACTTGTATATTAAATAAAATAATTAACTAATTTACCAGGTAAATGGAACCAAAACTAATCGCCTTTTACTGAATGTCAAATAATTTTTAAAATTTTTATAATATACAGGATGTTCCTTAATGATATGCTAATATTTCAGGGTGTGATTCCTTAGGTCATTTTATGAAGAAAAGTTCATATCAACATATGTCCGCTTAAGGCTTAAATTTTTTTTAATAGTTATTTTTTAATATATCGGAAAGTATTTTAGATATTATTATTAATTTTTACTTCCACATCCACGTAGTGGATTGGAGAGTAATAGTAAAAACTCTTTTTTTTTATTGAAATAGGTTTAGAATGTCATGGAACGTTGAGATTTTAAATTTGAGTGAAAACATTTTTCTGTCTGTAACTTTCTTCTTCTTCTTATTCGAATATATCAGTAAATATGATGAATTATAAAGAATGCGGAAATGGCGACAATGCATTACATATATGGCCGTGGAGAACCTCGGCAATGGCCAGCAAAATCCCCCAATGTCAGTAGTGTGGGTTTCTTCTTGTGGGGTCATTTTAAAACCTCGGCGAGTAAAACTCCCGTTAACACTTCAGAAGATTTAAGAGAGAAACAATGCGGAATATGCTGGGAATATTTGAACGAGTGCGGAATTCGATGCAAGAACGGGCGGAAGCTTATTAAGTGAACAACAATATTTATAAAACAAAATGTATCATTATTAATAATAAAATTAGTTTCAATTTGAATTTGTTTTAATCTGACGAAAAGAACGCAAGAGAATGTTTTCATGTAGAACTGATCAGGAAAAATGTCAGTGGCGTACCACTGTTTGGTAAAAACTATCAGAGGACATATTTGCAAGGACGCCACTGGTGAAGCGATAAAATATCTTGACTAAAACATGTGGTTTTATATCCTATTGACACATACCAAAATTAAGAATAATATCTAAAGTACTTTCTGAGACATTAAAAAATAACGATTATAAAAAAATGTAACACCCTGTAGCAAAAAATTTAAGCCGTTGGGGACATATGTTCATATGAACTTTTCTTCATAAAATGACCTAAGGAGTCACACCCTGAAATATTACCGCGTAATTAAAGAACACCCTGTATATCTCTTCACAATATAATGCTACAAAATAACTATGTAACCATACATGGCATAAATGAATAATTCTATATCCATTTGAAAAGGTGTTGTATGTTGTATTTCAAGGAAAACTATTCACCTCAAGAATCTGCTCACACGCTCATGTTCAATTTCATAAATCCTAAGTTGAATAATTTGAATAATTAATTATACTTTATATTGTATTATTTTCAGACAAATTTAAATTTAACACAAAAGAGAGTTAAAATTATTGATTTGTTACATTATTACCTTATCTGGAGGCCTGAGAAAAACAACACGTATAGTTTTAATAATCATTTTACCATAGGCAACCAATAATACTCTGTAGATTATTTGGTTGCATGTATTGCTGCCTAATTCTTATTTTATGAGTTGATTGGATTTACAAAGTCGTGTTAGGAATATTTGTTTACCATATATAAACATCGTATTATTAATTTTCAGTTTAAAATACATCCGATATTTTGGATGTATTGCGACCAGTCACTACTCTTTGCCACAAAAATGTTCCCCAGAATTGGCCATTAAAAAAAAGATCAACGATTGAAAAATGACCCTTTTTCAACCCCTCCTTCTTACAATATTTAATAACTTTTATGAGTAAATAACTGATCGATTTTTTTTTATAAGATTCTTCTTATAGCTAATCATTTCAAGACAATCAAACTATCCTAGTGGCATGATATGAAAATTTCTTTTCCATTTCTAGCGATATTTGCGGTTTCGGAAAAAAACCATATACTAAAAGTGTTTAAATAAAATTTCAGTACCTTTGTAAAAAATACTTATTGTATTATTTATACTGGCTACTAGATCCAGACTATGACAAGTTCCCATCCTGGAAAATTTATACAGATTATTCCTGGATGAACTTAAGCTGGTGATGAGATTAATCCTGGAATATTTATATTGTTATTCCTGATTCATTCCTTAATTATTACTTGATATATTTATAATTATTTCTGGAATATTTTGTAAATTATTGCTGGAATAATTTTATCAATATTCTGTAGATATAGAGGAGTGTGTACAGAGCTGGGTTGTAATCAAATACTGAGTATTCAGAATACTATTCAAAATACTATTTTGGTATTCGGTATTCGGTATTAAATACTCTGTTTCTCACTGCCTAAGTATTCAGTATTCCTCAAAATGAATATTATTCATTATTCAATACTTAAATGTGATATTTATGAATACCAGCAATACCAAGTATTCATAATTATTTGTAATATTATTCTGTTCACAAATAAGTATCTGAATATTTTTTTTATTAACAGGTGGTATTGATAAATTCTAGGAACAAGCAGCAGTCATAACAAAGTTTTATCACTTGGACATACATTAAGCTACCCAGTAGTTACACGCTGGAATTTACTTTATGATTCATTAAACCAAATACTTCGAAATTTGGAGATTCGGTCTGATATGAGAGAAAGATTAATATTTAACAAATGGGAACTGATTTATCTGCAAAAATATTGTAGTATATTGAAACCAATTGCCAAGACACATAATTTTCTACAGGGACAAGACAATACTTACTTTGGGTACCTTGTGCCATCTATTACTAGCTTAAAAGTCAATTTGGAAAAAAAATAAAAGAAATTAACATTAAAATATTTGAATACGGTTACGGATGCTTTAACTGAAAATTTAAAGAAGAGATTTCGATGGTGTTTTAAACAATCGCCAAATGATGGTGGTGATGGTATATCAGTATCAGAGAAAGCTATTGTTGCTGCAGTTACTTGCCCTGACGTTAAATTAACGTGGTTGAATTCTTCATCTGAATATACAACGCTAGATGTTGCTGAGAAACATGAACTAGTTGTCAAAGCCGGCGTTGACATTGCAATAGAAAGTGGCTATGGACTACTTGAACAAGGATCTAGATCTGAAGCCAAAGCAAACGTAAATAGAAACAGTTTCTTTAAATTCGGTGACGATGATTCTTCTGATTCAGATCAACCTGATCAACGTGAGCCTGAGTCAACGCAATTAACACTCTCACATCCAACACCAGCACCTAGGTGACAAGAGCAAAATGAAGTAATTAGAAACAAAATGTTTTTGGAATTACTGCAGTATTTAGAAGATAAAAATGTGATAGTCAATATGTTGCAAAATTATCCCATTATAATGGAGATGTTTAACCGGACCAATTCAATTTTGCCGTCATCCGCTCCAGTTGAAAGAATGTTCTCTTTCGCGACAATTATCAACTCTCCCTGTGGAAATGCCATGATGAACTTTTCGAGATGCTTGTTTTATTAAAAGCCAATAATAATTTAAAGTTGAAGTAGATGTGTTTGGTGGTTACATGTTAGTGTTATGGTATTAGTACTATTAATATTAATAAATAAATAAATTAAAAATATCTAATTCTTCTTATTGTTTCATATTTTAACTAAGAATTTTACTGCTTCATTAAGTATTCATGGTATTCATGTCATTATGAATACCGTGAATACTGGTATTCAAGTACTTTTAGTCTAAGTATTTTGAATACTGCAGTATTTAGAATACTTTTTCAGTATTCATACCCAGCTATGAGTGTGTACTTTTTGATATTCCATGAATAATTTAAAAAAAAATGAATATTCGAATCTCCGACAAGAATAAATCAAGAATATTACAGGAATCACTTTGTGTTACCTGAGAAGAGTACAAAAATTTGGGATTTGGTGTATAAGAAGCCAAGACCTCAGATTTTTTTATAATATTTTGATTGATTTTGATTGATAATGGAGTGGGGGGCGGTGGGGGGGAGACTCCCCACCACACCCACTCCATTATCAAAGGGGTTGATAAAATAAAATGGAGATATTCACTTAAAATTTTAACGATATCTGGGACTAGGCTTATACTTTCAGGTGATTCTGCTGAAGGGGTGGGGGTAGTAGAGGTAAATGGAGAAAAATGGGTAAAGCAATAAGCTGGTAAGATTACAGAAACTTGAGATTTGGTGTATACTAGAAGCCAAGGCCTCAGATTTCTTTATAATATTTTTCAACCCTCCACCAACTCCACCCCATCATTATAGGGGTTGTTAAAATAAAATAAAAATATTCACTGAAATTTGGTGCACGTATGTCATGTAATGACATTTGATTGACATGAAAGGGGTGAGGGGGGCTTGCAATTGGGGAACATAGGTAGAGCAAGACTATAGCAAGAGCTATAGTCCAGAAACTTTATTTTTGGCGTAGATGTATGCCAGAAACTAACGCCTCAAATATTATTAAAATTCTATGACCAATTATTTCCACATAATAGATGCAAATGTAGTTTTTCCTTTAAAGAGACTTGGATGGAAAATCTGGATGTAGAAGTAGTGATTCCTTAGGCAGCGGTTATTTACTCATCATTTTTTGCAGACGAATTCATTTTATTTTTAGAAATATATAGAGTAATTTAAAGAAATATCTTCTAAAATTATGTTTCGAGTACCGGTATGTATCACTACTGGTAATTACCAATTACTGTTTACGCAATGTAACTGACTTAAATGGTATTGCCCACCTTGATCTACATGTTACTTACATTTTCAACGAATGCCAAGTAATACGTTTAATATGTAACACAAAGTAATATTCGAAAAAGGAGCATTCTAGGAAATAAATGAATTGAGGGGATCAGATGTAAAAGGGTTTAAGTGCACTTTTTACAGTACTGAGAAAATTGGCTTTAAAGTTAACTTACATTTGAAAATTTCAGAAAAAAATTTGAAAAACAGTATTATTATTGTAATTTTGTATATGGGCATAGAAATATCACTACGAAATTCTTTTTTTAAATTTTGTATTTTTGGCCAGTTATTTTTTTTTTAATGTACTTGAACCATTATGCTTCTTTCAAAAATATTGGTGGTAAAATGATTCAAGTGCAAATACTGTACTAAAAAACTATTTTTTCAAGAATAAAAAATTTGCAATACAATTTTACTCGTAATCTGAATCAATTAGACAGTTGTCATCATCAGTGCTTACATCGTCTGGATCTAGTGTCGACTGGAAATGGTCCAGATTTAGAGGGTCCAGGCTGGGTTTGTTTTTGTCTCAATGTCATAGTTAGAGTTTGATTCTTTCTTCTTTTTTTAGTTTCTGCTATCCCAGTATTATCATCGTCTGGATCTAGTGTCGACTGGGAATTGTCCAGATTAGAGGGTCCAGACTGGGTTTGTTTTTGTCTCAATGCCATAGTTGGAGTTTGATTCTTTCTTCTTTTTTTAGTTTCTGCTATCCCAGTGTTTTCATCGTCTGGATCTAGTGTCGACTGGGAATGGTCCAGATTAGAGGGTCCAGGCTGGGTTTGTTTTTGTTTCAATGTCATAGTTGGAGTTTGATTCTTTCTTCTTTTTTTAGTTTCTGCTATACTATCATGTTTAATACTCATATAAAAGTTGTGGTTAATCATCGGTGGAATGTATTCCAACAAACTTAGTAAGTTGTTGTATTTGGCGGCTTTAATTTTTATTGAAGTTTTGTTCAAAGGTTTCAATATGGAAAACGTGAAGGACGGGCGTCCGAGTTGCAAGTTTTCCATCTTGCAGCGCCAAAACTCAAAGTCATTATTGAGAGTACTTTTGTATCTAAACAACAGTTTTTCAGATTTAAAAAGGCAAACCAGCTAATATTCCTCCACCTTAAGGGGTGGCCATCAGTAGACGTTTTAGGATCATCCATTATTTCATGAAGTGGTGGGGGTGAACTGTAAAAATCATCTTTTGTCATATTATTCACGAAAAAATTGGCTGATGTGCTTCTTATCACACTTTGCCAATCCGCTGGAACAAAAACTTGAGGGATTTGTCTTTTTTCTTTTCAATTAGTCCAAAACTGCGGTCACACTCCATGTACGTGTGACCAGGTTCAAGGAATTAATGATGAATCTCCGTTACATTGGTTGCTTGAACAATAAAAGTAAAAAGTTTTGAAATGTTTTTATTTTTATTCTGCCCACCGCAGGAATCACTGTACGCAATAATCTTTGTAACTGTTGGTGGATGGCTCTGGATAAATTTAATTAAACATGAAGCTATTTCGTTTGAACCTCTGGACGCAACAGTTTCGTACCATACAAACATATGACTTTTTCCATTCAGTAAGTCAAATACACAAAAGGTAGAAGTCCATAGTTAACGAAGATAGAATACTTTTGAAGTCGTCAATGCCCTTACCAGCATTTTCGCTATCAGCACTCATGCTATTTTCTTTATTATTCACAAAAGAGAGCTATTCAAACTCAAATAAATACTGTTTATTCTTTGAGGTAAACACACACGAGGAATTAAAAATAATACTAGCTACTTGGAACCTTGGAAGTAAAAAGGTTCAAGTGCTCTTAAATCGTTTTACCATATTCTTTTTTAGTAAATATTTTTATAAGTTTCTCTACTTCACAAGAGATGGCACCTAGGGTTGTGAAATTTACTTGTACCATTTTACCTCCAAGTTGAGATAGCTTTTAAGTGTGGTATTTTGTACTTAGTCCATATTTTTTTAAAAGTGCACTTAAACCCCTTTACTTCTGATCCCCTCAATTATAATATAATGTATTGGTTGTTTCGGTCATCAACCAACATCATCCAAACTTGTGATGGAACGAGTAAAAGTTACAATCGAGTGCGGCCGACTACGAATACCTATTTTATTATAATTTTGCTCGAATTCGGCTCAATCTACTTTTACGTGGTGCTACTAAAATTAAGTATAGTTCATTTAAAGTTAGTTTGAAAATCATAAAAAAGACCGACAAAGGAATCGTAATGCCAGTTTAGAGGGAAATAATTTAGAATTTCACAGGGCTTTAGTGACAAAGAAAGGGTTATAACAGAGAGATAGAGAGCTCTAACAACCCTTGCAAGGCGAGGGAAATTTGTTGCTTTATTTTTCCAGTCGAGATATAGGACGGGAGGCGAGTACAATTTTAATTAATCCCTCTTATCGTGTGTTAAAAATCAATTATAACTCTACTTAACTCCTGTCCTATATCCCGATTAAAAAAATAATTTTTCACTCCTTGAGAGGATAGAATCACCCCCTTTGGGTGTCCTATACCTCGATTGAAAAAAAGGCAATATTTCACTCTTTTCACTTTTTGCGAGGGTAGGTTCGCTATCTGGGGTGAAACATCGATTGACTATTACTACTATACTCGGCACCCCCCAACTAGCACAATTAGTCGTGGGAACGTAGCAATGACTATTATAGGCACTTTAAAGTGTTTTGGTACTAGTCACAGGCACGTAATAAGAACGTTCCTAATACGTGCTTATGACCAAAATGGGGAATATTTTTTGGTGACGATAACGTTCCAGCCACGTTCCTGGAACTTGTCTGGCTACGTTCCAATGACGTTGTTGCTCCGGAGCGGCGACGCGGCGGCGTAGACGCAGCAACTTTCAGAAAACTTTACCACTCCCTTCTCTTTCAAATCGATGCTGCCCCTTCTTTGTCTTGCAACCGATTTTATTATATTTATTTTTCATTCTTACATATGATTCTTGTTCTTGTTCATTTCCCTAACTCAGAAATTTAATAGAATATCAGAAGGTAATATTAGACAGCAAAACTTGTGCTATTTTCCAATGGTCTAAGGGTCACAAATAAAACGAATGCAATTTTACTGACAAACATAATGATAAAACGCCCGAATCTAACCACGCGCCTTTAAAATTTGCATTTTTTAATGAAAATATTGTTTTTAAAATATGTAATGTCATGCGAGAATATGACACATTAGATGCCGAAACCTATTTTTTATTGTTCTTCGGAACTTAACACTACTTTTTATGTATTCATTTGTTGTATTTGGTGAAGAAATTGCGATAAATTAAATTTATTAGTCAATTGTGAAATTCTGGTTCATGCGTTATAATAATGGCGTCGATAATTTTGGTCATCAACATGGCGTATTTCAGAAAATATGACTTTAAGGTCGTTTTCACCAAGAAATACTACTTGAAAGTAATTGCCACTTGGCGATAGTGACGAAAACTGCAAATACGTAACTTTAAAGTTATATTTACCACAAATCTGCGAATGGAACTGTAGCATCACTTTAAAGTCGTAGCAAAGTTGTGACTACCACAAATTACCTCTTCAAAGTTGCCGCTGCTACTTTATGGTTACATTTCTCCCGCTATTAATTCGGAACGTACGTGTTAGCCGTACGTTGAGGTCTAAACTGAACGCGTTCCTAGCTTTTGCTGTTTATCATTTACCTAACTTCACATTGAGAAACCTATCAGCTATCGCAATTTACTTGTATGCAGCCATGTATCAACGACTTAATAAACATAAACCTTGTTGGTATAATATATTACAGTGATAGATAACATAGAAGAAAAGGTAGGTGTAATAAAACTGTGTTGAAATATTAAATGTTGTTGCCTTATTTTGAACATAAAATGTTGCATAGCATGAATATAGCAGCATATAATTCTAGTCTAGGTTAGGCAAACAATTTATATAGGTTAGGTTTGTTGCATTAACTTTATCTATGGTCAACATTGGGAACTAGATGGTGAAATTTACATCATGGTAAATTTCAGAGGTGATGTGCACTTTATAGTAGCCGTACACAGTTCTGTAGGTAGCAGTAACATCATTAACATCTGTGAATATTACTTACAAGTTCCACTACTTTAAAGAAATAGTGAAGGTTCCCAGAACGTCGCGGCAACTATTAAAGCTACTTGAAGGTGATTGCAACTTTGAAGTCACATTTCAGTGATGTGAGTAAGTCGCTGCTACTATAGTTTATCACCTTCAAGTTCTGAAAACCCAAAAGTCGTCACACTGGTAACTACCACGTTCCCATGTATCACGAAAGCTACGTAGAAGTTGCATAACTATAAAGTAATCATTAGTGGTAGAAACTACGAGGCAGGGACTGTAGACTTGTCAAATGAAGTTATTTTTACACCAAAGTTGTAAATTTAGTGGCAATTACGTAGTGGTTACTTATACGAAGTTCCTATCTCAGTTACTGTCACTTTGGTGCTAGTTGGGCCGTCCTAGGTATACTAATTGACTGAATAAAGACAAAACATTTTTCCACCTTTTGAGAGGGTTGTTTCCACCTCAAAGGGTTACTAGAACTCTACCCTGTCACAGCCCTTCCCTCCTCACTAGACCCGCATGAAATTTCAAATTATCTCCCTCCAAATACGCATTAGTGAGCATTACCACGAAAACTCCGTCAAAAGGAGAGGTTTTTGCTCGTTTGCGGGGGTTGCGGATGGTAAACACTATTTTACTCCCTTTTTCATGTTCCCCTCCCTGGAAAACTGGGGGGAAGTAGGTCTCTTAGCTGCATCACAAATTAGCATGTTCTTCCGACTCATTCACTGCACTATTAAATCAAATAGATACAATAATTGTTTCTTGTTACGTATTCTCATTTAACTAACTCGACATTCATTTGATTCACCACATTATTCAAATTTTTAAAATGAGTTCTAGGTAGCATATTAAATGGGATATGAGCAGCATCTTATACGCAGAAGTACTTTAAAAATGTAGCCAAAAGGTAACAATTTTATTTAACTGAGTTTTATGATATTGAACGAAGCAACAAGGTGAACGAACTTGTTATGTTAGGATATATTCCGTAACTTCCCTGAAAAGAATTGTGATGTGTATAATGAAAATTTTTACAATCACCGAGGGTAGGCGCCCCCGAAAAAATACGTAAAAAAAATCGGTTAAAACTCCGTTAAACTCGATAAATTTTAAATCAGGTCAGGTAGGTCAAAAAATTCTGCGTAAAGTGAAGTGGCATAATAGAAGAACAAAGTACATACATAATTAATAATTGAAGATTACTGGTGAAATGTTTTTTAATAGTACCAAAAATAAAGTAAACACGTTTAGTGCCTTAGTTTGGCCGTCGTTGACGGAAACAGGCCGATTTATACCTGGGATCCTTGCAAGTGGTTGGTTATTGGTAAAGAAGGCTGAATGCTACATGTTGTTTAGTGTCAAGTGAGCGACATGTGTTGTGAATTAAGAGTAATAAAACCACAACTAGAACTGTTTTCGGAAAGTGAAGTATGGGAATCCTACACAGCAGAGAGGGACGCTACTAATATATACACACGGACGAAAAATATAAGTTCTATTGGTAGTATTAGTTTATTAATCCTTTTTAATTATTAAACCTAAAATTTTCTTAAAATTAAAAATGTATTAAATATAAGGCAGGTCCGACAACAGGAAGGTATCGACTGACAGTTGTCACATGGTAGTTTGGGTGTGATTGATATAGAGATCGTCCCAAATGTTCTCTCCTCTTTTTTACTTTTTGGAGATTTTACTTTTTAATTTGCTTTACCATGGCAGATCGGTATACAGGGTGTCTCAAAGGTTAATAAATAAAAGCTTCTTACAGCGAACTAATATGTCTTGGCAAACAAACAAAATGGACACACTGATACAGGACATTGAAACGAAAACACATATTTCAGGCAAACATGAAACAATACCTGGACGCAAGCAGGCAGGAAGAGATGCACACTGCTAGATTCAGAAAGAGAAGAAACTGAAGACTCAGAAGAAGAATAAACAAGGGGATGATGATAGATTGAAATTTAAAAGAAGCTCGTCCCATCCTATATTCTTGCCCTATGCGTCATGTGGATCTGGCTGCTGGCAACAAGCATGTCCCATATACAATTCGGCATATGCAGCCGATCCGGCGCGGCGGTATATAGAAATATCCATATTGGATATACGGAAGTGGCAGCAATGCCTAATTAATCAATCAACATTTTCTGTAAACAGAATACAGAGATATCCAGAATCACTGAAGATGACAAAAAAATAATAGTAAATAAAGCTGATTTCAAAATCTGGAGAGGGCTGAAAATGTTGAAGTAATTTTCACACAACATCAATACACTACACTCGCCAGCCACATTGACTTCATCGTGAGACGATTAAAACTAAATTACAACTAAGTATATCCAGATATTTATAGTAAAATAACGTCATAGTTGAACGAATTTACCTAATCCTATCATCCCTACTTAAACTCTGTCACGGTTCAACAAATCCTGACCTACTAACCAATAGAGAGGGCTATTTGGGCTAGACCCTTTGTCACTATTCATATTTAGCACTTTACATAGCAATCAAACAATACCTAATCCTGTTTGCCTAAGGTACATAAACTAAGGAAAGAAAGCAATTGGATCATCAACTTACCTTAAAATGGTTAGCTATGGAGTTCTACCCAATGCACAACCTAGTTTCACAGTAATTAATTCCAGTGATTTCATCGATATAAACCGTTGCCTAAGAAATCACTAAATCCACATCCAGATTCTCGTCCAAGTTCTATTTTGATATTATAATTACACTCCAGTATAGTAATGGAAATAATTGCTCATAGAATTTTAATAATATATTTGAAATCGTCTAACCCAAAAACCCATAACACCATGTGCCTCTTCAATACCTTTTCGGCTGACCGATGTTTAATAAGAGTGAGGGTGGCTGATACCAAAAAACGTTTTTGAGAACTTTTGCTCGTGCACTAAGTCATAATTTTATTTTGTTAACCCCTTTAATAAGGAACAGGGGGGGGGGTGATGGTGACAGACGTTTAAGGCTGTAAAGCGTCTTATAGCAATAAAACTATATATGCAGTTTTACAAAGATGAAACTGAATGCTCGTACTATCAAAAACCGATATAGTTACTATATTACTAATAATGTCATTTGACTAGTGCTATGATCTCAAAAAATGGCTTTCACGTTAATAAGCGAAATCAATTATATTAAAATGTAAAATTTGCGAATCTACCTTAAAACTTCGCTACCTACCTTTCACATTAAAACCTTATTAGTAGAAATTTTATCGGCACGTCTTTGTAGTATATTCAAAATCAAATCAATCAAACTTTCAATTAATTCTAGTTAAGCTAGACCTTCGACATTTTGTACATATGTATAAATCCGGCGATAATGCAAAATATGGTATATCTATATAGTTCTAAATTCAATGTGGGGGACGTCCCAAGACGGCGGATTGCCGTTTTCGACAACCCCCTTGATATGGGTATCAAATGAAAGATTTTGACAAGTAAACTATTCAACTATATTCTAAATCCAATATAGCGGACGCCCTAGGATGGCGGATTACCTTTTTCTTCAGAACCCCCTTGACATGGGTATCAAATAAAAGGGCATTGTCTGTCTGTTTATCTGTAAGATAGGCAAAGACTAAAAAGTAAAAAATAAAATTACGTAAAAAAAATATTTTTAAAAAGCTTTTTATTTAAAAACGTACTAAAAATCGCTACCTAAGGAATCACTACTATCACATCCAGATTTTCCGTCCAACTCTCTTTACAGCAAAACATCTTGACTGTATTTGCACTCTAGTATGTGGAAATAATTGGTCACAGAATTTTAATAATATTTGAGGGGGATGCCATAAAAAAATTTGAAGAGTTTTTTCCTAGCATATACTTCAAAAATGAAGATTCTGGACGCTTTATTAGCTAGCTTGCTCTACTTTTTTTCCAATTTACACCCCCCACCCCCTCAACGAAATCATCTAAATGAGATGTCATTACACTCGTGTACCAAATTTCAAGTGAATATCTCAATTTTATTTTTTCAACCCCTTTAATAATGGAGTTAAAGTGGTGGAGGGTTGAAAAATATTATAATGAAATCTGAGGCCTTCGTCTCTAATATATACACCTCTAGTTTTTGTACTCTTACTAGCTTGCTTTACCAATTTTTCAATATTTACCTCTACTTACTCCCACTCCTTCAACGGAATCATTTCAAAACATAATCTAGTTCCAGATGTGATAATAATACATACTGGTAGAAAATTTCAAGTGAATATCTCAATTTAATTTTATCAGCCCTTTTAATAATGGAGTGGGAGTGGTGGAAAGTTGAAAAATGTTATAAAAAAATTTGAGACCTTCGTTTCTAGTATACAGATTGTCTATTTTACGAGGACCACACCAAATATCTCGCTTAATATCTATTGTAGAAGAATAAAGTTTTAGAAACAGTTATCCCATTTTTTGTGGGCTATATTTCAGTAAAAAGAAATTTGAAATCCATAGCCTACTTTATGAGATATATTATAAAACCTGAAAAATAGGAAAACCACAAACGGTTATAGCTTCCTTATTTGAGGAGATACGAAAAAAGTTAAAGGAATGAAAGTTGACGGCAAAGACAATAAGAATAATAACGTGTAACAAAAAAATCGAAAAATGCAGTTGGCTTTGACATACGCTATTGTGCAAAAATGAAAAATACATATCTCAAAGTAGGCCATGACGCCATTAATTCCGTTATTTTTTTCTCATTCCAACGATATAAAACATGTCACAGAAATTTTAACCGATAGTGTCAATATTTAATATTTTACGAATACCACAATTCATATAATTGAAACGTAACAATCAGCTGTGCCATAATAGTAAAAATTCACTTTATAATAATTATAATTCAGTAATTATTTATTACAATTTAATACAAACCAATAAATATCTCTTAAATAAAAATACAAGTTCAAGTCCTTAGTACTTGGTTACGTAAGACACTATTTCTCGTTCGTGCTTTTTGTGTTACTTTTTGGATTTTGGACCAAGTTTTTCTTTTTGTTTTCTTTATTGATAACGTTAATTCACAGTTTAGTGTGGTTTTTTAAAACGCAGATTTTGGACATTATGGGAGATTATGTATTTTAATGTGCATAGAAACCATAGAACCATCTGCATAGAAACCATAAAAAATTATTCTAATTTGCCAAATGTGTTGAACGGAGTACGTATGTCTTTAGTTCGGCGTGCCAAAATGTGTATACACGTGGAGATGGAGGTCATTTCGAAAATGTTTTGTGAAAAATTCAAAAAAATTGTTCAGTTATTGGGTGTTACCTATTGGGCATTAAAGGTATGATTATTATTATTCTTTTTGCGGTTTATCCGTTGCCGGACAGGGCTTCCGTGCTCTCCGACCGATACCACACGGTAGCCGCGCCGGCCATAATTACAGCCACTCCCCACAACCTGTGGGGTTAGTGACTATAAATACCAGAATCGTGTGTCCTAAGTATGCGAAAGAATCCCAAGATAACCGCCTTCTGCATTTCAATATTATTAGTATTCGCTGTCTTGTTTTGATCTGTTTATTATTATTTAAATTGATTTTCATAGAGACCAAAGACTCGATATTTAGTTTTCGATACCTGACTGGGAAAAATTATGCGCTCAATTCGTTAAAAAATCAAATTTTTTCCTAACTTAAAATACACAACTATTTTCTGTTATCGTATCTCGGACGTCTAACTGTTCGTTTTCCAATTTCATAAAATAATTATTCATTTTTTAAGCTTTCAACGCAATGCTACAATTGTTAATAAACCACTTTAAAATTTTATAAATTCTTATAAACGACAATAACAGCTGTAGCTTAATTTGAAACAAAGTTGTTGTGGGGGGGGGGCTGAACATTTTATTAAAGAATCTTGGCTTCTAGTATATACACCAAATCTCAAGTTACTGTACTCTTGCCGGCTTGCTTGACTAATTTTCCCCTATTTACCCCTATTCAACCCTTCACCGTAATTAGCGCTATTTCCAGATCTCGTCATGTAACATATGGATACCAAATTTCAATATCTCAAACCGTTGCTGAGAAAATGTGCGCACAAGAAAAGTCACAGACCAACTGACCGATCGACCGACAGACAGGCAGACAGACAAATTTAAAATCTCGACATTTTATGACATTCCAAGCCTATTTCAAGAAAGATACAAGAGATCGTTTCAAAAAAAAAAAAAATTTACGATTACTCTACTTCCTCTCCACCACGTGAATGTGGAAGTAAAAGTAAAAAAAAAATTATTCATACATCTGGAAAAGAAAAGCCTTGGGGGTGGTCATATACTATTGCACAGTTACTTTGCTCAATTGAAAGACCTCAAAGCTTTTGATTTGCAGCATGTAATGAATTAAAAAAATAATGTCTACTTTTTAGCACATTTTATTTACTTAATAAAACATGTTTTATATAATTTTATTCCAAATTTAGTATCAGCATATTATGCAACTGATTTCAGTAGAAAAAAAAAATACAATAATTATTAAAATAAAAAAGTTTATCCTATTATAATTAAACAGTTTATGGATTGCACACCACAGTTTACCATCGTATCATAGATATATGGCAATGGTAACTTGTAAACAAACTTTTGCCTAACTTTTTACATCATATGCTTTTGGTAAAACCCAGACAGTCATTTCCTTGATCGCCCTGTACCAAGTCAAAGAACTTTTTAATCGGCATGATACAAGACGTTACAACAAACATTACTCTCGCTAGAAATGTGGGTCAAGCCATATTCAACGAATTAAGTTTTCTTATAAACGCGTCACGTGATACTCTTACTTTCCTGTAGCCACCTTAGGGCCCGCTACTTATATAGTTGAAAATAAACTATTCAACCAGAATTCTTTACGTTTTAACAATGAAACCTGCCAGTGCTGTGATATTTTGTGCCCTTGTGGGTTATGCCGTGGCCCAAAATAAGTACACCAGCAAGTACGACAATGTCGATGTTGATAAAATCCTGACCAACGACAGAGTCCTAACTAATTATATCAAATGCCTTATGGACGAGGGACCATGTACGCCCGAAGGAAGAGAATTAAAGAGTAAGTTATTTGAATATAAATAAACTTTTACCAAAAACGAGTAAATCACAAAAATACGGCCCTAATTAATCTTCAAGAGTTTCCCAATATTATAACATTTCTATTATCCTCCCTTCTTAGTTAAAAAATTTGCATTAGTTTGTTCAATCAGTTACATAATCAGGTACTATTTTGAATCATTGTTTGATAATGACTTAACTGTCGAAAATTAAGTCATAATTTTGTGTAAAAATGGTAAAAGAACGTAGTAATGTTTTGCTCGTTTTCTGTGATAATGAACTACTACATAGTTAACGGCTTCCTCGTTCAATTTTTTAGGGCATTTTTCTTAAAATTTGCTTGTGTTTTAAATTAAATTTAAATAAGCAAATTGATTTAGTTATTTTTCATTTTCCGGATTTTTTTAGCGGTACTTTCCTAACCCAAAAGTATAGAAAAAGGCAAGCGTCCTAAACTTCTACATAAATATAACAAAAAAAAAACGATTTCCTTTTAACATATTAGTCCAGGTAAAGAAGCCGGAAAAGTTCTGTTACAAAAAAGTACCAACCGGGGTTTTTGAACGGGAATATGTACCTCATAGTACGTATAAATAACTGTTGTACCTAAAAATCCAAAAGCTGAAAATTAGTGTCAGTGTTTAATTAATAAGCGAAGTAATGAAAAACGAGCTTTTGGCCTGTATAAATTTTACGAAAATATGACCCAATAAGAAGTTGTAGACAATAAAACTATCTACAAAATGAGCCCAACCTCATTAATTTCAGTTAATTAGTTTTTGAACAAAATGCAAAAAACTACTAAACAAACGCTGTCTCTTAATTAATTTTTAACTTTAAAAATAATTAGCGTAGACGTAACAAACTTTAATAGATCATTGGTTTTGCTGTGTAGAATAAATGGTATTTTTTTGGAAATGTGTATTTGTATAATTTTTGCAAGAAAAGCATTTGGTTGTTAAAAAGGCAATTTTTTAAAAATTCATTTCTACAGCTTAGGGATGTTGTAGCGTAACATGGTTGGGCTTATTTTCTTCCTCAAGACTTGTAATTTTGACAACAGCAATATCAACACTAACATCAACAATAGCAATACAAATAACAATAAATGTTGCTAAGATACGTGCAGATGAAAGGAAAGTTAAATAGGTCCGTTTTATGGACTGAGATTTTGTCTATTTCCAAAACTAACGCAATATTTCGTTCTATCTCGTCGAGCTACCCCACATCGATTGGCTAACTTTTTTTACGTCTACAGGAAGCCGATTCTGAACGTCTGAGTTCAATTTTCCTTGCGCGAAAAACTGAACTCGGACGTGCAAAATCGTGCGCGCTCGCAAAATCATCATTATCTCAGCTTTCCCAGTAGAAAAAAATTGTGGGCTTAAATCTGGAGATCGAGGAGGCCACAATATGGAACCAGGACGGCTGATCGATCTCCGTAGATAAATTTGGTCCAAATAACTTCTCACACCTTGTGCGTAATGAGCTGCACAGTCGTCACTTTAATTTAACAAGTGTCTTGAGCTAATTTCGTTGAAGGATTGGGGGTAAACAGGGTAAATGGAGATAGATAAGGAATTTTGTGTATACATTAGAGACCGAGGTCTCAAATTTTTTTATGACATCTGCCACCCCCACCATCACTAATATCCCCACTCCATTATTAAAAAAGTTATCAAAATAAAATTGTGTAGATGAGAGCAAATGTTATCAACAGTATCCCCATTACCACATTGGGGCAGACGATGTCGAATATTGTATTATTAAAATTCCACGTACTGAAGTGCAAATGTAACATCAATATGTTTTTATTTAAAGAGACGTGGATGGGAAATCTGGATGTAGAAGTTGGGATTCTTTGGGCAGCGGTTTTCTTATGTCATTTTCTTTCAAAAAAGACACACCGACTTTCCGATAGCAATAAAGTTAGTACTTTATTAGGGTAGTCTCTAAATTACAAACAAATTCTTGTCAAGAATAATCCGATGAGGAAAAGATTGCTGGTAGATTCTATCTCATACTAACAGTACAAAGATCAAATAGCAAAGTACCCGTTCTCCGAACGAGCCATGTACTGGTAGACCACGTGGAAACCGTAGTCGAGCTCCATCTCTAACGGATCTCTAACAATTGGATGTAGCTAAAATCAGGGTTGGCAAAAATTGCGTTTTTTTTATTTTAATCAAAAAACACGTTTTTTTTTAAATTTAAAACAATTCAATGTGTTTTAGACATGGATTTTTAATTGTTGAAAAAAAACATGTTTTAAACAATAAAAAATATGTTTTTAAACTTAAATTTATACAGGCGCGTCGACCCAATACATTGTTTATTCTATAAGCCATGCCCATATTGCATCATAGCAAGACGAGGACGATACTTGATAACGGCTCGGCCAATTCGGTGTAATAAATACGTCAAGTTGTGCAATAGTGCAATAATTTTTTTGGTGATTGGTTATTGACTACACAGGCACATAAAAAAAGTCTAGTGGGAGAAGGCAGACCTAAGTATTCCCATGAATTCTGACCTGCTGAACACGAATCCGATGTCCGTTTTGCCCGATTGGCTCTTGCATTCTTCCTAACCTCAAAAAACACCGTAAAAATTCCCGAAAAAATGAAAATCTGAAAAAATTCAGGGGTACATAGGATGGCAATAGAAATCGAATGGCGCAAACCAAACATCCCTGCGGTCCTTCGGTTTCGAGACAGAGCAGCTCAAAGTCACCGGAAGGAAAAAAAATGTTTTGTTCGCAATTCTCGAGGTTCTATATCGGAAACAAAAAAAGCTATAGAATTCTAGTTTCCGCCATTGGATTTCTCTCGCCATTCTACGTACCTCTGAAATTTTTCAGATTTTTAGCTACAGTTTCATTTTCAAAACGGACATCCGATTCGTGTTCAGCAGGTCATGGGAATACATAGGTCTATCTTCCCGCACTTGACTTTTTTTTGCTATTAATCGCTTTAAAATTAACACTTAAGAAAATAAATAATAACGGTATATCTTCTATATAATAGTAATGTTTCGTTCATTGTACTTATACTACCATATTATTATAACTAGTTTTATTGCATTACATACAAGTTCATATTTTTTTGTTTTATTATATATTTTTTTACCTTATCAAATACAACGATGTTCTGAAAATTGTCCATCAAACACACTGAAAAAACGCATTGAAAAAAATCATGTTTAAAACAAATGTGTTTAAAATAGGTCACTGTGTTTTAAACACTTAAAAAACATTTGTTTAAAACATTTTGTTTTAAAACTGCCAACCCTGGCTAAAATCACGGTGGCTTTCTTCTTCTCCTCCGTCGTTGTAGGAGCAAAAGAAGTAAACATTCTTCGTCAGAATCCATGGCGCTACTGCATTGCGCCCTAAAAAAGAGTAATTCCCATGCCAACCTGGACCACATTTTGACGCTGATGTAACCACAAAAAAGTGTTTCGGTTGAACCACTGCAGTGGCCGGGTAGGTGACAGACTACCACATTTTTGTGGTTGACTTTAACCTCAGAAAGTGGCACGTTGGAATAAGTCCCTTACATATGTTAGTGTTTAGTATTGACGGCTTATAGAATGATATTAGATCACACTAAATACAATCAGGTGGGGCATAGCTGTCGACTGCGATGCAATTTTGTTATACATTAATATAAACACAATGTAAATTGTTCCGCTTTGTTTTTCTTAGTTTATAAATTCAAAACTGGAAACGTGTGAAGACACAGTTTTGTATCAGCTGAAGTTGTTAATCTACGCTCTCTTATTTATCGGTAAATTAGTAAAATAAAATAATATGCCTTGCTTAGACACAATAAGGGTTTACGAAAATTCTCAGATCACTATCTCTGTCCTTGTTACTCGTAAGGATTTAGAAAAAGAGAATGATACTTGTAAATTGCACAAAGTGAATTTTCGTAAACCCCCAATGTCCATTGTGCAAGTCAAGCCCACTAAAACTACCATTTTCAGAGCGCAGATATGATTATTGTGTCCTGTATGCATCGAATTATAATCCATCATTTAGAGATGAACTAACTAGTATTTTTATGTAACAGTTCCAACCTGTTTTTCTTACAATGTCATACCTCTTCCTGTTCCCAATGTATTAAGCACGCTGAGTACTTGAGAGAGACAAGACGACTACGACAAATAATGTTGATGTTAACTTTACATATTTTAACCAAAAAAATTGTTTCTGTTTGTTTGAAGTTTAGTAATACTAGGTTTTAACTTAAGATATAATAATTTATGTTTTGTTTTACTTCCTAATATTTTTTCAAAGGATCATTTATATAACTTCCTGTTATTATGTTGCCAGGGAAATAATCTTGTTTTTCCTAAGGTCACGAATATCATTTTAATTAAAATATAAAGAAATAGACTTTTGTTGTACCTTTTTCTAGGTATTTGTTGAAGGAGAATCTTTTGTTATGAAAATTATAACTTAAACATTGACGATTGATTGATTAATTTACTAGCGTAAGGTAGGCGTTGCTGCCACTTCCAGACATCCAATCTGTTTTTATATACCGCCGGACCGGATGCATATGGTGGATTGAATGTGGGACATGCTTGTTGCCAGCAGCGAGAGCCACATGACACATGGGGTAGGAATATAGGACGGGAAGTGTAGGTGTTTGTGAGATGCTTCTTTTAAATTTCCATGATTCTTTTAAGTTTCCATGTATCATCAGCAATGTGCACCTCCTCCTACCTGCTTTTATTTATTAACCGTTCGACAGGTAAATAGCCATTTACAGTGAAAGTGCATAGCCCCAAAAAAATATTTGAGATATCCTGTATGCCAATCCCCCAAGGTAAAGCAAAAAAATAGGAAGTAAAATCTGCAATAAATAAAAGGAGATCTAGGAAAATATTTCGGACGCTCTGTATATCAAGCAGACCCCAACTCCTTTGACCTGAGAGACATCTTTGTATTCGTAAATAAGCCCAATGTATGGACCCTGTGACAAGGATTAATAAACCATTAAATAGAATTTATCTTTTCGTCTGTTACAATCATTGCTTCATCTTTCTTAGAAACCAGCCCGTTGCCCTTCAGTGAAAAGATAACTTTATGGTGCACAATTTATATTATATTGCCAGATGTTTGTGTCCCTTTTTCAAGTTGTCCATATATGCTTTCTGCTGATGTCACATTCAACCGATTTATCTTAATCAGATATCAACTACACGAAATAGTCAAACACATGCTAATTTATATCAATCAACGTAGAATTTTCCACGCTTCAGTTCAACACAATTTGGCACGATTTCTCAGTTTTAACCGAGTTTATTCGAAATTTCGTAGGAGCCACACCCCTGTGACTGCCGTTGGCACCATCCGAAACTGAACTCTTAAAATTGTAACTTAAGTATTGTAATAGAAATAAGATATAGTTATTTGCTATTACATACAAGTACGTAGATACCTTTTCCCCATGCATTGCTATAGGGTGCATACTTAAAACAGTTTAAAGCCTAAAATAAATATTGAATAAGAAAATTTATGAACCGACTACAATACAGTTACTTTACAGTATAAAATTACAATGAGACGCGTGAATGACAGAGAGCAAGGTCTACCTCGATCGGTGAATGACCAAGTCATATTCTGTATACAGGTAAACATTACCTATTCTGTGATCCCTACTACATCTGTGTGCATAGAAAGATCGCTTTAGAGTATTTGTGGATTTTAGACAATAAACGTCGAAGATTCAACAACATTCCTTACTTTTACTTATTAACTGTTAATGTTGTGCAACCACAAATGAACAATTTTGATGATCTAAGTGTTGTATTGTGTACATTCTACCAAATTCTAGCATCATCACATTGACAACGTAACTGTGACGCCCTTCAGTTTCATGTAAACAATAAAAAATATAAGTAGGTTCATAAATAGTGAAAAATAGAACAGAAAATGAGCGACATTTTATCAGTGGAAATAGCAGGTTTATTTCACTGAAGCTAAACTGTTGTTGACAATGTTCTACCGCAAAATAAATGGTATGGTATGGTTTTGCCATCTAGTACAGAAGAGAAAACGTACTATTTGTTTTTCAATTATCTTGTGCTTGGTTTTCAGGAAACCGACAAAGGCATAAAATTGAATTGGCGTTATACCAATACGAGTCATTTTACAGTGGCGTTGCTCTGGACAGTTTTGGATATTATCCATACGATTTTTAATAACTTTTTAAGGCTAAAATGTTCGCCAAGTTTCAGTAACTAAGTTATTACGGGTGAAACAATTATTATCTGTCCTAGATTACAAATTGCAGAAAATAAATAAATAAGCAACCGAAACAAATTACGGAATTTGCGAAACCCTTACTAGGATCTACTTTTCGCTCTTTTTTAACCTTATTGACTATAGCATGAAATAATTAGATACCTTCACCCGGAATAAGGATAATAAAATGTTCCATGTTGGAAAAAAATTGTAAACTTTCTAATAAAAGTAAAACCTCAAAACCACATAGATTAATAAGAGATAACAAAATAAAACACTTCTAGAGGAAATAGTACGCTTAAAGGCGTTCAAAGAAAATGGAACGTCCAAGAGGCCTCCACATCTGTTTTTTGGAAATTTCGATCTTACAGCAACGCAATATTGCTTTAAAATGGTGTGAATACTGAACTTAAAGATATAATATTGGACACATGCTGGCGCTATACAATAGTTCAGCTTTTAAGGCGTGTTTAATATAGATGTCGCTAGAAGTACCGGACTGAGAGACAGCGGCAAAGTTCTTCCTTTTTTATTCTGCGTATACTACACACGAAAATACCTACCTACTAGATTAAAAAAAATATATGATGAGATGACAAAACTATTGATAGAAAAATTTAATTAAAAAAAAAAGATCACGAAAATGGGTCAAGTGCCAGCCGTTGGCTAATTAGGAAAATAAACGAATTGTGTTATGTAATAAACATGATTTTGTACAAACTGACCGATTACAAATAAAAGTTTTAGGCCGCCTTCATACGAGGCAACTAGTGGCGGCAATCAGTGGCCGCCACTGGTGACCCTTTAGTGGCGATGCGGACAACTTGCAGGCAACTAGTTGCCCCTCTCTTCTACGACTGGTTTGTTAGCCAAGGATAAAGGAAAATGTACTTGAACAGTTGAAAAGATGGTCTCCAATGAGGAACTTCTTGTCTTGCTAATTGAGAAAAAAAGCGAAGGCCAAAACAAATGCAAGTGCATCCTATGCTATGAAATGTGGATAAAGGCGTATATTTTACTTTATTTAGTGATTTGTGTGCAGACGAGAATACATTTTTTTCGGATATCGAAGTCATCGATTGAAGAACTTCTCAACTACATCAAAACCGATATTACAGGAAAGGATACAGTGATGAGAAGAAGCATTTTATTAAGTAGGTAGTTTACTAAATGTGGACGCAACAAGTTGACACATATGAACACTTGCATTTAAAACAATACCCAAACTACGGTAGCGGACACTGTGATCATCAGCCACCAGTTGCGGGAGTGAGCAACTATGCGCCACTGATATCAGTCGTCGCCACTGCAGTTGCCACGTGTGAAAGCGCGCATTTATGATAATGCTTTACTAGAAGGTTGGTTGCAGCCACTAGTTGCCTCGTATGAAAGCGTCTTTGCATTTAGCATGGCCAAAATTCGGGAAAGCTCGGAAATCGATCCAAACTTTGTTAAGAAATCAAACGCTATTCATAAACTCTGTTACTCCAATCACTTTAGACAAAAATTTGGCTTCTGATCTAACAAAATATATCCTTCATTTAATAAAAGCGTGGGAAAAATAACCGTTTTTCGTCCTATTCTTTAAGCAGCCCGGGAGCGCCGATTTAATTAACAGTTGAAAACAAATTTAAGGAAATATTCCAAAGATTTGAAAAATCCACTCAACCCAGTGAAATTAGGCTATTCTGATCTAACAAAATATATCCTTCATTTTTTTTATTTTAAATCGATTTATTTTGGTGTTTAAAAGAAAATATTAAAAATAGAGAACACCATGGCACAAAAAATTATTCAAGGTCAAAGTTCACAAAAACCGTTTTTTTGCGAATATCGCGCTTTCGAGACATAAAGGGTGCGATATTCGCAAAAAACCGTTTTTGTGAACTTTGACCTTGAATAATTTTTTATGCCACACTGTGACTGGTGCCATTGTCTCATTGTCGTTCCATTCCTCGTTCACGATTTTTAATATTTTCTTTAAAACACCAGAATAAATCGATTTAAAATTAAAAAAATGAAGGATATATTTTGTTAGATCAGAATAGCCTAATTTCACTGGGTTGAGTGAATTTTTCAAATCTTTGGAATATTTCCTTAAATTTGTTTTCAACTGTTAATTAAATCGGCGCTCCCGGGCTGCTTAAAGAATAGGACGAAAAACGGTTATTTTTCCCACGCTTTTATTAACTTGGTCGGTGACTTTATATGTAAGAAACTTTTGCCTCTAATTTTCATTCAGTTTCAGGTGTCCTATTGATTTGAAACTTTACATATGTATACGGTTCATGTCATTTTGACATTTCTTATAGAAAAATCCAAGACGACGTTTCCAATATGGCGAAGAGTTTAATGACATTTAATATCCGATTCTAATATAAATTGGCTGCAGATTAATTATAAATATGTAATCGAAACTCAAGAATTCAAAATGGCGGCGCCAATAAGTTTTATCATTTATCGTATTATTCGACTGATAGATTATCGGTATCTGGCGGTTGTAGATTGTAACTATTTGGTCGGAATTGAACAATTCAAAATGGCAGCGACAATATGGCGGATAATTTTTCTAATTTATGATTTGATTCGTCTGAAAATCGGTATCTGGGGATTTTCAAAATGGCAGATTATATATATTTAGTAAAAATTGAAGCACTCAAAATGACGCCTTCAAGATGACGAAGTTTTATCATTTATGGGTAGGGAACTTTATCAAACAAACAAAACAAAACTAAAAAGAAGAGAATAAATAAATAATTTTTTTAAAATTGGAAAACACGTTTATATAAACCAACAGAAACTGTTAAACAAATGCACTAATAAGAAGAAAATAATGTTAATAACAATAATTATTATCATGTTAATACACGTAAAAACGTGGAGCGTTGAAGACACTTAAAGGAAAACAAAATTTAGTCATCAGGCGCCCCACGTTTTTACGTTTATTAACATAATAATAATTATTATTCGGAACATTATTCTCTTCTGTTTAGTGCATTTTTAAACAATTTTTATTGGTTTTTAGAAGCGTGTCTTTAATTTTTAAATTATTTATTTACGTTTGCACATAACTGTAATATATAAATATGCTCTCGCTTTTTTGTAGAAAATTCGATGCTCTGCAAAAAAGATCTAATGCATTTTTGTTGCATCTATTACAGTTTTCGCCATGCAAACAGTGAAATTTCAACATTTTTTAAATAATTGTTTACACAAAAAACTATAAACAATATATTCCCTACGAACTGAATTTAATGGGATTAACAAATAATTTATTCCAGTACCGAGAAACCATTGCGAGTGGTTTCACCACCTTCACTGCACAGTTTTTAATAGTAATTATAATGATGGTATACAATTTAATTGTCAATTAATCAAATAAGTATTCATTCTCCTCAATTATTGGAAAACCAGATACAATTTAATTTAATACAGAAAGAAATCTTCTTATTGATTGCATAAAAACAGTGTTTTTGATAAACTTATATATTCTATCGGTTTAATATTTATTGAAGTAAAAGTTAGTTGTGTACCATTAAATTCAAAAAAATTAATCGATTCTAATAATTTTCAATGCCAATAGGGGACAATCAAGTGAAACGCTTTCTCTCCACTTTCACTTTACCCTTTTTTTAGGTAATATTGCAAATCGATTTGCAATATTGTACAGAGAGAATATATAAATAATCCGATAGTTCTACTGTGTTTATTACACGTGTTTAAATAGTATCTAGTCAGGATTTTATATGTACTAAATATTTGATATCTGAATATTAGATATTGAGTAAGATATACACATGCTCATCGATTGATCTGTTCCCATTCCTGATTCTCAAGATATAATTCTAGGAAACAATGAAAAAGAACTAGTAATAATCAACAGAAACATAAAAAATATATATTTTATGAATATCAGGTTTTTCGACTTTTTTAAATCCAAAGCTGCCTCGAAGCACAGTGCGACTGTGCGTGTGCGTAGTACTCGTCCAAGTGCTTGAAGTACTTTCAACTGGTGCATACAGGGAACTACATTTTAGAAATTTTAAGGTACTTGAAGGACCAAACTTGAATATTTCATTATTAAAAACTGTTTTTAAATTGAACAGAAATTTATATTGAATAGAACCTAGGCGTCATACCCTGTGACATAAATTTTGAAAATTTAGTCGGTGGCGTAATGCTAAGGCGTTTGGCTTGCGACCCCGGCCACGACAATGAGGAAACTTAAAGTCTTAGAACACAAATTTATGCGCCTCATTTCAGACTCGAGCAGGTACACCTCCCGCAGAGATTTGTATGATCGTTGCAACGACATAACGCCACTAGCGGATTACGTCCGGGAAATATCACAAACATTTTATTCCTTTCGCCTGGGCGACAATCCGCTAACACGCAACATAACTCAAATCAGAATGCATAATGCCCCATTCCAGATAAAACACCCCCTACCATACCAGGCGTTGCCTATCTTCCGGCAACCTCTCTAGCCAAACTCCTATTAACCATAACTTTCTTCAACCCTACACTGTATCTTTCAAATCTTTTCTGTTCTATCTCTCTCCTCTCTTTTCACTTGTTTTCGTTTTTGTCTTTTTGTCTTTTTTGTTCTTTTGTCATTTTTTTTGTTATAAATTCCATTTAGGCCGAAAAAATTTAAGAAATCTAAATCTCTAAAAATAATAAAATTCTCCTAGCGGCAGGCAGACCGCTGGAAAGCCAATTATCTCGAACGGGTTTTTTTCGTTGAGTTTTTTCCCGCATCAACAGATCAAAATTCAGTGAAGTGCAAATGATAATTTTAAATATTTTTAATTTTAATTATTTTAATGTTTTATAAAACAATGGTAATTTTAATATTAATTTTAAGCCGCTAAAAGTGGCAGGAGTTTTAATTTTGTTATCAATTTTATTAAGCCGAACCGGCCACGACCCGCCCAACCTCGCATCCGCCACGGCGTCATGTGCCGTGGTTGTCTGGTTGGCTCCGGATCGCGGTCCGGGGAGGCAATGTATCTTTTAATGTTAAATAAATATGTTTTGATTGATTGATTGGCTTGCGACCACGGAGTCCCGGGTTCGAATCCTGGCCAGGGTATGGATGTTTAGTGGCGTTTTTAATGTGTTACCGAGATGGTAGCAGTGAGCTAGACCGCTGTTGGGTGGCACAACATGTCTAGTCGCTGTTATCTACCCTGAGTTCGAGTCTCAGCTGCGGTAGATGGCAATATCGCAGGGAATGGTTGTTGTGCTGATGTCTATGTATACGTGTCCTGGTTGAGTGGTGGAATAGCATTAGCTAAACTCCGCCAGGACGTTAGTATAATTAAGACGATTAAATAAATAAATAAATAAATAAATAAAATAAAAGCCAATGGAAATATTTAAACTTCCTTTGATATCTTTTCCCATTTGGAATATCGAACTTAAATTTCTGAATGTCTCCAGTTTTTCATTGCGACTTGAATTTAATGTGTCAGAAAATTTTCAAATTCTAAATCGAAAATTCTGAAACCCATTAAGAACCAAATGGACGATCCTTTCTAGCTCTGTTCAGCACCTACATTTTCTACCCAAATAATCTCGAAAAAATAAAATCCATAATAGTCATATCCGACGTTGAATTCTCTACATTTTTAAAATATACTATCAGAATTTTTTGAAAACGGGCACCAAAAAGGTTAGGTTCAATTTCAAAGCATCCCCAAAAACCCCTATTTTTCGGAGGCCGTCTTGGATTGACAAAATGTATAAATCGGAAAACAGATTCGTAATTAGCGTCTCCGAAGACCCCCTCTATATACAAATTTACGAAAATTGATGCATTTTCAATTTCTTGGTCCGCCATTTTGGATCCGCTATCTTGGATTTTGCAAATCTAATAATAGATTTATAATTACAAACCTAAAACCTCCCCTAAAAAACGTTTATAACAATTTATGAATAAATATGTTCAAAACTGAAACGCATCTTAACGTTGAGAGTATATGGACGCGATATTTATAAGTTTAGGTTATAAGTCTGAGCAACTTCCTTACCGAAATGTTGCTTTTTTAAAAATTGGAGGGTGGGCCAATTGCCCAAAATTAGGTGGTGGGTCACTTGTCAAAATTAGGGGATGGGCCAACCGCCCAAAATTAGGGGGTGGGCCACTCGCCCAAAATTAAAGGGTGAGCCTCCGGCCAAAATTAGGAGCTGGGCTACTGCCCAAAATTACTCTGTCTCGTCCAATCGCCGGAATACTTACTAATGTTCCGTAAAATTTTCTCTTTTATGTTTCAAAAATCGAACATAACCTTTTTGGGTCTAAATTTGGAAAAATCTAATAGCATAATCTAAAAAGACACAAAATTTTATGTCAGATAGGTATGGCTATTCTGGAATTTCTTCCGAATTATTTGAGAAGAAAATGCAGGTGCCGAACAGAGCCAGAAAGAATGTCCATTTGGTCCTTGAGATAGGTTAACATTGATAAAATTATGTGGATTCCATCAGCCCAGTGTATAAATCGTTAAGTATACATATAGGTATTTTGTGTTTTTATGCATAGGATAGGTATTTAAAATTTTGATTCCTGAATCAAAAGTAAGGCAATTTAAGTGACTTTTTAACCGAATTTATTATTCTATATTCTGTTTATTCGATGTTCATTTTTAATATTAAATTAATTAATATACTAGTTTTAAACGTAAATGTACGTTTCTCTGGCTGCGTATTACACATTGCTGCCCTACAAATGTCCAGTAACCACGATTATTGAAATTAAAAGAGAGTTATGTATACATGTAGGTATAGTTTTAAAACACATACTTACACCAAGTAAGTAATGATGCACAAGAACTAAATTTCCCACCGGTAAACTAATAACAATTACCTACCTTGACTGAATAGATTTTTGTAGTAACAGGTGACAGGTACCCAACTGCCTCTCCAAGTTGCACATGAGAAATCAGAATTTTATTACAATTACACATTTAACACGAACACTAGGTAAAAAAATAATTTCTTTTTTATACACAAATCTTAAAAGTTATTAGACAAAGTAACCGACCGTTCGAATGCTCTAAAGCACCCCATATCTCTTAACGGCGATGAGCAGAACTAATGGATTGCGTCATTGTTTTTGTTATTCAGTAGGCCTACGCATTTTTATACCTACTTATTTGATTTCATCAAGTAGGTATATTATAACCGTACACAATTTTTTAATAAACACAGAACTTATTAAATAAATCCGGTTCATATAACACGATCAAATCCAATAGAAATTTCTGTATGTATACTGTATATGTTTATTTATGTGTGTGTTCGTACTGTATAGACGGTCTACAGTCTATACAGTAGGTACGAATACACGCATAAACAATACAATAATTTGTGTTATGTAAACTAATATAGGAGAATAGATCGTATTGAAAATGGACTATATTCTTTATACAGGGATGATCGTCAGAGATGTATAAACTGACATTTTTTTTTTTAATATGTCTTATTATCAATTCAGAACAAACTAATTCTAAAGTTTTTGATTAAACATAGAAAAATATAGTTCTCATCTATCAAGTGGATTGAAAAAATAGCAAAGAAAGCAACAACTCCGCTTCTCGCTCTGAATGAGGGGCAAGTGGACTTATTCGCATATGTAATTTGGAATATGAAAAGTTTCATACGAATAAAATTAAAAGTAAACGTCTACAGTATTAAATCAATAATTATTTCTTTTAACATTTGTCTGTTTGATATAAATAACTAATTATTGAAGTATCAAGTTCAAAGTTAATTGCCAATGTTTAGGAGAAACTAAAGCCAGCCCCGCCCCATCTCGACATTTCCCTAACTAGCCGGAACGCCGATATCTTTAATGATTTTTTCCACGTTTTTTCAACCCACTGGATAGATGAGAAGAACTTTGCACATGAAAATATATATGATAACGAAACTACAATATATAGTAGGTCTCTCAGGTTCGAAGGAACTTTTACAAATTGAAAGATTCAGTGACCGCGTCGAGAGAGTTTGCTCTTGCTGGGTTGCCATATCTCTCGTACTACGTAGATGTACATACCTAGCCCGCCGCTACACACACGGTATCAAGTCATCTGCCATACGCAGTTATAAGTATCACCACCAGTATTTTATACAAGGGTATCCACCCCTATATAAAGTATAGTTGTCTACAAATATTTAATGCAAATAAAAAAAGGCATAAAAACCGACCGTAAGGTATTACCTTGTTGGCCCCCACAGAGCCGTACTTAAATTTTTTTGCACTATTGTGCAACTGTGTGCACTGTTATTACGGTAGAAATACTTCTTACTTGGTACAGCAGTAAAAAAAGGCTTTAAAAATTTAAATGGCCCCTTCCAACAAGGTAAATAATTTTTGGGAACAACGATGTTCTAAAGGACACCAGAAGTGGCTTATTGGAGTTTTGTTGGCGGTTGCACAACTGCTCCACAAGAAAAAAAATATGGCGGAATGTTATTTCAATGTTGTTTTAAACGTATATCTCTCTCTCTAGAAAATTAATGCAATGCTTATTGTCAATGCTTTCTGATATTTTTAAAATGCTATCATTACACTTATCATTTGTACCACAACAAAATAATGCTATACTTAATAAATAATATCTCCATACACCTTCATAATCTATACATCTAATAAATCCTCTACCAAATGAGTTTCATTTTACGTAATATAGCATACTAATAAAAGTACCACGAATCTAAATTATGGTTTATTTCAAAAAGATTATAACTCAAGAACTGTATAAAATATAGAACAAATTTTTGTTGTCAAAATTTTGTTAATCTTTAAACCATATTTCATTCACATATAATATATAGGAAAGGTGAACATTTAATATAGTTGCCGCACGTTGAAATTTCAAACACACAAATTTCGTTCCTGAGATTAAGGATTTGTTTAGAAAAAAGCCGTAAGTGATTTTGAAATTTTATCAGTAACAGTTAGTAGTAAATACATATAAAAGATTACATCAATATCGCACGTAGTTAATTCTCTAGCGAGATGTATACGTTTAAAAACACGCATTCTTGACAACATTCCGACATCTTTTTTTCATGTGGAGAAGTTGTGCAACCTCCAACAAAAGTCCAACAAGCCATTTCTGAGGCCCATGAGGACCCTCTTTCGATATGTGAGCTCAAAAATTATTTACTTTGGTAGAATGGGTTATTTGGCAATTTTGACGGCTTTCGAAGGCGTGGACACCTGCTGTAAATCGTTACATCCTACCACATTTTCGATGGGAGCGCGTCGGGCAACTATATCAAAATATTTTGAAACTGTAATTGAAACAGGTATGTACGTTAATTTGTAATTTTAATCATGCCACATGAGAACTTTACATGGGAACAATATTGTTCTATGTATTCAGTAATGCATTATATTTATGAATTAACATTTTCCGCAAATATATAGCATGCCCCGCTCTCCCATCTATTCGTAAGCGGCACAGCTTTGAGGTTTTTTATATACAGTAAAGATATGGAGACAACATTACAGGTGGTACTACTGAAAAAGTAATTGCTTGGTAAAGGTTCTTTAAAGGCATGGTTTCTTCTGCACTGAAATAGTTATCATAAATATCAAAACATCGAACGTTACAATCGACGTACATTTCACCAACAATGTTGACTTCATCAGGAGTTCACCAGTTTTAAACGCCCCCAGATGATAGCGACTTGGTTGGTGATACACGCGTTAAGTATAATATTCGGGTGTAGTGTTCAGTGTATAATGTTTGCTAAAATCATTAGAGCGGTTGTCTTTTCCACTTAATTTATTGAATGTATTTTTTCAGAAACACTTCCTGATGCCTTGGCAAGCGGCTGTACGAAATGCAATCCAAAACAAAAGGACACAGCTGAGAAGGTGATGAAACATTTAGAATCAAAGAGGAGCAAAGACTGGGAAAGACTGACAAAAAAATACGACCCACAAGGCTTAGCTAAACAGCGCTACGAGCAACATGTAGGAAAGACTGCCTAATATACTCAAGACTTAGAAGAATCGCATTTTTATTTCGATATGGAAACTACCTCGACGGAGAACCATTTAGAAAATTTTTTAAGAAGTTATTTTTAACAAAAACATGTTATTAAGTATTACTCAGTAATTCGTTTTGTTAAAAAAGTAGTCGTTAGAAAAGTATGTAAAAAGCTTAATGCTAATTTAGATATTCTCAGAGCAACTTCAACTTGAGTCTTATGTACACCACTGTATTTTTTCCATCCATTGTACTTGCAATCATTGACACAAGGACGCGGTCTGCACCAATTTTAAAAGCATTGCATATTTCATGATTATAATCTGTGTTAAAAGACAAATAGCGAGTTTGAATTATGTAAAATATAATAAGTCATGTTCTTAAAATTGAGTTGAAACACTTCTAAAAATATGTACACTAATTTAGATTTAATATAGCTAGGCATAGGATACAAATATGTACATACTAGATTACGTTGAACTTCACCACATCTATTTCTTTTTTCCTTTCGCATCATTCAAACTCTTAAAGCTTGCATATACCATTTCCTATTTTCTCAAGCATCTTCCTTGCATCCTTTCATTAAATTCATTATATCCTTAAATCTTACTTTTGGTATGCATTCATGTTTCCTAAATTAAACTTTTCAAGTTTCATCACCATCTGTATACTTTCATTTAATTCATTCTATCCTCACGCATATGTTTTGTGGTCATCTGTTAATGAAACTAACACAACTTTATCTGTAGTTTTCAATACTGATTTAAATCATTTTAACCCTCATTTACTTACTAACAGCCTACATACGCTATCTAAGTACTTACTTGTCTTGTGCTTTCATTGAAATTATATTATTGTCTTCACTTTAAGAATATTGCATTCCCATCAGTCACAATGCTTTCAATATTATCATTCCATTTTATGAGCATCGCTTGGGATTATAATTAGAATTACTTAAATTAATTTTTGTATTATTTCTTTTAAACCTAATATATCCTCAGTGTTTACTTTTCCCATTCCAAAAGAGGTGGAAGAAAAATTATACTTATATAAGCAGATACTGAAATTAAGGACATGTCTATAAAAATTATAATAATTGGATACATATAACACAATTACTGGCAGTAATAAATATTATTGAATATGATAACAGAAATAGATGTCTTAGCTATCCCATTGTTACAAAAACTGTATAGGTACCTACAAATGTATATTTAATACAAGTAGTGTAAAGATTAAATTCGGTTTATATCAAAATAGGCTCATTTATTTACATTTTTCTTTGCCTTTGAGACTGTTAAAATTATTTATCAATCAATAATCAATAATTTATCTGTCAACAGTGTTCACTATAATTCGACTTGTACTCTTAACTCTTGCACTTACCATTTCTTCTTTTCACAATAAACTTTTTAAATCCTATCAACAACTTTCGTCTTCTATTTGCCATCATTTCATTCACTCTCTTCTTCCAAATGTTTGCTTTGGGATCATAGCTTGTCTCATTCTATCATGTCATCAGAACTAACAATTTTTTTCAATATTCTTATTTTCTTACTATCAGCCTTCGTAAACTATCTAACTACTTACTTACATTTGCTCTCACTGGCAATGATATTAATATCTTCATATTGCAGTCGCATCAATCACATTACTTTCAGTTTTATCAATACATGTTTATATAGATCACATGAGATTCTAATAGAATTACTTACATTTATTTGTGTATTATTTATTTATCTGATCCATCCTCTATAGGTGTCCTCTTTTTTCAGAAACAGAAGCAGAAACAAGTGCGGGCTTATAGGTAGGAATGCGCTGATTCCAAAATTAAAGGCATGCATACCTACACTCAATAATCACGCATATTTGAAAATGTTATGATAGAAACAAAAAGTATTGTGGGAGTTTTGATGTCGATGATTATGAATTTATTGTCTAAAATTCGATATTCAATATGAATGATTCAATATGGCTCAATAGAATGTACTATTACAGATATGATTGATGATATAGATCTCTAAGTCGAGGTGTTGCTAAAGCTAGTGATTTTTCATTTTCAGAGAACGATAAGTTAATTTTACTACAAAAAAGATAAAGATTTCTAATGCAGGTGTTTTATTTCCAATTATAAGTAAATAGATTTAATATTTTAAAATTAACAAAACGATTAAAATATAAAAAGTAAGAACTACGTTTCACTATATTACTAAATAAAACATTATATATGTATAATTACGTACTTTTAACAAAAGGTTTACGAATATGTTAATAAATATTATTATACACAATCAATTATGTAAAGGATGTGGTATAGGAAATTCATATGCAAAGCTATTAAGTAAGTATTTAAAATATAAATTGCAAAAGTATTATGAGCTATTATCGGTCAGTAGTTACAAAAATATCAACGTCATATTTCGTCAAAATACTGGCTAAAATCTAATTAATTTGTTCTTATTTAGCAGTGGATGAGCAGAACTGGAAGAAATACTTTAAATGCTACGTACCTTGATATTTTTATAAGATACTGTTGTGTGTTTTCCACCTTTTAGGAAACACCCTGTATGAATCCATGGGTTCTAAAATAATTTAAACAAGAGATAAACACTAACACTTTATTTAATAATTTACTGATTATACAAAACTTCTTCCTCTGCGCTGGTAATCGCGCCTTATATACTCCGAAATTGCCTCTCTAGATCCATCCAGAAACAATCGAGAATCTTCTCACCATACTCTAGAAAAAGTCCATTTCTTTCTACAAATTTCCAGTCACTCACTACTAGGCATAGGCGTATCAATTTCCAGTTCCAAGGGGGTGTAATCCATAACAATACTTTTGAAACCGTAAATTAGATACCTTGAGTATCTAGATACTCTTCGTTAAAAGTAAGTAAGAAATAAAATACTTCAAAATTCGTCTAAGATGCTACAATAGTATTTAAGTGACTTAGAAAGTATCCTTAATATATATTAGATACGAATTTCTAGATGTTTTAAGATACATACCTTTTGTGTGATATAAAAAGTATCTAAGATAGTTTAAAGCATCTTTTTTAAAGATATTTCCAGCCCTGCGGATGAGGTACTTAAGTGAAGGCCATGGATTGCTTTCCCGCCGTTAATAGGAATCTCCTAGTTTTTTATACACGATGCGAGTCGTGTGTCTAATCGTTAAGTATTATAAAAATCTTAAAAACGGCCTGGTATGATTTATACTATAGGAGAATGTTTATTAAACATTGTAACATTAAGTACGCCATTTTACATGGTAGGTAGTTGTGACAGCCTAGTAGGTCAGTTTTCCCTTCCTGGGATATTCTGTCAAATATATTTCCTTCTAAAATTCCGTGGAATCAACAAAATTATAGAATTATCTTGAAAATAACTCCTACGCCTTTGGTTTTTACGTCAAATAAGAAACAGTTAGATAATGTTTTCATCTGGTAAGAATAAAATTATAAAAATGATGTATTTTTCTGACATTTCAGAAACCGAATCTGTTTCCTTTCTTTAAGTTCTATTAAAAAACCACATACGTGCAGCAAAAGATATTCTGTTAAGGCGCGTCTCCATTATCGTCGGCTTTGCCGATCGGCATTGCCCCACTAGTATATTCGGCTTGAATTCTCTTGAAGTTTCCGACTGGCATAAGCCGAATTGTACGCACCCACTTGCCAACAAATGCCGCTCGGCCATGCCGATCGGCAAAGCCGACGATAATGGAGGCACGCCTTTAAGTTCAATGCCCATAGGTACTGTAGAACTGATGATATAATTGATAGCTTTATTTTAAACAATGCGAAGTTTGTTGTTTTTCATTTGACATTGGTACCTGTACAAACATCTACGGAATAATTCTACACGCATTTGCCATTTAACAATATTACTGCTATTTATTTATCTTTTTTTATATTCATCACTTTTGTTACAACTTTTGTCGAGTTCCAGTTTATTCCAATTTATGTCCGTTTTTCCAATTTTGTTTCCAAATTATTGATTTCTGAACTTAGTCCTTCCTAATTTAATGACGCTCTAACATCAAAATCATCTATATGGCTCACCTTTTCTGATAATCCGCTTACATAAGAAATTAATGTTGTGTAAGATTGGAAGTACAAGGATTACTTACATTCGGAAGTAGGAGATTTGGCGGAAACATATTAGGTTTCCAAACCGTCAGCAAAATACGTTATTCTTACTCTTATTCGTATCATTTGTCAAAAAACACTTTCTAACAACTCCAGGAACAAAACAGAAAAATATATATTACGCCATGTAAGAGATGAATGGTTTGTGGAGGTATAGTCTATTTCACCCGTTTACGCATATTAAGTCATTATTTGATTAATTAGGATAAGTTGCCAAATGGCATAATAAAGTTCCTAGATTTAAAGGTTTTTCATTGGTAAATATCTAAGGGTAATGTTTACTTGAGTTTTACCCTGTATATCACTTTTTGATAATCAAAAAAGGTTATCAATATTATAATTACATTTTGGCTCAGCCAAAAAAGTTCATGCCTATCCTTGCTAAAAACTCTACATACTTGTTTTTGGTAATGTGTGAATTGAGAAAAATAGAGAAGGTATTTAAATTAAAATTTAATTAAGTTTAGCTTCTGAAGAGAACAACTAGAGATATGTGTCCTACATATAAAGTTATTTCATTAAAAAATTACCGAAGTGAAAATTCTTAAGCATTCATTTTAGACCACGAGGGTGAGAGTCAATAGAATATGATACAACATAAACTTCCAAAATCAAACAGTATTATTTTTTTATTACACAAACTCAGTGAAGTATAAAACACACCGACTCTGTCTCGTCATTTAGCTGATAATAGCAACAATTTTTATTTGAATGTCTGATATACCTTACGTCAATAGAATATTAAATAAGTAAACTTCCAAAAATTAAATGGTCTTATATTTTTATGAGGGGCACAATTGAGTGAAATATAAAAACACTGAATGTATTTCCAATAGCTCAGAGGATAACAAAGTGCAAAAAATATAGATCCTCTTTCCTTGTCAGCTAAATCACAAGTAGCCTCGTTTGTGATTTGCCGGCAATTGCTACAATTTCGGTTTGAATATTAAATGCATAAAATTATTTACTTAAGGTGGCCATTCCCTAGAAAGAGACATCCGATAGGGAAATATTGATTATTTTTGCCCATAACTTCTTTTTCTTAGTACGTATATTTATAAAATATATAAGAGTACCTAACTAGAACTATAACAAGACTATTACTATGAATTTTCACTCAATAATTTCAGTGGTTTGCAAAATAGCTCGATTTAAAACTACGAAATAGAAAGATTAACACAATTTTTAAATTTAAATCGAGCTATTTTACAAACCACTAAAATTATTGAGTGAAAATTAATAGTAATAGTCTTGTTATGGTTCTACTTAGGTACTCTTATAGTTTTTATAAATATACGTACTAAGAAAAAAAAGTTATAGCTAAAAATAGTAAATATTTCCCTATCGGATGTCTCTTTCTAGGGAATGGCCACCTTAATACTTATGTCAACACACAATTGTAGACAAAGCTTCTTGATGGTTGCATATATTAAGTACACAAAAATAGTTTTGTCTAGACCTTCAGATTTGAACATTCTTATTATAAAAAAATAAAGATGCATTAAATAACTACTGTCAAAAGCTTTGAATAATGATACATTATTGCACAATACATTGGACAATGAACACGATTTCAAAATACGCAAAATAAACAGAATAATTGTAATAAGCCCCAGCAGATATACTTATCAATCCCTGAAGCAAAAGTTTGAATCCTTTGTGTGTGTTTGTCTGTCTGTAGCATCCTAGCTCCAAGAAGGCTGAACCGATTTCAATGCGGTTTTCTGTTTCAAAAGCTGGTATTTGTGAGACGGTTCTCAGCGATGTTTGGTGGAAATCGGGTATGTCGTTTCCAAGATTTTCAGGTCCATTGTTAAACACTCAGTATAACGGACGTTGTGTTTTAAGAAATGGCGAAGGATCCGGTGTTACCTCACATATTAAATTAATGTTTATCTGAAATGAGTCTAAATAGTTTCAAAACATATCTTGAACTTGATAGGTTTAAGTTTTTTAAGTTTCTATCTGTGGATATAGGCAGCAGCGGTCCATGACGCGCTTATAGTTCACTTGACTTAGGAAAAAATCCTGATTTTCAGAAGTTTACAGCACTTTTTTAACATATTTTTTTAGTTTTTTCAGTATGGATTAAAGGGTCAATTACCCGGATACGCAAAAGTAACCGCAAGTCACATAAATATACATATATAAAGGAATGTTGACGTTTCTTAACGAAAATTCACCATTAACGTTCAAACGATGCGGTGGGTCAAATCGAAAAGTGGAAGAGGAAAAATTGTTCAAAATTATTTCTACGAGGGTGTGACATGAAAAATTCCATTTTCCCAAGTTATGAATAGATTTTTAACTCAATGTGGTGGTTACTGAAATGCGTTTTTTGTTTTATTTATGGAAAAGCGTTTGAAAAATCGCAATTTTTTATGACGCATTTTCATAGGAAATTTTTCGCTTTAAATTTTTTATTCTGACAATTTTTTCGAAAAATAGCACCATTTTTTGAGACAATAGCAATTTTTATTAAAACAGCGTAGCCGGATAAGCATGGGTTAGCTACCCCGGCTTGCATTTGGTTCATATTTGGGTGGTAATTTCCTACCAATACGGGACTAATTTACCCCAAGTGGAAGCTTGAATTTTTTCTTACAAAAGTTATGAAAGAATTTTGAAAAATGAAAAAATTTGATTTTTTCATATGCGAACCGGCCGAATCCGTAAGCTAAATATGTGGTCCAAGGCGTTATGTCGATTATAAAAAAAATGATACTCAATAAATCAAATGGGGGTAATAGAAATTATTTTAATTTTGCTACAATTTTTTCTTTATGAACTATTTGATGGAACACCACTATTTTTATTCTGTGATATGCTCAGATCCTAAGTAACAACATATATTTTTTGGAATAAGATTGAAGGATTACTTTAGTTTAAAAAAATAAAAAATAAATTTTGGCCCCCTAATATTTATGTAATGTATTCCATGGGAATGAGAAACCAACATTAATTTTCAGCTTGTGCCTAAATAAAAGAGTATTTTAATTGTTTACAGAATGCAATATGAATCCCATGATTGAGGAAGACAGTGATAAAGATTAAGTGTGTCTTTCACTTAGAGCAGGCTGCAGTATTCAAATAATAATCATATTATTGAGCCACGAGCTGAAAATTAATGTTGGTTCCTGATTCCCATGGAATTACATGAATATTATTACACTTTGAAGTAATCCTTCAATCTTTTTCCAAAAAATAAATTTTTAGGATACCGCCTGTTCATTTAATTCATTGAGTATTTTTTTTTATAATCGACATAACGCCCTGGACCACATATATTTTAGCTCCCGGATTCGGCTCATTCACGTTTTAGATTTTTTTTTTCAATTTCTGAAAATTTATTTTTAATTTTTTTACACTATGAAGTGATCCTCTAATCTTATTCCAAAAAAATATATGTTGTTACTTAAGATATGAGTATATCACCGAAAAAAAATAGTGGTGTTCCCTTAAATAGTTCATAAAGGAAAAATTGTTGCAAAATTAAAATTTCATTTCTTTACCCTATTCATTTAATTTATCGAGTATTAATTTTTTTTTGTAATTGACATGACGTCTTGGACCACATATATTTTTGTTCCCGGATTCAGCTCATTCACATCTGAGAAAGTCAATTTTTTTCATTTTTCAAAATTTTTTCATAACTTTTGTAAATTTTTTTTTCAAGCTGGCATTTAGTGTCAATTATTCACCAATGGGTAGGAATTTACCTCCCAAATATTAACCAAATCCAAGTCGGGGCAGCTAACCATGCTTATCCGGCTACGCTCTTTGATGTACGTATAACTATCGAGTTTTTCGATTGCGGAAAGCACTTGGGAAAATGGAATTTTTCATATCATGTCCTCTGAGAAATTTTGAACACATTTTTCCTTTTCCGCTTTTCCATTTGACGCACCGTTTCAAAGTTAATAGTGGATTTTGTTAAAAAACGCCGATATTCGTATAAATATGTATATTTATATGACTTGCGGTCACTTTTGCGCATCACGGTAAATTGGCCATTTAATACTTACGAAAAAACCTTAAACATTCCATTAAATAAGTGCTGTAATCTTGAAGTTCATTGGAGAAACCCTAACTCAGGTGGACTATTATGATTTTTTTCGAATCTACTACTTCTTACTAATATCTGCAGTAAAACAAATAATGTACCTACCTACCTAGCTGAAAACTATTTCACGGTCCAACAATATTCCGTATACCTACTTTCACTCAGTTGCACGAAGTAAGAAAACTTTACTTGACGTTACTTAGCTACTTTGTACTGACGATGGCTAATAAGTCTGAAACTGCAGTATAAAGATAGTTAAATACAGATGGACAAATATTTCTACTGAGGTTTATTGCAATCAGTGGCGAATCCAGAAATTTGGTCTGGGGGGAGCTGAAGTTGGTGGCGCAGTTGTAGAGAATGATATGATGTACAGAGGTACAGGGAAGAAAATTGCGCCGCAGGCGAAAATTTTGTATTTTTCAAGGTCAAACACTCTAAAATGAAAAGTTAGAAATTCGAGTTGCAGAAACATTTTCTTCGAAAAATAGGTTTCGTCGATAAAAGTGTACCATTTTTTAACGTAATTGCAAACATTGTTTGAATATTCATAGTACCAATAAGTTAAAATAATTTTGTTTGTGGCTGTTGGTACATATGTAATACGTATGTTACTGTATTAGTTAATATTGTTGTTTGTTATTATTTGATAAAAGAAACGATGCTAAAAATTATAACTATAAAAAGCTAGCACCTAGCATCAAATATTGTTTATTAATTATTATTAAACGTAACAAGTTAGAAAATGGCAACTATAATATTCATACGACGACTCTGTTGGCTTAATATGTTGAGCACCTCATCTGTCACCTGTCAAGCAATAAAGCTATGTTACCAAGTTTTCAAAAAGAAAAAAATGAAGGAAAAACAAGTTTAGTGATTTTTTTCGAAATTGCCTCCGTTCTGGGGGGGGCTGCAGCCCCATAGCCCCCCCCCCCTGGATTCGCCACTGATTGGAATGCAACCAATTTTTTTCATATTGCGCATTTTGGAATAGCATGCATCGTGGTATACATTCTTCAATATGCTCTTAAAATACCATTAGAAGTACTGAGGGGATAATAAATTTTTTATGTTTGAATATCCCAAAAACTTATGCTAAGGGATATTCACATGTCTGAGGCATAGAAATAAGTACTATACATTGGATCTGGCTCCACACAGTCCATATAAAATTGTATTAGTTCAGGTAATAACAATAACATAACAAGTATATAATATAATCCTACTTCTGAATTACAATCTAGTATTTTTATAAATTACTGAAGCTAATAAAAATGCACTGAACAAATTTTAAATTTTTTCACCATGACCAGGTTTGATAGCTGTTAAAAGACCAAAGGAACTCATTGGCCCATTAGCTCAGTTGGTTAGAGCGTCGTGCTAATAACGCGAAGGTCGCGGATTCGATCCCCCCATGGGCCATATATTTTTTCTTTTGTTAATATACACCAAAATGTCACTAATAGTCTTCAACGTTTTACATTTATATCTAATCTGATGATTTAGTTCTCCTACATTCAATTTCTTGAGTATTTCTTCACTAACATATTCCACACATCTGGATATTTAGTTTGTACAAATCTTGCTATCCTCTTGGCATTAGACACTTGTTTTTGATCGCACGACTTGCAGTTGTTACCAATTATCTCTGGCAATGCATCTGTAAAACAATAAGAAAAAAATGTTAATAATACTTCTAATCATATTATAAAACATAGAGGTTGTCTGCACTATTGTTTAACACCTAAGATCTGTATAACTGTTGTAGAAACTAATTTTTGTATACACCAAGCGACTTAATTTTTTGTATACAGCGAAAACAAATTTGTAGAAAATTAAGGGAATAGTTAAAACTCTATAAAACTGCTTGTTTACACACATTTAAAATAGTCTCAGTATTTTATTAAATCTTTTACAGTAGGTAAACATGCCAAATAAACTCATTAAATTCTTGTCAATCAACCCTTCAAGTAAATCTCGTACACTAATAAAATGCAGCACCTACCCATTATCAGTCTATGCGCGGTTCAGTTTTGTTTCATTTGCAAAATCGGATTTCTCCATTCAAAATTTTGCATTTACAAATATGTAGTTTTTATTGACATGACGATACTGCAGTATTAGTGGTTTTCATAGAGACATTTTTCCTCCCTATATCTCACTATTAGATTACGAATTATTCGTTAACTGAGGTAAACTTAGTTCAACTTATTTCGTACAAGCGCATAGAGTGGTTAGCTGGAAAAGGATTTTTCAATTTCATTTCAGTTGTTATCAAATCTCCCGCTATCCATTTAGCAAATTTTTCTGAAATAAACTAGGCTACGATCGTGTAGAACTAATACACAAGTTTTCATTAATAAGAAAGTTCAGATTACGCAATTCCCATTTTACCAGGCGAACAAAGTCGTCGAATTATCAAATAAATTGAATTAAAGTTCTTTTATGTCACTTCTTCTTTCAAACTATTGTATATCTGAACTCGATTAACAAATTATTTATGTAGCAGTTCTAACCGGGTACCGAAAAAAGTTTTTCTTTGTAATTTTACACAATTATTATTAATTGTTTCAGTTAATGCTTTTTTCAGTTTGCCTACTTAAAGGTACACATTATTTTCAATTTTTTTTGTTGAAATAGGTTTAGAATATCATAAAAGGTCGATATTTTAAATTTGAGTGAAAAATAGTTCTGTCTGTCAGCCTCTCTGTCTGTCTGTCGGTCTTGGAAAGAAAAAAAAATGTTTTTCACCATGTCAGACTTAATTCTTAAACTTTTAAGCGCTGTGACAATGTTCTTTTTTTTTAAATAAGCTTTTACAATGGACGTGTCAAAACACCACCTTATTTTTTTTCTGTAATTAAATTTGAGATCTCTTTTATGCATAAAAATTGATCTGTTAGCGAAAAAATGTTTTTCACTACGACAGACTTCATTCTTTAAGTAGCGCGACCACATTTTTTAAAGTCTGATGTGGTGAATAAATTTTTTTCAATGACAGACAATTTTTTATGCATATAGGAGGTCTTAAACTTCAGCTGTTTTTTTTGCTTCCCTCGCATACCGAAGGGAAGTATTATATTCGAGAAACGATCACTCTCCGAGATTTTTTCGGATTTTTACGTTTCAAATCATGCAGATTACGAAAATATAGATTTTTCAATTCCGTCAGTCTGTCTGTCTGTTGATCTGTGTGTTGGTGCATTATCTAAACAACTTGGATGGACAGTCTAAAGCGAATAGATAATGAAACATTTTTTTTCGCTCAAATTTAAAATTTCCACGTTTTATGACATTCTAAACCTAGTTCAGAAAAAAAAATTCACAAGGAAACATTTTTTGAAAATTCTTTTGCAATTACTATAAAATACCTAGAATAGATGGAAAAAAACTGTTTTTGCTCAAATTTAAAATTTCCACGTGTCATGACATTCTAAACCTATTTCAGAAAAGAATACTTGAAAATTTTTTTTTGCCCAAATTTCAAATTTCCACGTTTTATGACCTTCTAGGCCTATTTCCAAAAAAGAAAAATTAAAATTTCTTTAACCACTACTATACTTCCACTCCACTATGACAGACGGCAGTAATATTTGACATATAGTTAACGCACTTGGCAAGGAAGACACCTATTATAGTTTTATACAGGGTGGTCATCCTAAAAAATAATTCAACCATGTTGGAAATTTGTAAAAGTATTTACGCAAGCCTTCCATATTTGGTACCTTTTATTTAATATTGAATTTTTGCTGCCGGATGACCACCCTGTATATTCTTTGACCAAAAGTTATCGGGTTTTCTTTGTAATAATACCGTCCGATTATTATTCTCATGTGTGGTTTCGTAATTAATATTTTTTTAGTGAGACCGCCCGGTATAAATAAAGAGGGAAGTTCTGTGTAAGTACCAAAAAAACAAAATTGTCAGCCAGACAAGTTGTACTAGATAGGAGAGATCTTAAACTTCATTTGAAAACTAAAATCAAGGAGGTGTTATGAAGTGTACTTTCATAAAAAACATAATTTATAACAAAAGGTATATCAGAAGTTAATTAACAAAAATTGTCAGTCAAATTAAAAAAAAAGGTTCATTATTTACCACAAATTACGAACATTTCAAGCAGGTGTTTCGAAAAGTAGAATTATATTTTTTAGCTAAATTTGAAAATTCATAAAAAAATAACAATTAACAAAATTTTACTAGTCTGGCGGGCGTAACATGAATTTTACATGTTTTGCAACCATTTAAGGTGTTCGATGAAGTGTCATGGGTGTCATGGGAGCTCGGTCTATAATTAATATTCCATGTAGTACATTTTCAAAATTTTAATTAAAAATCTTAAATCAGATTTATCGGAATCTTATAATAAAACATGCAAATATTTGTTGTAATACTGTGAGAAAATAAATACAATAAGAATTATTTAATGGTGAGTTTTGATGTAGTAAGTCTTTTTAGAAATGTTCTACTGGATCGAAATAAGACCAAGTTCAATATAAAGACTATAATAGAACTAGGTACTTTTTGTATTAAAACAACGTATTTTCAATAAAATAATGACCTCTATCAACGCGACTTTGGTATGGCCATGGGTTCCTCATTTCCCCGAAAATTAATTAACATTCTTTAGGAATGAAATAACTAGTTTTCTACAAAATTTCAGAGCATAAAGAATACTTTGAATAATTCGTTTACCAACTCTTAAACTATTGCTACAGGTAATGCAAAATTTCGAAAAAAGGTACATGTTGGTCTCCATGGAAAATTGAGCAACCATCAATGAAAATGTCAATAATCTTCAACAAAATTGTGCACTGAAAAACTGGTAGTCTAGAACTAGTGAACGATTTGTTCAAAGTATTTTATACCCGCTGAAGGTATTGATTGATTACCTGACTGGGCATCTCCGGACAGAAATACATACCTAACTAAAAAAATTAGTGGTCCACTTCTGCCTGGATTTACCCAGCTCGGTAGTCGATACCTTCTTCAGGAATGAAAAAACTACTACAAAATTTCGGCAGGTATAACACTTTGAATAAATCGCTCATCAGCTCTCTAGCTATACCTTACATTTTTACTTCTTAATATCTTAATATCAACAATATTATTCCCGGTTAAAACGACGAAGCGGTGTAGACGTTATTCTATACGTGTCCCGCAAATCAAAAGTTTCTATCGAAATATAATAGTGAAAAACAAACCAAAGTGCGAATTGTAGTTTGGATGAAAACTGTGCTGCAACACTCTGTAGGTGGGAGAATATTTTTATATAATTATCCTAATTATATCCTAAACCATTCCACTAATTGATTCCCCCGATTAACATACATTTTATCTTACTTAGTTTTTCAACACTTTTTCTGATAATCTACAAAAACTTATCTTGTGCGGTCTAGAGACCGCACAGTAAGATAATGTTTAAGATTTTGTTCCCTTTTTTACGTGATACCTAAATATCAATGAATCAGGATGGCTTCTGAGTACAGGGGCGTATCAGAATTAACTCAACAAGGCACCAATAATGTTCGACCTACCCTCGCACGAAGACGTTACTACAGAAAACCTTAATAGACTAGTTTTACAGATCCCTGGCCCCCGAATAATTTTAGGAGATTTTAACGCCAATAATATAATGTGGGGTTCCAAAATAACTGACAAACGAGGAAAATGCATCGAAGAATTCATAGACAGCAACAACCTCGTCCTGTTAAATACTGGAGAAGGCACCCGATTTAACATGAATACAGGAGAATTTTCTGCCATCGACCTAACCCTATGCGATGCGCTAATTGCCTCCGACCTAACATGGAACCCACACTCCTATCTATACAGTAGCGACCACCTTCCCTTAAATATCGAACACAATAGAATGCAGAACCCCAGAAAAATGGAACTTGAATTCAGCAAACTGGATTGGTTTTTCTAATTACATTGATGAAAATCTCTTAGAAATCGATTTAGATAACGACGTAAATCTCATAACTGAAAGGTTTTCAATGTTGATAAAAAATGCAGCAGACCAGTATATTCAAAAGTTCACGCCACCTACAAAACATCATTCTGTCCCATGGTGGAATCCGGAGTGTAGCAATGCCATCAAAGCAAGCAAACGGGCTTTTAATAAACTTAAAAGACAGTATTCACTGGAAAACAATATTGAGTTTAAAAAATTAAGGGCTAGAGCAAGATATGTCCTAAAAAAGAGCAAAAAAGAATCCTGGACAAAATACATCTCCTCGATAAATAGTAGCACCCCATCCTCAGAAATTTGGAATAAAATTAGGAAAATAAGAGGCTCTAATTCCACATATACAGTCACTAGCCTAGTACAGGATGACAAAGTAATAACTACCGATATAGACATTGTCGAAACATTTGCAAATGAATATGCAAATTCATCAAGTGACGATAATTACAGCAAAACTTTCCTGCAATATAAACGTACAACAGAAACTCGAAATACTCTATTCCATATGACCAATGAAAATCATCCCCTTAATTCAGCAATCACCATTGAGGAGCTAAACGATGCCCTAAATACAACCAAAGAGTCCAGTCCTGGCCCTGATAATATTCCATACGCTTTCCTAAAACATCTATCAGATAATGCAAGACAACTTCTACTGAAATTGTATAATAAAATATATTCCTCCAATAAGTTCCCTGAAACATGGTCAGAGGCTATAATTCTTCCAATATTAAAACCAAATAAAGAAAAAGATAAAGTTTCCTCCTATAGACCTATATCACTAACATGTACATTATGCAAAGTCCTAGAAAAAATCATAAATCGACGATTAATGTGGTACCTAGAGAAACATAACCTACTAACAGAATGTCAAAGCGGTTTCCGTAAACATAGGTCTACAAACGACAATATTATCCACTTAGAATCTGAAATACATGAAGCCTTTGCCAACAAACAAAAGTTACTAGCAGTTTTCTTTGACATCGAAAAGGCCTATGATGTAACATGGAGACACAGAATAATACAGACAATCCAGAACTGGAACATCACAGGCAATATATCAGCATTCATTCAAAACTTCTTATCAAATCGGTCTTTCAAAGTGAGAACGAATGGTGCACTGTCGAATAAGAAACTGCTACAAAATGGTATTCCTCAAGGATCGGTTTTAAGCACAACTCTATTTTTGATAGCAATAAACGATATCATGATTAATGCTTTACCCCCAGTTCAAGCCAATTTATATGCAGATGATCTCGTTATTTACAGTAAAGGAAAAAATATCGAAACCCTGAAATCATCAGTTCAACAAGCCATAAATAACATCGACACCTGGACTAACTCGTCAGGTTTTAAACTGTCATCCGAAAAAACTAAGTGCGTACTATTCTCTAGAACTAATCAAATAACACAACCAGCGCTGACTCTAAAAGGTGAGCCGCTAAACTTTTCAAACAACGTAAAATTCTTAGGAGTTGTTTTTGATCAAAAATTAAATTGGAAGAACCATCTTAACCTCTTAGTTCAAAACTGCACAAAAGGTATCAATCTACTGAAAGTACTATCACACCACAGCTGGGGAGCAGACATGACAAATCTATTAACTATATACCGATCCATAATAAGATCAAGAATCGATTATGGCTTGATAGTGCATGGAACATCCAGGAAAAGTTACTTCAGAGCAGTGAAATCTATCGAGAACAAAGCACTTCGAATAATTATAGGAGCTTTTCCAACAACACCTATAGAATCTCTCTACTGTTTAGTGGGCGAAATGCCTATATCAGAACGAATAATGTCAGCATCTCTGTCATATGCCTTGAAAATATCAGCTTCTAACAACAATTTTAACCACGTCAATACTTTCTCAAATCGTTTTAAACTTATCTACGACCGAAATCCCAACATTATTCCTCCATTCTATGAGAGATTGAACAGGTTCCTTGCTCAATTAAATTTTTCCTTCCCCACCATAACTTTGCCTTCCACAAACTCCAATACAGCACCATGGATTCTCCCACCGGTTAAACTTAATGCCGATCTATCGAAATACAATAAAAAAGACACTCATTCGCAAATAATCCTAAACGCTTTTCGTCAAATCTCTACAACACTCATAAACTCACAGTTCATCTATACCGACGCATCCATGAACCCTGAAGATAATAGTGTAGGTTCAGCAGTCATTACACCCACCGCCACATTGAAGTTTCGTCTCCCAAAAGGCAGTAGCGTATATACAGGAGAACTGTTCGCAATCTACCAGGCTGTTATAAACCTCATGAATAACTACAGTGAAGACAGCTATATTATCTGCTCAGACTCGCTAAGTTCTCTTCAATCATTGAGTCACCTATATGCTGATAATCCACTAGTCCAACTGATCCAGCAGATGATGTACCAATTACACCTACTGAACGTGAGCATAACATTTTTGTACGTTCCGTCCCATATTGGCATCCCGGGTAATGAAGCAGCCGATGCAGCAGCCCGTGACGCAACAGTCTCCCCAACTGTAGAAACGTGCGACATCTATACGTAATCCGATCTAATATGCGTGTTCAAAAAAGAGATCAATGAACGATGGCAGCAAAAATGGAACAGTACCAACACCAAACTTAAAAAAGTTAAATTAAAAGTAAACAGTTTCTTGTCCCTACCACCAAATCGTAGAGCACAAGTTAAAATCTCCAGACTACGACTAGGACACACACGGTTCACGCATGAACATCTACAACGTAAGGCTTGGTGAACATAGAAATTACGCTAGAAGGGGAGAATTTGAAAAATCCAAAATTTGTGAACACGCGTGGGATAATAATCATAGAATTAAATGGGACTCGGCGAAGATTTTGGAAAAAGAGAGCAACGGAACTAAAAGAAAACTTAAAGAACGAGGATAGATGCGTTTCTAATTATTCAATAGATTTTTGTACTAGTTGGTTGCCCATCCTTAGAGACGAAGTAAGTAAAAATAAGATAAATATAATTTAATGTCTCACGTGACTATGGAAATACATAAACAAAGAACTGTCATGGTTGACGGCCAAAAAAGTTTTGAGAACGGAAGTAGATTCTCTTCCGAAACGTTAACTACCTCTAGCTTTGATTTTCAGTTTTTAGTTTATAACATTGTTCTAGTTTATATATTTTTAGGTGTGAGACTTTTTGAAACAGTCAAGTGCTCAAGAACCAACCTCTGTCTGATCCGTTTGGCGCAGAGGTTTTTTCATTAATTTTTTAAATATTTTTCAGTGGCAAAATACCCAATAAAAAGTAAGAAAAACATCTACTATCCAGAGAAAACCCACCACTTTGCGAATTCTGTCACGAGTATCTCAGCGTTAAACACATTCTAATAGACTGTCCAGAGTACTTAGAAGAGAGAAGAAACTGTCAAATCGGTCAAATTGATGAAGCCCTAGGAAACAATCTCCAAAATTTAATGAACACAATAAAATTTTTAAAAAATATTAATATTTATAATAAAATATAAATGTGTATCAAATTGTTCCTTTTGCTAGTAAGCTGTATTTTCAGTTAATGAAATTCTTAGTGCCTTGTATATTACTTATCCATAATAGTACAATGTAAATTATATGTATATATGCTAATAACCCTTAGCGGTTGATGCATTTTAAACAATAAAAACAAAAAAAAAAAAAAAAAACAATATTATTTATATTTATAGAAATATTATAACGAGTATCTAATTTAAGATAAATGCATGTACAATTGGTTCATTTTGCCACTTCCCGTGTATGATAATCGATGATAATTAGTGATTGCAATCAAAGCCTTGATAGACACAACATTGCAGAAATATGAAAGTTGATTAAACTATATTCTAAGGTTATTCACCGGAGATACTAAAAGTATTATTTATTTCTATTTGTGAAATCATTATTTTTCACGAGTTTGTTGTCATTCATTATAAGGTTACACGTCGAGCATTAATAATTACTGTTGTTTTAAAGAGACCTCTAATTATTATGTACAGGGTTATCATAGGAACGTCCACGCCCCAATTGTAAGATGTATTTTTATAGTCACAAACAAATTGTTTATATGCCTGTGTATATTTTTGTGGGCATTCTAAATATGAAACGGGAAACACAATTGATTGAAAACTTGAAAAGATGTGGACCAAATCTATATTCGTTTAAATGGAACGTTTATATATTTATTTTCCCATTTTTGAATATATGTATTTTCTTTAAAAGTGAATTATTTATTATTTGTTTGCTTATAGTAATGAAACATTTTCTTTATAGGATTTTGCAAATAGTGGAAAAACTACATATAAAAATATTAATGAAATCTTTGCATTCTTTCGATAACCTGACTTCTGGTTATGCTAACAAGTAAAAATTCTTATTTACTATTCTCATTTTAACACTAGCAGCCAACCTAGTCCCCTACGGCTAAGCAGGCTAAACTAGTATCTACATGATCCCCTACGATATGTAAATTCAGTTAAAAATGAGAACAAAGGCCTGAAATTAATTTATTTACGTACCTTGTCTTTAAAAATTTTTTCATTCTAATGAATTACATTTTCATAAAATCTCATTCAGTTTCTTGGAAATGCTTAGCCTTTGAAACGTTTTTCGTCCTTATTGTGGACTCATCAGAAAAGCCTAAAGCCACTCATAACGATGTTCCATGCAAAACTAAAACATTATCCATGAATGGTATAAAATAATTATAATTGACATTGACTGATAAAAAACAACAGATCTTCACCTATCTATTAGCTAACTAGTATTGGAGCCTATATACTCTATGCATATTTAAAAGTGAATTATTTATTATTTGTTTGCTTATAGTAATGAAGCATTTTCTTTATAGGATTTTGCAAACAGTGGAAAGAAAAGCTATCTATGAGAACTAAAGGAAAAACTACATATAAAAATATTAATGAAATCTTTGCATTCTTTCGATAACCTGACTTCTGGTTATGCTAACAAGTAAAAATTCGTATTTGCTATTCTCATTAGTTTAGCCTGCTTAGCCGTAGGGGACTAGGTTGGATGCTAGTGTTAAAATGAGAATAGCAAATAAGAATTTTTACTTGTTAGCATAACCAGAAGTCAGGTTATCGAAAGAATGCAAAGATTTCATTAATATTTTTATATGTAGTTTTTCCTTTAGTTCTCATAGATAGCTTTTCTTTCCACTGTTTGCAAAATCCTATAAAGAAAATGTTTCATGTATTTTCTCTCTGACACCAAATAATATATACTCACGAACGAAATAAATATGTTGAAGTAGACTCACGCATGCTGACGACTTTCAAGATTTTACTCACGCACGTCTCAAATTTACGACCACAAGCACACGCACATGCTCACTTACGCATGAATTGTCATGAGGAATTTTTCCCTTGTGATGTGATCAAACGTGATACGATGAAAACACGTCACATACCTAAGGCTAATTCAAGCTCACGAACGAGTAATGTTTGTTCAGGCACGCTTAAGAAGATGTTCATGTTTTACTATTTCGATGTTACTCGATCACATCGTGAAAGGACAAGACACGATGAAAATCACGTTACGTGCCAATCTCTGCTTTGGACCAAAACATAAGAATAACCAAACATGCTATAGTAAATTCCTACTGTGGAAAAAGCTACAGGATGTCAAAGTTGCATTTATTTTCTTTTTCTCTTTGCAATATCACAATTACCCCTTGGATGATCTTCCACAAATTTGGTTAAGAAACATCTTTTAAACTAAGGAACAATAATTTATGTATCACATAATGCTAGCCTATGGAGGGAATACTTATTATTATTAGAAGAATACTTATTCTTTTTTTTACGAAGCGTTGTAGCACTTTTGACTAGAAAATCTCACGCAGGAGTCGTTTCTACGTAAAAAAAGGTACACTTAATAGAACTTGTTAATACCAACCGTTTTCGAGAAAACTGCCGCAAAAGATTTCAAGAATTCTTTGAAAACAGACTTAATTTGAAAAGAACAAATTGTATTTGATGAAAAATTACACAACGTAAGTAAAAACCGCTGCCTAAGGAATCACTATTTCCATATCCAGATTTTTCATTCAAGTCACTTTAAAGGAAACATATTGACTACATTTGTACTTTAGTATGTGGAAATTATTGAATTGGAATTTTAATAATATTTGGGGCAGATGTCAGAAAAGTTTGAGGCATTGGTTTCTACCATATACGTTAAAATGAAGTTTCTAGCTTACTGTACTTATTATCCCCTATTCACAACCTACCACCTCCCACCCCTTCAACGGAATCGTCTCCTTCATATGTCATTACAATACATACATGTACTAACTTTCAAGTGAATATCTCAATTTTATATTAACAATCCCATTAATAATGGAGCGGAGGTGGTGGAGGTGGGGAGGGGAGGTTGAAAATATTAGAGAGAAATTTGACTCCTTGGTTTTTAATATATACACTAAATCCCAAATGTCTGTACTCTTACAGCTTGCTTTACTTATTTTTCCCTATTTACCTATATTTAACACCCAACCCTTCAACGAAATCATCTCAAAGTATAATCTAGTTCCAGATGTCGTTATAATACATACGTGCACTAAATTTCAAGTGAATATATCAATTTTATTTTATCTACTCCTTTAATAATGGAGTAAGGGTAAGAGTGGTGGGGGATGAAAAATATTATTAAATAAACCTTCGGCCTTCGCTTCTAGTACATACACCAAATCTCAAATTTCTGTTATCAGCTTGCTTTATTTATTTTCCCTTATTTACCCCTATTTAGCCCCTCCCCCAATCCTTCAACGGAACCATCTCAAAATATAATTTAGTTCCAGATGTCGTTATAATACATACGTATACCAAATTTTAAGTGAATATCTTAATTTTATTTTATCAACCTCTTTAATAATGTAGTGGGGGAGGGGGGAGGGGGTTGGAGGGGATGGAAAATAGTATAAAAAACTTTGAAGCCTTGGGTTCTAGCACATACACCAAATTTTAAGTTTCTGTAGTCTTACCAGCTTGCTTTACTTATTTCCCCATATTTATCCCCCAACTCAAAAAACAATCCAGTTCCAGATCTTGTTATTATAGATTCGTGTACAAAATTTCAAGTCAATATCTTAAACCGTTCCGGAGAAAACGCGCTGACAAGAAAAAGTGGCAGACACATCTACTGATAGACCGACAGACAGACAGAACATTTTTTTTTTCGCTGAAATTTAAAATATCGACGTTTCATGACATTCTAAACCTATTTCAAGATAAAAAAAATTTTTAATTATTTTTACGATTACTATACTTCCAATCCATTAGGTGGATGTAGTTGTCCTCCATAATTTTCAAAGGCAAGAGAACGTTTTGTGCCTATGTACCTTAGTTTTGTTGACAGTGCAGTACGCGATAAAACTTGGAGATGAGAACAGCCAAACATCTGGTCTCTATTATTCGTCGACTGTATTTAGAAAATTCTGTTTTGGTGAAAGTCGATAACACTAATTCTTAGAAATATAAAGTTGACAAAGGCGTCAGACAGGGTTATTTTCTGTTTCCAATTCTCTTTAACATGTTTGTACATAGAGCAAATAAAAACAAAAACCATTCAGATACGTAATGGATCAATGGATCTCTTGTGGCACTTCTGCTCTAGTTTTCCTTGGAGTACTTTATTCAGCTTTCTTTTTTGTATCAGACTACACAGCCTTGATGAGGGCCCCTTAATATAGCTGTCAATCCTTGGTTTTTCTTCACCAACTATTTGGGATCTCAGGCTAGTTAGGGCTTTACAATGGCATAGCACTCAGGTTTCCTCTTCCTCTTGACAAAATCTGCATATTACATCATCTGCCAGACTCATCAGACTAATATTTCTATTAAGTCGACACTACTCAGTTAGAAAATCCACTATTATTCTAATGGCCTTTCAATTTTGGCATACTAGATCCTCCAGAAATTTGGCCGATCGTTCTTTAATGGACTCTTTGGTCTGTCTGTATCGCAGGAAACTTTCCACCATTTCAGAGATTAAGTTTGTACCCACCTATCAATGGATGCTCATCTGCATGGCTTAGCCACACCACAAGAAGTTTCGGGTCCTACCAGGGTTTTAGAAGCACCTTCTCTGGTCAGCTCATCATTTATTTGGTCCCTTGGGTCCTGCTATTTTCACGGCACGGTCACTTTACTTTGGCATTATTGGACTAAAAACTCAATTACTTCCACATTCACGTAGTGGATGTATCAAGACGAGACATGGAACTAGATTCTATTTTGCTGCCTAAGGAATCACTACTTCCACATCCAGATTTCCCATCCAAGTCTTTTTAAAGGAAAATATCTCGACTATATTTGCACTCTAGTATGTAGAAATAATGGGTCATAGAATTTTAATAATAGGGCGTTGCCGAATGCCAGCCAAGCCTCCAGAACTTTCGGGCGCTGCCGAATACCACGTCCGGGTGGTCACAAGCCAAATACCTTAGCACTGTGGCACTGAGCCGACATTTTACGTAAATAAACTATTTTATGACTTAAAGCATAATCATAATTTTTCCTGTCTAATGACTACCAACTGAAATATTTAATAAAAACTGGATTTTAGTTGCCATCTTCGAAGGGCCGTCCATCAGGAGATATTTCAGAACATATATCCATATGAACTTTTTTTCATATTAACCGGTATTTTCGAATGTCCTGTATAGTACCATCAAAAAATCTTTATATGTTACATTGATTGATGCCCTTTGTAGTTTTCGCAATCTATTCTATCGGTCTTTTTATGAAGGAACTCTATAAATATTTATTAATGTGAACGAAACTCAATTCATTTAGTTCAAGAAAGTGAGTTTGATTATTCTATTCTACTGCACAATTTCCCTCTTATAGAAAAAGTTAATAAATCACTAACATTTTTTGACCCAATGTCAGTATAACACAATTGATTAGAAATAGCAAAGCAACTTAAAATTAAAAACAGAATTAATTGTAAACGCCAAACCGCAATTTTTTATTGTAAATTATTATAGCGAGAACACTTTCAATTTTTAAGGACGTATTATCGTCAGCTTAGTACACGTAAATCTAAGTTGATGTTTTTACTACTGAAATTAAATTCGAAGTTTAACAGCAATTCCATTGCAATAGATAGATAACATATATTTCATCACTTTACATTGATTGTATATACATGGTGTCCAGTTAAAAACCCTGGGGCCATTTTCTCGACTACTAAAAGATATATTTGCATTATGTAAAATGTATTCACTAGAATATACAGGGTGTAATTAGTTTCATGTCATAAAAAAAACTGGTGGTAGGGAACGACAAGACAAACAAAAAAACCTTATATAAGATGGGGTCTAAAGCTCATAGTTTTGGAGAAAAAAAAATAAACAAGAATTTCGCAAATTTTCAATAATATTTTTTGAGAACTGCTGGAATATTGAGGTAGGTTTAGATCTAGATTTGATCTGAAGAAAACTATACTCTAACCAGTGTTGCCGATTGGCGGATAATTATCCGATTTGCGGATAATTTATTAAGGTGGAGGATAATTTTCCCACCCTGTTAAAAATCGGATAAAAAACGGATAATTTCAATCCGGTTATATTTATATATTATATATGTATTGCACTGTTGCCGATTTGGCGGACTCTTTCGGGCTATTTTAATATCAAATGTGGAAATGAAGATTTGTGAATAATTAAATAATTAGAGATATCGCCCCCCCCCCCGCTCTCCAAAATTCCGACCAAGGGGGAAAATGAGCACCAGAGAAATCTCCCCCTCGCTCTTCAAAAATTGCAAGTAAACATCTTCAACGAAATCTACCTGCCTTAATATCTACCGATATCTCACCACCCAATCGGATATTCTTCTCGTTCAAGTTGTCAAATTCTTGATTACGTACAGACACAACTTACTTGTTCGTTCTTTCTGTATTCCTTTTTGGCTTCTCTACCAAATTTTTATTTTATTTTTCTTTATTGACAACGTTAGTTGATAGTTTAGTGTTTAGTGTTGAACGAAGTGCGTATGTCCTTAATTCGACGTACCGAACTGTGTATTGATGCAGATGCAGAGATTTTCAATCATTTAGATAGGTAGTAAGCTCTTAAGCCAGGACACTCATTTATATTTCAAATGTTAATAAACCACATTTAAATTTTCTAAATTATAAATAATCCAATATTTTGTTCCAAATTAAAAATCACACATGTGCTTGCAAATGTGCACGAAGAGAGCATGAATTATTTACCTCTTTATAATTGCCTCAGTTCAGTTAAGGCGGTCCATCAAAGGCGGTCGATGATCCAAGGCCTTTGCTTTGACACCGCAGACCACCGCGTATGCCGGCGAGCACTTTTTTATGACAATTTAAAAGTTATATAATTGGGAACTACAAGTCCATTGTCCAAGAAAAGCAGTGGTTCTCAATTGTTGTCTACCATAATATTAAAAATGTTGACCTCGATCAGTTTTTTTCAAAGTGCCCCTAGAGGGAAAAGTCACAAAGGTTTTTTGTTTGTCTAGCTGGTCCCCATTACCAGTTTTTTTTTAATTACTTGAAACTGATTACACCCTGTATAAGTGAGTTCAGTTATGAATAAAAACTATTTTACAAATTGAGGTATAGATTTGCGATGCAAAGAAATTTTCCAATCCCAAGAGCTTTGAAAAGATATATACAAATGGAATATCATATTCTAAGCAATTTCTATAAAATAAACAATTTTCGAAAAATCATTAATTTTCGAAATATTTAAACTTCAATATAGCAAAAAACGCTACAACTCAAAATAATTTGAACTTATAATTCAGACAGATATGTTTCCCTCAAATTCTTCCTTTCTTTCAAGTTGTTCTATGTATTAAGTAATACATTATGTATATGATTTAGCATTTTCTACAAAAATAGAACATGCCCCGTTTTCCCATCTATATGTAAGCGGCAAAGCGTTGTATTTTATATGCATTAAATATATGTAATGAACTATATTTATATAGTATATATAGTATATAATAGATTCAAACATTCATAAAAAATTTAAATTTACATATTTTTACGAACCTGTCGGGGGTAACATAATTTTTACATGTTTTGCAATCATTTTAACCTTTTAAATTTGAGGTGATCGATGGGGTACCTTTTTTGTCATAGGAGCTCGGTCTAATACCAGCCTGGTTAGGGTTAGCATCACTTTACCAAACACCCTGTGTTTCAGGGGGAGGTCAATGTTGACGACATCCACTTATTCATTAGCAAAAAACTAAAAATACTGATGTATTTTACGTTATGTAACTAACAATTTGCCACCTACTGTATGTCCTACAAACACCTGTAACTGTGACAAAAAATTCTAAAAGTTTTACACATTTCATTCTCCATCTCGCTCTCACTCACAGCATCACACTACTGTCTCCATTTACAACTGTAGGGGCTGCTTTATTATTGTTCCTTGGCCTACTAGAAATGCTAAAACAATTACTTACGCCAAACGACCTTGAACTAGGAAGAAAATTTGCAAAAAAAAACATAACAATGCGTCCCTATATTTAATGCAAAAAGAGATAATATTCCTTGTCCCTCTCGATATTTTTTTTTGCAAAATTATAATTTTTTGGCATTTCTAGTAGGGCAAGGAACAATAATAAATGGAGGCAGTAGTGTGATGCAGTGAGTGAGAGTGAGATATGGTCAATGTTGACGACATCCACTTATTCATTAGCAAAAAACTAAAAATGCTGATGTATTTTACGATATGTAACTAACAATTTGCCACTTACTGTATGTTCTACAAACACCTGTAACTGCCACATACATAACAATGCGTCCCTATATTTAATGCAAAAAGAGATAATATTCCTTGTCCCTCTCGAATTTTTTTTTTTTTTGCAAAATTATAATTTTCTGACATTTCTAGTAGGGCAAAGAACAATAATAATACAGCCTTTACAGTTGTAAATGGAGACAGTGGTGTGATGCAGTGAGTGAGAGTGAGATGGAGAATGAAATGTGTAAAACTTTTGGAATTTTTTGTGGCAGTTACAGGTGTTTGCACAACATATAGTAGGTGGCAAATTGTTACTTAGATAACGTAATATATGTCAGTATTTTTAGTTTTTTGCTAATGAATAAGTGGATGTCGTAAACATTTACCCAGGGGAATTTGATTTTCTTAAAATTTAATAGCTAATTTTGCATGTGGGTCGGTTATTGACTGCAAGAAAAAGGGTGCATTAGTTGATTGGCTATCTATTAAGTTATAGTTATAAGTTCCTGTACTTAATTCTGCTTTAAGCCACTAAAAACTGTGTTTAACCAACTTCTATTTATAATTATTATATTTTCCCACGTTTCGATTTATAGATCATCTTCAGAGAGAATTATTATTAAATTTTTCTACACTAGTTAACCTTTAAAAATGGGAAATATGAAACTAGAGTAGAAAAATGCAATAATAATACTGTCTTTGGTAATTGTTAATAAACGGAAACGTAGAATAATATAATCGTTTTCATTTGAACTGAGCGATAAATCCCAGGATATCAAGTTAATTCAATACCAACAACGCAACGGCTAAGAAAATATAAACATCTACCAATATATTTACAAAAATATATAAATCGAAATTAAAAATTACAAAAGAAATAAAATGTCTCAATAGAATTTAAAAAATGTACCTTTTATCTGTTTTCCCAAAATATCACAGGGCGCCTTGTCCAGGGCACATAATAGCTGTCTCTCCACGTAGTTGTTGCCAGCTAGGCCCCTCTGACCTTGTACCTTCATCGTAATGACCAAGATAAGAAAAGAGGCCACTAACCACTTGGTCATCATCCTGAGAGTTTAGGGCACGGACTGAGGGTGTCGCAGACAAAACTAACATTTATATTCAAGTAACTCCTTTCACACGAACGGATGCTGTCTTGCGAGTATTTTCTTTTCGTCAAATTTTACGCACAGGTACAATTATCAGGTGGGAGAGATCTTAGAATCTCATTGTAATAAATGTAACAGAGATTATGAAAGAATGACATTAATTTCATTTCTATTGTCTCCTGCTGTGGCGGTGTAACCGAGTGTGACAGTCCCTTCCTGATATTTATAATAGCGATTCTGATTTTACTTCACCAGATTGTTGACTTTGATTTTTAAATAAATCCCTCTCTATTATTTTCTATTTATTTACCGAATCATTAAATTCTTTATAAAGGTGGATGTAACGCTACTTATTATAAATGATATATAGCTGTTTATACAGTTCAAATTAATACCGAAGTGTACAGGGTGTACAAGTTAATGCGTACTCTTGATATTCTAGGTAGTTTTTAAGATTCCATGGTTTAAAGCCATTACAACGTTTTTTTTCCAAGGAATCCATTACCGTTAAGAAATAAACAGTGTCTAAGAAAGAAGTTATAGTCGAAAAATTAAGAACCCCGTACTTTTATTATGGAAAGTCCCTTTCGGCCAAATGTTTTAAAATTTTAGCATGTTATTCCTTGAACCCTTACAAACAAACGTCTCAATAGGAAAAAAGCTCTAACTTTATTTATGTGACCTCTACAACCTCTGGAAGTCGCAAAATATGTGATTTTTGGGATTAACAAAGTATAATATATTAATGAACTTTTTTTATTAACAAGTATAGACTTATGTAAATGGATACACAGTATGTAGATGTATCTATGTACGTGTGAGAAGGCACTGATTCACAGGTTGAGGTTGAAAAATATTAGAAAGAAATCTGTGGGCTTGGTTTCTGGTATATACACCAAATCCCAAGTTTTCCTACTCTTACCAGCTTACTTTACTTATTATTCCCTATTTACCTCTACTTATCCCCACTCTTTCAACGGTATGAGGTCAAAATATAATCTAGTTTCAGATGTCATAATACATACATGTACCAAATTTCATATGAAAATCTCAATTTAATTTTATCAACTCTTTTAATAAGGTAGTGGGTCTGGTGGGGGGATGGAAAATATTATAAATAAAAACCTGAAGCCTTCTCTTCTAGTATATACGCTAAATCCCAAACTGTACTCTTACCAGCTTGCTTTACTTATTTTCCCCTATTTAACCCCCAACACTTCAACGGAATCATCTCAAAATATAATCTAGTTCCAGATGTCGTTATAATGCACATCTTTATCTAATTTCAAGTGAATATCTCAGTTTTATTTTGTCAACCCCTTTAATAATGGAGTAGGGGTGGTGGGGGGTTGAAAGATATCAAAAATCTGATGCCTTGGCTTCTAGTACATACATCGAATTTCAAGTTTCTATACTCTTACCAGCTTGCTTTTCTTATTTTCCCCTATTTAACCCCCAACCCTTCAACGGAATAATCCCAAAATATAATCTAGTTCCAGATGTCATTATAATATATACATATACCAACTTTCAAGTGAATGTCTCAATTTTATTTTATCAACCCCTTTAATAATGGAGTGGGGTGGTGGTGGCGAGATGGAAAATATTATTTAAAAAAATTGAGGCCTTGGCTTCTAGTACATACACCAAATTTCAAAATTCTCTACTCTTACCGGTTTACTTTACTTATTTCCGCCTATTTACAACTATTTACCCCCCACCCTTCACCGGATATGTTCAAAAAACAATCCAGTTCCAGATCTCATTACAATAAATCCTACTGCATGATAACATTTATGCATATGTTCAACTGAAAATATCTACGCAACAACACGGTAGCTATACCGTAACGAACTTAATCTGCGCTACTCAGTACATTGATCATGAATCATTTGATTCTCAAATACAGGTAGACTCATTCTATACTGACTTTTCTAAGGCGTTTGATAGACTGAACCATAGGAAATTTCTCTGTAAACTTGACAAATTCGGATTATCTGACGGTTTATCTGTTGAATACCGAGCCACGTCAGGAGTACCCCAGGGATCAATACTTGGACCCATTTTCTTTAATATTTTTATTAACAACATCAGTAATCACAGACGTATATTTCTTAATATATGCCGATGACGTCAAGATGTTCCATAGGATTAGTGATTTTAATGACTGCAAAAAACTTCAAAACAACTTAACTAAGTTATCAGCTTGGTGCGATGAAAATGATCTTCACCTAAATGTTGGCAAGTGCAATGTTATGAGTTATACAACCAAGGAGTCCCCAATTATATATAATTATAATGTTGATGGCGATATGCTGAACAGACCATCTACGTTCAAGGATTTAGGTGTAACTTTTGATAAAAAATCAACCTTCACTAACCACATTGATGCTGTAATTTCGCATGCATACAGAATGTTAGGCTTCATTTTGCGTAACAGCCGTGATTTTAATGATGCGAAAACCTTAGAGATGGTTTATTTTGCTTTCTCTCGATCTAAGCTGGAGTATGCTTCACTTGTCTAGCAATCTCGGTATAATACTCATAATGATAAATTGAAAAATATTCAGCGCCGCTTCCTGAAATTTTTAAACTGGAAAACTGAAGGTACATATCCACCAATTGGAGCTTCTTAAAATCAATTACTTGAAAAATTTGATATTACCAGTCTTTCCGAAAGGCGTGAGTCCTTTGCTTTGCGTTTTCTAGATAAAATTATGCATTATAAAATAGATTGTAGTGAAATATTAAGCCAACTGAACTTTTATGTTCCACGGATTAATTCTCGTCATTCTCATAGCTTTTATTTATCCACTCCTAGATCTAACGTATTAAAGTTTTCTCATCTGTTTAATATTTGTACTAGTTATGAAACTCATTGCAGTGAATTGGACATATTTTCCTAGCAGCCAGAAATTTCATCTACTGTCGTGCAGTCTAATCGCCTTCATAATTTCTATTTGTATTTTTTAGTTAGGTTAGGTTAAGTTAGTTTAGATTTCCATCCTATAAATGGTTTTGTACTGTTGGATGATGTATGATTAAATAAAAATAAATAAATAAATAATATATGCGTGTACAAAAAAGTCAATATCTTAAACCGTTCCGGAGAAAACGTGCGGACAAAAATAGTTAGACAGATAGAAAATGTTTCTTTGCTCAAATTTAAAATTTCGTTACATGACATTCTAAGCCTATTCAAGAAAAAAAAAATGATTTTTTTTTACTATTACGTACTATACTTCCAATCCACCACGTGGATGTGAAAGTAAAACTATCTGTAAAAATATGAATTTCCAATTTTTGCATCCTTTCGATAATCTGCATTCTGGTTATGCTAACAATTAAAATTTTAAAATGAATTTGCCTATTTCTTATCTGACAATTCTCATTAAGTATTACACTAGTATCTACAAAAGTCCATTTGACACACAGTTCTTGAGCGATTTGAATATTTTTTTTCTAAATACTCGTGAATGATTCTAGTTTGTCCTCCAATTGCTACAATTTAAATAGCTATTCTTCTGGTGAATGTATCAGACCCAATGTCGGAACATACTTTTCAGGATCTTTTCAATATATAATTTATTACTGTAGGTTGTTTAATTAATTCTATGTATTGATAAAATTAATTTTAAAAAGCCTAACAGTTATAAAAAATAAGAAGGTTTAGTTAAGGATGACGTTAAATTCAAGCTATATAAAATATAATAGATGCATTTGTGTTAACAATTAAGGAGCAGATAAGCAACTTTGAGCTTGCACATCCATGGGCTTCTTATACTTTCAACTTCTTATGTTTTTTTAGCTCCAAAATTGAAATTTGGTTACATTTTTACCTTACTTGCGTTTTTAATTCAAATAATAGCTATTTTTAATTACAATATAAATATGATAACGTCAGCATGCTGATGTTCCGATATTGGGTCAGATACGTTCATCAGAAGAATAGATATTTAAATTGTAGCAATCGGAGTAAACTAGAATCATTCACGAGTATTTAAAAGACAAAATTATTCGAATTGGTCGACAACTGTGCGTCAAATGGACTTTTGTCCAAAAAAGTACTAAATTTCCCACTGTACGGCGGTCGTAAGGTGGATTCACCGTGGGGAGGTTTTAGCCACTTTCAGTAACTGCCGATTTTAAAAATCTAACTTCGTTTTATCCGTTTAAAGTTGAATTTAGAAAACATTATTCCTAAAAGGTTGGCTTGAACAGGTAATCAGTATTTTCTCCAAAATCGAAGGTTCTAGTTTTAAATATTTGGGAGCGCTATTTGTTTTCATGTCATAATCGTCCATTTTACCATTTTTTCTATTTCATAATAAACCTTTCATACCAGCTTTCAATTAAAAAACTAATGATTATGCTACCTTTGCACAGTCAAAATACTGCGGCCATTTAAATACTTGTCTTGACCTGCAATAGATCAAAGTTGTATTATCTTCTAGTTACTTTTCCTTACTTTTTTTTTCAAAATCGTGACGTCAGTAGAAAAAATTTAATATATTGATTTAATGACAAAATAAAGCAAATTAAAAAAATGTGGACTACATCTTCTTTCTGTAAGAAATTCAATGGATTTTCTGCTAAATGACAACCACTGTTTGTTGAATTACAATAGTGTGAAGTCGTTGTTTTGGATAGATTGGATCCTATCGGGAAACGATGATAAGATTTAAAAAATCAGATATCTATTATCATATCTGTTAAATACAGTGACGGAATACGCATCAATCACGTAAAGGACGTCATTATCTCCTTATTGTTGTATTTATAACACTTTGTTTTATTACTAAACATCCACTTAGAGTCTGTTGCCAATCTTATTTAACATCTATAGAGAACACGTAATGCGACGCGTGCTGGCAAAGTGGAGTAGCCATAGGTGGAATCAAGATTTGTAATTTGATATTTACAAAATTTACGTAGTTAAAGCCAGCGAGGATGAGCTTATATACATTCTAAATATGCTTCAGGTAATGTTGCCGTGAGACGAGACGAGAAGAGATTTTGTCCATTCTCAATCTCGATCTCGAAAATTTTCAAAAGAAGGTTCTCGGTCTCAAAATCGGTAAATCTCGAAACTCAATTTTCGATCTCGAGTTTGAGATTCTCATATCTCGAGTTTTAAGTACGTACATATGAAATGTTGGCTATTGCGACGAGACGGTGGAAGCATACGTCCCGTTCTCTATATACCAAACCAGTCGTTACACGAAAAATAAGTGTTATCGTTTCGTTGTCGTGATTCGAGATACGTGATTACGATGAAGCGCAATCGCAATATAAAATATAAAACCAACTTCTGAGAATGTTTCAATAAGAAGCAATACAAATGCAATAGAAGATGATGACTCGGTGAGAGATGTTGATTATGAGCATAGTGGAATGGAAAGTTGTCGTGATGACAATGAATCGGTACCATTAACTTCAACGTTTAGTAGAACTAAAACTTCAAAACTAATAAAAACTAAGCTTTAAAAAAGAAGGAGAAGATAGTCTAACTGTGGAAGAGTATTGTCACATGACAGTAGCAATATCGAAATTACGTGAAACAAAAAAAAAAAAACTAAATCGAATTCAAGTAAATCGAGGGCCGTGCTCATTTTAAGAAATATTCTGACATCCAACAATTAGAAGATTGACGTCTACCAGTTGTGTAAAATTGGACGTGAAATTTCCCGATACTCACAAAAATCAGTCTTGTTAACGCAGACGCAGACCAACCACCTCTGAATCGAGAAGACCCCCCCCTATTATCGATTTCTCGATATTAGACATGCGGGGGCTTGTGGGGAGACCTAATAAACCTCCCGGGATACAATGCTGAAAATGTGTTTTCCCTACTCTTTCTCAATTACCCCGACAGCAAAAACCACCCATTTTGAAATTTTTCGACAGTAAGCTTTAAGCCCAAGGGGTTGATGGGGTCAAACGTAATTTATTTTTCTTCAAATGATATTTAAAAATCTCCGCATGTTTACAATCTCAAATCTCAAGAGAGGTGGTTTTTTCGCTCTCGGAGTAATTGGGGATGGGTATCTTCGTGGTATTTCAGTAATGAGAGAGGGGGTAGTTTACCCTTGGGGGTTGCTTGGGGCTTCCCTGATAAACCTATACTCAATTTATTTAAATTCGTCCAAAGAATCCGATTCGAAACGCCCTCCCAGGTTTACGTGGTATTTCAGTGTAGGGGGAGTGGGTAGTCTCAATTCCCGGAGGTTGCTTGGAATCTCCCCTGATCAATCTCTACTCAATTTATTGAAAGTCGTAAGAAATAACCATTCCGCCAAGCTCCCGTATGCCTAGTATAAAATAATCGATAGAACGGTTGGGGTGGTTTCTTCGATTTTGGGTTATTGGTGAAAGGTAGCAACCGATGACTATCGTGTTCTCGCTCTCAAGAACAGGGGAGAGGGTGCATTCTGGTCCCAGAACTTTTGAGGCTAGAACGCATTCTACAGGAACTAAGTTAGAGATCGAAGATGCCCCTCTTCTCAAAATTTGGTTAAATATCAAATTGTAATTTAAACATCATTAATAAACATCAAATTCTTAACTGTAAGGACTGTACGGCCCTGAACTATCGACATTTTCTGCTGGAACACTGCGTGCGTCTACTATATTCACATAGGTACTATCTAGTGTTTTATCTTTCTTTATTTTATTTGTTTTAATCCCTTGTCACGTACGTTGTAACGTACCCTGTTTTATCTGTAACTTTATTATATATTTTGCATATACTTTAAAACATATGATGTATAAAATAGCTTTATTATCAATAATTACTTTTAATCTTTTTTTCGTTATTGAGCCAAACTGAAACATTTTTACGATGTATCTTTCAAAGTACACTTACATTAATAGCTACCCGAAAAAACTCTCACTTTCGCCAGAAAATGGTTAAAATTTTAACCATTACCATCTTTCTTGGGTAGCGACTCATATTATACATTTACTAACTATTCAAATGCCACATTCAACATCAAAATGTATCGAAAAATGCTTTGAATATTAAATATTCGTTTTTTTTTATTTTTTAGCCCCCAGTGCGCCGCCCGGCGTGTGCTGGAGAGTACAAAACGGCCAATGTTAATGTACGAGTGTGACAAAATTTTGGTTTGTGCGTAAAGTTTTTTTTTAATCTTTTATTTAGGGTTCGGTATAAATTTTGTGTGTTAAGTTATTAGCCGTTCCTTATCTGATGAGGCGGAGGCTGTGTGCCCCCCTGAGGGTTGCGCCCCTGCCAGCCACCCGCCTGGCTAGCCCCTAGCTCCAAGAGACTAGGAGCAGCACTGCTTGAAGAATGGGAACAAATTGAACAGAATAATACGCGACACCTTATGGATGGAATGTTGCACAGAGGTCTCGAGTGGAAAAAATACACTTTACAATTTTTTTTTTGTTTATTTATATTAATTTTTTTATTATCCGTTAACTAATGTTATGCGTGTGGCTTCCTATATTTATCGTTTATTCAAAATTATCCCGATAATCTCTATAAATCTATCTGCAACTTTCTAAAGAAAAGGCATTAAGATTGGGCGAATGGTAAAAAGGATTTTAAAATTCATTAAAAATTGCGGTGAATCAGAATGTTTGACGGAGAGTGTATATTGTATATGCAAAGTAACTATGCCGGTAATTATTTTACTATTTAAAATCACTACCTTATTTACATAATAAATGAAGATTTAGGACTGATATGGACAATATAAATATTCGCAGGAAAAGTATACTTCCCGTTCCTCAACACCCCAAATAAAGGAGAATGTTAAAAGTAGCTAATTTTGGCCTAAGCTAGGCAACAAAAAATGAACACGGTTTATGATAGCACTTTTCATGTAGAATGCGATGATGTTTAACTCGGTTTTGTGAAAAAATGGCGGAAAAATGTGGAAAAGGTCTGTTTGAGATATTCACAAGTTGAACTTTTAAGATTTATAATAATTTATTCTAGATTATGTTGGCATCGTTTAGTGTTTTTCTCACAGAATATGATGGGGTGACAAAATAGTATTAAAATAATCAAGATTTATGTGGTGTCAAATCACCACCCTTGATAGAGGTCTAGGACGGAGGTTGATGTCGCATTTGTCACCCCATGTTCCAACCGATTTGTATGGCAGAGCAAAAAAATTCATCCTTGTTAATATAAAAATCGAATTTCATAAAAGCCGTACGGTGTCATATCACCTTAGTACATAGAGGTCACTTTTCGGAAAACGAACATTTTTCCTGTACTTCTGTCCCATTATTTTTGTACGGCATTTTCTTTTTAAGAGTCACAAGTATAAATACAGTCCAAATAAACGTAAGCCGTACAGTGTCATTTGAAAAAAATGCACCTCCACGAGTTACGATTTTCAGTTTTCCGCGGCTTTCCCATGTCCCACCTAAAATGTACGGCATAGGGCTCAAAGTGATTTATTTTTGTGGGACTACAAAAATTATACCTTTTCAAGCGGTGTCATATGACCCCCTAAAAATGTAGCATGGGCTTGTGGTCTATAAGAAAATATGCGAAAATCAACAAAATGTCTAATAATTTAGATTTTTTAATGCAATATTCACAAGTAAAATCTGATAAGATCAAGCATATTTGATTTGAAAGCATGCTGTTTTCTCGTAGTATTTTTTACATAAAATAACACAAGCTAATTATTGTGGCTTATCGGACGGTTCTTCGCATTTCTCGGAAAATAGGATATATGACCATAGCGATAGCATCGCGTTATACGGGTAAAATACTAAAAGGAATTAACTTGAAATTAAGTTGGATACTCTGGATCTAAATGGGTTTAACTTGTGGTTGTTACAGACTAAATATTGTAAATTTTTATGCACTTTTTAATTTTTTTTAATTTTCCTGGGGTTTTCCCGCATGGCTGTGTTAACCTTCTCTTCATAGAATAAGTACAAAAAGCCACTATAATTTCAAGTTATTAACGTTGATTCCTAATATTTCACTTAAGAATGACAGACTAGATATTAATAATAATAATAATAAATCGTTTTTATTTGTGTAAATATAAAGAAATATAAAGAAAACGTTGGGGGGTGCTCGGCGAAGTTTAGCCAAAAGCTACTCTTGTATTGTGAGTCATCGAACATTTTCTTGATTTTTTTACATTTTTCCGGCAATTTAACGTAACACGTATTCCAAAGGAAAAATACTACGAAAAACCACCTCGATCTTTAATTATATACTCTGCATCTCAAAAAATTCAAATTCGGATTACGTTAGGCTAGATTCTGTGAGATTTTAAGCATCTGTTTAATTTCTACCCTTTTTCGCAACATGTTATCGCAAAAAGAGCCAAACTTCGTATCCGTACTGGAAAAATACTACAAGGAACCACCTAAATCTCGGACAATAAGCTTTGGATTTTAAAAAGTTTAAATTTTGAATATTACAGACACGATTTTGTACATTTTTGGGCATTCTCTGAAGAAAAAAAACACTAAATGAAACCACCATAATCTAACGTAAAATATAGTGGATCTTAAGAGTGAATATCTCAGACCGGATTTTGAGAGTTTTCAAGCATTTTCTTAGCTTTTTCACATTTTCCTGCCATTTTTGGGCAAAACTGAATATATCATCGCATTCTACGGAAAGGTTCTGTGATTTTTTGTTGCTCAGCTTAGGCCTAAATCAGCCACTCTTTAACATACTTCTTTTTTAGAGATCTTTCTCCTACAACACTGCAGTTTGTATTAACCTTGCTGGCGTAAACCTTATTTTAGAGATCTTTCTCCTACAACACTGCAGTTTGTATTAACCTTGCTGGCGTAAACCTTAATTACACAGGTCTGCGACCAAAAAACTTATTTGAAACTAATAGGTGATCTTTATAGATTTGTGGGTGCTGAATCCGGGAAAAATAATGAATAAATTCCACCACCCTCAGTTTTTTTGCAAATTTATTTTTTTCTGGGTGTCGGTATGAAATTTTTAGTCGAAAAGCAGCCTCACACATTTCCCTATTTCTTTTTTTTATTGGAATATCGTTTCATTAAATTGGGAGACTTGGGGACACTTAGATGAGTAGGTATAAAATAGATTAAACTTCTTCATTCTCTAATGACGTGCATGCGCCATGTCGATGTGATTTTGTCATGCCTAATTCTCAAGTTCCACTCGCCTGAGTTTTCCCAACAAAACCATACTTTCACTCTGCTCAATGCATAGATAAACTACACTATAGATAGCACACTCAATGTTAAAATTTTGAACCACAAAACATCAAGAAGCGGCTTCCTTTGGAGGGACACATTACCATGTGTAAATTTAAATATGCATTTCTCCCATTTGCCTACTTCATATCAAATTGGGGGCCATGAAACAATTCGTTAAAGCTCTACCGAAGAATGGTGACTGTTTTAAATACCTCTGCACAACATTTCCGCATTCACCAGAGGCAGAACTAAAAGAAGGAATTTCTGTGGGCTCCGATATACGAAAACTAACATTGGATGAGGAATTTCAATCTACAATGTCAGGTGTTGAAAGACAAGCTTGGAATGCTTTCAAAAAGGTGACCACTAGACTATTACTAAATGTAAAAGACTCTTACTACATCAGCATTGTCGAAGATTTTCTCAAAAAAATCGAAAAACTTGGCTACCTCATGTACATAAAAGTTCACTTTTTACATTAACATTTGGATTTTTTCCCGGAAAACTTGAGAACTACCAGTGAAGAGCAGGGTGAACGTTTCCAACAGGACGTATAGGTCATGGAGAAGACATATCGGGGTAGATGGAACGTCCTGATGATGGGAGCTTACTGCTGGTCACTTAATCGAGAGAATCCAGGTGTTACTCACAAGAAGAAAAGTGACAATCGGAGCTTTTCCATGAAGAGGAAAAAGAAGTACACAAGTACAGGGACATCAATGTGGATTAAATTAATTGAAACTACATTAATAGTGTCTTTTGTTGTAAACAAACTCAGGTTGGAATAATAAAACATTTTAAAATTTTTTAAAACACATCTCTACATTCCAAATTAGTCATATTCATACCTATTATATTCAAAATATTGGGTCGAGTTGCGGAAAAACGGTGGGTGATGGAGAATAACTGATGTCATTTTCGGATTTAGCACTCTTCAAAACTGTTAGAACACCCTAAATAATAAAAAAAGTTTTCATATTTTTTTTTTGCAGGCCTGTGTTATCTGTCATACAATTCGGTTAAAATTAAACTTATTGCAACCAGTTGTCACATTAACTTTTTACCGCATTAATCTTTTGTTCGTGTCATACCAATCTTCATATATTTTTTATAACCGCTCTGTATGTGACCAGGACATTGACGCACATTTGAAAGTCGCGGTATTATGCCACTATTTGTTTGTAGCAACTCCTGCTAACAGTAATTGCTGAAAGCGCTTCAACGGTATTGGCTGAAAAAAATTGATCGCATAATTCCCGAGAATCGAAACACCGCGTTGGTTCATTGTCAATTTAGTTATTTATAAAACAGCATTTACTTGCAACGAATGAATTACAAAACGTTATCGTGGAGGTTTTAATTTTTTTATTGAGAATTATCTTTTAAACTGTGGGATTTGTTACTGTTGATTCTGTCATGGACAATCACAACAACTGAAACTAAGTTTGATCAATAACAAGGTACAAGTTGAAATTCGAAAGTTTTCTGTGAAAAATGTCTATATCACCAACAATCATTGCAAGGGTGGTAAGTACCAATATAATTCATCTTTTTGTCATAACATTTTCAAATTGTGTCTACATATTTAATTGTCTGAGAAAAATGTATACAAACAACTAGTTCAAAGTCAATTGTAGGCAAGAAACAACGCTCTTTTATTGTCACATGGAAATATATAATGAAGAATGTAATAAGAGTAATTAGAAAGTTTTTGTTATAAAACAGTAATTATTTTGTGTAAGAATAAATGCAATGCTTCAGATTTCATCTGCGATTAGATTTAATTTGACACAAATGTGCCTGGTTAAAAGTAAATTTACTAATTTAGGACACAATTATTCAATTCAGCAATAGAAAGAGTTTGTAGAATGTAAAAATAATTCGTATTTTATGTACGGGGGCGGTGAAGAAAATGGTTTCTGTGCATAGGAATAGGTAGTTCACTCATTATGTTTTGTAGTAAACGGACTACTATTGTACTATTTCTAATCGATGACTTATTCGATACCTACTTGACAATGAAGGCATCATTGAAAACACCTGTTCAGTTTACACCCTTTTTAATATTTCTGGTTATTTATGACCAATGTATCGTACTGAAAACTATAATAGAGTTCAGTGATGCATGGTATATAAAAAGGATAATTAAACTAACCGAAATTGTACAGAAAATATCTACTAAAAACAATATTACTTCCATGTCCACGTAGTGGAGGGGAAATAGAGTAATCGTTTAAAAAAATTATTTTTTTTTTATTGAAATAGGCTTAAAATGTCCTAAAACATCCAGAGATCTTAAATTTGCGAAAATAATGTCCTGTCTGTCTGTCTGTCTGTCGGTCTGTCTGTCTGTCTGTTAGTCGGTCTGTAACTTTTTTTTTGTGCGCGCGTTTTCTCAGCAACGGTTTAAAGATATTCACTTGAAATTTAGTACACGTATGTATTAGACGATTTCGTGGAAGGGGTGGGGAGAGGGGTGGCTGCAAATTGTGTGTGTGTATGTGCTAGAAACCAACGCCTCAAATTCTGGACATCTGCCTCATCTACAGTATGTCTCAATTTTCATGACTCCCATATCACAGCTCTCTTATTAGCAATGTGATTTTTTTAAAATTTGGTTGGAAGGTACTTACTGATAAAGAGATTGTGTCACGGTAAAAATATTTTAAAATCCACCAGTGGCGTCCGTCGTTATGAAGTAAAATGTACCTAATTTTCAAAAAAAAAATATTAAGGATAGTTTTAACTGCAATACAATCTCATAATCTTATTCCTTGTTATCAAAAACTAACTGAAACCGAATTTTAATAAGATAGTGCACTTGGTGTTCACGTAATAGAAAAAGAAAATTTTCTTTTTTAAAGCATCAATTATCACAGTAATACCTGTATTCTCGGACTTAATTTAGAAATAATTAAGCTGGAGCAAGACAGGCTTTGGATTTTGAGTTAATCACGTGACATCAGTCAGTTTACTTAACAGTCAAAATCAAACAATAATTGACTTGAAAATAAAAAAAGTTGAATTGTAGACAAATTTGATTCATGAACAATTAAAAAAATAATAAAATTTACGTAGATAAGTAAATTACAGTTCGCTCAATATACACAGGGGTGATATTAACTACCCTTCTTTTTGTAAATATCCTTTTGTCTGCTATTTTTTCTTTCAATTAAAAAAAAGAACTAAACTTTATGATTCATTTAGAAACTTTTTTACCTCTTGAAAAAATGTCCTACAATCGACCGTTTTTGGAAAAAAATAACTAAATTCCATCTGTCTAAGTGATCAATCAAAAGCGACGAGCACTATTATTCTTTATAGGGTTTTGGAAACAGCAGAAACAATAACTATCTATGAGAACTAAAATAAAAGCTATGTGTAAAAATATTAATGAAATCTTTGCATTCTTTCGATAACCTGAATTAGGTGTTTTCACTATGTGCAAATTTGCTTTTTTGGTATTATTAAAATGAAGTACTTGTTATACTAATGCACTTATTGATATTTAAAAAGCATTCTATCGTCCATCAAATTAAATTTTCAACAAATGAATAACATAAAGTTTTAGTATTTGGATGAGTACGCAAAACACGCGGTGACGTCATCGGTTATATTAGTTTCTTAAATCGCGTTTAAAAATTGTTAAACACAACATTTTATTCATGTTATTTATGTTTTACATATGATTAAATAAGTAACGCCTACCTAATACGGGATTTGTAAAAGCTACTTTAAGAAATGTATCTGCAAAATAACATGTTTATGACTCAAAATGACACTGATAATATAACTGATGCCGTCATGAGTGCGTAATGAATTAATGTAGGGTTTTTGGCGAAAAAATTTCAATACAAAATTAAAATGGTATATTTTAAGGTATTATTCGACTGTTTCTTAAAATTCAAGTGTTTTTAACTATAGTAAAGCATTATCTTCACAGTGAAAGTGAATTTAAAATTTGTGAAAACACCTACTTCTGTTTATGCTAGCAAATTAAAATCCTAAAATAAATTTGTATAATTTCTTATTTGAAAATTCCCATTCAACAACTAGCAATCACACAGTCCCCTACGGCCATGCAAATTAAACTAGCATCTACATAACCCTACGGTAATGAAGATTCAGTTAAAAATGAGAACAAAAGCCTAAAATGAATTTATTTACCCACCTATTATTCTGGTTTTGGAAATGAAACGTTTTTCGCCCTTGTTCTGAGCTCATCAGAAAGGCACAAAGTCACTTATAAGAATGTTCCATGCAAAACCATGACAATTGCTATTTGCTATGAATAAGTATGAAAAATTATATCTGACATTGACTGATAAAAACAACAGACCTATCTATTAGCTAACTAGTATTGGAGCCTATATACTCTATGCATGTTTAAAAGTGAATTATTACTTATTTGTTTAATTGTGTTGAATGATGAGCTCGGAATAAGGGCGAAAAAGGTTTCAAAGACTAAGCATTTCCAAAAACAGAATGATAGATTTCAGGAAAATGTAATCCATTACAATGAAGAATTTAGGTAGGTAACTAAATTCATTTTAGGCCTTTGTTCTCATTTTTAACTGAATATTCATTAACGTAGAGGGTTATGTAGATGCTAGTTGTTGAATGAGAATTTTCAAATGAGAAATTACACAAATTTATTTTAGGATTTTTATTTACTACTTTTAAACACTAGTATATTAGTCAAAACACTAAGTAGGCTGATGTCAAATCATAATTTGACATTATTATGTACCGATATGATCATTTGGTGCGTATGCATTATTTCCAAATAAAAATTAAAAACCGTTTTTTGCACACTTCTATAAGGGGGTGTTGCTGGTTATTAAAGGCTTATTTTGTAACATTTTATCTGAAGAACTCACCTTCATTTTCGATAAGGAATTGGTAACTCAATTTTTTGCACGTTATTACTGGACATCCTGTATAGAATATACACAAACTTTTTCATCGTAACTCGCTAACGGTTTTTTCTTTATTTAGTTCCTCGAACTGCATTTTGTCTTGAAATTTTGTGACTAATTTTCTATTATTTTTCGAGTAAATGTCTTTTAAAAATTCACGTTAATATCTTTTCTGTCAGAAACGTTTAATGTTGGACAGTTACTTTATATGGTCATTTTACTCTCTTTAGTTAAATAAAAATACCGTTACAATAATAGCCATCCTCTTTGTGTAAGTGTGTGTGTGTGTAGGACCATCTTGTAAAAACGATTCTTATTTTTTTGATAGCTATGTAAAAGTGCAAGGTAGAATACTACCTATTGTAATTGGACCTTATTCATCATACAGGATGATCTCCAGAAGCATAGCCACTATCATATTTCATATTAACTGTATCGTATTATAGCTTTTGAGTAGCGTTATAGTAGGAGAGCCCTCGACCACTCGTGTAATCACGGCATGGTTAAACTTATGAAAAACGTTTAGTTCCAATCAAAATAAACAACTTTTTCCCTTGCAACAAAGTCCCAAAGCGTCGCGAAAGGGGTGAAAACTCATTTTCAGTTACTTTCATTATGCGCAAAATTGAGTAAATATCAAAATTTGCCCATTTTTTTTCGTTCAAGACGAGCTGAATTTTTCGATTTTGACACTGCAATTTGCGATATCGATACATCGCCAATCTTCCTCTCTCGATATAGACATAAAACGACCTTCCACTCGAAATATTTATTTAGTTACGAACGTTTGAAAATTCCAAATTTTTCAACTTTTTATGTTAAATTTCAACATTTTCTGAGAGGTCCAATTTTTCTTTCACTCTTGCCGTGCCGAATTTCCGATTTTGCTGGTACAATTTGGTATCAGGATAAAGCGTAAATCTTCCTTCCTCTTTCCTTACAGACGTCGTGCTCTCTCATACTCGGCGTATTTATTTAGTAATGAATTTTTGAAGAATCCATGTTTATCAATTTTTACGAAAAACGCTATTTTTCTTTCGTTCGTGCCGAGCCGGATGTCCGGTTCCACCATTGCGATTTGGTATCGGAATAAAATGCCAACTTTCATCTTTCCGTAGAGGCCTAAAACGACCTTCCATTCCACGTATTCACTTAGTTATGAACGTTTCAAAAATCCATGTTTTTAAATTTTCAAATTACCGGCGGGGTAAGACAGAGTCCTGAAGAACTCCCACGTATACACCATATACAGATTGTGAAAAATTTACCAAAAAATGTATTAAAATAATTTCCTTATTTGTCGTCCGATTTCGCTGAAAAGCGGTATGCAGGGGTTTTCGACATCGCTGATTACGAGTACGGAATTGAGACATTTAAATTCTTATCATTTATGGTCTGATTCCGCTGAAAATCGGAACGTGGGGGTTATTGAAGTAGCAGATTATAAATATGAAGTCGAAATTGAGAAATTCAAAATGGCGGCACGATTAGCCGGACACATTTTATCATTTATTGGTCGATTCGTTTGAAAAGTGTCAATTCTCATCTCATCAAAAGCATGTAGTTATGAGGGAAAATGGCGTTCCGTGATAACAAGATTTTCAAAGTATCTGAAAATTGGAAAATTTTACCCACTAGGGACGAGCGAATTGTCAATTATTATTTTTCCTAGATTGTCTAACATTACCTTTAATAGAGAAACAAGAAAACTGACGTGTCCCGATAAGAAAATAGATCATTTATATTTACATGTGCGATAAACGAATTAACCTCTTTATCAACGCCAGAAATGTCAGAATTTTTTCTTCAGGGAGTGATAAAGTATTGAAAAATAAACGATGTCTTCATGTCACGATGCGGTCTAAAATCCTGGTCGAGGGCTCACCTACTATTACTAAGGTTGTTGATTAAGCGCATAAAATACGAAGATGCGCAAGATATCAAAGCTGTATAATATAGTGTGTCTCCCAGCAGCATGACATATTTGCATTGGGTCTTATTCAAGCAAAACGTTAATCAAATGGTATTCGCAGTGGACCACGGCCGACTGCAACTTTTAGTCGTTTTTAATAGGTTTGGAAATATTTGCATTCAAATAATTATACAGGGTGTCCCAGAATTGAGTTCCCGGACGAGAATCTGTGATTCCTGAGAGTTCATATTGGGCCCATATAACCCAACTTACCTTAGTCCAAAAATGCGTCCCTGAGGAAGTACATCCTCTTAAATAAGGCAGAAAAATTGTTTTCCAATAACTTCAGTTATATCGAAGATCAAATTTTTGAATTTTGATGGGAACTGTATCTCTATAAGTACTCTATGTAAATTTGATAACAACCAACTATGTTTTGTTTGTCAAACACGACAGGTTTCCTGTTACACAAGCACCTTATAACCTAGAGAGGAAAAACGGTAATTCTTGATTTTTGGTTAATATTACACAAAATTTTAAAAGTATTAATTTTTGTACTGAAACAGGTTAGGTGGACATTATGTGAAGCATTTGTTATTAATGTATTTTTTTTAAATAAACTACTTTTCTGTTTGAAATTTTAAATAAATGTTAAATACAAATAAAGGAAAAAACGAGAATTTCTTGTATTTTGATTGATATTACAAAACAGTAGAGTACCTTTGTTGCAGTTCTTTCAATGTTCTGTAAAAATGTTCAATATTCCGTAATTTTACAGGGTGATTAAAAAAATTACAGCCAGTCAAATATTAATAATTATGAAAAAGAATTGAGAAACAAAAGGTATTTGGTTGTTACCAAGTTTACATGGAGTACTTATAGAGTTACAGCTCCCATCAAAATTTGAAAATTATCTCTCCAATTCAACGGAAACTATTGGAATTTTTTTTTCTGTCTCACTTCAAGAGAATATTTCCTCAGGCATGCATTTTTGGACTAAGGTAAGTTGGGTTATATGGGCCTAATATGAACTCAGGAATCATAGGTTGCCGTCCGGGAACTCAATTCTGGGACACCCGGTATAAATTACTTAGATAACTTTCGCTAAAAATTGATGGAAGTAATTAAAAATAATAATGATGATAATGAAGTATATTTGGAACGGAAACGATTTCATCAACTGTTTAATATGATGCGCGATGTTCGACTTCCACAATGCAAGTATATCTTTAGTGGGCCTTGAACAATGTCGTCCTTAAAGTACCCAAATCTGTTAAAATTCACAAAATACAGAGTGTACCGTAATAACGTGCAAAATATTTAACTACCAATTCTTTATCGAAAATGAAAGTGGGTTCTTCATGTAAAATTTTTCAAGATAAGCCCTTCTTGTCCAGCTACACCCCCTTAACGGGGTGTGCAAAAAACTGTTTTTAATTTTTATCTGATAAGCAGAGATCGGAAATTTTATATCGGTGACGTAAAAGTCAGGGTTGGCTCTGCCCGCGCGGAAAGATATTTATGCAAGTATGATACAATTTATCTTACCTTGTACTTTTTTGGGGGATATATATTATTAATATTTATTCTAAATGTTCTGAAGTTAACCATCGCCGCCTGTCATGAGGAAAAACCGCTCAACGTCAACGGATGTCATCGGGGCGTAATTAAAATATGTGAAATTTCTTAAAGTCGCCCTATTGACGCCTGGTGTAGAAGAATCTACTTCTTTACCATTTAAAAGATCTGTTACAGATAAAATCGTCACAAATCCGGGATTGGTTTTTAAAACTTTTTGAAATTTTGTTTGAACTATCTCAGCGATTTCTCTAGGTAATTGAAAAATATGTTGCCGAAGATCGAACACGATGTTTATTGCATTAACAGTAAATTTCGATGTTGATGACATATGTTGAAGGTCCCTTATGGCTAGAGGAATTCGCGATAAACTTCGTGCATGGTTTTCAAATCTTCTTAAACAATTGGATCCATAACCGTTGAGACTATGAAATAACAACTGCGTCACCTGTATTCAACTGCAGCACTACTAGTTTGACGTTTTCAAAATGGCAAAAATAGTATGATGCCGCCTCTAGCCAAGTTCCCTATATTGGGCGCTGGAGGTAATGGTGTATTTCGGAGTATTTCTTTAAATAACCGTACACGATGTGGTGCTTTCAGGAAAACTTTCTTTACACTAGATGTTAAGTTATCAACATTAGCGTAGCACCCTCGAATAGTTTCAGCAATTCTATGGAGTTCATGTGCTAGACATATTACATGCAGCATAATTCTTCCTTCATAATTTTGTCCTGCAGCTTTCATATAGTTCACTCCATTAGTAAGAAATAATAAGACCTTGTCCTTATTTCTACATATTTGTCACCTCATAACTCTTGAAGACTTGAATTCACTATAATGCGACAATTTGTCGTTTCTGCAACTTTAGAGGAGATCAAGTGTCCACGCACTGAAAAATTTCCCTCCAACGCACCCACTAAAACATTCAGTACCTTCTCACCACATGCATGGATGGTTTCGTCCACATTAACCCAGATGTATTTCCCAGGCAGCTCAGAAGAAACTTTTTGTCTAACATTATAACACTCCGTTGATAAGAATTTCCTTCCGAGCGTCGTTTCCGACGGCATCTGAAAATGGTTATATTTGCCACTAATACACTTTTCCAAAAATTGTGTAAAAAGTGGATTATTTAGTTTTGACCACGGTATGTTACATCCCACCATCACTTCCACTAAATCTAAATTAAAATTACGTTGACTGTAACTATCGGCGACTCTGTATAATTTCAGACTAGGTTTGTAGATACATATGGCTAGATTTATACTTCGGTTTGCAACACTGCGATCTGAGCTACCCTTTCCCTTTATTAAATGTTGCCTTAAACACCAATAATTGCCACAGTGCAGGTAAAAGCAATTTTGAAATGTTTCATAATTTCGGCGGCATCGTATAATCAAAGGCGATAAAACCGCATAAGTAAAAATCATACTAGTACCTCCGTACGCTGGAATTTAATGTTGACACTCGGTCGAGGTTGAATGCCTTTAACACTACAAATAGAAGAAAATGATTTTGTTTTTTAGGTGTTTGTCAGTATGTTTCACAAATGTAGTAGATTTCGCATAAAAGTAAGTTATGCGTATTAACATTTTAAAATAATGAATATTTCACCACTTCGTCGGTTTTTTGCTTGTTTCAGCAAATGTTTAATAATATTACGTCTATATGAGCCGTCTGTGGCACTGATAGAAAATTCCCGATCCCTGGTTACGTATGATTTAATATTATATAAAAATGGTTTATTTTATTGGGAAAAATGTTTTATGTTGCCTGGATTTTCACACACACACATCACTTTTTTTTTAGCCAATCAGAAGTTCGTTCTTGGTTTCGTTACCATAGCAAATCAAAAAATTTCCGGAAATTTGTATCCTCTATCAAATTTGACATTTGGTTTTACATAAAAATATACATTTAGGAGTGAAATTTTCTTACCGAATATACCACGAGCTTAAATTAATGTCCGGAAATTTTTCCTTGTTCATGAATATTTTAAAATAATTTTCAAAATATTCACTCACGTCACATAGAAATAGAAAAGGAAAGTTTGCGTTTAATTCAAATTTGTCTTTTAATTTGCTAGATATGCTTTACATGTTTTTGTAAGAACTATTACCGTTTTTAAGTTAAATTTATTGCCAAAAATACAATGTAGCTGGAAATAATAAATATTTCACCACTTTGTCGTTTTTCTGATTGGTTCAGTAAATATTTGCAATATAATATTACTTCTATATGAGAGCCGTCTCCGGCACAGAGATAAAATTCCCGATCTCTGCTGATAAGGAATGAGCAAAATGCATAATTTTTTTAAACATCACTGATGAATAGATCACTAAAAAACATTATTTTTCCAGTATTTTATTTTTGTTTTATGTTCTAATTAAAGGTTAAAAAAATTATTTACTGCAGCTGTCAATTTAACTGCGTTTAAATGGAGAAGTTTCCGCGCTTCTTGTGTGTGACGTCATCGGGCACATCGCACCGACGGAAAACGTATTGTGATTGCGAATGTGTACACATTATTTATGTTGTGTTTTGGAAAATACAAAGAAAAGTAGCTATAAATATTGTATTGTACCCAAATGTACAAATACTACAATAAAAACTCCAGAAAAGTTATTTTTTAATGTGCCTAGACGCGATAAAGATAGGAAGAAATGGAGCAGAGCTATGAGACGAGACGACCGAAATGCAGAATTATTACATCCTCAAGAGTATATTGCTGCCAGGATCATTTTGATGTAAATTTACCCATTAAAACTAATTATTTTATAATAATATTATGAAAATATGTACCTAACCCTAATATTATTGTGATAATTTGTTTACATATCATGGTGAATTTGGTCACTTTCCTATTTATAGGAATACAAAAGTTTACTAACTTCTGTTAAGAGGAACCTTGAATTAAAATGTATAAATATATAAGAACGGTGGGAATAATGTAATGTAACTTCTCGACGTTCTACATATTATCCAGTTATATAGTTAGGTATATATACCTATGTATGTCAACAGTTATTTTTACTATTAATGTACCTACCTACCAGGGGCGGACTAAAGGGGGGGCTATAGGGGCTTAAGCCCAGGGCCCCGGATGATGAAGGGGCCCCCGAACGCTGAAAACTGACTTAAAAACCAAATACTGTATGATTATGACTATATTCTGTACTGGTGATCTCATTGACGGTATAAATAATAAATACAATGGTATATGTAATATTTTTTGCTCTTGTCTGCTTCCGCATCGCAATCCACAGTCTCTGTGCCAGCGATTCGCGACTCGTTATTATTAATATAGTCTAGGTAGTTCAGTAATTAGCTGACACTGCATTGTACTAGACTGAATTGATTTTACAACAAAATAAATAAAAAGTATAATAGAAAAACAATGAAAAACAATAAATAAATTGACACTTGCAAATATTAAATTTGTATTATTAAATAAATAATTATTTTGTTGTAAAGTCAAACTGGTAAAATACAATATAGTACTCTGTACAAAAAATAGTGAATACATTTTTTTTATTTGAGAATTCGTTTTACAGATAAAAATTAGTTTTAGTTCAAAAAATTCTTTCTCTGACGGCCACTATCTCAAAAACCTTTGAACCCACTACGATGTAATCTTGTACAAAGGGTTTCTAAAGATGCTGATTTAGAATACCTTACCAGTTCTTTTCTAAAAAAATCGCTAATACTTTACTTTACTTTTCAAACCCTCTTAAAATTGCACGCTACTGACATGTATCACATATTACTAAGTTCAAAAAATCAACTTATCGATTTTTCTTACCACCAAAGTTTGAAGTTAATCAAGCATCAATTAAGGGGCATCATATAGGTACAGGCCGCAAAGCACTAATAGCCCAGGGCCCCGCAGTTGGTTAGTCCGCCCTTGCTACCTACCTAAAAGTACGTACTTAGTAAGTGACGGGAGGTATTTATTATATAAAAAAGTAAAGCATTCTAAGATGAAAAATATAAATTAATATAACATTAAAACATTGCCTTGTTTACCTATTTTGAGGTTAGGTACATAAATAATTTGTTATATTTAACTACAGTAAAAGGATAAAAATGGGCACAATTGAATTAATGTTTAGAATAATGAATGACACATACCTTGTTGCTTTAGTACCTCCAATTTCTCCACTAATAAAATCAGTATTAGTAGCAAAAAAGTTTGTCATCATAAACACATTTTTTTTTTCCGGGTTTGAATTGGCCTCGGGTATTTCCCATTAGCCAGCTGCTCAGATTGTCTCAATTTGCAAAATAGAAGAGGAAAATGGAATAATCTAAAAACTACGGGAAAATTACAATGGGCACACGTTTCACGCCAAGGGGCCGATCATGGCGACTTAAATAAACTGACGTACACGTAGGTAGGCCTCGGTTAGGAGGAATTCATAAACACATCAACAACAGGCAAATTGTCACTCTGGCCCCGTAAAAACCCACTGTCCGTCATTTTTACCACTTAATAATTAAAATAAATAAATATTTCTTTTATGAAAATATCAATACACATTTACAAAACACAAAACAATTTACGATTTAACCCCTTGACAGATAGACGACCATTTATGCCGAATGACGTCAGACCAATAGCGTGGTGTTTTCAGTCACGTGGATATGTTCCCATAAAATTTTGAATTTCAAAGTCGTTTATTTAGGCTACACATTTTTTTTATACCTTTTCTTCATTACTTTCTCAACTTATATAACATATATAACGAAAAAATAATAAATTATTGCATTTCTAAAATTGATGCATGTTGCTCATTGGTAGGTAAATTTATTGCACGTTATTACGGGACACCCTGTAATGGAATAACTTCATAACGGACACCCTGTATCTTTTATTTATTTATTTATTTATTATTTATTTATTATTAAAATCATGTCAATACACAAATCGTTTACAATCGTCAACAACAACAGAGACATTACCTAATATTTATATGTAAAATTATCGTTTAGAACTACAAAAATTGTGATTAACATTTTAAATAGAAAATATAATAACAATACTAAACACACAGAACACACTACAGTTTAAAAATCTACTAACATAAAGTATAAAAATAGGTGCACTAATCAACATGGAAATCATCATTTATCATTTCATTCAAAGAATAGAATGTTCTTTTGGTAAGGTATGCTTTTATTCTCTCCTTATATTGATTAGCAGGTAAGTATTTAATATGGTTTGGTAGTTTATTGTAAAGTTTAGGTGCATAATAGTTTATAGAGAATTTGCTTTTGTTTACTCGATGAAACTCTATTTCAATCATTGCATTATTTCTCGTATTGTGGTGGTGAATATCATTATGATAGTTGAATAGATGAATATTGTCTCTTATCCATAGTAAACATTTCAGCGCATACACACAATAGAAAGTGGGAATTTTTAAATCAATAAATTTTTGTTTTATATCTTCACGATATCCTGATCCTGTGATAACTCTAATTGAACGCCTTTGAAGTTTACAAATATGCTCGGCGTGTGATGAATGTCCCCAAGCTAATATTGCGTAACACATATTAGAGTGAAATAGACCATAGTAAGCAGTTAATATAACTGAACTTTCTACAACAGGGTATAAATTTCTCAAAACGTAAGTATTTTTGGAGAGTTTTTTTGACAGTTGTTCTACATGTGTTTCCCATGAAAGCTTGGAGTCTAGATACACTCCAAGAAATTTAACTGAGGGCGGGTTATCAAACAAGCAGTGTTTTAGTGTAAATATGCATTTCATAGTTTTACTTTCATTGAGGTGTAGTTGATTTGCTGTAAACCATGAGGCGGCATCTGATTGTGTATTATCAATTAAATTTAAGAGCTGATTTAAGTTGTTATGTTCATCCAAAGTAGTCGTGTCATCTGCATACAAAACTAGATCGCTATTTGGAAGGCAGTTAGTTATATCATTAACGTAGATGAGAAACAGCAATGGTCCCAGTATTGACCCTTGTGGTACTCCATATTTAATCGGACTTAAGCTAGAATTCATGTCATTATAGTGGACCATTTGTTGTCTGTTGGTTAGATATGTTTGGATCATTTTAGTGCTCAGGGGATTAAATCCATAAAAACTTAGTTTTAGAATTAGCGTATCATGTGCTACACAATCAAAAGCCTTGCTCAGGTCACAGAAAGTTCCGCCTATATACGTCGCTTCATCAAATCCCTTGGAGATTTTATCTACAAGTGATAAAATTGCCATTTCCGTATTACGATTTTGTCTGAAACCAAATTGTTCATTAACAAATAAACTATTACTTTCGAAATACTCTGCTATTTGCTTGGCTAAAAGCCATTCCACTATCTTGGCAATGATAGGAACTAAAGATATCTTTCGTAAAGAAAACAGATTCTTTTGTTCTTGAGGCTTTGCGAAATTAAACTGAAATAAAGAAATCTGTGTATTTACTATACTATCTTAATTGTTCAGTTTACTCAGTGCAATATCAACATCGGTAGTGGACATCTACGATTATAATCAAGCTGCTTTTAGTCATATCACCTGTTTTTCAATTTCTCACAAAGACTAATTGACAGTGCAAGCGTCACAAATAGTCCAAGTATCAGTCATATAAAGTTCCAAGAACGTTTTACCCATTAAGGATTTTATACACATACCGTCAAATTTAAAGGAATGGAGATTGATTGGAATTTTTTCAATATTTTTTCTTTCTCCTAACAAAGGTCATGGCAGGTTAAGATAAGTATAGTTCTCTTCATATACTTAAGGCACATAAAAAGTGTCGGCACCTTTGACTTTGCGGTAAAGATCAAATACCCCGATTTTTTATACAGGGTGTTTTTAAAAAGTATGTCAATCACTTAACCACGGACTCAGCATGTCAAAAGAAGTTGATTCAGCCTAATTTACCTCTATCCAAAATCGCACCCCTATGAATATACAGCCCTCTAAAGTTGGGATTAAAAATATTTATTTTTTTAATATTGTGCAAATGGCTGTAGATTTCTTTTTCAATTTCGGAACACTGAAATGTATGTCAAAGGGTAATAGTTTAAAGTAAAAACTGTTTAAAATCAAATTTTCTAAAAGGCGGATTGGGGGGTAAACTACCCTTCCCTCCTACCCCCTCTTTTAGTGGTACGCCCATGACTTTTTTGATATAGGGCATTTTATATAAAATTTAATTATAAAACTTTTCTTTATCTTGTTTTTTTTTCATTTAGATAACCATTTTCAAATGAATCTGGAAATACTAAAACCATTATGAAAAGTGGAACATATGAAATAAAAAAGTTCTTCTGTGTAATTATGGCATTTGAAGTTACTGGTATTATAATAAAAGATGTGCATTGCTATCATAAATTGTAAAATTAAAAAAATTTTTAAATAGGTTTTTTTATTAAATAAAAATCACAGAAACTAAAACATCAATCATTAAAGCAACAAAGTAAATTAAAATAATATTAGAAGTAAAACAACAAATAATGAAATAAATTAAAAATAAAATAAAAAAATATCGAACATTAAAATTTTATTTCAGAATGTGCTCAAAATGATTTCCATTTTGTCGTACACAATACCTTGCCCTTTTTAGAAGCGAAAATCTCACATTCTGAAACACGGCAGGAATGTTTCTAAATTCCTCGGCTGATTGTTGAATTCTTTGTCGGAGATGTTCAACGCTCTCTATTGGAACAGAATAAACTTTTTCCTTCATAGCTCCCCAAAGACAGAAGTCAATTGGGTTTAAATCAGGGGACCGAGCAGGCCAACTGACTGGAGCATCAGCTCCTCGACCTATCCAACGTCCTGGAAAACGCCTTGATAAACATTGCCTGACTTGCAGGCTATAATGGGGTGGAGCACCATCTTGTAAATACCACATGTTTTCTCTAATATTAAGATTAACAATATTTAATTGCTCAGGCAATTCATTTTCCAGAAAATCTAGGTAGTCAGCTCCATTTAAACGACGTGGGAAGAAAACAGGTCCAATTAGATGGTTATCAACAATACCTGCCCAAACATTAACAGAAAAATTACGCTGAAAATGCGTTTCTATCTTTGCATTGGGATTTTCTTCAGACCAAATGTGATAATTATGATGATTTGTAATACCATTTCTATGAAATGAGGCCTCATCAGTTGACAAAATGGTGTTTACAAAACTTACATTTCTTCCATTTTTTCTGAGAAGCCAGTTACAAAATTCCATTCGAGAACCGTAATCTTGAGGTTCCAATGCCTGAACAGTCTGTATATGAAATGGAACTAGTAATTGTTCTTTTAATGTTCTCCATACTGAATAATACGATACTCCTACCTGAGAAGCTATTTTACGCACACTGCTTTCAGGCCGTTCTGATACAATATCTAAAATTTCCTCTTCGACCTCTGGAACTAGCACAGTCCTAGGTCTGCCACACTTCCCAGTACGATCATTTGATAGACTTCCAGTTTCCCTTGCACGACGATCGACTGCAAAAAATGTACGTCTATCAGGATGCCGACGGTTTGGAAACTTTTCTACATAACGCCTAGCTGCACTAGAACCATTTCCATTACATTCGCCTAATATTCTAATCATATCCACCATTTCGGTATTAGAATAACTCATATTAAATGCCATTGTTAACAATTAATAACTGATATCTATTAAAGCAGTTTGACAAAAATGACAGGTGTCAACTACCTATTAAATTTTCACAGGTGCCTTTGATCATCATCTACATTAATTTTAAACATTATTTGTGTTATTCTACAAAGGCGTGGTAATGGTTTTAATATTTCCAGATTCATTTGAAAATGGTTATCTAAACGAAAAAAAACAAGATAAAAAAAAGTTTTATAATTAAATTTTATATAAAGTGCGATATATCAAAAAAGTCATAGGCGTACCACTAAAAGAGGGGGTAGGAGGGAAGGGTAGTTTACCCCCAAATCGGCCTTTTAGAAAATTTGATTTTAAACAGTTTTTACTTTAAACTATTACCCTTTGACATACATTTCAGTGTTCCGAAATTGAAAAAGATATCTACAGCCATTTGCACAATATTAAAAAAATAAATATTTTTAATCCCAACTTTAGAGGGCTGTATATTCATAGGGGTGCGATTTTGGATAGAGGTAAATTAGGCTGAATCAACTTCTTTTGACATGCTAAGTCCGTGGTTAAGTGATTGACATACTTTTTAAAAACACCCTGTATATAAGTGGCCGTGCCTTTGCTACATTTTTGTTAGTGGTTCCTTCTATAGACCGAGCTCCCATGACAAAAAAGGTACCCCATCGAACACCTCAAATTTAAAAGGTTAAAATTATTGCAAAACGTGTAAATATCATGTTACGCCTGCCAGACCACAAAAAATTTGTTAATTGTTATGTTTTATGAATTTTTGAAATTAGCTAAAAAAAATGATTTTTCATTTCAAAATTTGTGGTAAATAATGAATAATTTTTAAAAATATTGGTATGTCTGACAATTTTTGTTAACTAATTTTTTACAGAGCATTTTTTTATATCATATCATAACACCTCCTTGATTTTTATTTCAAAATGAAGTTTAAGATCTCTCCTATCTATTACAACTTGTCTGTCTGACAATCTTTGTTAATTAATGTGACAGACTTAATTTTGAATGTGCAGCATCAATGCATCAGGATTAATCAGTGGTATCTCATAACACCTCCTTACATAAAAGAACAACTGAAGTTTAAGATCTCCTCTATGCATAAAAATTTGTCTGTCATTGGAAAAATGTGTTTCACCTTGTCAGACTTCATTTTGAAGCGTCGTGACGACGCCTTTTTTTTAAATAACCTTTTACAATGGTCGCGTCAAAACACCACCTTATTTTTTTTTCTGTAATTAAGTTTAAGGTCTCTTTTATGCATAAGAATTGGTCTGTCAGCGAAGAAATGTTTTTCACTACGACAGACACTTAATTTTTAAAGTGCCGCGACCCCATTTTTTAATTAAGAATACTTAAGAATACACGCCACTACGTGGATGTGAGATTTCAAATTAAAGCGAAAAAAAAAAATTCTGTCTGTCTGTCTGTCGGTCAGTCTGTCTGTAACCTTTTTTTTGAGCGTATGCTTTCTCTGAAATGATTTAAGATATTGATTTGAAATATGGTACCTACACTTATGTACTATAATGGGATCTTGAGCTTACCCCGGTGAAGGGTTGGGGGATGAATTGCGGTAAATAGCGGAAAATAAGTAACGCAAGTTGATAAGAGTCCATAAACTTAGTATTTGGTGTAGGTATATACTAGAAATAATGGCCTCAAGTTTTTTATAACATTTACCAAGTCCACCCCAGTCACACCATCCCCACTCTACTATTAAATGACAATGACTAATGAATAAATGAATAAATGACTACGGTGTACCACAAGGATCAGTATTGGAACCTTTATTATATGGGCTGTTTATAAATGACATAGTAAAATTACGTATTCTTGCATAACGCGACATTGCGCCGTCATGTATAAAAAACAATATACGTTTTCTCTTTAATCAAGGAAATATTTCCTAATATTTCATGCACGATGTTTTCCAAAAAATCATAATACATATCGCCATTTAAATTTCTAGGAAATATATGGTATTCAACAAACTGATTCCCTAGAGTTGCTGCCCATATATTTATTTTCGAAGCATGTTGAAAATGGGTTTGTAATTGTTGCAATAGGATCTTCCTCAGCCCAGAAATGTATATTCCGAGAATTAAACGTGCCTTGTCGTATGAATGTAACTCTAATTGGCATATCCTCATGTAATAATTCTTGAGTTTCGGTAATGAAACGGGTGTAATTGTTGTTCATGTAAGCGTTTTGGTGAGATACCGGATGTCCACATAGTCTGGAATGTATGACCGTTTCTAACTAAAAAAAAATATTTTTTCAATTCTAAATTAATAGTGTAAATTCATTTTATATACTCAAATACGTTGTGTATCGAAAAAGTGTTTTTTACTATGTCAGATTTAATTTTTAGGCGCTGCAATGTTTTTTTTTATAAAAATTTGCAATAGGTAGGAGGGGTCTTAAACTTAATTTTAAAACAAAAATTAAGGAGGTGTTACGAAGTGCACTTTCATAAAAAAAAAATATAAAAAATGAAGTCTGTCAAATCAATTAACAAAAATTGTCAGACAGACCAGTTGTAATAGATAGGAGAGACCTTAAATTTAATTTTAAAACGAAAATCAAGAAAGAACAAAAATATTTTTTACTGTTGCAGATACTCTACTTGTACATTCAAGTAATAATTTTTATCAGTAGCAAGTACCTAGTTATTTTGGAATAGTGAGTAATATGAGTATCTGAAGCTGAGATTAGTTTATTGTTAGATATACATGAGTATTAGTTTTAATAAATTTATCTAAGTGAATATCTAATCTCATTCGCCATACGTTGGGCTTTAAAAAATTTAAAGTACTATTTTATCCCTCGCAGATAATATTTTTATAGATATATGTATATTTTGGATTTATTCATAATTTGATTTTATTGTTTTGTTTACTCCAAATATTAAGCACATATATTAGGAAGAGGAGGCCACCCAAAAATTAGCAGCAAAAGAGGTAATTGTGCATATGTGACCATAATAAATTAATTTCCTTGAATTTACTTTTAAACTGTCTTGAAGTTTGTAAAATTAAACGGTACTTATATAAGAAAGAACAACAACTTTGAGTTGTGAAATAAGAAGTAAGCGAAATAAAATAGAAAATTTGGATATTTTTATATGTTTCTGACTAAGAAACTCTAGCAAGTATAACAGACACGCAAAAAACAGTGAACTGAACCCGGGACCCGACATAGTAAACCGTATGTATTTCGCCGTGCTGAACACGAATCTCATCTCGGTTTAGTTCCATCGCCCACCGATTTTTAGTAAAGCGCAAAAATAACCTAAAGAATTCAGTTCTTCTATGTTATTTTCCGTATTTACTAAGAATTGGTGGGTGATAGGACACCGAATTCGCGTTCCACATGTCGAAATACATATAAACATAACATAACATAAACACCACACATATTAAACAACCCCCAAATCCATAGTTTCTCATGGGCTGCCCGAACAACATCCATTACCCACCAACATTGCCAGTGCCGGTGCTGGGGAACGAACAAAATACACGTTAGGCAGTCTGACAAGCTGGCTCGCCACTAAGACGCTTAGCCCACTGAGCTACCGTGCCAGCATATGGATTACTATGTCGAGTCCTGGGTGCACACAGTGCATAGGCACACAATAAGAAAATGTCGACGTTTTATGACATTCTGAACCTATTTTAACAAAAAGAAATTTAAAATTTGTTTTTACGATTACTATACTTCCACTCCACTAAGTGATCTGAACCCGGGACCCGACATAGTAATCCCTATGTATTTCGACGTGGTGATCCCTAATCCGGTATCCGTTCAGCTCCATCAGCCACCAATTTTTAGTGAATCGCGAAAATAATATAGAGAACTTGAATTTTTTAGGTTATCTTTGCGATTTACTGAAAATTGGTGGGTGATGGAACTAAACGGACATCGGACTTGTGTTCAGCATGTCAAAATGGAGTCTTTGGCTTTTACTGTTCACACTAAATCTTGAGTTTTTGAACTCCTACTAGCTTGTTTTACTTATTAATCCCAATTTACCCCTATTATTAGCTTGCTTTACCTATTTAACCCTACCCCAAGTATTTGACATTGGTAAAGTTCCTTATAGAAAGTAAACCAAAATGATTTAAACCAGTTTTTTATTATAAAAAGTTACAAAGATCATTGTAGTGTCAAATATTCAAGAGAGCATTGGACACAAAAAAAATTAACAAAGGAGACATACAAAATTGCATTGATCATCATTTTTTAAACTTTAACGACTAAAAAAAAGATGGGCAGATTCAGATCTGTTAATAATCTGTAGAAAAATTGAAAAGGTCGATATCCCATAGTTTTTAAATCACATGAACAATGTTTATTATTTTTATTTTACCTGTCTGTTCGTGAGATAATATTGTAGATAATTCTTTATCAATTAAATACATTGTATTCCTAATTCAGCAATTCCTGTACAATTGTATATATAATAGAAGTAACTTAGTCATTAGGTTAGTTTGTATTTATTTATATTCCTTGTTGGTAGTAATACGTTTTGTGAAAATGGAACGTGATAAAAGTAAAAGTGGAAATGCAGAAAGTGATGGAAATATAATTTCAGAAATGCTAAAGGTAATAAATATAGAGATAATTTTAAAAAATGATTTATTGTATGTATATATTAGATTATTAAATAATATTTATTAGCTTGTTTGCTAAATCAAGTTCAAAATATTATCCTAAGTTGGATGTTTGAGAGGTATTTTAAGGAGACTTAAACTTAATTATAAACAAAAATGTTTTGGATTACTCATATTATTTACTGTACCTACATGTTACGATATAATTTAGAATCAAGCATGTGTTTGTGGACTAAAATAATGGTCACCAAAATACGATATCTGTACTTACAGATTCATAAAGTGTAAATGAATTGTAACCATTAATTGTATTTATATTTATCTCATTCTCAATTTGGAAACATATTCCTTGATATATTATATTAGTATAGTTCACTACACATATTGATACCTTATTGCTAATAGGTCGTATCCCACAAAATTTTGAAAATTGTCTTCAGGTGATTTTCCACAATTTGATAATATATAGGAAGCCATTTATTGCAATCCTATCCTATTTATGGGGTATTCTACAAGTCGTAAACAAATCGGCTGTTCTTTAGTCGATTCTTGATTTTTAGTGGACAACTGTTGATGTCAAACTTGACAGTGACACATCAACCCCCTAGCCCCAGGAACCCCTAACTCAAAATCTTAAATAGAGTAAGGGGGTCGACCGATCCCTCACTTGAAGCGTCTTTCAATTCTCTATACGAGAGCATGGTCGAAATTAGTTTTTTCAATTTTTTTTTTCGTCCCAATGAAAATCATCTTCTAGATTAACTAAGGTGAGGTGTTGTTTCGGAAAAATCCTGAAACACGTTACCTTTTATCTTTTGAACGGCACATTTTGATGTCAAATTTGACTATGACAGGTCAACCCCCTACTCCCAACAACTCCTAGCAAAACCAAAATTACGGTTAGGTTAGGTTAGGTTAGGTTAGGTTAGGTGATCGAGTGACCCCTCATTTTAAAGGTCTTTTGACTATGACAGGTCAACCCCCTACCTCCAACAACTCCCTAACAAAAACAAAAATTACGGTTAAATGATCGAGTGACCCCTCATTTTAAAGGTCTTTTGATTCTCTAAGCGAGTGCATGATTGTTTTAAGATATGCCCGTATTTTGTTTTAAACAACTGATAATATGCTTATTAATTTAAATTTAAAAAAAGTTAGCAATACATTTTTATTTGCAGGTTTTCACGGTCGTTGTCCAATGCAGTAGTTTCTTCCGGGTTTTGCCGCGGTCGTCGAACTTGACTTGACGTTTCGCTGATCCCCAAGAATGATTAGGGAATCACTGGAAATTATGAAAAATAAGAACAATTTCAACAGAGAAGATGGGTATCGACTAAGCAATACATGGAGACTGGCTTTGCCAAGTACCAGTAATGTAATGGGTCACGATCAACGGAGCACGACGAATGTGCAACCAAGCGTAGCAGCGCCCAGGTATATAACGAGGACCGAACTCAACAACTTCAGTCTTTGGAACCCTTCTGAAGAAGCTGACAGTATGATCAGCGAAACGTCAAGTCAAGTTCGACGACCGCGGCAAAACCCGGAAGAAACTACTTCATTTTTATTTACCTTCGGTGTTTATAAAGATCTACTACTAAAGTTTAGTATTCAGGATAGAAAGGGCTTTCAAATCACTGTACATGAGTCACGGGAGGTCTTTACAACCACCGAAGGTAAATAGAAATGTATTGCTAACTTTTTTTAAATTTAAATTAATAAGCAATTGTTTAAAACAAAACGTGAGCAAACCTAAAAATGAGGGGTCACTCGATCACCTTACCGTAATTTTTGTTTTTGTTGGGGGTCGTTGGGGGTAGGAGGTTGACATGACCAAGTCAAATTTGACATCAAAATGTGCTGTTCAAAATATAAAAGGTGACGTGTTTCAGTATTTTTCCCAAACAACATGTCCACCGTAGTTAATCTAGAAGGTGATTTTCATGGGGACGAAAAAAAAATTGAAAAAACTATTTTCGACCATGCTGTCGCATAGAGAATTGAAATACGCTTCATATGAGGGGTCGCTCAACCCCGTTTTCCTATTTTATATTATGCGAATGCATCACGGTCAAAACTGTTTTAAAATTGGCAGTTAGGTATTTTTGAAATAGCTGAAACCGAATCTGATGTCAAAAGTTAGAATTCAGAATGGCGAATTAATAACGCTGCCATAATTGCACAACTCTTGTCGATTTACATAACACTTGACCCATAAAAGGGTGATTTAAAAAAAAATTGAACCTCCCATAAATAGCTACAAGAAAATATGAAATAAAATTTCACTCTCACCTGTTCCGAACTCGATCCGTGGACACACTGTATAACTATTTGGAAAAGTAGGAAGTTAAAATTGTTTCAATACCTTTTACCAGAAAAACACTTGTTAATCCACATCTACGTAGTGAATTTTTTTGGCTGTCTGTCTGTCGATCGGTCTGTCTGTCGGTCTCTGGAACGGTTTAAGATATGGACTTGAAACTTTATACACATATGTACTATAACGTGATCTGAAACTGGATTGTTTTTTTAACTTATCCGGTGAAGGATTGAGGGGTAAATAGGTGAAAATAAGTAAAGCAAGCTGGTAAGAGTACAAGAAGTAGGGATTTTTTAATAATATTTCCATCTCCTCCACATCACCCCCACTCCATTATAAAAGGAGTTGATACAATAAAATTGAGATATTCACTTGAAATTTGGTAAAAGTATACATTATAACGACACATGGAACTACATTTTATTTTGAGATGATTGCGTTGAAGGCTTGGGTGTTAAATAGGGACAAATTGGGGAAAATAAGTAAAGCAAGCCGATCAATGTACAGAAACTTGGGATTTGGTGTATATACTAGTAGTCAAGGTCTGACATTTTTAAACAATATTTTTCAACTCCCCCACCATCCCCACTCCTTTATCAAAGGGATTGATAAAATAAAATTGAAATATTCATTTGAAAGTTGGTATACGTATATATTATAACAACACCTGTCACTAGATTATATTTTGAGACGATTTCGTTGATGGGTTGGGGGTTAAATAGGGGTGAATAAGGACAAATAAGTAAAGCAAGCTGATAAGAGTACAGAAACCTGGGATTTGGTGTATATGCTAGAAGTGAAGGCTTCAGATTTTTTAATAACATTTTTCAATTCTTCCCACCATCCCCACTGCATTATTAAAAGGGTTGGTAAAATAACATTAAGATTTTCACTTGAAATTTGGTACATGTATGTATTATAACGACATCTGTAATTAGATTATATTTTGAGATGATTCCCTTGAAGGGTTCGGGTTAAATAAGGGTAAATATGGGAAAATAACCAAAGCAAGCTGGTAAAGGTACAGAAATTTTGGATTCGCTGTATATACTAGAAGCCAGGGCTTCAGAGTTTTTTATAACAATTTTCAACCCCTCTCCATTATTACAAGGGCCAATAAAATAAAATTGAGATAGTCACTTGAAATTTGGTACACGCATGTATATTGTAATGACATCTGATTCAGATTGTTCCGATGAAGGGGAGGGGTGTAAATTAGGAAAAATAAGTAGATAAATAAGAGTCGACAAGCTACGTCATTTTTGGCGCATATGTTAGAAACAAACACCTCAAATTTTTTCTCTGCCTCGAATATTATTAAAATTTTATTACCAATTATTCCCACATACCTACTAGAGTGCAAATATAGTCAAGATATTTTCCTTTGAAGATACTTGGATGTAGAAGTAGGGATTCCTTCGACAGCGGTTTTTTTATACGGCCCTTACAAATATTCTGGGTATGTTCTGAAGATATGAAAATACGACAAGGTGCATTACCACATCTTCACTGGTGTATGTATCTTGCATTTGCACTTTCCTGCAACTTTTCCTCTTTATGGTAGGTACTGAATAATAATATGTAGGTACATATTATTGTTTGTTCTCTTCAAGTATGCTTCTTTCTATTGAATATCTAAGTTAACGAACGATATGTCCATTTTCAGTCCTTTCCTGTAAATGGTCTCGAAGCGTTCATAATTACATTTTTTTCTAATCAATACGCTGATTAGTAAATTCTACCATATCTCCAATCATCTCAATTAAAAAAGATAAACTGAGGCACGTGCGTTCTTGAATCTCTAGCTGTTGTGTAAGTCTATTTTCTGCGCTGACGTGATGGAGAAAATGACTCCCGGTGAAATTCACTGGAATCGATATATGTTATTCCTCTCGAGCTCCTGATCAAAAGTTCTTATGGGCACAAGGTCGGAAAATGGACAGTTTTCCAGATACTGGGGGTGCAAAGGTGATTTTTCAGGATCTTGTCGATAACAGGGTATATGTAGGAATTGTAACAGGCATTGTGACAGATGCCAACTGTCAAATGTCACTTTTGACATCGGAACCATAAAAGGGACCATAAAAACCCCCCAATATATATTCTGAAAGAAATTTGTATCTAGGGTGTCAATTCAACTCAACTGTCTTTCACTTTAGTCCTCTCTCAAGCTCATTTAGCGCACATGTGCAGAAACACCCACAACAGGTGGGATTATTCAAAAACATAAAATTGTGACTTAACACGACCTTATTGGGTTGATGCCACTAAATGCTAACGAGAAATAAATACCTTTGGTATGGCCGTGTGCCTAACGGACAACCACGGACAGCCACGGAGAGTCACGGACAGCCACGTTTAAATAATATTGTCTTATTATACTTTTCTAGGATCCGATAAAACTTCATCCGGAATGCCTGGGCTATACTAATTATAATATCTAGAGGTTAATATGGCAAACTAGTTTACCTATTTTATTTACCTTGAGGTCAAACTACAATAACAGAAAAATGCCTCTGAATGGTTAATGACATTTCCACACTAACAATCCGTGTTCCACTTGAGACAAGTGACAAGATGATAACAAATTATTAAAAATTACGCGCTGCTACCTTTGTTATGATTTAATATCAACTAAATTTATCTTAAACAAATACAATTTATCATGTACGTATAAAAATAAACGTGTTTAAATTTATAACAGTTGTTCGATGTAGTAAGTAGTGTAATCATTGGCGATTGGTGTTTGTGTTTAATTTGAAATAAAACAATGGCTGGTTCACCATCGGGCACCTCTCGACAAAACATTATAGGTGGTGAAGGAGCGGACATTTTGGTAGGTTTATTACTGTTAGTGGACCATAAGGAGCGTGGAGTGTGTGGTTGATAACAATAACACGGTTTATAATTCCATTTAGTGGGTCAATACCATGTATTAACTCTAGTCAAGGTCTTCCAACTTTTTTATTTTCTTTTCGAACCGTGTATTAATGTTGATTTTCCCTTTCATTTCTTGTAGAAAAATGAGACACTGTAGCTTAATGTTGGAGAGCTCGATAAATAAAGAAGGAAGGCAAGGAAACGAATTATTATTATTTAAATCTTCTATAAATACTATCCATGCTAGAAAACAAAGAAAAACTGCTGCCAAAGGAATCACTAGTTACATATCCAGATTTTCCATCCAAGTTACAAACCAAATCCTAAGTTTCTGTACTCTTACCAGCTTGCTTTACTTATTTCTTTTCCCTATTTAACTCCACTTACCACCATTACTTCAACGAAATTATCTCAAAATATAATCCAGTTTCAGATGTTGTTATAATACATACGTGTACCAAATTTCAAGTGAAACTCTCAGTTTTATTTTATTTACGTTTTTAACAATGGAGTGGGGGTGAAGGGGGGGGGGGGTTAAAAATGTATTAAAATCTGAGATATTCGCTTCTAATATATACACCAAATTCCAAGTTTCTGTACTCTTACTAGTTTGTTTACTTATTTACCCCTATTTACCCCTAGTTAACACTAAACCTTTCAACAGAATCATCTCAATGTATAATCTAGTTTCAGATGTCGTTATAATGCATACGTGTATTAGACCTTCGCTTTTAATATACAGAGTGTTTCAGTTAAAAGTCCCCAGGCCATTATCTCTAAAATTAATAAAGATATTTTATTTTTGTAAATGGCAGATGATTGATACCAAAGAAAGGTTTAAATAACGGTGATTAGAATTTTTCCTCAACAGCACACAGAGATGGCGCTGCGATGCAAAACTATTTTTTGATGGCTGCAACCTTGAAACATAAGTCATGTGATTAAACAATAATTTGTGAATAATTTTGATGGTATAGAGAATTTCCAAAAAACAATCCGTTTTGGAGTTACATGAGTTTCTTTCATTAATGCCAGTACACGTGAATTTTGATAAATCCCTATAATTTATTTATTATTTATTATAGAATATTGGTTACCAAACACTTTTTTTCAAGATAAGGAAAGTGATATAATACACTATCATAAAATTATGTTTACCACTTCCGGCCAAACCGGAACTAACATGATGAACCAATATCCATATGTTCCTACATATTACATTTTTTTTTCTAATAACGCTTCTAATAAAACGGCTCCCAAAACTTAAAGTAAGTAAGACAACAAAGAAAATACACACTAATTTAGAATGGTAATGAAAAATCTACTTAAGAGATATTAGTAGGCTTTGATTTAATTTTAAGTTTGACAGTTATTAAACAAAGTTTGTAGTTGGTGCATTTCAATCATAGTTTCAAACAGAAAAAGTGTACTTAGAAACAATTCAAAGCAAATTAATCCAAATAAGGCAATAAAAAAAAATAAATTTAAAAAATGGTTAGATACACCAATGAAGATAAGTTAAATATGATTTTAATATACGGTGAATGCAAAAGAAATTCCCGACAAGCAAAACGATTGTTTTGTTTACGATTTCCAAATAGACCTACACCCGATAAAAAAACATTTATCATGCTGTTTAAAAATTTAAGAAACTGGGGTAGTTTTAAGAAAACTATTTGTAACAGAAATAGGCCAGTTAGAAACGATGAAAATACAGCCTTGGTGTTAAATAGTGTTGTCAACAATCCTCAATGTTCTCTCCGGAAATTGGCATCGGAAACTAATCTGTCGATATCTTCGTGCCATAGAATATTAAAATCAAATAAATACCATCCATACAAATTAAAATTGATCCATCATTTAAGGCCTGGTGATTATGAACGAAGATTACATTTTCTAGCTGAATTTTCAGTTCTTTCTGAAGAATGACCAAATTTTTAAAAAAATGTGCTCTGGAGCGATGAAAGCCGTTTTCACAACAACGGAGTTGTGAGTAAGCATAACTGCCGATACTGGTCACAAAATAATCCTAGATGGATGAGAATGACCCGAAATCAGGTAACTTTTGGAGTTAACGTGTGGTGTGGAATATTAAATTCATATATTATTGGACCATATCTATTCCATGGAACTTTAAATGGAAGAAAATATGAGATATTTTTGAGAAATGTATTGCCAGGATTATTAGAGACTATCCCTCATAACCAGGAGAATATTTGGTTTCACCAAGATGGTGCACCACCCCATAACTCAGTACTAGTCAAAGATTGTCTTAATGAAATGTACCCTCAGATATGAATTGGTACTAATGGAGTAGTCAGATGGCCAGCACGATCACCTGACTTGACTCCATTAGGTTTTTACCTTTGGGGGTATTTAAAAAGTGTAGTGTACATTGAACGCATTGAGGATATGGCCGATTTGTATAATAAAATATATGCAAGTGTTGCTGCTATAAATAGACATACGTTACAAAAAGTTTGCAATGAAGAGTTACTGAAACGGTACAATATGTGTATTCATGAAGAAGGGAGAAATTTTGAACATTTAATATAATAAGTACCTACTAATAAGAAAGAAATTAGTTTAATTTCATTTTTAATAATATTTCGATAGTTTTTAAATGTTTGTTTATAAAACTTTTGTTTACGTTCTTTACTGAATTGTCAATATAAATTTAGCCCATTCTAAATTAGTGTGTATTTTCTTTGTTGTCTTACTTACTTTAAGTTTTGGGAGCCGTTTTATTAGAAGCGTTATTAGAAAAAAAAAAGTGTAATATGTAGGAACATATGGATATTGGTTCATCATGTTAGTTTCGGTTTGGCCGGAAGTGGTAAACATAATTTTATGATAGTGTATTATATCACTTTCCTTATCTTGAAAAAAAGTGTTTGGTAACCAATATTCTATAATAAATAATAAATAAATTATAGGGATTTATCAAAATTCACGTGTACTGGCATTAATGAAAGAAACTCATGTAACTCCAAAACGGCTTGTTTTTTGTAAATTCTCTATACCATCAAAATTATTCACAAATTATTGTTTAATCACATGACTTATGTTTCAAGATTCCAGCCATCAAAAAATAGTTTTGCATCGCAGCGCCATCTCTGTGTGCTGTTGAGAAAAAATTCTAATCACCGTTATTTAAACCCTTCTTTGGTATCAATCATCTGCCATTTACAAAAATAAAATATCTTTATTAGTTTTAGAGATAATGGCCTGGGGACTTTTAAGTGAAACACACTGTATACACCAAATCCCAAATTTCTGTACTCTTACCAGCTTGCTTTACCTATTATTTTCCTATTTACCCCCAATCTCTCACCGTATAAGTTCCTGATACAATCCAGTTCCAGATCTCGTTATGATACATACGTATACAAAATTTCAAGTCAATATCTTAAACCGTTCCAGAGAAAACGAGCGCACAAAAAAAAAGTTACAGACCGACAGATAGACAGAATTTTTTTTCGTTCGAGTTTAAAATTTCGACGTTTTGTGATATTCTAAACCCATTTGATCGAAAAAAAAAAAAATAATTTTTTTTTACGATTACCATACTCCACTATGTGGATGTGGAAGTAATTGTGTCATTTCATTTTCAAAACAAAGTTTTTAAAAACCTATTTACAGAAGTTTCAAAAGCTTTTTTTTTTTATCAATTAAAGTTGCTGAGGTTACGGAAAGACATTATCATAAGACACAGTGCTGGACTGGCTCGATTTGGCCCCGGAGTCCAGGAATGCTTTTTTGGTCTCGCCACACAGAAAAAGCTATTTTAGCTACATTAAACGCTACAATTTTATTGCAGTGCATTATTATTAAGAAAGTTACGAATTTTAATTTTGTAAAATTAATTTTTAAAATTATGTTTTAAAATTTATTTCGAGGTTTGCTCCCTGAGTCTGGTTTGGCCCCGAAGTCTCTGGACACCTAGTCCAACACTGATACGACATAGTATTGCTAGAAAGGATTTGGTATTAAGAATTTGTTTGTTAAGTAACTTTTGAACTTAAATGACAAATAATCAAAGTTTTACTTTAACAATGAAAAATCGTATGGAACGGTATCTGCTAGTTTTCCTGCACTAATCACATCGCATGTTGTCGATGTTAGGTTAGGTTAATATGTGAGTGGGCTCCTGTCAGACCCACCACTGCGACAACCAGGCCTATTGCGGCTCATTTCTAGTTATAGTTGACCCAACAGATTCAGCGTTTTAAAAAAGTCAATAATCTTGTTGGGTGAGAAACTGTCCAAGTCCTCTGGCTCCAGTCGTCCCTTGCCAAACAATGAGAACCTGGATCTTTCTGCCGCAGGACAGGTACACAGAACGTATTTTGTCGTTGCATTATTCTCCAGACACAGAAGGCATTCGGCGTTCTCCATCAGTCTAATTCTGTGTAAGTGATGATTTAATCTGTAGTATGTAGGCCAATTAGAGTTCTTAGGTGTAGCCTATTTAACTCTAATAGTTCTTTAGTTCTTGACTTCAATGGGTGTGTAATAAACTCCTTTGAGTGAACTAATCCTGGTAGTTCCTGCCAGTGCTGGATTGTTTTCAATTCAGCACAGGCTAGAATAGCAGCTTTGGCAGAATTTGCAGATATGCAAAGTGTCGGTTTTGGTGTTATGAATTTGGTTGCCGCGCCTTCTCTGGCCAAACAATCGGCAGCTCCGTTGCCTTCCATGCCAGAGTGGCCAGGTATCCATATCAGTCAGTTTGTTGTTTCCGCCCAATCGGGTAAGAGCATTCTGGCAATTCCAAACCGTTTTGGAGTTACAACAGTAGCATCCACGGGCTTTAAGAACCGCTTGGCTGTCTGAAAATATTTTTATTGATCTGTGTCTAGGCTGCGATGTTAGATATATTAAAGAGGATTGATGATGTAGAACAACCCTGTTATATTTATTTGAACATAAATATGGTAGATTTTCACCAAAGCGGAATTTTCTTCACATAATCGGCAAGTAATAAAGATAGATGTCTAGGTGTTCATATCCCAGAAAATGTTAATCAGTTAGAATCTCGTAGATTAGAAAAATCATGAGTTCTGTTTGCAGTTTATTTTTATTTAGGTATGAAAAAAAGAAACACATACAGTGTGTCTCGCTTCTCATGTACACACCCTCGCATCATTTAAATTTTTTTCAGATCAACTTCAAATATTTGTCAGTTATGCAATCAGCAAAATTGATTATTTTTTTGCCTAAAAATAAATTGCTACGTCGATCACATCCTACTGAGAATGGTTAGAAAATATGTGAATTCAATATTCAAAATATTCATCACCAGTTTCCAATATCTTGAAAATCACTTACAGATATCTTATCACATTCATTCTAAGAATAAACATGATTTTCTATTTCTTTTATTAAAATGTAGATATACTCTAATTTTTGTGGACAACTTCAGCGCTTTACTAATCTGATAAGAAAAACAAATCAAATTAATTAATTGTGATATTAACACTAGAACTTTCAATTTTTTTTATTAAAAAATGTATCTGAAAAATGTACTTGTAATATATTTACAAAATTTTAAAAGATACGTGCAGAATTTGTTAATATAAAATAGATAGATACCTGTGTTACTTTAGCAATAAAAAGCAGTTTGTTTTCTGAAGAAAGTAAACATTTTACAATTTTTGTTTCAGAAAACCTTAGATGTAAATAAATATGCTACAAAGAAGACCATAGCACAAGGCCTTCTTGATGTAGCTCTCTTAACAGCAAATGCATCGCAACTTAAATATGTCCTGCAGGTGGGAGAAAAACATGAGTTTTACACTCTGATGCTCACCCTGATTTCAATATCCATTGTGCTTCAGGTTTGTATAGAAAGTTTTTAAATAAATTAATAGATAATGGGCTATTTACTTACGGAAATTGGTCGATTAGTTTTATTGTTAACCTCTAGTATTGTTAATTATTTGATACAAAGGAATTTAAAAGGTGACTAATCATGGCAAAGTTTAGAATGTGCTGTCAAATCACAAAAGTGTATACGGAGTGTCAGGATATGTTTGTTGAACTCTAACTCGTGTGTAGTGTATTTAAATACAAAAATCGTACAAAAACAGTCTTTCAAAATGCCTAGAAGTATCACTTAGACTTTAGAATACGACATTAAAAAAGTGTTTGTGAATTATCTTGAAATTTACACTTTCCGATTTTAACAAATTTAATTTGCATTTGAAATTCGTCAAACGTCAAAAATTTCATTTTTCGTTCACTCCAATTGGCTCGAATTTACGATTTCGCCCGTATAATTTACGATGCCGTTATCATGCTAATTTCAATATTTCGATATCGATAACATCAGGCTTTCCCGATCTTGCCAACAAAAAATTCAGTTGTTTAAGAATTTCATATTTTACCTTTTTCGCCGAAAAAGTGATGACATGAGCTAACACAGAAATTTTTAGTTGAAAAACCACCTTTAATAATTTTTGATACAACAATGTTACAGAAATTATGGTGATTTATACACAGCTCAATATTAAACGATATATCGCAGTTCGTTCAAGTTACGAATACCTCGCCCTAGACAATACATCTTTTAGAAGAATCCCATGGTATAAGACCAGGTAACCTAGCTGGACACTTAATAGTTCATCAACGACAGATCCATTTCTCAGAATTTTCACTTATTAGATAGAAGCTTGAAATGAGGTGGGGCTTCATCTTGCTGCCATACGAGTTATGTTCTCCGTAATAAGGAATATTGTTAGGATCCATAATGAAAACTCTTACATTTGAAGGTATCTGTCATCTCATCATCTCCCCTTCACTCAAAGAAGTACCTTCAGAACAAATTTAACACCATACTAAACACATTCACCTCTTCTTTAATAATTCCAGTATTACAATAAACGCAGTTGTGCAAATTAATTTCATTTACTATAAAAAAAATGATATTACCTGAGCCATTCTTTTGGAAAAATTACATTTTATGTAAAAATAGCTTACCTCTCGCAAATTCACTAGTAATGTTCCACTTTCTTATGGACTGATAAATCTTGTTGCCTACATTTTTGTTTTAACTAGCATGAAAACATTTGACATAAAAACAAAACAAAGAAAATAATAAAAAAAAACAATCACCTTAACAACAGAGAGATACAGGCCTTTTTGAGTAAAGTATCGATAACTTTTTTATTCCTGGCACGTGTGTAACCTCAGTTTTGTGACACTTCTGAGACAGTGTAAAACTAGTGAATGGAATGCCACGTTTAAGTGAAAGAGAACGCGTAGAACTTTTGCTGATGGTTGGATATTGTGATAGGCTGAGAACTCATCAGGAAGCATGTAATGTTTTCAATGCCAATTATCCCGAAAAGCAAATTTCTAGATCCACTGTAAGTAGATTGGTGGCTAGATATGATGAATCTGGCACTGTAGCTGACCTCCCTCGATCTGGTCGTCCTAGCACAAGCAACGAAACCAAATTAAATATTCTAGGAAGTGAGGAAAACCACCATCTTTCGACAAGGCAGCTGGCTTTAAATCATAACGTGAGTCAAACTTCTGTTGTACGTCTATTGAAAAGAGAAAAACACCATCCATACAAAGTGCAATTAATCCACAAATTGAATGAGGACGATCCAGATAGGCGCTTACAGTTTTGTGAACAGTTGATGACCTTGTGCGATGAAAACCCAAAATTTTTTAAAGAACATTGTTTTTTCTGATGAAGCTACATTTTCTTTAAAGTGGACTGTACATCGGCGTAACTGTAGGTATTGGTCACGCGAAAATCCTCATTGGACTCAAGAAGCCCATACACAGCGATGAGGTAAAGTAAACGTGTGAGCAGGTATGATTGGTGATCGTTTATTGGGACCTTTTTTTTTTGAAGAAAATCTTACGGAAGCAAGATATTTACAGTTTCTGCGAGTTGAGTTAGTGCCAGCCTTAGCAGTTATGTTTCCGAACAATGACGATGAAGATATTCCTGCTGAAAACGTCTGGTTTCAGCAAGACGAGGCCCCACCTCATTTTGGGATAGCAGTGCGTCCGTTTTTAGATGACATGTTTACTGAAAGGTGGATAGGATCGAGGTCCAATTGAGTCGCCCCCGCGTTCACCGGATTTAACTCCCTTAGACTTTTTTTTTGGGGTTATTTAAAGTCAAAGGTGTATTTTAACAGACCGGATACCATAGAAGAATTGAAAGACATGATTGGCTTGGAGATGAGACGAATTGCCCATGAGATGATTCAGAACAGCGTGCAAAGTGTCTACACCTGTCTTGGTCAATGCTAAATGGTTGGAAGGTCACAATTTGAGCAATGGAGATGATTTTTTTTCTCACAATTACTTATTTAAGGTATCAATCAATAAAAATATATTTTTCCAAAAAATGGCTTAGGTGATATCAATTTTTTCCTTATCATCAGAAAGCTAAAGGAATATACCTCCAAAAACAGTAAACAAAAATGTCTGTTTCCATTAAAAAAAATTTATGATGGCGTCATAACTCAAACACCAATGACGTCATAAATTTTGGTATAGTGACAAAATAAAGCATTTACAAAACTAAAATCGACCTATTCGTGGATTTTTTTGACAAATGACACATACCAAAGACATGAATTGTGTGTGCTTCTTTAGGTTCACACTATATTGTAAGCAATCCACTGCCTGGATCTAGTAAGCCTTGTTCACTCCCCTCCCAACCACCTACTGATAAACAGAAAGCAAAAAGTATAGACCGGTCATTTTTTGTAGCGAACGTAGTGTCTTAAGCGGCCCTCAGACGACAATATTCGAAAACATTGACAACAATATTGATGAGTGAGGTTAAATATTGATGTATTGTCAATCCAGTAAAATAATATTGACGGTTTTTCAGAACTCCGAAAATATTTCATCAATAATGAATTTTTTGTTAGTTTTAGCCCTTGATTGTATCCAAAAGTTGCTTTAATATTAAGTATATCTCAGAGAAAAATTATTCTGGGGGATTTTCATGGTCGCTGATTACGATTCTGACATGAAATTTGGAAAATTCAAAATGGCTGACCGGAAATGGCGCGAAAGTTAAATTAAAAAAGTGCTTTTTTCGCGTTTTTTAACTTAAAACGTAAAAAAACATACAAGTTGCATCTGAGAATTTCCTATTATAAATTTTTATTTTTTTGACTTCCCCCCCCTCTTTTCGCTCTCCCTCGTCTCCCGTTTGCCATGTTTCTTAACCCTCAAGCAACAAATAGATGCATTATATTTATGCTTACCTTCCCTTGTAGTTGAAGTAATTTTATGAAAAAATAAAGTAAAAATAATTTCAAAAATACAGTTAATAAAAAAACATAAAATATAGTAATATAAAAAAAGTAAATATTTATAGGATATCAAATAAGCTACAAAATAATGTATAGATTAAAAATTGTAAAAGAAATGTTTTATTTTTTGTTAAGGATAAAATTTATTATATTTACAATGCATGTAAATATTATTTATTAAAATTTTACAAGTTTTGATGGAGGTTCACCATCTGAAAACTCACTGCTGTCTTCACGTACATCATTGTTGTCAATAAGCTCTGGTTCATTTTCTTCTCCACTTTCTTCTACATCCCTAATACAAGAAGTTTGTACTTCAACTTCTATCATTTTAGGTTCAGCTGATTCTAGAGGTATGAAGCCATCAATTAGTTAGCTATTTAATCAGTTATTCCCCTTACATTTTTGCAATATTTATTGCACTTTAATCCAAGCTTCCTGCAGCCACATCTGTTTGTGCAATTATTTTTGCACGAACATATGAAGTTTTTCAGGAATCATGGGCTAGTCAGAGAATACTGGTTCTAAAATATTTTGAACAAAATTTCTTCTCCAACCCCAGCACCAGGGGTCAATATTGTTCCTATGCCAAAGTTGGCATTGTAAGTAGTTCAACATGTTTTTTAAGAGCTCCTTCTGTCGGTGGTAAATTCAATGATAACAATGTCAGCGATTTGGCATTAAAAATCGGTATTGGTTCAAAGAAAAAATACTTGAAACTTTTTTTGAAGCGTACAATTTTGTCACAACTTCAATGCCCACTTTATGTAAATTATTGCGATCAGCAATTGGATCGTTAAATTCTTCTGCTGCTTGTCTTAAAACTTGGTCCTCTGACAAAATCTGGAAAAATTTCAACTTCCCTATATTATGAAAAGAAGAAGTGGTTTCAGAGCCACACATGGCATGACAAAACATATTTACTTTTTTTTAAATTATCATTTAAGGTAAAACTGTTCGTTCCATATAAAGAATATTCATGTGAATGTTTTATCGTTTTTTTCAAAAAAATACTATCTAAGTAGCCAATTGTGTCATTAAAATTAGAAGGCAGATCTTCATACATATTGTACATGCATTGTAAATATAATAAATTTTATCCTTAACAAAAAATAAAACATTTCTTTTACATTTTTTAATCTATAAAATACTTTGTACCTTATTTGATAGGTATCCTATAAATATTTATGTTTTTTATATTACTATATTTTATATTTTTTTATTAACTGTATTTTCAAAATTATGTTTACTTTATTTTTTCATAAAATTACTTCAACTTCAAGAGAAGGTAAGCATAAATATAATGCATTTATTTGTTTCTTCAGGGCTAAGAGAGACATGGTAAAAGGGAGTCGAGAGAGAGAGAGAGAGAGCGAAAAGAGGGGGGAGGGGGGAGGTCAAAAAAATAAAAATTTATAATAGGAAAATCTCATATGCAATTTGCATGGTCTCTTTTACGTTTTAAGTGAAAAAAAACGCGAGAAAGTCTTTTTTATTTAAAATTCGCGCCATGTCCGGTAAGCCATTTTGAATTTTCCAATTTTCATGGCAGAATCGTAATCAGCGACCATGAAAACCCCGCAACGTAAATTTTTCCGAGATGTATTTAATACTAAAGCATCTTTTGTAGGCAATCAAGGACAAAAAATAGCAAAAAATACACTTTTTTGCATAAAAGTGCATTTAAATATGTCTTCCAGCCAAAACTGTGTGTACACACTATGATTTTATTCCTATTTACACCTAAATCTATCATTCTATACAATAAAATCTGATGGCGAAAAAGCTTCTCGAAAATCGAGCTCAAATCATTCTGACGGCCTATACTATGGATACAATTTAGAAGAGAATGGAAAAAAGTCCGCCCTGTTATAAAGGATTCCGAAGCCGATTCCTTATTTTGCTGCACTAATGTGCACGATAGAAATGACACGACACGTGTGACATATAACATGAGTGACAGTTAACCCAGAATTTTTGGTTTAAACTACCTCCTCTCCGTGGATTAAAATTGTTGGTCAAGAATAACGCTTAAACTTAAACGCGTAATGAAATACTGATAATCGTAAATTTTTCAGTTAAACGAAACTTTGTTGGTTTAAACCAGAACTGAAAAACCGGACGTAAGTGGTTGTGGTCCAAATATAGAAATATAGAAAATAAAACATCCAATATCATCGACGGCATCGATTACCGAGCCAATGGGGTAACATGTGATCAACATAAATGTAAATGCCAAGAAGGTACTTAAGTTTCGTATCGCAATACATATTTTGTAGATATATCATATAATACTAAAGTCCGCTTTCTGTATACGTGTACCTGGCTAATTACTCGACTATTGAACGTTTTCGAGTATTGAGTACTTGATTCTTAAAACATTCCGATTCTTTCCACACTAGTACGGACTCGCACCATATTCCGTCAGTAAATGTCTCCTTCCATAGCTACAAGGGACTCATGAGTAAAAAATAGGTCAAGAGCTCAAACGAATTTTTGTTGGGTTGTACTACTTTTACGCCATTCAGTATAAACTTGTTTAGAATAAATTGTATATAGTTTGTGGTTTAATTTAATTAATAAACCACTTTCAAATTAATAAGAACGTATCTCAAAGATTTTTTCGATTTAATGTACAATCATTAAAATACTAACACAATTTAAAATTGTCTAGGTTTTTGTTGGAGTTCTCTGTTTGACGCTTCACTTACTAAGAGATTGCAGATTACATCTGGAGACGTATCATTTTACTGCGGTTCTCTTGAATCACCTTACCACTGTATTTGCTTTCGCCATAACTGTTTTAAATCTTTTAATTTCTTGTTTCGACCCAACTATTGCCAAGTATGCAGTATTTGAGCCTCCCGATGTTTCAGCTCTTAATGCCGGTGTATAATTCCACAGGCACGCAAAAAAGAAAAAGTCCTGTTTCCGGAATCCGACATGGTAATCTCTATGTATTTTGACGTGCTGAACAGGAATCCGTTTAGCTCCATTACCCAACATTTTTTTGTAAATCACAAAAATACCTTAGGAAGTTTTTTGTTATTTTCGCGATTTACAAAAAATCGGTGGATGGAGCTAAAGGGTAATCGGATTCATGTTCAGCACGTCGAAATACATAGGGATTACTATATCGGGCCCCGGTAACAGGTCACTTTTTTTTTGTGCACAGGTACACAAAAGAAAGATCTGTTACCGGGACCCGACATAGTAATCCTTATGTATTTCGACGTGCTGAACGACACGCTCCATCACCCATCAATTTTTTGTAAATGGCAAAAATAGCCTAAAGAAACCTACATTTTTTTAGGTTATTTTCGCTATTTACAAATACTGGGTGCTGGAGCTAAACGGATATCAGATTCGTTTTCAGCACGTCGAAATACATAGAGATTACTATGTCGGGTTCCGGTAACAGATCACTTCTTTTGTGTCCCTGTGTTATATAATTACTTTTGCAGTCCATTTTTGAATGAGTTTGTGTGAGTTATTAGTATATTTTTGAAATATTTCTAGTTATTCTAAAGTGTATGCATATACCGGGTGTAACAGGTGTAACAGAATCATAGTATACCCCCCTTTTCTCCGTTAGTTTTGAAGATAATTGATTGAAACTTAGGATATACTACATACATAATAAGCGGCACTTTTTGACATACAATTGATTTCTTTTTTCACTTTCAGTTTCGCCGGAAGTGACACTAACTTTCGATTTTTAAATGGAACATCTTATATATTATTGCATTTTTGAATTTTGTATAATTGAACTGAACTTGTGGTAGGTTCCTTGTGAAACATCTTGATAATAATTGTTAATAAATTAAACACTGCTTTTAGATGAATCAATCAATATATTATAAATACTCTACATATGTTTCGGCTTATTAGGCCTTTATCAAGAGTACTACATAGTGAATACTAAAGTTTCCGACGTGCATATTCAATTTATACCTAAAAATATTTATGTCTTAATCTTTTTATGACTTAAGCTATTTAAGATTTAATTTAACATCTTTAATTATTTGAATGTTTGGAGTGGACCTAAGCTGATTATATAAATCAAAGGATATTTCTTAACAATTGGTTTATTATAGGGGTGTTTAGGAAATTCTGCTGGTCATTTGTGGTACAAGGGTTGTACTTGAAAGATTTTTTGATTTCTAGTTGTTCTAGCAGATCTAAACGTTTACCTTTTCTTTCTGAATGAAGTAAATTTATGTTATCAGTATCTATGAAATGGTTGTTTTCAATACAGTGTGTTGACATTCCTGTATTTTTATTGTTATTTAAGATTGATTTTTTGTGTTCTTTTACCCGGTTGACAACGCTTCTACCACTCTGACCGATATAGACAGCATCGCAATCCTTACAATTAATTTTATATACACCTGATTTATCAATTTTATTTAGTTTTTCTTTGTTATTAACCAAAATGTTTCCTATATTTGTTTTGTTCACACTTATTGTAGAGATACCCAAATTATTCAATTTTTTAGAAATTTTGTTACTATATTTCGGAACATAATTGATAAAACTATATTTTGTAGGTTTGTTAGGCACAGTGAAAAATTCTTTTTGAAGCATTTTGCGTTGTTTGTTTTTGACCATGTTATCTATTAGTGACTCGTTGTATCCGTTATTTCTTGCAATTTGTTTAATTATATTTAATTCTCTATCAAAATCACTTTGATCTAAAGGAAAATTCGTCAGTCTATGTATTAGACTATGAAAGGGTGAAATCTTAATTTGCCATGATTGCTGCGAATTATAATGTATTACTGTATCTGTGGTAGTAGGTTTGCGGTAGATGCTAAATTTCAACTGATTGTTATGTTTTTTGATATTCATATCTAGGAAGTTTAATTGACTATTTTGCTCCGATTCCATTGTAAACTGAATTTTACTATTAAAAGAATTTAAGAAATTAAGGTAATTACTTAGGTTTCTTTCTGTACCGGTCCATATACAGAAAATATCGTCTACATATCGAGTCCAATAAAAAACATGTGTATTTAAACTGTTATTGCTATTAAAAATTAAATTTTCTAGGTTTGACATAAATATTTCAGCTAACAAAGGAGAAATTGGTGAACCCATTGGTAGCCCGTCTTTTTGTCTAAAGAATTCACCATTAAACTGAAAATAGTTTTGTTCAATACAAATTCTCGAAAGATTTTTTAACTCTGTTTTTTCGGTTTCGCTGATTTGTGAATTATCTATTAAATTATTTAATATTAATTTTAGTTCTGTGAGCGGAACTGAGGTGAACAGACTTTTAACGTCAAATGAGAATAATTTTGCGTTATTTGGTATTATTAAATTTTTTGTATTTTCAATAAATTCAAAGGAATTTTTTATGGAATATTTAGATTTAAAATTTATTAATTTTGGTAAAATATAATTTAGTTTTTTACATAATTTATAAGATGGAGCATTGATGTAAGACACTATGGGGCGTATAGGGTTATCTACTTTGTGAATTTTTGGAAGACCATAGAGAATGGGGGCTGAAGGGTTCATAACTTTCAATTTATACGCCTCATTACTTTGAATAACAGTATTACATTTCTTTAGGTTAGATACAATTTCGGACTGGAATTTATTGGTAGGGTTTTTGTTGATTTTTTCAAAATCTTCACTATTTAAGATTGTTTGTATTTTTTCATTATATTCTGATTTTGTTAAAATTGTTATGGTGTTACCCTTATCCGCTTTACAGAGAACCAAATCATAATTTACCAGTTTTTGTTTAATGCTGTTCAACAGGTTTATTTCTCCCTTGTTAGTGTTACATTTTGTCGAGGTAAATATATTAGCTAGATTATGTCTTTCCAATTCTGAGATTTCCTCCACTGAGAATGTAGCTAGCTCTGTATTAACGGCAAGAAGTTCAAAATCTTTTTTACTTATATTATGTGGAGAATATTTTAAACCTTTTTGAAGGAGGTTTAATTCTTGGTCCGAAAAACTAACATTGGTTAAGTTACTTACTCTGGCAAAAAATGTGAAATGATCCTCAGTTTGAGGGGAATTCCTAGCAACTGCGACATTATTACTTTTTTCCCGTTTTAATCTCAGAATTGGAAAGACATAATCTAGCTAATATATTTACCTCGACAAAATGTAACACTAACAAGGGAGAAATAAACCTGTTGAACCGCATTAAACAAAAACTGGTAAATTATGATTTGGTTCTCTGTAAAGCGGATAAGGGTAACACCATAACAATTTTAACAAAATCAGAATATAATGAAAAAATACAAACAATCTTAAATAGTGAAGATTTTGAAAAAATCAACAAAAACCCTACCAATAAATTCCAGTCCGAAATTGTATCTAACCTAAAGAAATGTAATACTGTTATTCAAAGTAATGAGGCGTATAAATTGAAAGTTATGAACCCTTCAGCCCCCATTCTCTATGGTCTTCCAAAAATTCACAAAGTAGATAACCCTATACGCCCCATAGTGTCTTACATCAATGCTCCATCTTATAAATTATGTAAAAAACTAAATTATATTTTACCAAAATTAATAAATTTTAAATCTAAATATTCCATAAAAAATTCCTTTGAATTTATTGAAAATACAAAAAATTTAATAATACCAAATAACGCAAAATTATTCTCATTTGACGTTAAAAGTCTGTTCACCTCAGTTCCGCTCACAGAACTAAAATTAATATTAAATAATTTAATAGATAATTCACAAATCAGCGAAACCGTAAAAACAGAGTTAAAAAATCTTTCGAGAATTTGTATTGAACAAAACTATTTTCAGTTTAATGGTGAATTCTTTAGACAAAAAGACGGGCTACCAATGGGTTCACCAATTTCTCCTTTGTTAGCTGAAATATTTATGTCAAACCTAGAAAATTTAATTTTTAATAGCAATAACAGTTTAAATACACATGTTTTTTATTGGACTCGATATGTAGACGATATTTTCTGTATATGGACCGGTACAGAAAGAAACCTAAGTAATTACCTTAATTTCTTAAATTCTTTTAATAGTAAAATTCAGTTTACAATGGAATCGGAGCAAAATAGTCAATTAAACTTCCTAGATATGAATATCAAAAAACATAACAATCAGTTGAAATTTAGCATCTACCGCAAACCTACTACCACAGATACAGTAATACATTATAATTCGCAGCAATCATGGCAAATTAAGATTTCACCCTTTCATAGTCTAATACATAGACTGACGAATTTTCCTTTAGATCAAAGTGATTTTGATAGAGAATTAAATATAATTAAACAAATTGCAAGAAATAACGGATACAACGAGTCACTAATAGATAACATGGTCAAAAACAAACAACGCAAAATGCTTCAAAAAGAATTTTTCACTGTGCCTAACAAACCTACAAAATAGAGTTTTATCAATTATGTTCCGAAATGTAGTAACAAAATTTCTAAAAAATTGAATAATTTGGGTATCTCTACAATAAGTGTGAACAAAACAAATATAGGAAACATTTTGGTTAATAACAAAGAAAAACTAAATAAAATTGATAAATCAGGTGTATATAAAATTAATTGTAAGGATTGCGATGCTGTCTATATCGGTCAGAGTGGTAGAAGCGTTGTCAACCGGGTAAAAGAACACAAAAAATCAATCTTAAATAACAATAAAAATACAGGAATGTCAACACACTGTATTGAAAACAACCATTTCATAGATACTGATAACATAAATTTACTTCATTCAGAAAGAAAAGGTAAACGTTTAGATCTGCTAGAACAACTAGAAATCAAAAAATCTTTCAAGTACAACCCTTGTACCACAAATGACCAGCAGAATTTCCTAAACACCCCTATAATAAACCAATTGTTAAGAAATATCCTTTGATTTATATAATCAGCTTAGGTCCACTCCAAACATTCAAATAATTAAAGATGTTAAATTAAATCTTAAATAGCTTAAGTCATAAAAAGATTAAGACATAAATATTTTTAGGTATAAATTGAATATGCACGTCGGAAACTTTAGTATTCACTATGTAGTACTCTTGATAAAGGCCTAATAAGCCGAAACATATGTAGAGTATTTATAATATATTGATTGATTCATCTAAAAGCAGTGTTTAATTTATTAACAATTATTTGTATAATTTTCTGAATCCAACGATGCCAAATAAGTGACATCCCACACAGCACATGACATCCCTAGGATATCCTCATTTGGTCCCGTATATCCCAATCGAGGACAACACTCCTCAGGATATCCTTAGGATATCCCAATAAAATATATACAACCTGAGAGTATCCCAAATGGGGATATCCTAGGCAAATCATGGCAGGATGTCTTAGTAATATCCTGCAAAGATATTAAAAGCCTAACAAACAATTCACTGAGCAAGTCCTAGAGTCGTCCTATTATAGGTATTATTATTTAGGAGATTTCAACAACAAAAATAATGAAAAGTATACATATTATTTTGAGGCTATTTATTTATAGTCTTTTATTGGTTTGTAAAATTTGCTTCTAAAAATTTATTTGTTTGTTCTATTTGATAATCCCCTCCAGTACAAATAATTCATTAAAAATGTATATCTTATTTAAATAGCAGTTATTTATAATTTGGTTTTAATACATATACTGTGATTTGAATTAGCCACCTTTTTGTGACAAGTCGAGAGTTCTAAGAAATTCGCCGGGCGTCGATGTCTCTTCCACGTCCATTTTAAAGTTCTTTCTCAACAAATAAGATTGCGTTAAATATTTCATAAATATAATGCTGCTATGTTATACCTTTGTATTTATTATATTATCTAATAAGGGAAAATGTGATTGGTTATTGGCCGCAAATGTTATTGTCAGATATGTAATCCTTTCTATTTTTCTGAGTGAATAGAATTTTATTAAAATTCATTATAACTTTTCTCTGTTGATTTTAATAATACTAAAAAAGGGCAAGAGATCATTTTTATGTAATATTTTATGCTTTTACAATTTTTATTTGAAACTTTTTTTACTATCTTTTACACGTTTTTAGTATTTTGAAAAAACACTTATTATTTTTTAACAGTTTTTTTCCACCCCTTCACGGGGTTGAAAAAGAATTCTTTCATTAATCCTGTTCAAATACTTCAAAGTAACATAGCAAAAGTTCAAGTATTGACCTATTTCATTGGACTATATATAACCTCTATTAGTTTGGTAGATTTACTTTTAAAGCGATATAAGCCAATTGATAGATACAAATATGTGTGTGGAGTTGTACACAGGTATATGTATCACATTTTTATTAGTCATATTACCTCTGCCATTATATAAACTTGTATTCCTTTGTCTTCGCTTATTGGCTCAGTTTAAAAGTAATGATCTTATAAAATAATATGTATTCTTTGCTGTCTTTAGAAATATCCAATAAACCCTAAAAGAACTGGGGATGTCCTATATAAAGTCCAATCAATGTCCTCAGGTTGTTCATAGTAAAGCCCAGGCATAACCCATATAAGAGCTGATGATGTCCTGTACACACCCGTACTGATGTCCTGAGGACGTCATCAGCAAAGCCCGAACTGTCCAATTTGGATATCCTACGAACATCCTAAGGTGATAATGGGATCTTCTCAGGATATCTCATATGTCCTGAGAAGTTGTCCCCAGTATGTTCTGAGGATGTCCTTGTGCTGCATGGGATTTCAAACATCTTTTTTTTATAATATAATTTTTAGTTTTCCATTTAAGTGTGCCATGACGGTTCCGATTTATTCTAAATGACCCATGTAATGCTACAAAAATAGAAATCCCGTTAAAAACACTAAATTACGTGATTTATGATGAGCAAATAGAATTCACCAAAATTGTTTTTGGGGCAAAACTCAATTTTTTTCAAATGCAACCATATCGGTACCGTAGTACCATTTATTAGTACCATTATTAAGGAATTTATTCATATATCGTATTAATATGTGCGATAAATACAAACAAACTTACATCTAATAGAAAATAAGGAAATACAATTTTGTTCTAATTAAATGTTAAGAAGTACCTAAGGTGGTTTTGAAAACAATGAAATATTTAGCTTGTGAAACATTTGTTGGTTTAACGGTGTTTTTATTGTGTCTTTAAGAATCGTTGGAAATTCTTGTTAATTGTGTTGAAAAAAAAATATTATTATTATTATTGCTATTTATGGGGAAAGTAAAAAAAATGAAATTGAAGCTTTGGACCTTTATGGCCGACGATATCCTGATAAACAATGTCCAGCGAAAAATTATTTTAAACGCGTTGAAAACCAATTCCTAAAAAAGCCCAACAATGATCCCGAAGAAAACTTCATTATTGACGAAGGAACGGAAATTAAAGTTTTGGCTCGAATAGAAGTTGATAAATCTGTTTCTTTAAAGCAAGTTGGGTTTGAATTGAATATTAGTCACCAAACAGTAAGCCGAATTTTGCACAAATACCACTATAAATCTTTTAAATGCCAATTGCACAAGCATTTGTACGAAAGTGATTACGAACGTAGGATGGAATATTGCAATTGGATTTTGTACAATAACCTGCAGCCCAACAATGATTTTTTGGGACTGATTTTATTTTCGGACTAGGCAAGGTTTACAAATTTGGGATTAAACCGACAAAATACAAAATATTGGTCACAAGAAAATCAAAATTTATTACGGGAGGGTAACTTTCAAGTGCGGTTCGGTTTCATTGTTTGGCTTGGCATAATCTGTAGTAGAATCATTGGTCCAATAATATTTGAAGGACCTCTGACTGGTGCCAGATACTTGAGATTCCTGGAAAATGAGATTGAGGACATTTTAGATGAGCTACCTTTAGATTTAGGACAGGGAATGTATTTCCAACAAGATGGCGCTCCTCCCCATAATTCAAGGATGGTAATTGATTACCTTCAACGGAGTTTCGAAGAAAACGTAATTTCGACGAATGGTTCTGTGAGGTGGCCTCCAAGGTCACCTGATTTAACTCCCCTTGATGAGTTTTGCCCCAAAAACAATTTTGGTGAATTTTGTTTGCTCATAAATCACGTAATTTAGTGTTTTAACGGGATTTCGATTTTTGTAGCATTAGACGGGTTATTTAGAATAAATCGGAACCGTTATGGCACACTTAAATGGAAAACTAACAATTACATTATAAAAAAAATTGATGTTTGAAATGTTGGATTCAGAAAATTATGCAGAATTCAAAAATGCAAAAATATATAGGGTGTTCCATTTAAAAATCGAAAGTTAGTGTCACTTTGAGCGAAACCGGAAATGAAATAAAAATAAATTGTATGTTAAAAAGTGTCACTTATTATGTATATAGTATAGCCTAAATTTCAATCAATTATCTTCAAAACTAAAGGAGGAAAGGGGAGTATATCATGATCCTGTTAAATCCGGTATAATATATTCACGTGTAAGATTAATTTCACCAATAGCATCATTAAAGTGGTATATAAAATGTTTATAATATTAGATGTTCTATTGCCTTTAATTATTCTGAGTTCGCATCTTAGCTTATAAGTCCAGAAATGTATTTTGTTTCATACGACTCAACCTCTTACCGCTAACAATGCCACTTTCGAAGCGCAGAGACGATTAATGTCACTGTACGCATCGAATAAGGTAGGCGCTCATCGAATCACCGTTTAGTATTATGAGAGCCGTCGAGTGAGTGAAGTGCAAATGACGTGATTATTTACTATTGCGAACATTTCGGTTTTTTCATAAATTGAAGAGAGGGAAAATGAGAAAGTTGTGGAACCGAGAGTGGGTTGAATAAAAGAGAAAATAAATCACAAAAATATGTCCTAAGTAGTAGTACAAGAAAACACCACAATTGCTTCCCAACCTCTGGCACAGATCAAAATTGTAGTAAAAGTATAAATGTTTTAATACAAAACACTGAAAAATTCTCGTTTTAAATCTCCAAGTGCAGATATAACGACTATCATCGAAATCATGACCAAAAATATTAAGCCATGTTTAACACGTGGAAACATCAAGAATATCCACAAAGTGTATTTTAAAGTATATTTGTAATGTTTATCCATATCTAAATAAATTTGTAAATAGATTTCTAACTTATTTCTACCTTTATATAAATAGTTCTTTGTGGACTAAATCATTCTCTTGTGTACCTAAGGTTCTAATTGCTAACTCCCGGTCTAATATACGAAATAGACAATTTAAATTATTATTTATAGATTAATTAGGAATTCATAAATTAAAAGGCAAAGAACTCGACATTGAATGACTAACTCGAGGTAAATAGTTTAATATTTTCTTAATTATTAGGCTCATATACATACACAAATTCCACGTTTTTATTGTTATTACTCTATTTAATTGCATTCAATATCAAAACGTAATGTATATGCGATTCCTAAGTGGAATTAGTATTAACATTTCTGCACGCAATACACAACTATTTGAGTAATCAATCGCATTTTTTTTTCAGTTAATTGTGGCAATAATGTTTGTAATAATTGGAGGATTAAACATAAACAAAGAAAGAGACCACAAGGCAGCAGTTATTTTAAATGACGTTATCCTTATTTTTGTATTCTTCATTTCTATTGTTAACATTATTATTTCCGGTTTTGGATTAGATTATTCCAGTCAGCCATTAAAATTGTTGGATTCATCAGAGAAACCAATAGAGAAACTAAATAGATAATGAAAATACAGCTCACCCTAAATCTAGAAATTTAAAAAAGTTAAGACATATGTACATACAGTAATATCTCAATAAAATACTCAGTGACTTATGTAAAATCCATATACGTTGTCGCTGATTCAAAGACACTTCTTCCAGAAGTTCGTGTTAATTGTTTTGTAGGGAGGTGAAATTTATAAGCGAACCCAAGCGATCTAGGGCCTATAAGTAGTCCGTCATTCTTTCAGCTCGTATTTTTAAAGAAAATTTTTGTTGAAAATTGTGCCCAGAGATGTGTTGTCCGTGAAAATTATGACTTTTTTATGGAGGCAAAAATTATTGAGAATATTTTGTTTTAATGCAAACACTACCAAAATGATATTGTGCCATGGCCAAGTTATTTGTGTTTTAATTCTATTTAATTCTGAATAGTTCCTCATGCATTTCTTCAATGTTATTGGAAGTAATTTTGAATAAGTAATAGTTATATTATTGGGTAATATTCAAAATTGTCATGCACGTTTCTTTTGTCTAGGTAACCGCCGCTTTGTTGTCAGTTATTGTGGCATTTCTCCGAGTATGCGAAGATGACAAAATTGACATGCTGGCTTGGATACTAAATCATATTTCATTGGGATTTGTGACAGGAGCTTTATTTTGCGACATAATTAAAATGAATTTCGGTCTTGATCCAGCTATAGCTGTTAACGTTACATTAATCGATGTTAAAAATTAATATGAAAAACAGAATCAGATAAGACGTTATTAGTGAAGTAGAATTATATCCAAAATTATGCAGCTTTTCTCTTCTAAACACGATAAATTAAAAACGAAAAGTCCGATTACATTGAAATTTGAACCGAAAGTTAGTGTTAGCTAAAGGAAGAACCCTATTGTCTTTGAGCAAAGTCGATCGATAAATAAAAAAGTTATAAATTTTTTTAAATAAAAAAAAAAATTTACACTTTTTTTTGTTTTGTTTTTTAATTACCTAAAAACATCTGAAACTAACATTATTTACAAAAAAACTGTATCCTATAGAATGTGCAACAATTACATAAAAAGTGCAGTAAATCGGCGAAGAGTATAATGGTTTGCTTGTTTTTTATGAATTTCTGAATTTAGTTAAAAAAATGATTCTACTTTTCAAAACGCCTGCAATTTGTGGTATTTGAAGAAACGATTTTTGAAAAAATTTGTCTGACTGTTTTTGTTAATTAATTTGTCAGACTTAATTTTCTAATAATAATTTTTTTTTATGAAAGTGCACTTCATAACACCTTGATTTCTGTTTTAAAATTATGTTTAAGATCTCTCCTATCTATTACAACTTGTCTGACTGACAATTTTGTTAATTAATTTGTCAGACTTAATTTTGAATGCGCAGCATCAATGTATCAGAATCAATCACTGGCATCTCAAAACATCTCATTTCAAAAAAACAACTGAAGATCTCCTCTATTCATAAAAATTGGTCTGTCATTTAAAAAAATGTTTTTCACCATGTCAGACTTAATTTTTATGCGCCGTGATGTTATTTTTTTAAATAAGCTTTTACAGTAACCACTTCAAAACGCCACACAGTGGGAAATTTAGCACTTCTTTTGGACAAGAGTCCATTTGACGCACAGTTCTTCAGCGATTTGAATAATTTTTTTTTAAATACTCATAAATAATTCTAGTTTACCCTCCGCTACAATTTAAATATCTATTCTTCTGATGAACGTATCTGACCCAATATCGGAACATACAGGTTTTCAGGATCTTTTCGAAATATAATTTATTACGCTAGGTTTACTCAAGGTTAAATTCAAGCTATATAAAAGATAATAAATGTATTTGCATTTACAATTAAGGAGCAGATAAGCAACTTTGAGGTTGCATATCCATGGACTTCTTATACTTCCAATTTCTTATGCTTTTTTAGCTCTAAAATTGAAATTTGGTTACATTTTTACCTTACTTGCGTTTTTTATTCAAATAATACCTATTTTTAATTACATTATATATAAGATAACATCAGCCCGCTGATGTTCCGATATTGGGTCAGATACGTGCATCAGAAGAATAGATATTTAAATTGTAGCAATCGGAGGGTAAACTAGAATCATTCACGAGTATATAAAAAAAATATTATTCAAATCGGTCAACAACTGTGCGTCATATGGACTTTTGTCCAAAGAAAGTGCTAAATTTCCCACTGTGCGAGATCTTAATTTTTATCTGTTATTAAGTTTGAGATCTCTTTTATGAATAAAAATTGATCTGCCAGCGAAAACACATTTTTTCAATGATAGAAACGTGTAAACTAATTAATTGTACAAGCGGGTATTTTGGGATACCCTGTATAATATGTAATGTTAGGAAGTATACGAATGAGTTTCGAGTGTTCTACATTAAATTATCATATTGTCAATAATATAAAGGTAAATCTTCAGCAAAAAATGAATTGATAAACTGACATAACATAACATACTATCTGTGTGCAAGAAATTTCCTGCCAATGACTTATTTTTGGAATAAAACAAAAAGAAAATGGACTAGACTGTACAAATGAATAAAAAAAAATATATATTGGAATTAATTTTGTTGATTCTACTTCACTATATATAGCATTACTTATATGATTCTTAACCAGTACTAAAAAGCAATTTTGTAGTTACAAGAGGGAGGTTCAATCACTGCGTTCCTTTTTCTATTTTGTTTTTATTTATTTATTTATTTATTTATTTATTGTTGTTTTATTATTTACATTATTTTTAATATTTTGTTTTATTTTTTTTTCTTTTTTACTTTGGACTCGAAGATAGTGCAAGCAAGCCTGTGTGTCATTCTGGGCTCAACTCTGGACATTAACAATGAAGGAGACCATCCAAGTGCAAACAAAACAAACAACATTGTTATGTGTATGAACATTGTGATAATGGCTACCAACATTCTTATTAGCTCATTTGAAATGAAAGAATCTAGTGGAACTGATGATACGACAACTACTGTTTCTGCAGGTCTTTAACAGTATAAGTAGAAATATAGACAGTAATACGGGTCTGAAGTAGATATGTGAAGTATCTATTAAAAATTGAGCTTCAGTGTTTCATTTTTAACCTCAGATCTTCTGATCGTTGAATTGGTGATTACGACAATCAGCAATTAGAAACATCTGATTTTCAAAATAAATATGTGTAAGAAAAAAGAATTTGAGTATATGTCATTCATTGTTTTATTTCCATTAGGAATTGGGGTTAGGATATGAAAATGTGAAACTTGATTTCTTACAAGATGCAGATTATTTTTCCTTTTTACATTAAGATTACTCAGACTAACCATTAAGTTTATTATTTATATGTGAACAAATTTATTATTATATTACATCTATGTTATTTATGTTAGGTGTTTAACGTTTTGAAACAGATACATATTTTGTTACATTTTGAAATAATAGGAATTTCTAAAAATGGCCTTTCGAACCTCAAAATCTGAACACAGAGTGGAGAAAATCATGTATCTAATTACTTAAAGTAGATTTATGTCAAATATTTGAGTTAAATGAATTCAAATACTGTATTATTATTTTTACCATAAAATACACGAATACAAAAAGGAATTAATTGTAAATAAAATTGAGTGTAAGATAACAAAATTATCTGGTTAATTGTATCAGAGCTTACGTCATTTTTATAAGCTACGCATTCTTTTTTTATTACTAGTTACATCTTTATTCATAAAAAATTGTTAATTTTGTTTTTCTGTCAACATTAAAATATATAAACCAGATGTTTGAAATAATAAGTAGGGTAATGACGATGAACTTAGTAAATAATTTATATTCCCCTCGGGAGAGGCCTCCTGTGTTGGTAGCCTCATGGGTACCTTACTCCACGGTCAGTCCACCCCTGAATATAAAATGCTGTTCCTTCAAAATCGTGCTGTAAATTTTAGCTGCCACGATTAAGCATGTGTCAGAGATATTTGTTTATCAATTTCTGGATCAAAATTTATATTCTTTGAGTTTGAATTCACTTATAGTTTAATTAGTATTAAAGATTGTACATTTTCAATTAAATTTTAGTAAGCATTTGTTAAAAATATGAAGTTACCTTAATATTTAAAAAGTGAGACTTCATACAATGTTTAGTCCTATCCTATCTAGCTATCTAAGTGATCTAAAATAAAGCATATTAAAAAAAAATAGATAAATTACTAAGTCACCACAGTTAGCTTTACATGATTCATGCAAAAATGTATATTGTGATAATATTTAAGAAATAACAATGGCAAGTGTTGTCAGTATTTTTTTATTATATTAAAAACAATCTACAAATGTGTAAAATTTATATTAATATTTCCAATTTCCCTCACATCAAAAATTTGATTTGTTGTATGTACAGTTGAGGTAACAAAAAGGTTTTCAACCTACTTGCGTCTTATATAATTTACTACCTGCTAATGTAAGTCATAGAACTAACTAATAGACCTACCCTGTCATTCAATTGCACTTGACACAGTAGTGTTGCATATATTTAATATATCGGCTACATTACAAAAAAAATTTTAAAACCCCTTTCAGGTTCTTAGTTTGTTGCGTTGACTGTGCGTAGTACTACATACACATGTAAAATGACGCTTCTTTCCTAATTGTCGATGTACTCGAAGTTAAAGCAAACTGTTAGATCTGTCATGAATTTGGTGTTTCCAACGTTTACTTTATTACATATGTGTGCATTATTTTTTATTTCCTCCTAAGAATATTTAGAATCATTATGCAGGTACTTGGAAATGAATATTGTAATATTATGCTCGATATTACTAAATTATTAAAAATAAATTTTATACTCAGTTGTTTTTGTGAAAAATATACAAAATTAAAATATTGTTGTGCATTTTTATTTAAACCAGTGGTATAGTTGTCTATATTTGTTTAGTGCATATTAAAAAGGAAATAAAAATCGACGCTATTACTACCGACGAGAGTACTACTGAGCCGTACTTCAAATTTTTGCTTATTAGAATGGACAAAATAATACCAGAGATTTAAGAATCGAGTTTTCGATAGAAACTTAATGGCGTTTCTGGAAAATTAAGAATTTTTACTCAGTTTTGAGGGAAGATTGGAATATCTTATGCACGTCTCTGTTCCCTGAGTATGACGTTCTAGTTAGGGGTTATTCGCGTAACTATATCGCAAGAGTTTAGGAATTTTAATTAAAAGAGACGTGTTTTCGTTTATTTTTATCTTAATCATGCTACTTTACATAAGAGTAATGATGTTTATCTATTAAGTAATACATTACATTTATTATTTAATAAAGTGTAGAAAAATAAAGTGTGCCCCGGTCTCCCCTTATATTAGCTCGGTCAGCAGCTTTGGATTTTTTAGGTGCCGTATAAATATGGAGTGAACTATATAAGTCTTTTTTCCCAGGTGTGGATTGGCATAATAAACTAATGAAAAGTTGTCTGAAGGGCCGCCAGTTCTAGCGTTTTAAAATCTATTTTTACCGAAATGAATGACTCATAATTAGTATAAATATAATGAAATATTAGCTTAATTGATAATACTAGTATCATGCTTAAACCTATAATATTACAACAATGGAGTGGCTTAGTATTGTTACAATCTAAGAGAAGGCTAAGGAATTAGAAATGTGGTAGGTACATATGCATTTTAATACTTATATTATTCATAATTAAATAAAATAATCTTCCACAAAATCTTCTATTCACTACAATAAATGTCCAACTTTTCTTTTTAAAATATCAATTTCTTAATTTCATAAAGATCTACGTAAAAAATTATTTCACTAAAAATGACCAAAAAATCGAAAATTTTTTTATCGCCTTTGGGCTCCATCGTTCGAATTTTCCAAAGCATTCAAAAATTTCAAGTTGCACGGGGCGGAAAACCACTCCGCCCGACAAATTTTTCGAAAGTACAACGAATCTCATTTTTCGAAAGTACCACGAATTTGGTTTTTCGAAAGTGCAACAAATAAAATGGCACAAGGCAGAAAACTGCCCCGTCCAACAAATTTTTCGAAAGTGCAATGCAGGTTTTCACGGCCGTTGTCCAATGAAGTAGTTTCTTCCGGGTTTTGCCGCGGTCGTCGAACTTGACTTGACGTTTCGCTGATCATACTGTCAGCTTCTTCAGAAGGGTTCCAAAGACTGAAGTTGTTGAGTTCGGCTCCTCGTTATATACCTGGGCGCTGCTACGCTTGGTTGCACATTCGTCGTGCTCCGTTGATCGTGACCGATTACATTACTGGTACTTGGCAAAGCTAGTCTCCATGTATTGCTTAGTTGATACCCATCTTCTCTGTTGAAATTGTTCTTATTTTTCATAATTTCCAGTGATTCCCTAATAATTCTTGGGTAATAACGTGCACTTCTGTCCAATATTCTAACGTTCTCGTATTTGATCTTATGGTTCTCATTACGATGAACATGTTCTGCTACAGCCGACTTATCTGTGTATCCGAGTCTAGTATATCTCTGATGTTCCTTGATTCTGCACTGGATACTTCGCCCTGTTTGTCCGATGTAACTTTTTCCGCATATACAGTCCAACTGGTAAACACCTTTCGTCAACAGTTTAGGGATGGGGTCCTTGTTTGAGGGAAGCAACTGTTGTATTTTCTTCACTGTTCGAAAGGTGTACGTTTTCGAACAGTGAAGAAAATACAACAATTGCTTCCCTCAAACAAGGACCCCATCCCTAAACTGTTGACGAAAGGTGTTTACCAGTTGGACTGTATATGCGGAAAAAGTTACATCGGACAAACAGGGCGAAGTATCCAGTGCAGAATCAAGGAACATCAGAGATATACTAGACTCGGATACACAGATAAGTCGGCTGTAGCAGAACATGTTCGTCATAATGAGAATCATAAGATCAAATACGAGAACGTTAGAATATTGGACAGAAGTGCACGTTATTACCCAAGAATTATTAGGGAATCACTGGAAATTATGAAAAATAAGAACAATTTCAACAGAGAAGATGGGTATCGACTAAGCAATACATGGAGATTAGCTTTGCCAAGTACCAGTAATGTAATCGGTCACGATCAACGGAGCACGACGAATGTGCAACCAAGCGTAGCAGCGCCCAGGTATATAACGAGGAGCCGAACTCAACAACTTCAGTCTTTGGAACCCTTCTGAAGAAGCTGACAGCATGATCAGCGAAACGTCGAGTCAAGTTCGACGACCGCGGCAAAACCCGGAAGAAACTACTTCAAATTTTTCGAAAGTACAACTAATTTAATTTTTTGAAAATACCAAAAATTTAGTTTTTCGAAAGTACAATAAAGAGACTTGCACAGAGCGGAAAACCGCTCCTCGAGATGAATTTTTCGAAAGTACCACGAATTTAGTGGTTCACAGTGCGAAATCCTCAGTCAGGATGTTCCGAGTAGCTATTTTAAACTTCAAAATTTAGGAAAAAATCAATGGGACGGTTTTTCCTATAAAAATCGAAATCCTCATTTAATTATCCTCAAAGTGGGAGAGCATAATCCTTATCCAAGCCACTGGAGTGTACAGAAAATTAGTCAAAAAATTCAAACTCGGAGAGTCGATTCCGACGAACCCAAAATACTTTTAATTCAGGCTCGCCATAGTAGTCGCTCGAATGCGAATCGACGGAAAAAGAGTATATTTGGGATCGATGCCGTTAGTACGTTTATAAAAGCAGGAAAACCATCGAACTCATATAGATAGCTTCTTTAAGTATCCTGACAAGGATTTCAAGCATTTCGATAATGTCAGTGTAAAATTAAAAGTGAATAATTTTCAAAAAATCCACAGGAGAGAGCAGACTGTAGCAACAACAGTAAGTATAATTTTGTCTATTTTCGTCGTGGGGAGTCTGAAGGGTAACTTGAATCCCCCTTGTGAGTAGAGTCGATAAGTATCATAGCAGCGACACGGCTCCGGACTAAATTATATAAAATCCTTGTCTTGTTCATCAGGCCATGCAATATTAGGCACATCTCCATGTTCAGTGGAGAACATAATAACGGCTCTGCTCTTTTTCGGAACATAAGATACTAAGGTACGATTTTTCCTAAACGCAAACATGCCAGAAACTAAAAGCTTATAGGGCCTAGGAAGAAGTTCCGTTGGAACATGTTTCTTATCTTTTCTAAAAGTTCTTACGAAAGCAATATTTTTTCCCACAACTTGTTTGCTAACGGTAAGATAGTAAAGAAATTGTCTGTCGTAAGACCATATCCTTTTCCCAACTAACTGGTCAATAAAAAGTAAACAAGAAACAGGTAATTCGCTTTTAACTGGTCAAATCTAAAACCACCCTTTGCCCTTGGTCTATCTCGGCCTTTTTATTTTGCCTTTCTATAACAAATAAAGATAAATATAATTATAAAAAAAATCAATTTATTCTTACCCAAATAGGCGTATATTCGGCGTATAAGTCGACTTGCAATCAGCAGGTACCCAGATCTTGATTCCGAATTTGTCTGGCTTTCGACTTCATATAAACACAAAATGGGGCTCGTCCTCTAAACGGAACCAGTTGCTCATTAATGCAAATGTCTTATAACCTTACAATTTGAAGCAAATATGTCGAATACTTCCCTTATAGGGACAAGCTTATCGGTAACTCTGCTAGATGTTCCGGCCTTGTTTCAAAATCATCGAACCGCAAAAAGCATATTAGAATCTTGTATCTATTTCTTGACATACACGCTGGAATAATTGGTCGGCAATAAGCGGTGTCAGTTGACCACAAGAAGCTCCCATTGTTATCAGAAGCCCAATGTAAGCTCTTACTTCAGTTGCGTTCGTTGGAAAAAACCGTTTCACATTTTTCGCATGTTCACTGTTATGTTTGTTGTAGTAGTCATGTGCCTTGTGATTAGTTTCAGTTACAATTATATTGATTACTTCGGGAGTAAAAACCAGGGAAATGCATCTGAAAATGTTTCAAATTGTGAACCATAAGCGGAGACCGTTTGGCGTGTTTAGTATGTTTGCATATGAATGTGGCACTTTATATATACAGGAGAACTTTGGACCATTTTATGTCTTTATCTTTAGTATTATACTCTAGTATACCTTCACTGACGTCGACGTCGCCATCATCAGAACTCGAATCGTTTTGAGTTTCCTACTCATTTTCACCTTCTTGTCGTTCAATTTCGTCACCTCTTCCTCTTCGGACAAGTGATCAGATTGCTGATCATTACTTTCTTCTAATTCTAATATATCATCAGTAACATCATCTTCAAAAAAACTTGTTACCTCTGCATCTAATAAAGCTTTAGGATTTCGAGTGAAAGCCATTATGTACAAAAAGTTGCTATTCAATAATAAAAAAACGCCCGTGCGTTGGAGAAAAATAAGCATCTTTTGTCTCTTGCTGTTTTTTTTAAAGGGCTTCCTTTTTCCGGAAAAAAATAACAAACAAAATTATTTTTTTGTAATTTTATTACGGGAAAAGGAAGCACTTTGAAGAAAAAGTTGGGGGACATAAGTTGATTATTTTTATTCAAAGAACACGCCTGCAGGTTTTTAGAATTTCTTAGATAAAAATAATTTCGACCAAGAATTTCCCTAGATTTTTTTTTTCTACTTCAGGAAGATCACAAAATATTCAGGCATATCCTTTAGGTAAAAATAATCAACTCCTGCCCCCAACTTTTCTTCAAAGTGCTTCCTTTGCCCTAAGAAAATTAGAAGAATTTTTTTTTCTTGTTTGTTATTTTTTCCGGGAGAAGGAAGCACTTTGAAACAAAAACACCAAGAGACAAAAGATGCTTATTTTTTTTTCCAAACAATGAGCCTGAATATTTTCAGAATTTTTATGGAACATTTAAATAGACCTTCGCAGATGTTCACAGTTTCAATCGCCTCTAGATCAAAAAATCGAATTCAGTCGGACTGGTGGCCAAAGAGAATTTTAATCAGGGAGCCTAGGAGAACATTTTCCCCAAGTTTCAGAACAATCGACTGAAACTCATTTTTAAAAATTCATTTTTAAAAAATCCCAAAGGAATGCAAGAAAGCAACAACTAACACTCAGCACAGGCCAACCGGGGTGCAGGTGCACCCCAGCTAAATAAATTTTATTTTCGATAGATGAAGTTCTGCCGATTCTAATATTTTGTCAAATTATGTAAGGACGAATAATAAGAAGCTAATAAAATTGTCGGTACCCAAAATTTTTTTGCAAAATGGGGTGTATAGTTGCCTTCATATTTTCAAGGTACATAAAAAATTCCCGTCAAAGTAGTCCGTGCGGCGGTATCATTGAATAGGTAAAGATGCCCCCTGCCCGCTTTGTAGTTACCGCATTTTTCAATGCCTTAAAATTATGAAGACGACTATATATGCATGTACGCATTGGTGGACGCACTGCCCGTCCCTCGCGGCATTTGCAGATAAATTCAAAGTACGGCTCTGTTTATCTGTTTCCTGGATATGACGCTCTAATTAGGGGTGATTTGCGTAACTATATCACAAGAGTTAAACATTTTAATTTAAAGAGGCGTGCTTCCGCTTATTTCTTATCTTAATCATGCCAGAGCATACCTTACATAAGAATAATGATGCTTTATCTATTAAGCAATGTATTATTGTTATGTATTACACCCCCTTGAAACCAGAGATTGGACGCCTATGCCTAATAGTGAGTGACTGGAAACTTGTAGAAAGAAATATATTTTTCCAGAGTGTGATGGGAGAAGATTCTTGATTGATCTAGAGGCAATTTCAGAGTATATAAGGCGCGATTACCGGCGCAGAAGGAGAAGTTTACTAAAGTGAAGTTTTAGGAAAGTGACGTTCGGTAACGAAAGTGAGGTTAAATATCAAGTAAACAAAGTGTAAAGGTTATATTGAAGTATTGTATAGTCAGTAAATTATTAAATAAAGTGTTAGTGGTTTACCACTTGTTAACATTATTTAGAACCCACCGATTCATACAGGGTGTTTCCTAAGAGGTAGAAATTCGCAACATTATATTTACTATTTAATAAAATGTATAGAAATAAGGCATGTCCCGGTTTCCTCTTATTTTAGCTCTGTCGGCAGCATTGAGTCTTTTATGTGCCTTATGAATATGGAGTGAACTATAGTACTACAGTAGAGAAACTGGGATAAGACCAAAATATATATCGCAACGTTACATTTGAAAGGTACACGCTAAAAAGGATGAGGGTCCAAAAAATCGATTTTTGAGATAAATACGTCAAAGTATAGCCAAGCCAGTTTCCATATACCTAACTGTACAGAGTAAAAGAGATAAGAATCAAGAGTTAGAAGAAGTTCAGCAAGTCAGTGCCTACTATTTCATAACATTACTATTTGGACCTAGGTATATCCTTTTCCCCTGTCTAAACGTGCATAACCCTTTTTCAATTTCATTCCGTACGCCTCTGGTGAAAAAATATCAATAACTAGTGGTTTGTCTAGAAATAAATTTACAAAGTCTTCACCGAAATTTTGACTAAAGTCGGTAATATATAATATGGTTTAAGAAATATGGGATTCTAAATTTTAAAATTCGTTTTTATCGAAACTAACATTTTCGGATTAATATATTAGTCCAGTCGCTGTATCGAAATTTACGAAAAACCCAAAAAATGTTCAATACTTTACCGATTTTTTTGAAACTTTGGAAATATCTTCTTGGGTACATAAGTCGAAAAGTTAAGACTTTCTTTTTTGTCTGTCGAACCTCCGACATTGTTAAATAAAGAAAATAAATTAACAATTGAATACCTTCCTGAATTAATTATTCAAAATGGCTAAAATTTTTTTAGGGGGGTTTTGGGGGTCGCTGATTACATATATAAATTTAAAAATTCGTAAAAGTATTTGTTTATTAACAAAAAATTTATTAAGATACAAAAATCCGCGCGCATTTCCAAATAAACGATGATTTTTACTATTTTTTACAGAGTATAATATATAGTGATCATCATATATATCAGGAATATATTTATGTGAGTCTTATAGATACGTCGTATGTCGGTATACATCAAAAATAGAATTCCACATATTCTGGAAAATATATAAAAGAATTTTTTCGTTGGAAAAGTGAATTTAAATGATTAAAGGACTCAACGTGATTTTGGACTATAACAACAAATGATTAAAATCTGCTAGAAATGAAGAATACTCGAGGGTGTGTTCATTGGAAACATTTTGCTTTTTGTTTCACAAAAAACCGTTTTCTAGAAATTGAAAAAAAACGGAGCGGTTTTCCGACCACACGCTGGTGTGATAGGTGCTTGTGAGGTCGCATTTGAAAACGATTATAGATATCGATTTCAAACAAAAAATTGTCGAAAGGTACGTTTATTGGCTAAACTTTGTATTTTATTTCATTCAAAAATTCTAAACCGTTTTCCAGAAATTAAAAAAAAAACGATTTTCCGGCCGTACGCTCGCGGAGTAGATGCTTATTAGTAACGGCCTTTGAATGCAATAACTGATTTGGACTCAAAACCAATAACATATGAAACGTACGTTAAGCATAGTCATATTTAACATTTTGTTATATTAAAAAAATTCGGTTTCTCTGAGAGTTATCATTTTTTTAGAATGACAGATTTACAAAAATATTTAAAATAATGGATGATATTTCGGCCATTTTGAATCCGCCATTTTCAATTCTGACTTTTCCATGTTAAATTAATAATTCGCGACCTAAGAACCTTTTCTGGAAATTTTCCAATAGAATTATAAATATTCACAGAGAATATTCCAAACAATTATAGTGTCACAACTGCCATTTTGATATCAAATTCGTAAACAACGACCTCTGAAGACCGCCCCCTCCCCCCCACCCAAAAAAGTTTGAGCCATTTTCAGTTATTTTTCTGGCAGTTATTCCAATTGTTAGTTAAAAATATAGGAAAGAATTAATAACGTATTCGCCATTTTGATTCCGCCATCTTGAATTTGAACTCTTTAATATCAAATTCGTAATCAGCGACCCACAAAACCCCCCTAGGAAAAAAATCAGCCATTTTGAATAATTATTTAGGAAGTTATTCAATTGTTAACTTAATTAGTTTATTTAACAATGTCGGAGGTTCGACCGACAAAAAAAAACTCTTAACTTTTTGATTTATGGAGCGAAGAAGATATATCCAAAGTTTCAAAAAAATCGGTAAAGTATTAAACATTTTTTGGGATTTTTAAAAATTTCGATACAGGGACTCGACTATAGTTCTCCTTGTTTCTTTCAATTTCTTTATATATTTTTCTAATAGGTATACTGAATCTGTAGTTTACCTATTCAAATACAAAAGTATTATAAATTAAAAGACACCCAGTTTTTGCTTAAAAATGAATCTCAATTATTTTGACCAAGAAAGCTTCTCCAGGTGAAGTTAATGATGCCATCTTTGGTTCGTGACTTTAATCTCAGCATTATCGAAATATCAAGACCTACATTTCCGTGATAGTAGCACTACTAACTCATAGATGTCATACCAGCCTGTTTATCTTATTGTATATTTGGTTGCCTGTTAGAGACAGTATGTGTACCGTTGCCATGACAACGACAACGCCAGTGCAGTGCAGTCTCTCATGCGCATATCTTATACAGCAATCAGATCAGAACAGCAGAGAAATCTATTATCACTATCAGTTGCGCTGTGCGCAACCCTTTAATATTTTTGTTTATAAATTACTAAATAAATAACAATTCGACTTGGCTGGAAAGGGCAAGGCGAGAATAAAATGGAATTATCAGTGTTTAGTCTGACAAGTACGTCCTAGCTAGTGTATTAACCTTTGTTATTGAAAATATTGTTTTTGTGAGCAATGTCGAAGGTGAGTTTATTAATTAATTAATAACTTTTTTTTTTCTTATTGCCACATTTTACAATAGTTGTTTAATGTATGTATTTAGAGTCTTTCTTATTGTCTAATTTTAAAATGAACAGTTCAAATTTCAAGGTTATGTTACAATCCTGTTTTCCCCCTTTGTTTGTTCCCTGTTTTATTTTGTTTTATTTTAAAACTACAGAGACTCAATTAAAGTATTTTTGTAGTAACAATAATCTTAAATCCAATAGGTTAGTGGGTAAAAACGGAGAGAAAAATGATTTTGTTGCAAGGAAACTATATATTTCGTTTATTAATACGATTTTTTTTGTTATAATAAGAAAGAACCAGTCGGATATTTTATCTAGTATAAGAGTGAATACTTAGATAAGAGTTTTTAAACAAAGGAATGATACAATTTATCTCAGAAATAAAAATTGTTTCTATGGTAAAGTACCTATATATATAGGTGCAAGTACAATATTATAAGTAATGTTATAATCTAAAATTGGCACACATACAATGGGAATAATAATTATTTACTAGTAAATAGCTTATTAATTATTGATAAGTTCTAGAAATATAAATACTTGCTAATATTATTTATAAAGAAAGTCAAAGGAATATCAAAGTTAGTGTCATGTTTTTAATTTTTAACCCTTTTGACTTATGTATAAGTTCTGATACCAATGATTTGGTAACAGAATCAATGGTAACAGGTACAAGAAATGTACTAGCTAGTCAGATTTTATCGATTTTGTAGTGATTTTGCTTATTGGTAGGAACATATACACGTATATGCCTACCTGCATACCTTTGACTTAAAATTTAAATGTTAACAAAGGGCTCATTGTCCTCACTTGTATTTTACATTATCAAATAAGGAATAGAATTAGCTACCATGTTCCAAGGGCAAAATAATTATTATGAAATGGGCTTATATCCATATTTTACAACAGGATGCATTGTATAAACTATTTGCAGAATTTTTAATGAATTTAGTAAAACTAATGCAATTTATGAATACTGTGCTGCCCATAACAGTATGCTGAAGTGCTAGTGGTCAAAAAGGGAAAAACATCTACATTATTTTTATTTTACGTCCACATCCACGTAGTGGACTGGAAGTATATGTATAGTAGTCGCAAAAAAATTTTCTTGAAATAGGTTTGGAATGTCATGAAACGTCGAAATTTTAAATTTGAGCAAAAAAAAATTTTCTGTCTGTCTGTAACTTTTTTTGTCCGCACGTTTTCTCCGGAACGGTTTAAGATATGGACTTGCAATTTTTTGATAAAATAAAATTGAGATATTCACTTGAAATTTGGTACACATATACAGACTGTCTATTTTACAAGGGCCACACCAAATATCTCGCTTAATATCTATTGTAGAAGAATAAAGTTTTAGAAACAGTTATCCCATTTTTTGTGAGCTATATTTCAGTAAAAAGAAATTTGAAATCCATAGCCTACTTTATGAGATATATTACAAAAACCTGAAAAATAGGAAAACCACAAACGGTTATAGCTTCCTTATTTGAGGAGATACGAAAAAAGTTAAAGGAGTGAAAGTTGACGGCAAAGACAATAAGAATAATAACGTGTAACAAAAAAATCGAAAAATGCAGTTGGCTTTGACATACGCTATTGTGCAAAAATGAAAAATACATATCTCAAAGTAGGCCATGACGCCATTAATTCCTTTATTTTTTTCTCATTCCAACGATATAAAACATGTCACAGAAATTTTAACCGATAGTGTCAATATTTAATATTTTACGAATACCACAATTCATATAATTGAATCGTAACAATCAGCTGTGCCATAATAGTAAAAATTCACTTTATAATAATTATAATTCCGTAATTATTTATTACAATTTAATACAAACCAATAAATATCTCATAAATAAAAATACAAGTACAAAACGAACATCCAAAGAAAAAAACGAAAAACTATGTATAACAGTACTAGCTACTACTATATTGAAAAGAAATTGTGTGTATTTATTTTTCTAACTACAAATGCTCAAATTGTGCACCATGCATTCTGACACATAAACGTGCTCTACGAGACACGTCACGCATTACATTTTGGAGCATTTCAGGAGTAATTGCCTCACATGCGTTTCGAATTCTGGTTTTGATGTCCTCAATATTTTCAGGGGCAGTTTGAAATACCTTGTCTTTAATGTAACCCCAGACGAACAAATCCAAGGGAGTAATATCTGGTGATCGAGCTGGCCATAGAATGGGTCCAAAGGTGCCTATCCAGCTATCTGGCATAACTTGATTTAAATAATTTGTACATATTACAGCAGTGTGAGGTGGAGCCCCATCTTGTTGAAAATATGAATAATTTAATCTTTCTGCCACTGTTAATTCATAAAGAAAATCTTGAAAGTCGTTTTGCAGGAAATTAAGGTATCTACGAGCGGTTAATTTGCCATCATAAAAATAAGGTCCAATTACTTTAGTCCCTAAAAGACCCAACCAAACATTCGTAGAAAATCTTTCTTGGAAAGCAGTCTCTCTGCACCAATGTGTATTTTCTCGTGTCCACTTATAATGCATATTTCTATTGAAAAATCCATTATTAGAAAAATTTGATTCGTCCGACCAAAGAATTTTGCTACATATCAGCGCGTCATTCCTTTTCTTATTTAATAACCATCTACAAAATCTTACTCTCCTTGGCTTATCTCCCTCATTTAAATGTTGAACTTTCCTCATTTTGTAGCATCGAAATCCGTTTTTTTTCAATATTTTTCTTGCACTGTCTTTTTTTATGTGACAGTTTCTCTGAATTTGTCTCAAAGAGGTTTCCTCATTTTGGTTAACATAATTCATTACTCTATTCACTTTTCTTACATTATCCGCAACATGCGCTCGCCTTACTACTTTTTTTGAAACTGAACCGTGCGTTTTTAGATTTTGAACTAACTTCCTAACATAGTTCGATTTGGCTGCGGAGCATCTGGAAATCTATCTCCGTAAACCGTGACTGCCATCTCAGCGTCAAAATTGCACTGACAATAAATGCTAATCATATCGAATTTGTTATTATTGGTGTACACCATAATTACTGATATAAAATTTGTCTTAGAACTCGACAACGCAACATACAACAGTGACAATCTGTCAAATTTATTAATAACTGTATACATTGTTTTTCACTAATTATGGCACAGCTGATTGTTACGATTCAATTATATGAATTGTGGTATTCGTAAAATATTAAATATTGACACTATCGGTTAAAATTTCTGTGACATGTTTTATATCGTTGGAATGAGAAAAAAATAACGGAATTAATGGCGTCATGGCCTACTTTGAGATATGTATTTTTCATTTTTGCACAATAGCGTATGTCAAAGCCAACTGCATTTTTCGATTTTTTTGTTACACGTTATTATTCTTATTGTCTTTGCCGTCAACTTTCATTCCTTTAACTTTTTTCGTATCTCCTCAAATAAGGAAGCTATAACCGTTTGTGGTTTTCCTATTTTTCAGGTTTTTGTAATATATCTCATAAAGTAGGCTATGGATTTCAAATTTCTTTTTACTGAAATATAGCTCACAAAAAATGGGATAACTGTTTCTAAAACTTTATTCTTCTACAATAGATATTAAGCGAGATATTTGGTGCGGCCCTCGTAAAATAGACAGTCTGTATATTATAACGACATCTGAAACTAGTATAGATGATTCCGTTGAAGGGTTGGGGGTTAAGTAGGTATAAATAGGAGAAAATAAGTAAAGCAAGCTGGTAAGAGTACAGAAATTTGAAATTCGGTGTATGTGCTAGAAACCAAGGTCTCAGATTATTTATAATATTTTTTAACCCCCCACCATCCCTACTCATCCATTATTAAAGGGGTTGATAAAATAATACTGAATTTGGTGCACTTATGTATTATAACGACATCTGGAACTAGATTATATTTTGAGATGATTCCGTTGAAGGGTTGGTTAAATAGAGGTAAATAGGGGAAAATAAGTAAAGCAAGCTGGTAAGAGTACAGAAACTTGAAATTCGGTGTATGTACTAGAAACCAAGATCTTAGATTATTTATAATATTTTTCAACCCCCCACCATCCCTACTCCATTATTAAAGGGGTTGATAAAATAAAATTGAGATATTCAATTGAAATTTGGCACGCATATGTATTATCACCACATCTGGAACTAGATTATATTTTGAGATGATTCCGTTGAAGGGGTGGGGGTTAAATAGGGGTAGATAGGGGAAAATAAGTAAAGCAAGCTGGTAAGAGTACAGAAATTTGGGATTTGGTGCATATGCTAGAAGCCAATGCCTCAGGTTCTTTTATAATATTTTCCATCTCCCCATCACCCCCACTCCCTTATTAAAAGAGTTGATAAAATTAAATTTAGATTTTCACATGAAATTTGCTAAGTACACGTATGTATTATAACGATATCTGAAACTAGATTATATTATTTTGACACGATTGCGTTGAAGGAGTGGGGGGTAAGTAGAGGTAAATAGGGAAAAAGAAGTAAAGCAAACTGGTAAGAGTACAGAAACTTGAAATTCGATGTATGTCCTAGAAACCGAGGCCTCAGATTTTTTAATAATATTTTTCAACCCCCACCACCCTTACTCCATTATTAAAGGGGTTGATAAAATAAAATTGAGATATTCAATTTGGTAGACGTATGTATTATAACGACATCTGGTGCTAGATTATATTTTAAGGTGGCCATTCCCTAGAAAGAGACATCCGATAGGGAAATATTTATTATTTTTAGCTATAACTTTTTTTTCTTAGTACGTATATTTAAAAAAACTATAAGAGTACCTAAGTAGAACCATAACAAGACTATTACTATGAATTTTCCATCAATAATATTAGCGGTTTGCAAAATAGCTCGATTTAAATTTAAAAATTGTGTTAATCTTCCTATTTCGTAGTTTTAAATCGAGCTATTTTGCAAACCACTGAAATTATTGAGTGAAAATTCATAGCAATAGTCTTGTTATAGTTTTAATTAGGTACTCTTATATATTTTTTAAATATACGTACTCAGAAAAAAAAGTTATGGGCAAAAATAATAAATATTTCCCTATCGGATGTCTCTTTCTAGGGAATGGCCACCTTAAGATGATTCCGTTGAAGGGTTGGGGATTAAATAGGAGTAAATAGGGGAAAATAAGTAAATCAAGCTCTTAAGAGTACAGAAATTTTGGATTTGGTGTATATACTAGAAACCGAGGCCTCAGATTTCTCTCTAATATTTTTCAAACCCCTCCACCTACGCCCCATTATTCATTAATAATTGGATTGATAACATAAAATTGAGATTTTCACTTGAAAGTTAGTATATGTATGTATTGTAATGAGCTCTGATTGAAATGATTCCATTGAAGGGTGGGAGGTGGTAGGTTGTGAATATGAGAAGATAAGTAGGGTAAACTAGAAACTTCATTTTTAACGTATATGGTAGAAACCAACGCCTCAAACGTTTCTATGACACCCAAATATTATTAAAATTCTGTGGCCAATAATTTCCACATACTAGAGTGCCAATCTAGTCAAGTTGTTTTCATTAAATCTGGATGTGGAAGTAGTGATTCCTTAGGCAGCGGTTTTTTAGTATATATAAGTAATATCTATATTTATTTAATGAAACCATTAAAATATTAATCATCATTTTTCCTAATTTACCTAGCAGTATTGTATTTGTGGCCACTAATCAGGAAATTTACCTACATATCTAAAAAAAAATGAAATTTGAAATTAATTTTTGCTATGAAAAGAGATTAAAGCAGAGCACTTAACCGCTGGGACAGCGTGTACATTAAATTTTATACATCATTTATTGTCCAATTCATATGGTGGGTTTCATATTTTTCTGTTTTTTCTTCTTCATAAGTTGACTATATAGTACTAGGGATAATACCATGGTTCAACCAAGTTGGTAATTTTAGAATAAACAAAATAGAACATGGCTGTGCGAAATGTAGATTAGTAACTTTTATTGAAAAAATACTCAAAAATTAAGTTGACATAGGTAACCCAAAAATATTTTCGAAACTAAAAGAGATTGATTTGAAAATAAAGCTAATTAAAATTAAAAGTGTTCTCAAGGAGGTAATGTAGTTTTATTGCAATTTTATTTGTTTATTACCCCCTCCCCTTTATGGGATCCTATTACGCGACCGTTCGCTTGAAAACTGCCTCCTCTCTCTACATTTAAGGATGAAAAATTACAATTTCTTAAAAAAATATTGTTGATATTCTGTGAACCCCCTCGTGCACGTTGTGGTTTTTGATGTTTATACAAGAAAAATATTCTCTTAAAAGGGGAGACCTATTATTATTTCGATTAATCGATTAATAAATAAAAAAGTTATTAATTATTTAAATTTTAAAAGAGTTCGAGTTTTTTATATTTTGCAATTAAACAAAAACATTTCTAAAACTAATATTGTTTACGAAGAGACTGCGGGGAGTATCCCATACAGTGCATGCACTGATTATATAAAATGTCCAATTAATCAGCGAAGAGTATAATATTTACTCTAGTTTTTGTACATTTTTCGTTCTTCATTATTTAAGTAATTAGTAATTATGGACAGGAAAGATAATGAAAAGGTTGAAATACCTACTGGCATATGTCAAGGTCTTTGAGATAAAAATAAATAGTGATTTTTTAGATCTTTTGTAGGTATCTGCTCGGAAATTAATATTGTTATTAAATTATTTTATCAGTTAATTAATTTGAATTTAGAATTCTTTATTTTCTAGCGTAACTTGATTATTTAGTTATCGCTGTTATCAGAAAAAGAGAAAGAATAGAAATGATATGAAATGGATATTAATTAATTGATTAAGTAGTTTATTGCATCATGACTTGCTTAATTATGGAATTTCCAGTCGTATAAATAACAATTTATGTATAGACGTTTGTATGCACATGAATAAATGCTGTTAATAAACGCTTTGTTGTGGAAAGTCATTGTCCGCGGTATCTTCTGGGGATTATTGAACTATAAAACAAAAAAAATATAATATAACACGAGACAATTGCTGACTACTGTCAGATATTTTTAATAGGTATGTTACATGTTAGAATAGGTAGTTAATTATGTTATGACGAACTTAACGTCAGTCATTGTGGTCCTAGTGAAGACTCTGATAAAACGATGTGTACCATAATGATTAGTTCGAAATTGCATACATAATTTCATCTACCATAAATTAATTAAATAATTGTTCAGCTTTGAACTAAACATTAAAACTTTTTAAAGACGATTCAATTAAAACCAAAATATTTTTTCGTCCAATTGTGGCTATTGGATACGTCGTTTTCAATGTTTAACTTTTGACATCAGATTCAGTATCAGCTACCTGAAAATACTTAACTATCAATATTTATTTCATTGTAGCATTCTTTGCTTGGGTAGCTGGTTCGGAGAAGTTATTACAAGGTTAAGTTTAGTAAATAAGATAGTCCAAATATAAATAAACAGTTTGTTTCTCGCAAACAGGTAAATAAGACAGTGTTATATAATATACATAGATTTTACTGGCTTCCGTATCTTTTACGGTCTCTAGATATTTCTAATCATAAGTGTAAGAAGCGGGCGAGAGTGTAATGTGACAACGTAGTGTTTACTTTATATTTCGTCGAGACGTCGATGTTCTCGATGTCACCGGGTCCGGCCTGATACCATGGGGACCCCATCCCAATACGCTGAAGAGTTCCTATCGGTCGGTTTATATCCCCTTCGGTTCGATGGCGTGGCTAAGCACCTGTGGGTTACCTACGGCGGCGTAACGGCGTCGGATAAATAACTTCAACACAAGAGACTCCAGCACAGCACGCTGTAGAGCCTAAGAATCTACGTATATTCGGTCCGACTCGGTAACCTCTCTACCCACCTGGGTAATACCTTCGGCTTCGTAACGGCGCACATAGGTCAGTTTTTAAAATGTGGGATGGAATAAATCAAAATAAAAAATTGTCTTTAACACGTTATTTCACAACGGAAAAGTGAGTCTAAAAACTGTTGAACATAACCTATAAAATAATTCTCCCAAGCCGCAAACAAGAGCCAGTACCTGCGGAGGTCTATACCTGTTTTGTTAATAGAGCGGAGGAATCCAGTTTGTGAACGACTATTGAGTCAGTATTAATGCCGCCTACTGAACTCACGTGTTTATCAAGTATCTGTTTCCATTATATATCGTGACATGGCTAAGTGTCACTTTTTTTCATGTTTATATTTTAGTTACGTTTTTATTTGATTGCAACAAAATTATAGCAGTATTTATTACATATTTTAGTCTAGAAACTCCGTTATTACCGTGGACTGGTTGTAAAAATGACTTTATTATACCGAATATATATTGATCTTTCAATAGAAAGTAATTCAACTTTTGTAATTTTTTGGACCAAATTTTTAAATTGGTAGTAATTAAACGAGACAGCTTGGCCATTAACAAATACAGAAGAATACTTCATTGGTCACCCCATATATTTGTGTAGAGCACATTTGTCAATATTGAAAAAGTATCGACGGCCACTAGAATAACCCCCATTATATAGAAAATGTTCACTCTAAAATTAATAAAAATGCCTTACAACAATAAAATATTTTTTTTGCGCCAGATTTTAAAAACTGACCTCTGTGCGATGTCGAGTAAATAACTTGTCAGCACAAAAGACTCCAGCTCAGCATGCTGAAGAGCCCAGAGATTGACTTATATTCGGTCTGGCTTGGTAGCGCCGCAAAGAGTACTGTTACAGATATTAGTCCAGCGCAGCACGCTGAAGACCAATGCCAGAGCAGCACTGGTTTGTAGAGATGTGTAACACTGTGTTGAATGGCACTTTTGTGCTGACACCTATTGGTGTGTCACATGTGTTGAAACAGCTACATGACACAGTACAGTGACACTTTAATAACACTCAAGATGGCGGGAACGGTCCATGTGCGGTATCATACAGATCAAGGAGGATTAACACACTTTTAAATATTCTTGTTCTGAATAAGGAAACTTTAAAAACCAAAATTACCAATTACCTACAACATTACTGTAACGACGTCACAGAATGTTCACCATCTGACAATTTTTAAGATTGATAACGGATCACGGTGGCAATGACTGCGGACAAAGCGCGTACGCAATTTAGTAATTGAAATAAAACAACACCGAACATAAAAAATAGATTTAAGTATCTCTTTGATCCATTTTGGATATAACAGAACTAAAGATGTACGTCAAACTGCACGAAAAAAGAAAACATATCACTAATCTTTATTGTTTATTAAATTGTAACTTAAAAAAATCATACTTTTAATAGGTATGATTCCTACACTTTATATCCAGAATTATTAAATTTTTATTTAGAGACATTTATTTGTAACAAACATGAAATATGTTTGTGTGGGTGTTAGTAGCTCTCCAATCCCGCATCATAATAAAACAGTGCTGTGTTTCCACTTCAACATTGATACCGATAGATACCCTAGCGCCAATGACGTACTGTACTTGAAACCATTTTGCTGTCTCATGACACAATTGTGCTGATACTTTGTGTTGATACTTCAAGCAGTGTCAGTGTTGTTGTGTCAACACAAGAAAATTTAGAGTGTTACCCATGACTACTGGTTTGTATTAAATTCTGTTGTGCTTTTCTATCGGAAACCTCTACACGTGGTTCGGATTGGGTGCGTGCTCATATGCTGGCAGGATTAAACGGAAATCTAGTAATGTGACATGAACTTATGGATGTCTAATTTCATCATGATATTGAAATGTGCCATAGATTATAAGTATAGATAGATAGAGTAAGCCTAAACATGTCTGTCACGTTTGTGCGTGTTTATAACGCGCCTTTACCAGGTATTTGAAAATCGTGAATCAGCGAACCTTATTTTGTGTCTAGGTCAAAACCTAGTCATTATCTAGGGTTCGGCCTATGAGATTGTTTTATCAAGAGGTCATAAACTATAACATATCTCAATTTCAGACAATTTAACTGAGAGCCAATTTCTATAAGGTTTCTGCCGGGTCTATGCAAATAGGATATTACGGGTAAAACACGTATCGATCATAGATCGTACAGAAAATAAATTAATAAATAACAACCAAAACAAATTATGGAATTTGCGAAATACTCATAACCGTACGCCCCTGGATCTAATTTTCACTCTTTTTGAACCAACTTATAAAGAATATAAATAAAATCTATGTACAAGTTAAGCATCTAAACATTTTCAATGAGTTCAAAGAGCACTCACCTAGATAATTCTATTTGCAAAAATAAATGAGTCCTCAAAACATGCCAGAAAGGATTTTAAGTCATAATATAATTTATTTAGAAGTACTTTCAGTTTAATCATCTGCAGATGATGCTAACCTAGTTGCTTAAATGCGCGTTAAGTAGGTATAGTAATCGAGTGGTGTAGTCAAGAGTGGAAACTACTATCGCTAGAAATATTTTTTTAAATAGATATTCAAACAAGATAACCATTATGCTCTTCGCAGGATTTACTACACTTGTTATATAATTGTTGCACATTCTATAGGATACTCGTCGCAGTTTTTTAACCTCTGCACAATGAAATTGTGGGAGGTTACAAAAATTGGTCCAAAATCGAAAATTGAGATAACATCAAATCTTTACGTTTTGAAGTCCCAGGAATCCAAAAAAGTGGTTTTTGAAAAATGTCTGTGTGTGTGTATGTGTGTTAGCACGATAGCGGCGAAACTACTGGACGGATTTGGATGAAACTTTGCATGAGGGTTTCTTTAGTGCTCTAGAAGATCTGAAAAGGTTTTGGTTGAGATCGGATTACGTTTAGTGCCATTTTGGCTCAACAACTTGTTTATTTTATTATTACTTACAATTTGTAATCTAACCATTGCAAAGCAATTAAAATTCCGATTTCAACGGCATATCACTACCACTACCATAGTACTTTAGATATTGAGAAAGCCTTCGATACCGTCTGGAGTTAATTTCAAAGATGATCAATTACCGCTTTCCACAACATATCGTTAAACACATTCGCTGGTATTGTCAACATTGCGGGACATTCGCGCGGGTGTTCCTCAGGGGTGGGTCCTTGGTCCAAAACTGTACAACTGTACTACATGACTCGTGCCACAGAGTATTACGACAAGTGGAAGATTCGGGTAAATGCGGAGAAGTCAGAATCTATAGTATTCACGCGCAGATTTACAGAAAATAAGATGTTAACACCAATTTTGATATGGGGAAACAAAATTCCAGAAAGGGAGTGCGTGAAGTATTTGGGCATACGACTGGAAAAGCGACTGACGTTCAACCGACATATTAACGAAATTGTGCGGACAGTCTATTCATGTCCAGGAGTCTGTATCCGCTCCTAGCCAGGAACAGTAGACTCAGCAGACAGAATAAAAAATTAATTTACACTGTTATTGTGAGACCGGCCCTAACATATGCAGCTCCGGTATGGTGCAGCATACCGGACACGACAATGAATAAACTAAGAGTTCTGGAACATACATCTCCTTAAGAGACCTTTATGCACATTGCCACGACATAACGCCACTAGTGGACTACATCAAAGTTACATTGGAAAAGCTCTGTCAATTTAAACTTGGTAATAGCTCACTAACAAACAACATCACGCGAATCAGAGAGCATAATGCACCTTTTCGCTTCAAATACTAATTACCATACCAGGCGTTGCCCATCTTTCGGCAACATATCTAGCCACACCCTCTTTCTCTATCCAACTATAAAAATTCACAAACACAATTTCCGATCTTTACCTTTTCTCTACGTTTCCTTTTTGTATTTTTTGTTTGCTTTGTCGCTATAAATGATTTCTTCCAAACCATGTTTATTCGTTGATTATTAAATTCTTTAGAAAGCAAACATTTTAAATTATAAATTATGCGGTCTGATATAGCCGCTCGCTTTTGCTGCATTGTTTGAAACGGATTTTTTGGATAGTAATTTTCCCGTGCAGAACTATCATATATATCTGTGATGTTTTATCTACACTAGCGTCTTTTGCATTGCATGTATCAATTGTTTTAAGTTAATTTTTTTACATGTTCTATCTTAAACACTTTTTAATTCGCTGATCCTGCGAAAGGAGATTGTGATTATTATTTAAGTTTACTTTTAATCCAACCTAGCCTCGCTCTGTCCATCCTTTCAGTTACCACGGCGTTTAGTGCTGTGGATGTTTGGCTGGCTCCGGACAGTGCTTAGGGAGGACAATTATGTATTATTAATTTAAAATAAATTTGTTTTGATTGTTTTGATTGATTGATTGATTGACTTACAAATCAAGAGATCGACGGTTCGATCCCAACACAGTGCAGTTTTTTTTCTTTCTTTTTTTATTATAAACTTTATTAATAATTGCGGAAAATGTTACATGATTAGATGTCATCAAATATTAGGTGTTTATAATTATTCAGAGTTTGAGGATTGGTCACTAGTTTTAAATGAAATATAAATAATTCTATTGCTGTTTTGGCGGTGAACACATACGACGTCGTAAATTAGATAAATATAGGTGGGTCATATTACAATAATATATTTGATTTAAAGGCATGTCATGACGGCTGATTTGAATTGACTATCAGAGCTCGTAGCATTTGCTACTGCTACGAATCAAATTACAGTTAAGAAGTAGCAGACCGCTGTTTAGCAGCCCATCACTAATTTCAACCGGGTGGGGAGGTTCCAGCCGCTTCCAGTAGCTGCCGATTTTTTGTAAATGATATTAGTTTCAAAAATTTTTTGTTTAATTACAAAACAAAAATAAATTTTTCATTTAAAAAATTAATAACTTTTCTATTTATTGATCGATTTTCTTCAAAAATAGGGTTGTTCCTCTAGCTAACACTGACTTACTGTCCAAATTTCAATCTGTCGAACTTTTCGTTCTTAAGTTATTGTGCTTACAAGAAACGAGACGGAAGGACAGACAGACGGACAGACAGACAGACAGACGGACGGACAGACAGACAGACACACTGACGGACAGACGGACGTACATTTTGAAAGTTGTTCAGAATTCGATCACCAACACAGTGATATGAATGTTTTTTTCTACGAACAATATTACCTGTTTTAGAAATGTGCCCATCGAATGCAATATACTCTTCGTTTTGTATAATAATAAACGTAAAACACCGACTTTTTCTTGCTTCAACTGTTTTATAAGTTACTTATATAAGCAAACATATATAAGTGGACTATGTAGACATGAGTTTTGTAATCGAGCAGAATAATATATAAAATTGATTCTAATGTTTTTCATCGCTGATACCGTATTATTGTCTAATGAATTTGCCAAGTAATTTACCTAATTAATTTAAAATTAGAACCTGCACTTTATTTTTAGACGAAGAATGATGCCAAATTATCCTATTAGAAAGATACTATTCACAATAAATTATTTGCTATTATAAAAGTTCAAAACAAACATGTATGAAATCTTGACTTTTCGTTAAGTTCATGCGCGTGTTTAAAATGATATTTTTAATGTTAAATGAATTTTTAACTCAAGTCAAAATATTTAAAGAAGGAAATCTTAATGCTTTCTATCAAATCTTTGCAAATTACAGGGTTATTGCCCAGCGGCGGTTGTATTGTATTTTCATCACTGAGTCTAGTGGTATTACGGGAAACTCGAAGATCTGACAGGTGACGTTGGTGTACCACAGGGAAGCGTTCTGGGCCCTTTGTTATTTCTAATTTATTGCAATGATGTAAACGAACATATCTCGGTTTCTCACTATGAGTTTGCGGATGACATGACACTGGTTGCTTATGATAATAAAGTTGATATAATTACGCAGTTAAATGATAATATGTTAGCAATGTAGAATTACCTCGCTAATGTTCACTTAAAAATGAATTAGTAAAAAACTTTTGTTTTCTAGTTTCGTCCATATGGTACCAACGAGGGTACCAATGATAAGATTAAACGGGAAATTGATTGGATAATTAACAAGCTAAAAAAACTACATATCGAGTTATTCAATTTCTCCCGAAAAACTTGAAGCGTCTATATCGGGTACTTCCGGTTTCCGAACGGAGCCAAGCTTCCGGCGTTAAGGTTTTTTAAAGACCTCCTATTAGCCACCCAAGTTTCATCGAAATCCGAAAACGGATTAGGGGGGGTTGGGCGTGACAGACAGACAGACCGACTGACCGACGGACGGAATTGTCTAAATTCGCTCTCGAGTCGATAGATATGACTTTCATTTCGATCCGAAGTTTTTTTCGGGTTTCGATGGCCCGCCGGAAAAATGCAAAACCTATACTACATTTTTTTTTAATGTAGTAACAAGCTAAAAAAACTACATTTTGATATGCTTCTTATCCCTGTTGGGATGATTTAATACATTATCAGCAGAAGGTCGCAAGATGACTCAGTACATTTTGACATGTTTTATTTTTCTTTTTGCATTGACTAAAGTAAGCTAACTACATTTTGAAACACAGAAAGGCAATCGGTTCTATTTTTATTTAGTACATGAAAATAAGGAAATGAATGATGATATTTTAAATATAACATTACATTATTTGTTTGCACCTATATCGCACGGAGAATTTATCAATTTGTAATATTTTTTAAAATAATTCTATGGAATGCATTTTCGTAAATAACTTGTTTATTTTAAATTTTTCGAAAAAACTCTATTTCAAATTTTTTGTCCAAAAAGGTCCGTGCCTTATACTGGTTATAGAGATTGATCGACGGAATAGTTAATTTTCGATTTTTATTAGGAAACTGTTCGGAATTTGTAGAATTTATAAAAAAAATCAAGTTTTCCAGGATTTGTAGATTCGCTTTTGTTTTGTCAAATTTCTCACAAACGCCAACTAATAGACCTAATCGAGCCCTACAATTGCCATTCTTGAAAATCAAAATCGGACTTTCGGTTCGGGAGTTATTAATTTCTTTGAAAAATCATACTCCGCCCTGGAAAAAATACTTGCGGTCAAAGGATTCGTGCCGCCAGCAATAGGCTTCATTCAAGTCTCATCGAAATCGATCAATATTCTGGAGAGTTATCGTGCTTCCTAGCTCCATTTCGAGAAAACCAGTTTTTTCCAAAAAAATCCAATTTTCATTTGTTTTTCGACATTATCTCTGGTATACTTATTTGTAGAGCTTTGCCAGCGGCACCATTTCTTTTTTGAAATATCTCGATCCGGCTACCCGTTACCGAGTTATTCAGTTTCTCCCGAAAAACTTGTAACGTCTATATCGGGTACTTCCGGTTTCCGAACGGAGCCGAGCTTCCGGCGTTAAGGTTTTCTAAAGACCTCCTATTAGCCACCCAAGTTTCATCGAAATCCGAAAACGGATTAGGGGGGGGGGGGGTGTTGGGCGTGACAGACAGACAGACCGACTGACCGACGGACGGAATTTTCTAAATTCGCTCTCGAGTCGATATATATGACTTTCATTTCGATCCAACGTTTTTTTCGGATTTCGATGGTCCACCGAAAAAATGCTGAATCTATACTACATTTTTTTTTTTCAAAATGTAGTAACAAGTCTATCATTAATCCTTACCATCCATGGCCCGATCATGTTAGTTATGTTTATTATTAAATTCTTTAAATTACTCCTTCGATTTCATTATAACGTATGGAATAATTTGTTACGGATATTCCAGTATTCATAATGCATAAAAGAACCATTCGATGTATGTTTGGTTTAAGATATCGTCAACCATGCAAATACATTTTTATTAATGACAAAATATTTTATCTATATTGTCTTATACAGTGTGACTCACTTAAGGTGAACGCACCCTCATATCTCGCTTATCTGATATCTGAATATTTTGACATTTTAGTGGTGAATATACAGTATGTCTCGCTTTCATGACTTCCATATTACAGCACCTTATTAACAATGCGATTTTTAAAACAATTGAGTGGAAGATACTTACACGTGAAGAGACAGCTTCACGGCAAAGTACTTAAAAATCCATTAGTGGCTTTCATCCTTATGAAAAAAATGAACCTAATTTTCCAAAAAAAGATATTAGGCAAAGTTTTAACTCTGAAGCAATCTCATAATTTTATTCGTTGTTATCAAAAACTCACTAATACCGAATTTCAATAAGATAGTGTACTTGGTGGTCATGTAATAAAAAAATAAAATCCCCTTTTTTTTAAATAGCAATTGCTACAATCATAACATTATTTTCGGACGTAACGAACTTAATTAAGCTGGAGGAAGACATATAATGGGCTTGTTCAGCATTTTTTTTTTATTTCATAAATCGAAAGTGCAAGTATAAATTAATGGATCTGCAAAAAATTTGAATCTTATTCGCACGTTTAGTGTCTTAAAAACTATTGCAAATCTCCATCTCACGAAAATGGGGCGTGGCCAGGCGCTACGTCACTATACGCATAGACTCAGCGATCCCAGTAGACTTGATGCTCCTTACTTGTTATAATTATAAGTGTTTTCAAAGTATTGTTTGTTTTGTTTACTACTTGACAGTAGGGGAGTACAATTTGGTGAAATGTCAAATAATTACAATTTTCTATCGCTCCTGCCGGGACGAATTTTCGATTTTGACCATGCAATTTACGATTAGAATGGATCGCCGACCTTCTCCTTTCCTTAGAGACATAGAACGAACTTTCACTCGACGTATTTATTTAGTTACCAGCGTTTAAAAATTCCATATTTTTCAACTTTTCAGGTTAAATTTGAAAGATCCCAGAAGTCATTTTTCTTACGTCACTTACGTATAGTGACGTCACATATGAGCCCTCGGTTTTTGCAACTATTACCAAATTTCAACTCCTTATATCTTGAGAACGGAAAAAGTTAATAATACGAAATTTTAAGAGTATAATGAAAATATCGAGTACTATATGAAAAAGTATAAGAACCATATAAAAAGAATATCATGGAACAAGCCCATTAATCACGTGACTTCAGTGAGTCTACCTAAGTCTAAATCAAACATTAATTGACTTGGAAACAAAAAAGTTCAATTTTAAACGAATTTAATTATAATAATTAACATTTACTTATAATTATTATTATAATAACTAAATCGTAGTTTGCTCAATAATTGTCATGACCAACTTATGTTTAAAAGTTAGATGTTCTAGAAATTTAATCCTACTGAAATGTGCTTTGCTATTATTATCAGTATGATTTTAGAAAATATTGGTATCCATCAAATCTCGTTAAAGTTGTACTTGTGATGCCTATTATTACATTAAGAATATTAAATTTGTTTAAAATTGAACTTTTTTTTATTTCCAAGTCAATAATTATTTTTTATTTGGAGTGTTGAGTAAACTGACTGACGTCACGTGATTAATTCTAAACGGAAAGCCTGTCTTCCTCCAACTTAATTAACTCTTCATTACGTAAGAAATTAAAGTTACGACTAATAATTGGTACTTTAAAAGTGAAAATTTTATTTTATCGGTATTAGTGAGTTTTTGATAACGAATAAAATTATGAAATTGTTTTACAGTTAAAACTTTATCTACTATATTTTTTTGGAAAATTATGTTCATTTTTCCTCATAAGGACGACGAATGCCGCTGGTGGATTTTAAAATATTTTACCCTGAATCTCCTGATGGGTACCTACCTTCCACCCAAATTTTAAAAATGTCGCATTGTTAATATAAGGGCGCTGTCATGTCATGAAAAGTGAGACATCTGTATACCTACAGTGTGAACCTAAAGAAAGGCACAAAATTAATATCTTTGGTATGTGTCATTTTTCAAAAAAATCCTCGAACAAGTCGATTTTAGTTTTGTAAATGCTACATTTTGTCACTATACCAAAATTTATGACGTCATTGATTTTTGAGTTATGACGCCATCATAATTTTTACTTCCCTCGCATACCGAAGGGAAGTATTGTATTCGAGAAAAAAATCACCCTCCGAGTGAAATAGTGAAAATTTTTTTTTGCTCAAATTTAAAATTTCCACGTTTCATGACGCGCTAAACCTATTTCAGGAAAAAAAAAACAATTTGAAAATTTTTTTCACCAACATTTTTGAAAAAATGTTTACCAAGATGAAAACAATTTTTTTTTACTCAAATTTAAAATTTCTACGTTTCATGACACGCTTAACATATTTCAGGAAAAAAAAAATTCAAAATTTTTTTCACCAATATTTTTTTTAAAATTTTACTACTAAAATGAAATAATTTTTTTTTTTCTTCAAATTTAAAATTTCCAGGTTTCATGATATTCCAAACCAATTTCGGAAAAAAATTTTGCAACATTTTGTTACCAGTTTGGAAAAAATTTTAACACTAGAATGCTCAAATTTAAAAGTTTCACGTTTTATGACACTCTAAACCTATAGGTATTTCAGAAAAAAAAAATTTGAAAATTTTGTTCACCAACGTTTTTCAAAAAGTTTTTACCACTAAAATAGATCGATTGTTTTTTTATTTGCCCAAATTTAAAATTTTCACGTTTCACGGCATTCTATACCTATTTTAAAAAATATATAATTTTTAATTTTTAAACTTTTTTAGCACTACTATAGAATAGAAGGAAACTTTCCTTTTTGCTCAAATTTAAAATTTCTACGTTTGACATTTTAAACCTATTGCAGAAGAAAACATTTTGAAAATTATTTTACCAACATCTTGTGGCATGTGGCACCTGCTATTTAGTATTGAACTTTTGCTGTTGGATGAGCAATCTGTATATTTTTTTGACCAAAACTTATCAAGTTTTCTTTGTAATAATAGCAATAACTATATTCCGATTATTATTTTCAATGTCATTTCGTAATTATTAATTTTTTAGAGTGACTGCCATGCACAAATAACGAGGGATGTTCTGTGTAAATACCTTTACCGATTTTTTAATGGAAACACATTTTTGTCTGATGATTCTTTTAGAAAAATGACATTTTATGTAAAAATAGCTTACCTGTCGCAAATCCACGAGTATTGTTCCATTTTCTTATGGACTGATAAATCTTGTTGCCTAACTTTTTTTTTAACTAGCATGAAAACATTTGACATAAAAGCAAACCAAAGAAAATAATAAAAAAACAATCATCTTAACAACAGAGAGATACAGGCCTTTTTGTGTAAAGTATCGATAACTTCTTTATTCCTGGCACGTGTGGAACCTCAGTTTTGTGACACTTCTGAGACAGTGTAAAACTAGAGAACGCGTAGAACTGTTGATGATGGTTGGATATGGTGATAGGCTGAGAACTGATGATGGTTGGATATGGTGATAGGCTGAGAACTCATCAGGAAACATGTGATGTTTTCAATGCCAAATATCCCGAAAAGCAAATTTATAGATCCACTGTAAGTAGATTGGTGGCTAGATATGATGAATCTGACAGTGTAGCTGACCTCCCTCGATCTGGTCGCCCTAGCACAAGCAACGAAACCAAATTAAATATTCTTCTAGAAAGTGAGGAAAACCACCATCTTTCGACAAGGCAGCTGACTTTAAATCATAACGTGAGTCAAACTTCTGTTGTACGTCTATTGAAGAAAGAAAAATACCATCCATACAAAGTGCAATTACGAATTGAATGAGGACGATCCAGATCGGCGCTTACAGTTTTGTGAACAGTTGATGACCTTGTGAGATGAAAACTCAAATTTTTTAAAGAACATTTTTTTTTTAATGAAGCTACATTTTCCTTAAAGGGGACTGTACATCGGCATAACTGTAGGTATTAGTCACGTGAAAATCCTCATTGGACTCAAGAAGCCCATACACAGCCACGAGGCAAAGTAAACGTGTGGGCAGGTATGATAGGTGATTGTTTATTGGGACCTTTTTTAAAGAAAATCTTTCGGCCGCAAGATATTTACAGTTTTTGCGAGTTGAGTTAGTGCCAGCCTTAGCAGTTATGTTTCCGAACAATGAAGATGAAGATATTCCTGCGTCTGGTTTCAGCAAGACGGGGCCCCACCTAATTTGTGATAGCAGTACGTCAGTTTTTAGATGACACTTTTACTGGAAGGTGGATAGGTCGTCGAGGTCAGATTGAGTGGCCCCCGTGTTCACCGGATTTAACCCCCTTAGACATTTTTCTTTGGGTTTACTTAAAGTCGAGGGTGTATTTTAACAGACCGGATACCATTGAAGAATTGAAAGACAGAATTGGCTTGGAGATGAGACGAATTGCCCATGAGATGATTCAGAACAGCGTGCAAAGTATCTACACCCGTCTTGGTCAATGCCAAATGGTTGGAGGGTCACAATTTGACCAATGCAGATGATTTTTTTCTCACAATTACTTATGTAAGGTATCAATCAATAAAAATATTTTTTTCCAAAAGAATGGCTTAGGTAATATCAATTTTTTTCATATCACCAGAAAGCTAAAGGAATATACCACCAAAAACAGGAAACAAGAATGTCTGTGAGTCTTTAGACGTAACCACATTTGATTTTAATCAGATGCGTCCGATTCTATGATGGTCGATTTTCAAAAAAAGTATAAGCGATTGTGTTTGGGAAAAAATAGTAAGATATTTTTGTTCAGAATAATGTATTGTAGTAGTTTCAATTGATTTTACAACAAATTTAAAAAAAAATAAATAAAATAAAAACAATTTTTGTTTTCGTGGCTTAGTTAGGTCTTTAATAAAGATTATTTGTTAGAAAAATGGTAGGCATGTATGAACTAAAATGTTTGCCTTATTAAATAAGTACTTATTTTGTTATAAAATCAATTCAAACTACTACTCTAGAGTACTTTTTTGACCTATTCTAAACCATGTATGTCATCATTTGAACGAATAAATGCATTGTCATTGACTCTGTCATTGTCATTATACCATCTGTTAAGACAGCCGATGAAATATGATATATAAACCTAGAATATATATATTTGGAAAAATGGGAAAATGGTAGATGTAATTTTAGTAGTCACATCAGCGAAGTTATGTAATACAGAGAAAATATTGTACTAATGAATGTAAGTACCTATCTGTTACCAAAAATACAATGTTTAGTACAAAGACAAACACCTACTAGACTGAGAGCTGGCTCCCATCTGATCTAACCAGAGAGATCTAATTCTGTTTAATGTTACAGTTTCGAGTATTGTCCGCATGAAATGGAAATCCGGCGGCCTGGCACTCCAAGACAGTCGAACATTAAAATGGCGACCCATCTGATTTCGGAAAAAATACTTCAATTATAACCGGGAAGATCTATTTTTGTTTTAGATTTTACTTGTTAGATTACTACCTCCTAAATTAGTTTTAACTGGTCTGCCACTCGAAATCGGTCGTAAAATGGCGGCCAGATCAACTTACACTTTGAAAAAATTGATGTCTATTCAACCGAAAGTATCTAGTTTTAATTTTTCAACCAAATTACAGGTCAGTGCGTGGCTTTTACGAATTGCTCGGTCTGGCAGTAAAAATCAGCCGAATCCAAGATGCCAGATCGGTTTTTGTAAGGCAGCAAAGCTTGTTAATCGTCGATTACGAGTGAGCTACATTATTTTTCGGTTGATGGTATATTAAAAAATTGATGGAAATGTAATTTTTTTGTATGAAAAGAATTATAAGTTTTTCGTCAACATTAGTTTTGACATTTAATTAAAAGATGGCTTGAACCTCACACTCATAGATTTGTCAGTAATGCTATAAAATTCAATTATTTTTGTAATATTTTGTGTTATCTACCACGTTACGAGTATTTTCGTTATTCATCGTCTTCGTCCCCGTCATCTTCCGAAGGGAAATCAGATTCGGTATCGTCCTCGTCTAAAGAGAGTTGGGAATTAGGTAATTATTACTATATTGTATTCAATATACCTGAAGCCTCCGCAATTGAGTTAATAACAACAGATGGAGCAACGTCTCCATCAATCCACACAGGTTCGTATATTCCAGAAGGACCCATCTTCCAGCCATAGTCTTCGGGATTTGATGGCTGCATCGGGTCCTGTTTTTCGGCGTTCATCCATATATATGTTTGAAATATACTTCTTTTCACATGCACCAGCAGTGATGATTGGCACGGGGGAATAGAAAGGGAATCAAATGTGGCGAAGCTCTTAATAAGAGGCTCATTCATTTTTCTGGGCTTGTAAGCCATCTCAAATTTTCTGTACCTTGCCTCATTAACTGTTGGACACCTAGGGAGATCGTACATGAAGAAACAAATTTCTCCGCCGTAGTTATGAGAACAAAATCTGGTTCCGGATATTGGTAGCATGTTTGAAAATATTTTTGAAATTCGGAGCTCTTTTCCATTTGTTTAAAAGGAGTAACTGTACCCTTTTTATAGAAGCAAGATATTGTGTCACATCCTGTGAAAGCGTGCAGACCAGGCAAGGCAAGACATACATCAGGACCGAGTTCTATGAACAATTTCCCTACGCCTAAATAACGAAGTGAGTTGTTATAAAATCCAACCACCATCAAAATTTTGGATTCATCATTAATTTTATGGAAATTACCCAATAAAATAACAAGTACATCGGTGTCATTCCATCGCACTACAATATTATTTGGAGACTGGAATTTAGATATTACATACAATATTCTCGTGTCCGTTTCTTCGTGTTTGCAAGAATAGTCATCGGAAATAGCTTTGATAATCGTATTATTTGAACTCGTGAATTGGTAGAATGTGTTTTTCTCATTGATATAGACAGCCTTGTTTCTAAAAAATCAGATATAGAATGGTCCTGCCAGTGGTTAATAATAAATTTCATGAAATTTGCCTTTCTGCGTGTTTAATACTTAGATTAAAATATTGGTCGAATATCACATGAATATGTTTCGCTTTATATTTCGTGACCATCTGAAGAAATTTACTAGATATTAAACTCAAAGTTCGAGGCACCTCTCCAATAGTGTGAAGTAAGGAGAATCCATCGATTATGGCTAGGATTTTTTGCTACAATCTTTTTTTCTAAATGATTCATCAGTGCCGATTTGTCGGCTTTATTGAAGGTTCGATCTGAACGATTAAAAGCCCTAGGAGTCACCGTCAAAGGATACTTTAGCACTTCAGCAATATCAATTTTGTGCTGAGATGATAAGGCCAAAATCCTTGGGAATAGATTTTTATTAATAATTTCCTCCTGCCCGTTGTCATTACTCGCTTTCCGGGTTATTTTCTTCTGTTCATTAACAAAGGTGAAGACTTTTTGCCTTTTAATTGGTTTTTCAAACCGTTCGCTGTTTGTGGAACATTCTGAAATGAATTCGTCCTTTACTTTCTTACCAATAACTTTGGATTGGTCTGGCGGCAATTTTGTGATCGATTTCGAATGGCAGACCAGCTTGAATTTATTCAGGAGGTAGTAATCTAACAAGTAAACTCTGAAACAAAAGTAAATCTTCCGGGTTAAATTGAAGTACATTTTTTCGTAATTAGAAACGCCGCCAGTTTAACGTCCGGCCGCTTTGGACTGCCAGACCGCCAGATTTCTATTTCATGCTAGCTCCAGACTTGAGTAGTATACGTAACTGTATTAGATCTTTCCGGTTATATCAAATGTGAGCTACCTCTTGGACTATACCAACAAAGGACTACTTGAATATCGGTATATTGGGAGAATCGTTTGGGGTTTACATTCGGATGCTTAGAATTTTTTTTATTTATTAGTTGTATTAAAAGGTTTAGAAAGTGTCTAGGTACACGAATTTAAAGTTGGTCGTTCAGGTTAGGTTGATTTTCCATTTCTGCGAGTTTATCATTAGGTAAAAGTTAGAGTTGTGCCGAGCACTGATTAAAAAGTGCTTGAATAACGAAGTGCTCGCGTTTACTGCGACAGTAATTTAAAACAAAAATTAGATTTTTTTTTTTACGATTACTATACTTCCACTCCACTATGTGGATGTGGAAGTAATAACGTTATGTATGGTGTGGTATCGTTGATAATATACACTCAGCACCCGTTTTCGTTCCGTTTTTTCCTCTTGTAACTCGCGCGGGCGGGCAATGTATGGACATCGGGTACTTATAAAATAAAACAGTCGAAAGAAAAGACTTCTCAAAATTTTCATCCCGGCCCAAACCCCCCACCCCTCTCCGTTCTCCCGCTATACAGCAAAAACTTTGCCGGCCTATATCTCCCTGCCTAATCATCCGATCGCGATCTTGCTGGGCGCAAATTAAAGATGATAAAAACGGTATTAATTGGCGAAAAAATTATCCTCACCCCCTTCCTTTATGGCGAAAAAGACGTGCAAAAAATAATCGTGTTGTTATTTTGCGCGCCAGGCATTTAAAAAAAAATGTTAGTGCGATCTTTTAACAAATAAAAAAATACGAAAATTGGTCCCGGCCAGATTGCTGCAGCTCTATTAATAATTAAGTTATCAGCGCTTTAATAATTTTGGTTTACCCCCTTATCTCCCCTTCTAATTGTGCCACCATCCTCACTCTCCGGTCTCATCAAGTGTTCATCAATACCCTTCTATTCAGAATTGAGGCCCCAACTCCAACCTTCGAGAAATAATTAATTTAATTTTTCGTTTTCTCGCAACTTCAATCGCGATATATCGCGAACTAATTATGAGATCGGGTTCGGGTTAGAACAAGCTTACGTGTTTTGTGAAGTTCTTCATTTTTGGTAAGTATGATTTTTGTTTTGGCACCAAGACCTGCGGAGATACGTCGGAAAAACTGCTTCCCCATACTTTTAATATGCCGTTTACCCCACCCCCCGCCGACTCCGCCCTGTAAACACTTGTGGGAATGATGGAGGGAACCTAACTTTATAAGTTGGCAAAAAAATTTGTTCATTCGGAGCAGTCACTTTTCAAAACCCAGATATGCCCGGCTACTTGGAAAATTTACAAAAAAACTCCAAGAGACGTCTGAATTTTTTCGAATTTTTAAACTTAATTTCAAAAAAGGGGTAGTTTTTCATGTTTTTCCGGCAAACTCGGTGAAAACGCACTTACAGAAAAGTTGGTAATAAAAAGAAGTGTTGTATTTCTATGATACATTCACCTAAATTTTTTCAGATTTTGTTTTTCAACTTTTACATTTCCCTTCCCTCACTTTTTGGAAATTTTGAATGGCCATATCTCGAAAAAATTCTCCAAAATAAAAACATCTTATTTTTTGCCAAAAAAGGTAAGCATATGGTTTTTTTGTTTGTCATTTTTGACCTAGTTCTACAAGTTACGGAACCCGTGATAAAAGGGGCGTTTTCTACCCCTTCCGATCATTTCCTACTCTAATCTTTTTTTTCAACTTTTTTGTTAACTTCTTTACAAACACATTTAGTTAAGGTGCCCGCCGGGAAAATTTTTCCTGATACATACTCTCTCCAAACTTCGTGTATGGCTTCATTGAACCTAGTCTGACAGCATTTTCCTCTATAATTTTTTTTGTTTTTGGGGCGTTTTCCCGCTAGATTTTCCGAAACATGTCATTTTGACGGCATATAAAAAATTTATAGATACTGTTATTTTTCCAAGTAGAATAACTTAAAAACGTGAATTGAAACGTGGAAAAATAATTGTCTGACAGTAAATGTGGGTCATTGGGCGTGTCCGCTATATCGAACATGTCGGAAAAACGACTATAAGAAAATTTATTAATAACCAGCTGATTTTCGCTGTATTAATTTATTAAAACATACAAAAACAAGTTTTCATATTGTCTGACGAAAATTATTTTCCGATTTCCCAGTCTGACGCGTCAAAGTTGTTGGTTTCATGACAGCAAAAAATTTATACATAACATTTTCTTACACATTTTTTTGATTTTTAAATAAAATTTATAATACGATAAAAAAATTGTCTGACGGTGAAATAGAGCCTTTTAGCTGGAAATGTTAAATAAAAGGTTTTTCTATGTGGTTGTCAAGCTACGCTTGGATGTTACATTCATTCAATTCCTTTAAGTAAATATTACTACATCTTCAGATTCGGTTCATCAAAGTGGTATTGAAATTGAGTATGACACTGACAATGATGATTTATCAACTGATGATTCAGTTGATGATGAACATGATGAGGAAAGCGAAGAAAATAATTTTTTATAATACTAAAAGTTTTTTACAATAAAATAAATCGTATAATAAAGTGCGGACTGAACAAAATTTTTAGGGCGAAGCCAGAGAAATTAGTTTTTCAATTTTGGAAATATGTCGTTTTTCTGCTGCAGAAATTCGTTTTTCATGTAATAGGATAATTTTTAGCATCGCCCTAAAAATTTTTTTGGTGCATAATGTTTATTTTTTTTATTCCCTGCATACTTCATATATTTTTTATGCAAAATTACACACTTAAATTTAATTCATATATTTACCGAAAATGGATTAATTGTTTTTTCATTTATAAAAGGTACTTTGTTATAACTAATATTGTAAAGTGTTATCTTATAACTTGTTTCAAGACCTTTAATTTGGGCCCTGGATGAAAATTTTCGGACTAGTAGTACCGGAGATATAGCGATTTTAAACGTACTAAAAGACAATTTTTCGCTACTTTTTTCTACAAAAAGTTTTACGTCTTTTTCAATATTGTCGAATTTAAAACATGGGTAAGTCGAATTCTGATAGTCTAAAAGAGTTCAAAAAATTCAAAATAAAGATTCTAAAATAAGTAAGTTGAAATACCGTATCTTTTTTAACCGTCTTCTCGACTAAACGAAATTTCATTTTTTTATCGCCCTAACTTCGACGGCCGCTATTGGAAAATTATGTTTTTTCGTCAGACTCTCGTTATGCCCCACTGTATTTGTCAGACACTTATATCACAAATTCAATACCTATTTTCTGCATATAATTTTCCAATGTCTGAAGGTTATGAATAAATGTTTTGCTGTCATGAAACCGACAACTTTGACGCGTCAGACTGGGAAATCGGAAAATAATTTTCGTCAGACAATATGAAAACTTGTTTTTGTATGTTTTAATAAATTAATACAGCGAAAATCAGCTGGTTATTAATAAATTTTCTTATAGTCGTTTTTCCGACATGTTCGATATAGCGGACACGCCCAATGACCCACATTTATTGTCAGACAATTATTTTTTCACGTTTCAATTCACATTTTTAAGCTATTCTACTTGGAAAAATAACAGTATCTATAAATTTTTTATATGCCGTCAAAATGACATGTTTCGGAAAATCTAGCGGGAAAACGCCCCAAAAACAAAAAAAATTATAGAGGAAAATGCTGTCAGACTAGGTCCAATGAAGCCATACACGAAGTTTAGAGAGAGTATGTATCATGAAAAATTTTCCCGGCGGGCACCTTAACTAATTGCACAATGTTTCATCAAAATCCATTCAGTAGCACATGTATGTACCACCGTACGTAAAATTTGTTAAAACCAGAGAACAATATTTTTTTTCTTGCGGTGACATTTCTGTCCGATTAGAATATACCTATTCGATTTAATCAAATAGGGATAATTATGGACTATACCTAGTCATTGCAAATGGAATTAATTACAGCTTGTTACATATTTCCTAAAATTTCCTTGAACTTTGTTTACACGATAAATTATTTTATGATCAAGACCTACATATGGACTTCCTGTGTGGTTACAGGATGTCAATAATAAATTATATGAAACATTGTATTATAGTACAGGCCATGAAGGCAAAATTTTGTAAAAACTTCGCAAAAACTAATAGAAGGATCATCTCCGAGATTTAAGTATGTAATAACCTGTAGAATGAAATGATACACTTCCAAGTTCCTGGAAAATTCAAACAAATTTTGAAAAACTTTTTGATTTTCGGTTTCTTTGCTCTAGCGGCTAAAACAATGAAAATAGAGAAAACAGTGTTCAACAAAAGTTGTAGCTCTTCTCTATCTCTACAAAAAAGGTCCTGAACATACAGGGTGTAATTAGTTTCATGTTATTAAAAAAAAATGGTTTTAGGGAACGACAAGACAAACAAAAAAAACTTATATAACATGGGGTCTAAAGCTTATAGTTTTGGAGAAAAAAAAAAAATTCGCAAATTTTCAATAAAATCTTTTGAGAACTACTGGAATATTGAGGTAGGTTTAGATCGTCGCGCGTATCTTTGCCTTATACTCTGACTCTCCCTTGTGCAATAGTTTAGTTAATATGGGTGTTTTGTTATGTACACACGTCCAACCCGCCCCGCCGTTCGTTGTTTTTGTTATTTTTGAATTTCGGGTCACTGTGTATTTAGAGTTAAGATTTATTTTATTGACTTTACCGTTCAAGTCGTTAAATTCTTGATTACGTACAGACACAACTTGTTCGTTCTTTTTGTATTTCGTTTTGGATTTTGGACCAAGTTTTTCTTTAATGACAACGTTAGTTGATAGTTTATTGTTTAGTGTTGAACGGAGTACGTATGTCCTTAATTCGACGTACCGAACTGTGTATTGATGCCGATGCAGAGATTTCGAATGATTTACTTAGGTAAGCTTTTAACCCATGACACTCATTTATGTTACAAACGTAAATCACATTTAAATATTCCAAATTATAAACATTAATCCAATATTTTGTTCCAAATTAAAAGACACACATCTATGGCCATTATTTGCTTGCAGTTGTGCAGGGAAAAGATAACGAATTATTTACCTCTTTATAATTGTCTTCGGTTGAGGCGGTCCATCAAAGGCGGTCGATGATCCAAACAAAGCCTTTGCTTGGGACTGCACTTTTTTATGACAATTTAAAAGTTGTATAATTTGGAACTACAAGTCCTTTGACCAAGAAAAGCAGTGGTTCTCAATTATTTTCTACATTAATATTAAAAAAATATTTAATATGTTAACCCAGTGCCCCTAGAGGGAAAAGCCATAAAGGTTTTTTGTTTGTCTAGTCAGTCGGTCTCCATTACCAGTTTTTTTTAATGACATGAAACTGATTACACCCTGTATTTTCTGATATCTCACACCATTTCGAGGTTATGTACCATAAACCTGTTCCAACTTTTAGACCGTTAAAATTTCGCATTTTTAGGAATGTAAAGCATATATTCTATGTAACTTGACTTACTGATACTGAAAATATACTTGATTACCCTATTGGAATCAATCTTGGGTCAGAATTGTGTAGAAACTCTGGTTATCCGCACTGGATTGGACAAATGCGTTAGTAGAAGTGTGGGCGGTTTTGTTAATGACTTTTTAATTACCTTGTTGACCTTGAAAAGAGAAAGTGGTTTTTAATCACCGCGAGAAGATAATGACGTAATTAGGGAAATCCGCGGATTTTAATCACCGCGAGATAATGATCTTATCTGGTGGGTGACCCCGGTGATTAAAGTTAATTAGATATACGTGCCTTTCAACATGTGCTGGAATTTTTGAGCGATTAAAAAAATTTAATGACGCAACAAACTGACTGGGATTTTGGAACTTGATTAAGACTTGTTTTCATAATATAAAAACACACTGTTGTGAGCAAATAGTATTCAGTGTTCAATTCTGACGTTTCCACGTCGATAAGAATAATATTTTAAATAAGTTTGCATATATTTAACAGATTTTACAAGTTTCGGTGTTTAGAATTATTTAAAAAGTGACACATTTTCGAAAACTTAAGATGACTATAATCGTCAAGTTTTGTGTTTAAAAGTGGTATGGATATCAGCTTTAATATTCGACGTTCAACAAGGCATCTTAATCATATTCCAAGAGAAGAGATTCCCATTAAACCGCAGTGCAAGTAAAGTTGTTGGTGGCTGCCCCGGCCCCCGGCTCATTTTTTAAAATATTACACTATTTTTTCAACACACAACGAACACAATTTCTCAACTGGATAATGAAATGCGGCAGGTATTAAAAGCTCAGAGTTAGACATTTTTCATTGTAACTTTTCAAGAAAAGTAGTATTCGGTTCTCAATAAGTTTTTTAAGAAGTGTAGTAAAATATGTGTTCAAACGATGCATGTTGTGAGTTATGGGATAAGGATGACTTTCCAAGCTACAATCCTTTACAGGATATAGAAACAAAGAATGTTTTGAGGAGTGCGTTTTCGGTAATAGGGAAATCTAAAAAAGCCAAGAAAGCCTTCCGACTTGCAGAACGACAACGACTAAGTAAGCTTGAGGAAAAAGAACAGCTTTCAAAAAAAGAAAATTTGAAAATAGATAGTGTCGCAAAGAACTTAAAGTGATATTAGTGGAGACTGTACAAGTGTTCCGTATTTAAAAAACTTTAAATTTCTGTACATGTATTAATTTGTGATTCTTTTCACCATCGATTAAACTGGCAGTTATTTCTGCTTTAAAATTATTTAAAGTGGTATGAATATAGACATCAACTTTAACATTCAGACATTTTCGGTATTAACAAAAATTTTACCAATCATCTTAAAACATATTCATGTACCCGGCTAATTGGTTAATCAAGTTTGGTTTATTAGACAAATAACTTAAGGTGACTCCATAGAGATTGTATAAGTTTTCGTGTTAAAAAAATGTTAAAAATGATATGGGTATGGGTTTTAACATTTACACTCACACATTTTCGGTTTTCACAAAAATTCTACTAGAGGCATCTTAAAGGAGAAGAAGATGTACCAACTAAAACCGGAGTGCAAGTAAAGTAGTTTCTGGTACCCCTGACCCATTTTACATTTTAAACCGTTTTTCGCGAGAGTCTCATTAACGATCGAAAAATAGTGGTCATCAAATTTGTAGCTTCATCACAAATTAATATATGTACAAAGAAAATTAAAAGTTACGAGATATATTGCTTATTTCGCAGGCGTGCTTTGTCAATTTATGATTACTAATGATATAAAAGACTCAGAATAATAATAATAGAAAAATGTAAACTAGAAATTTTCACTGAATGAATTAGCACTAAATAACAGTTATCAAAAAATTCTTATTCGCTGTATTGTTTGAACATTGGTAATCTTATTTTAAAATTAAATATGCAGCAAGTTTTTCGTTTTCTTACTTAAAGGCACTAACATTCCTAAATGATAGGGAATGATATTGTTTAAAAGGGTGCCTGCGAAACTTTTCGACGATGAGTTTATTTTAAACTTTTTAGAAACAAAAAATAACCAATATAAAAATGTTAGCTATATCTATACAGACTTGTTATTTAATTTTAATAATCTTATTTGTAAATCTATACGTAAGGCTTATATCACATATGTTGGAAACAAACAAACCAGTTCTATATATATATATATATATATATATATATATATATAACAATGTATGTATGTTTTGCAATTATGTATTTTTAAGAAATAAAAATGATCTATAAATTTACCTGTGTGTTTATTATATTATAGCAAATAAGAGAAAAATGGCCACTTTGATGTTAAACACTAAGTTGTGCATATTACAGCTAAAAATAATGTTATGTATTCAAACGCCTACAATAAAAAGTGTCGTGTTGTACAGCGTGCGAGAAAAAGTAAAACATATTTAAGAGCGACCGATAGAAGTAGAACTACACCAGAGTTTAAAATGAGGCTAGAGAAATACTGCAAAAACTTGGAAGAATTGAAAAAACTCATACATCTTTATGAGGATATACAGAGCATGTTCTTCGGCTTCTCAAATAAAATGTACATTGGGGATTAGTGGGTGTATGGAAAAATATTTCAATACTATGGCTTGTTAAAAACATTGAGGATCTCAGGTGTCCAGACTATAAGCTTTTAAGAAGTAGATTTTTCAAAGGTTAGCTGTATGTCACACATTGAAATAATGTATATGTGCAAATATGTATTCGCTAAAAAATAAAAAAATATTTAAAAAACATGTGTTTATTATATATATTATAGCAAATGAGAAAAAATAGGACCTGTACTGTAGGGTTAAACGCCAAACTCTATTTAGAATATATTAATATTTTATTACATTTAAATGCATAAGACGCGACACAACTTTAAACAAGCTATTTTGTAAAATAAATAAAAACACATGGGGGCTGCAATGTTCCCCCAGCTAATAACTTAGTAAGTAAAATAATGAAACCACAAAATATCAAAAACACAGCAGGTGAAAAAAATTAAAATTGAAAAAAGTGACTTCCACTATTTTTTAAACACTAGCCTATTATTATCAACTTGCATCTCATATATAGTTTCTTAAAATTACAAGTCACATAAAGCAAGAATTCTTTATAATTGTTATTTAGTGCCTTTAAGTAATAAATTAACAGATAATAATAAAAAAATGCGGTTCACTGTATTTTTACCAGGTTGGTATTGTACGAAACGCCTGCAAACTTCGAAATATAAAAAATACACTCAACGTTATGCGTACCATTTGCGTACGAAAATAGATATTTGTTAAAATAGGGTCATCACTATTGCAAAAATAACAAAAAACAACATTATTTAAAAAAATATTGTGTGTAACTGTCAAAGAGAGCCCCGGTAAAAATTAGCTTGAATCTAGAACGACAAAAGTATTCCGTGAAATAAGTAATATCCCGTACCTCATTTTCAGTTTTTCAAAAAAGAAAGAACGATAAAAACTTATAGTGTACTTGACGTTTTGTGAGTCCGTGGTTGCCAAAACCATCTACATTTATACGGTTATTAAAGAAAAAACACAATAATAAACATTTACCTCTTTCACTGCCACCAAATGTTCCAGCGAATCACTATTGATGTACATGCTTATTAATCCTTTTAAGCTGTATGCATGTAACACAGCTTTAAATTGCTCCATTTTCACTTAACTGAACACAACACAACACAGTATATCCTCAGAACGATTGCTGCAGATGCCTAATTGGCAACTTTTTCTTACAAATAACAATGATCAAAATTAAGTCCACACGGCCATTCCCTGATGGAGAAGGTCTGGCTTAATGTATTTTGAAATACCATCCCAACCCAACTGTAATAAAATATTAATATATTTTAGATAAAGCTTGGTGCAGGTAATTACAGGGTTAAATTCTTATTATTTAAAATACCACTAATATACGAAAGCTTTTAAATAACCATATTATGTTAATGTAAAATGTCGAGACGGACTTTACAGGGGTAACAATGTGAAAGATTTCTATTCATTAAATTCTTATTATTTAAAATACCACTAATATACGAAAGCTTTTAAATAACCATATTATGTTAATGTAAAATGTCGAGACGGACTCTTAAGACGGACATCTCTTAATCTATATATCAATATGAAAGACTTTTTGAAAGTCCCAATTTGTGATTTGATTTAAAAAATCTCGGAATTTAAACGAGATACGAAACAACAATTATTTCACGGAATACTTTTTCGCTAGAAATTTTCGTGTTTAAAAAAATCGAATGGCTTCAACACTTATTACACCCCGTTTTTAATGATAACAGAAAATATGCTAAAATTTATTCCTAAAAAAGCACACATAGTTTTAAAACATTCCTAAATGATATAAGGCGGTGATCTCGTTGAAAAGGGTGCCTGCGAAACTTTCGACGATGGGTATATTTTAAACTTTTTTAGAAACAAAATAACCAACATACAAATGTTAGTTAGCTACATCTATGCAGACTTTGGCATGTCTTTAATTTATTTCTTCTAAAACTAAATAACAGCAAGCTGCAAGATTTCTAATTCACTCAGCCAATGAAAAAAATGTTTCCATAATTTTTGAACGCCTCTATTAGTAATAATTATTTTTTAAAAAGAAACTGCCAACTCAACCGAAATTTTATGTCGATATCAATATGAAAGACTTTTTGAAAGTCCCAATTTGTGATTTGATTTAAAAAATCTCGGAATTTAAACGAGATACGAAACAACAATTATTTCACGGAATACTTTTTTCGCTAGAAATTTTCGTGTTTAAAAAAAATCGAATGGCTTTCAACACTTATTACACCCCGTTTTTAATGATAACAGAAAATATGCTAAAATTTATTCCTAAAAAAGCACACATAGTTTTGAAACATTCCTAAATGATATAAGGCGGTGATCTCGTTGAAAAGGGTGTCTGCGAAACTTTCGACGATGGGTATATTTTAAACTTTTTTAGAAACAAAATAACCAACATACAAATGTTAGTTAGCTACATCTATGCAGACTTTGGCATGTCTTTAATTTATTTCTTCTAAAACTAAATAACAGCAAACTGCAAGATTTCTAATTCACTCAGCCAATGAAAAAAATGTTTCCATAATTTTTGAACGCCTCTATTAGTAATAATTATTTTTTAAAAAGAAACTGCCAACTCAACCGAAATTTTATGTCGATGATGAAAAGTAACAAATTAAAAGTTGCGAGATATTACTCATTTCATAGTTAAGACTAAACCAGCGCTGTTAGCCAAGTATACAACAATTATTTTAAGTGTAAAGCCGTTGAAATAAAAAATTATCAAAGAAATATTCTTATTCGCAGCTTACAAGACAAAAAACACAGATTGAATATGTACAAAATTAAAAGTTAAAATGACGAGCTATTACTTAGTTATGACGATACCAACAATAGGATTACTTTATCATAACACGACACAGAGAAAATTGTTTTATAATTAAAAATTCAAGTTTTTTCGTTTTCTTACAAATAACAATGATCAAAAATTAAAACCATGCGGACCAGGCAGGGACAGGCCTCGGTACGATTTATTGACTTCTTAATATTTCTTTGTTAATAAAAAATATTATTATTTGCAATAGAATTTTTTCACTAAGAAAACGTTTTACAATCGAAAGAAAAGAACTGTTGGATTAAACATTGCTACATCACTGAATGTAAAAATAAAATATTATTAAGCTCTAGTCCTTTCTTTTTTATTTAAAAAAAAAACCATCAGCTATATTTACACGATTTATTGACTTCTTAATATTTCTTTGTTAATAAAAAATATTATTATTTGCAATAGAATTTTTTCACTAAGAAAACGTTTTACAATCGAAAGAAAAGAACTGTTGGATTAAACATTGCTACATCACTGAATGTAAAAATAAAATATTATTAAGCTCTAGTCCTTTCTTTTTTATTTAAAAAAAAACCATCAGCTATATTTACGGGCAGTGAAAATTAATGGTTTTCTATAAAATAATAGCAAGATGCAGGTTTTCTAATTCGTTTATTCACTCAATGAAAAATTTCTCTGAGTTTAAATTTTCCATTATTTTGAAACGTTAATATCAGAAATAATTATTTGTTCATCAAATCTTTGAACAAATACTTCTACTTTAAAACAAAAACCTTGATCTTAATCGTAAGCGAAACTTTAAGAGGTTTTATATATATATATAAATATGTAAAAGTGCAATTGTCTATTCACTAGAAATAAAGAAAATATTTATAAAAATACATGTGTTTATTTTATTATAATAATAATACAACATTCAGAATGTTTGTGAAGAAATGATTACCTACTGTTGATATGGGAACTCAAAAATAATAGAATCAATTTAAGTTCAGAGTTAGAAATTTTTATTGAATGAATTAGAAAATCTGCATCAACTATTTACTCGTGATGTAGAAAAATGTTAAAAAATATCTATTTTGTGCACGATTGGTACACACAATGTATAACGTATTTTTATATTTCGATGTTTGCAGATAACTTTTCATACAATTTTTCCTATCAAATTAAAAAAATCTTGAAAATAAAATGAGATATGAGAAGATCATCTCTATGACTCCGTTAGGATTTCGGACATTTTTACGCCAAATATTAGGATAGGTTAGGTTAGGCGCGCGCCTAACCTAACCTATCCTAATATTTGGCGTAAAAATGTCCGAAATCCTAACGGAGTCATAGAGATGATCTTCTCATATCTCATTTTATTTTCAAGATTTTTTTAATTTGATAGGAAAAATTGTATGAAAAGTTATCTGCAAACATCGAAATATAAAAATACGTTATACATTGTGTGTACCAATCGTGCACAAAATAGATATTTTTTAACATTTTTCTACATCACGAGTAAATAGTTGATGCAGATTTTCTAATTCATTCAATAAAAATTTCTAACTCTGAACTTAAATTGATTCTATTATTTTTGAGTTCCCATATCAACAGTAGGTAATCATTTCTTCACAAACATTCTGAATGTTGTATTATTATTATAATAAAATAAACACATGTATTTTTATAAATATTTTCTTTATTTCTAGTGAATAGACAATTGCACTTTTACATATTTATATATATATATAAAACCTCTTAAAGTTTCGCTTACGATTAAGATCAAGGTTTTTGTTTTAAAGTAGAAGTATTTGTTCAAAGATTTGATGAACAAATAATTATTTCTGATATTAACGTTTCAAAATAATGGAAAATTTAAACTCAGAGAAATTTTTCATTGAGTGAATAAACGAATTAGAAAACCTGCATCTTGCTATTATTTTATAGAAAACCATTAATTTTCACTGCCCGTAAATATAGCTGATGGTTTTTTTTAAAATAAAAAAGAAAGGACTAGAGCTTAATAATATTTTATTTTTACATTCAGTGATGTAGCAATGTTTAATCCAACAGTTCTTTTCTTTCGATTGTAAAACGTTTTCTTAGTGAAAAAATTCTATTGCAAATAATAATATTTTTTATTAACAAAGAAATATTAAGAAGTCAATAAATCGTGTAAATATAGCTGATGGTTTTTTTTTTAAATAAAAAAGAAAGGACTAGAGCTTAATAATATTTTATTTTTACATTCAGTGATGTAGCAATGTTTAATCCAACAGTTCTTTTCTTTCGATTGTAAAACGTTTTCTTAGTGAAAAAATTCTATTGCAAATAATAATATTTTTTATTAACAAAGAAATATTAAGAAGTCAATAAATCGTACCGAGGCCTGTCCCTGCCTGGTCCGCATGGTTTTAATTTTTGATCATTGTTATTTGTAAGAAAACGAAAAAACTTGAATTTTTAATTATAAAACAATTTTCTCTGTGTCGTGTTATGATAAAGTAATCCTATTGTTGGTATCGTCATAACTAAGTAATAGCTCGTCATTTTAACTTTTAATTTTGTACATATTCAATCTGTGTTTTTTGTCTTGTAAGCTGCGAATAAGAATATTTCTTTGATAATTTTTTATTTCAACGGCTTTACACTTAAAATAATTGTTGTATACTTGGCTAACAGCGCTGGTTTAGTCTTAACTATGAAATGAGTAATATCTCGCAACTTTTAATTTGTTACTTTTCATCATCGACATAAAATTTCGGTTGAGTTGGCAGTTTCTTTTTAAAAAATAATTATTACTAATAGAGGCGTTCAAAAATTATGGAAACATTTTTTTCATTGGCTGAGTGAATTAGAAATCTTGCAGTTTGCTGTTATTTAGTTTTAGAAGAAATAAATTAAAGACATGCCAAAGTCTGCATAGATGTAGCTAACTAACATTTGTATGTTGGTTATTTTGTTTCTAAAAAAGTTTAAAATATACCCATCGTCGAAAGTTTCGCAGACACCCTTTTCAACGAGATCACCGCCTTATATCATTTAGGAATGTTTCAAAACTATGTGTGCTTTTTTAGGAATAAATTTTAGCATATTTTCTGTTATCATTAAAAACGGGGTGTAATAAGTGTTGAAAGCCATTCGATTTTTTTTAAACACGAAAATTTCTAGCGAAAAAAGTATTCCGTGAAATAATTGTTGTTTCGTATCTCGTTTAAATTCCGAGATTTTTTAAATCAAATCACAAATTGGGACTTTCAAAAAGTCTTTCATATTAATATCGACATAAAATTTCGGTTGAGTTGTCAGTTTCTTTTTAAAAAATAATTATTACTAATAGAGGCGTTCAAAAATTATGGAAACATTTTTTTCATTGGCTGAGTGAATTAGAAATCTTGCAGCTTGCTGTTATTTAGTTTTAGAAGAAATAAATTAAAGACATGCCAAAGTCTGCATAGATGTAGCTAACTAACATTTGTATGTTGGTTATTTTGTTTCTAAAAAAGTTTAAAATATACCCATCGTCGAAAGTTTCGCAGGCACCCTTTTCAACGAGATCACCGCCTTATATCATTTAGGAATGTTTTAAAACTATGTGTGCTTTTTTAGGAATAAATTTTAGCATATTTTCTGTTATCATTAAAAACGGGGTGTAATAAGTGTTGAAGCCATTCGATTTTTTTAAACACGAAAATTTCTAGCGAAAAAGTATTCCGTGAAATAATTGTTGTTTCGTATCTCGTTTAAATTCCGAGATTTTTTAAATCAAATCACAAATTGGGACTTTCAAAAAGTCTTTCATATTGATATATAGATTAAGAGATGTCCGTCTTAAGAGTCCGTCTCGACATTTTACATTAACATAATATGGTTATTTAAAAGCTTTCGTATATTAGTGGTATTTTAAATAATAAGAATTTAATGAATAGAAATCTTTCACATTGTTACCCCTGTAAAGTCCGTCTCGACATTTTACATTAACATAATATGGTTATTTAAAAGCTTTCGTATATTAGTGGTATTTTAAATAATAAGAATTTAACCCTGTAATTACCTGCACCAAGCTTTATCTAAAATATATTAATATTTTATTACAGTTGGGTTGGGATGGTATTTCAAAATACATTAAGCCAGACCTTCTCCATCAGGGAATGGCCGTGTGGACTTAATTTTGATCATTGTTATTTGTAAGAAAAAGTTGCCAATTAGGCATCTGCAGCAATCGTTCTGAGGATATACTGTGTTGTGTTGTGTTCAGTTAAGTGAAAATGGAGCAATTTAAAGCTGTGTTACATGCATACAGCTTAAAAGGATTAATAAGCATGTACATCAATAGTGATTCGCTGGAACATTTGGTGGCAGTGAAAGAGGTAAATGTTTATTATTGTGTTTTTTCTTTAATAACCGTATAAATGTAGATGGTTTTGGCAACCACGGACTCACAAAACGTCAAGTACACTATAAGTTTTTATCGTTCTTTCTTTTTTGAAAAACTGAAAATGAGGTACGGGATATTACTTATTTCACGGAATACTTTTGTCGTTCTAGATTCAAGCTAATTTTTACCGGGGCTCTCTTTGACAGTTACACACAATATTTCTTTAAATAATGTTGTTTTTTGTTATTTTTGCAATAGTGATGACCCTATTTTAACAAATATCTATTTTCGTACGCAAATGGTACGCATAACGTTGAGTGTATTTTTTATATTTCGAAGTTTGCAGGCGTTTCGTACAATACCAACCTGGTAAAAATACAGTGAACCGCATTTTTTTATTATTATCTGTTAATTTATTACTTAAAGGCACTAAATAACAATTATAAAGAATTCTTGCTTTATGTGACTTGTAATTTTAAGAAACTATATATGAGATGCAAGTTGATAATAATAGGCTAGTGTTTAAAAAATAGTGGAAGTCACTTTTTTCAATTTTAATTTTTTTCACCTGCTGTGTTTTTGATATTTTGTGGTTTCATTATTTTACTTACTAAGTTATTAGCTGGGGGAACATTGCAGCCCCCATGTGTTTTTATTTATTTTACAAAATAGCTTGTTTAAAGTTGTGTCGCGTCTTATGCATTTAAATGTAATAAAATATTAATATATTCTAAATAGAGTTTGGCGTTTAACCCTACAGTACAGGTCCTATTTTTTCTCATTTGCTATAATATATATAATAAACACATGTTTTTTAAATATTTTTTTATTTTTTAGCGAATACATATTTGCACATATACATTATTTCAATGTGTGACATACAGCTAACCTTTGAAAAATCTACTTCTTAAAAGCTTATAGTCTGGACACCTGAGATCCTCAATGTTTTTAACAAGCCATAGTATTGAAATATTTTTCCATACACCCACTAATCCCCAATGTACATTTTATTTGAGAAGCCGAAGAACATGCTCTGTATATCCTCATAAAGATGTATGAGTTTTTTCAATTCTTCCAAGTTTTTGCAGTATTTCTCTAGCCTCATTTTAAACTCTGGTGTAGTTCTACTTCTATCGGTCGCTCTTAAATATGTTTTACTTTTTCTCGCACGCTGTACAACACGACACTTTTTATTGTAGGCGTTTGAATACATAACATTATTTTTAGCTGTAATATGCACAACTTAGTGTTTAACATCAAAGTGGCCATTTTTCTCTTATTTGCTATAATATAATAAACACACAGGTAAATTTATAGATCATTTTTATTTCTTAAAAATACATAATTGCAAAACATACATACATTGTTATATATATATATATATTATACTGTTTTATTTTTTTATATTATTTATTTTTTTTTATATAAATTTTTGAATTTAGTTGAGCGCCAGGTTTGTTGCCAAACCGATTTTATTTCTTTTTATAAACAGTATAATTTATAGCATGAGATTATTACCTCTTTCAGGGCCAAGAGTGGATTCAATTGCTCAAAATTGCACGTTTCTTTCTCCTCAGCAAACTGTAGGTTCCAATGAAAAACACAACCACTGGTTTTATACAAAATTTTAATAAGCTAATCAATTTAAAGATAAAAATGAAATGTGAAAAAGAGTATAAAATTTGGATAATGTTTAAACTTAAAACTAAAATAAAATTACAAATTGGCCTTTATTTAGTTGAAAATTAATCATATGTTTGATTTCAATTACCTAGGGTTTTATTTGTTTGGTTATTTAGATGTTACCTTGAGTCTATCGATCGGTGCTCCTTATTCTTCTGCGTGCGCACGTTCAGCTTTCAAACTGTCGCTTCCTTTATGCTGGCAGCACTGTTTTGACGGAGCTCTTGGCGTTTCGATGAAATTCACTTTGTTTAAAATATCACTGGATTTATTATTAAATCTAGGTAAGTATTTACCTGATTACTTGCACTTCAAAATATGCGTTGCACAAATTATTACCTTTTAAATTACTTCTCATTCATAAACAAAACTTGTTGATATATTTGGTTATAGAAATTTTATTTTAAATTATGATTTCTTTCAGGAACGGAACTTTTGCTTGTTCAGCATGTATTTATCCACTTGGATATCAAATATTTTAAATTTTATCTTCAGCCTGGTTTACTTATTAATGTGAGTATGCTGGTTTCATTATTTATTTAGATTTTTTTTTTAAAGTGAGGTTAATTTTTCCTCTTAAATTTAGCGTGCTTACGCTCTCGATACCAAATACATACTAAATTTGAATTTGTGGAATTCTATTGGCCCACACAAGCCTAGTTTGACATTTATATTGCAAAACAGACTACTTGACTTCTGTCATTTTATTATGAAAAACTTTATTTTAATATAATTCTTTTTGTGGATTGAAAATGATAAAACTAATTTCATATTCATTTACTAGAGCTTATTCTGCATTTTCTGATATGCCATACTATATGTTTTGTCAATATTTAAAATTTTTCTATTACCAACTATTTTTACAAATATTCAATTAAAAACTATCTTATACTAATATAACTATTATGTAAATTGATTAGCAATCCTCTCTGAACAATTCTATACTAATAACACTTATCCTACTATATTTTACATCAAAATAATGACCAAAGCATTTTTTGCCTTTTTAGGGTACCGCAAACTGTCATTGGTTTTCTTGATTGGCTTACAACTTATCTACCTTGATGAAATTTTAACATACAACTTATGAAAACTACTGGGAAAAGTTCCCTTCAACACCATGTCTGTGTTTTATCAACATAAATTTTCTCTTTTGTGAGATACAGTCTGAAATATGTAAGGTTATGCACCCTTATTTTAATTAATGGATCTTGAGACCTCTAATAGTCCAGGTATTCTAGAACTTTCACGTTCTTTAGTGAAATATAGTAAGTATCTACCATATTCATTACTTTAAAGTCAATACGATGTGAAATTCTACAGTTTTTATCACTTTTCACTTCTGCGGTGGACTCTACCGTTCTTACTAATAATGTTTTTTGTATCCATGATTTTGGATATGCGTTTATCAAGTCTTTTAGTGTTTATAGCTCACTCATGAGTACTTATTGAAAATTTCACTACAAATAATGTTTTTATTTCACTTTTATATAGATTTTTGTTAATTTTCATCTATATTTCCCACTACTATGCTGCTTATGTTGACCATGGGTCAAGTCCTTACTTATATCTACATGTTATAGTTCATGGTGACGTAACTTAATAGATATTAAACCATTTTTAAAGTCCTGTACATATTATGTTATACAAAATATTCGGGTATGATACATTTAAATATTATTTTTGGTCATTTGACCTTTTACGTTTCGTTTACAATAATTTAATACTTTTGGTTGTGTTTCATTAGAACTTAGGTTTGTTATCCAGTTTAAAATATCATGCTGTTATTGCTCAAAGATTTCAGTAATGTTTTACATCTAACGCATAGGTTTTTATAATTTAATTTGGCCATTTTGTAGTGGATTTTTCAGTTTTCTCTGTGAAATCAAATTTTTAACAATCTGTACAATTCCCTGGGATGTGACTAACTTGTTGTCACAACAAATCCCCCTCAGCTATAAAAAAATTTGAAATTTTGAAAATTTTATTATTAGCTCTGCATTTTGTGACAACTGTTTATCAAACTTTTATTTTTTTTATTCCAGTTTACTCTACCTTCGGTTCAGGTTCGTATGGATACATTAATTCAATATGGAAATTTCCCCTTTTTATATTTCTCGTTATATCTTTTAGTTCATATGTGTTTTCAGTTAAACCTTCTCTACTACATATGGTCCTTCATAAGGATTTTGAAGTTTAGCACAAATATTGTTTTTGTAGTCAGACACTTTTAATCTTTTGATGACTACTAAGTCCCCCTTGTCAAATTTTTTTCTCTTTTTAAAGTTTTTGTTAACCCTACTGAGATATCGTTTAGCATTTCTGTCTATCCGTGTTTTTACCTGTTTATGAATATGTTCTAAATTTAGGTTTTCCGTATTTGTCCACGGCCTGTCAGGTAACTGACCTAACATAGTTAGAACTGGCGCAATTTGTGTCAACGTATTCGGTACATTATTGATATAATCTTCTATATCAGATACTGAAAATAACCACTCTCGATGATTATGTTGTATGGTTAGTCTCATGAATCGTATTACTTCTTGAATATATCTTTCCGCAGGATTTGCCTGTGGATGTCGTATTGTGGTGAATGATAGTTTAATGTCTCTTTTTTGTAGAAATTCTTTTAGTTTATCATTATTGAAATATGTTGCATTATCAGTCAATATCTTTTTAGGCTTTCCTATATTTTTACAGTAATGATGGAGTTTTTTCTTAACCGTTATAGTGTTACATCTTTTGGTGGGATATAACTTAATAAATTTCGAAAATACATCAACAATAACCAATATGTGTTTATATCCATCTTCACTAGGTATTAAGTTGCTAACAAAATCCATCGCGACTAATTCTAATGGTTTACTCGTTATTATAGTTTGTGGTACGTTCTGATTCCTATAGTTTTTTGATTTTCCTAGACAACATTTATGACATTTTATAAGTAGTTCTTTAGCGAGCGATAAATCTCGCTTACAATAATAATTTTCTCTAAAAACGAGCCAGGTTTTCCTTATACCAATATGACAATACTTATTATGCAAATCTAAAATTATCTCTGCTGCCAAACTTTCATCAATAACATATTTTTCCTCATTATGGATAGTTTTTATTATAAAGTTATCTTTAATAGTGAAACCTCTGTAGGTGTGTGGTGTTGATTGTATTTTGTGTCTGAGTTCTTGGAGTTGTTCTTGACTGTGTGCGACTTTATTATATGAATACAAATTGTTTGTGTATGATAGTGTATTGAGTGCTACTGTGAAAGTATTTGCGTTGTTTGTGTCTATCTGTCGGTTGCGTGTCAGTGCGTCTGCAGTGATATTTAGTCTTCCCGGTTTATGTTTTATGGTGAAGGAGTATTCTTGTATGAGAAGCGACCACCTATAGATTCTATTGTTCGCAAATCTGTTCTTCATAAGGTAACAGTGCTGAATGATCTGTCTCAATAATAAAATGGTTTCCTATGAGGTAATAGGATAGTTTAGATAATGCGTATGTTATGGCAACCATTTCTTTCTCGCTTACTGAATAGCGTGTCTCGTACGGTCTCAATACACGTGAAATAAAACATATGGGTATTTCTATCCCCCCTTGTATTTGTGTGAGCTCAGCCGCCACACTGTTATCTGAAGCATCAGTACGTAAAGTAAACGGAATTGAAAAGTCTGGGCTATGGAGTAACAAATTTTCATGAAATTTTTTCTTTATGTTTTGAAATGCGTTTTCGCGCCTCTCATTCCATTCCCATTTATTATTTTTGCGTAAAAGTTCGATTAATGGTAATTCTAATTCTGACAAATTGGGAATAAATTTCTTGTAGTAATTAAGGATACCTAATAAACCTCTTAAAGTTTTTAAATTTGTGGGTCTAGGATAGTCTTTGAGTTCTTTGATTCGCTCTTCCCCAATGCTAATGCCCTCTTGTTTAATCTTATACCCCAGATATCTTACATAAGTTTTATAAAATTCGCATTTTTCTAAATTTAATTTTAAGCCTGCTTCATTCAAAGCATTTAAAATTGTATCAAGATGTTTAGCATGTTCTTGTTCTGTTGCAGAGAATATTAAAATATCATCGATATAATGCACACAAAAAGTATCAAATTTATCAAGAATGTTTTGCATTGCCCTTACTAATGCGGATGAGGCTGACTGAAGTCCGAACGGAACGATTTTGAATTGGAAAATATGTCCATCTATACTGAAACCAGTGTACTTGCAAGAATCAGAATGCAGTGGAATTAACCAGAATGAATTCTTTAAATCTAGTTTGGAAAATATGGTGTTCTTACCCACCTTTGATAATAATGAATCAATATTTTGGGGCGCATCGAATTGCGGTTTTGTAATTTGGTTTAGATTCCGTGCATCTAAACATAATCTAATAGTGTCATCTTTTTTTCGTACTACTACTATCGGGTTAATGTAATTTGTTTTTGCGGATTCTATAATATTTGCATTTAACATGTTATTTATTTCAGCTTGTACTTTATCTTTATATTTATACGGTATAGGATATGTCTTACACTTGAATGCTTTATTTTCATCTACCTCTAATTTGTGAATGTAACCTTTTGCTACTCGCGGTTCGAAGTTTATTAAAGAATTATACTTTAGTAATAATGTTTGTATTATTTTTTCTTTTTGAACAGGACAACTAATCATTAACTCCTCGGGCTTTATAAAATTTGTATTCATTACATACGTGATTGATCCCACTGTATGTTCCCCATTTTCCCCATTTATACACTTGGTTTTCCCACCATTTAATGTATTATTTACCTTGGCTTTTTCGCCATCATAATCATATTCTACCTCGGCACATTTGCCTTTTAAATAACTTAAATTGAAGATAGGTACTTCCTGACCTTCTATCAATAATAACTTGTCCCCCAAATCTATCTTAGCCCTTATATCCGAGAGTATGTCCTCCCCTAATAGTACATCATAATTCATATTATTTACTAGCACAAAATCCCCTTTAAACAATTGATCTTTTATTTCAAATTCTGTATTTAATATTCGGTTACACTCCGCAAATTTTTTTCCATTGGCATTTACCAGTTTTATTTTTGACACCCTTATACATTTGTTTATTTTGTTTACATATTTATTATATACCTCTTCATTTAACAAACTAATCTCAGAACCCGTATCAACTAAAGAATTTAGTTTAATATTATTTATTTTTACTTGAATAATTGGTAATTGACTTATTTTAATATTTTGTTTTTGATTTCCTTCCTCATCGCCTATAAATTCTCGCATGTGTTCGTAACTAGACCTAATTGTTAAAACCATCTTATCTAAAAATCCTGTGCCCCAGGTCTTTCATTAATTTGAGCAACCGTATCTATTTGATTAAGATTTATCTTACTCGTGTCATTTCCCGTGCTTTCCCTGACAATATTTGTGTTTGCTACTTGAGCATACGTCCTGTTATTTCCTTGATTTTCATAAGAATTTCGCCTATCATCCCATTTTACATATTTCCTTTCATTTCGATTATTATTTTCCCCATTTTTATTTTCTGAATTGTTATAATACTGATTTGAATTATAGTTTCTTTGTTCCCTCTTATATTCATTTTCCTTATACCGATTAAAATTACCCTTGTCATTATTTTCTTTTTCATTTCTATTTTCGTTTCTATTATACCGATTTCCCTCTTTATTATAATACCTGTTGTCATACTTTCTATTTTCATAGTTCCTACTATTATTTCCGTTCCTGTATTGATTATTATTATAGCTAGTATATCTCTGACTTTCCCTATCATCATTGTAATATCGTTTAAATTGGTTTCCCCCCTCATTATTGACAAACCTGCTACTATTTTGACCACTCTGATTATTTGTGTTTTGACAAGGTCTATAATCATCAATTTCCCGAAGGTATTCAATTAGCTCATCAATTGTTGCTATTCTTTGAGTGATTATAACATTTTGTATGTCACTCGTGAAATGTCTAGCGAGGTATCTTACAGTTTCCCCCTCAGTAAATTTAGGTTCTAAATGAGTTATGTTGCAAATCTTTCTCAAAACGTAGTTCTCCCTACTCATACCGCTTTTTTCGTTATATTTTCCATTGAATAAATTATGCCTATGTTTTTGTTGGATATAATCCGACCAGAATTGTTTTAATACAAGTACCTCAAATTCATCGATACAACTAAACTTATCAACTATTACCTGAAACCAATATTCCACCTCACCTTTTATCATGTTCTGTATTGTAGCTTTTAATTCATCCTCCGTATGCATCGGGTTTAACTGCTGTCTTAATCTTGTTAAAAATATCTTCGGGTGTACCCTGTTGTCTCCATAAAAATAGAATGGCGTTCTATTACATGGGTAGTAGTACGTCACTGTGTGTCCTCCCTTGATTCCTTCTCTCAACATCTTCGTATTTTCTTTTATCTTGTTCTCCTGTTCCTTTAAACCATCTTTCAACATCCTCGTGTTCTCAAATATCTTGCATTCCTGTTCTTTTATTCCATCGTTTAACATCTTCGTGTTCTCAAATATCTTCCTTTCCTGTTCTTTTATATCATTTCCCACTTGTATCATGCCTGTGTCCACGATATTTTCGACTTCTTTTATAACTTCATCCCTTAAATCTTTTGTTGCCTCTCTTACCGATGTATAAATTTCATGGGTATTTGTTTCTTTAATTGTTGCCCATTTATTTTCCAATATTTCCATTTTGTTTCTAAGTTCTTGATTATTTTCTTCAATTCTCCTACCAATATTCATTTCTAAAGTTTCCATCTGTATTTTATTCAGACTCAATTCTGTGTTAATGCTCTGTAATTTTTCCTCCAGCTTAGCATTATGTGTTTCCATTTTTTCTTCCAACTTGGTATTTTGCGTTTCTATTTTTTCTTCCAATTTAGCATTGTGCGTTCCCATTTTTTCTTCCAATGTGGTATTGTGTTTTTCTATTCTAGCAATATGTATTTCCATTTTTTCTTCTAATTGTGTGCTGTTCTTGTTTATTTGAGCGTTCATGTTTGCCATCATTTCCATTAGTTTTTGCATCATGGTGCTTTCATTGGATGCACTGTCGCCAGTTTGTTGCGAGGTGGTTGTATCAGAAGTAGTTTGTTCTGGATCCATTGTCTTACCTGACCTCAATTTCATAAATTTGGAATAAAAATTTTAAAGTTTCTTGTCACAATCGTGGCAAAATTTACTATCAAAGCGCAAAAATATTGTACAGACTATCAAATTTATTTGGCCTCACTGGAAACCTAGTTTGCTCTTAACTAACAACCGTGCAAAACCGGCCTCACGTTGTTGGGCCACTTTATACTGTTTTATTTTTTTATATTATTTATTATTTTTTATATAAATTTTTGAATTTAGTTGAGCGCCAGGTTTGTTGCCAAACCGATTTTATTTCTTTTTATAAACAGTATAATTTATAGCATGAGATTATTACCTCTTTCAGGGCCAAGAGTGGATTCAATTGCTCAAAATTGCACGTTTCTTTCTCCTCAGCAAACTGTAGGTTCCAATGAAAAACACAACCACTGGTTTTATACAAAATTTTAATAAGCTAATCAATTTAAAGATAAAAATGAAATGTGAAAAAGAGTATAAAATTTGGATAATGTTTAAACTTAAAACTAAAATAAAATTACAAATTGGCCTTTATTTAGTTGAAAATTAATCATATGTTTGATTTCAATTACCTAGGGTTTTATTTGTTTGGTTATTTAGATGTTACCTTGAGTCTATCGATCGGTGCTCCTTATTCTTCTGCGTGCGCACGTTCAGCTTTCAAACTGTCGCTTCCTTTATGCTGGCAGCACTGTTTTGACGGAGCTCTTGGCGTTTCGATGAAATTCACTTTGTTTAAAATATCACTGGATTTATTATTAAATCTAGGTAAGTATTTACCTGATTACTTGCACTTCAAAATATGCGTTGCACAAATTATTACCTTTTAAATTACTTCTCATTCATAAACAAAACTTGTTGATATATTTGGTTATAGAAATTTTATTTTAAATTATGATTTCTTTCAGGAACGGAACTTTTGCTTGTTCAGCATGTATTTATCCACTTGGATATCAAATATTTTAAATTTTATCTTCAGCCTGGTTTACTTATTAATGTGAGTATGCTGGTTTCATTATTTATTTAGATTTTTTTTTTAAAGTGAGGTTAATTTTTCCTCTTAAATTTAGCGTGCTTACGCTCTCGATACCAAATACATACTAAATTTGAATTTGTGGAATTCTATTGGCCCACACAAGCCTAGTTTGACATTTATATTGCAAAACAGACTACTTGACTTCTGTCATTTTATTATGAAAAACTTTATTTTAATATAATTCTTTTTGTGGATTGAAAATGATAAAACTAATTTCATATTCATTTACTAGAGCTTATTCTGCATTTTCTGATATGCCATACTATATGTTTTGTCAATATTTAAAATTTTTCTATTACCAACTATTTTTACAAATATTCAATTAAAAACTATCTTATACTAATATAACTATTATGTAAATTGATTAGCAATCCTCTCTGAACAATTCTATACTAATAACACTTATCCTACTATATTTTACATCAAAATAATGACCAAAGCATTTTTTGCCTTTTTAGGGTACCGCAAACTGTCATTGGTTTTCTTGATTGGCTTACAACTTATCTACCTTGATGAAATTTTAACATACAACTTATGAAAACTACTGGGAAAAGTTCCCTTCAACACCATGTCTGTGTTTTATCAACATAAATTTTCTCTTTTGTGAGATACAGTCTGAAATATGTAAGGTTATGCACCCTTATTTTAATTAATGGATCTTGAGACCTCTAATAGTCCAGGTATTCTAGAACTTTCACGTTCTTTAGTGAAATATAGTAAGTATCTACCATATTCATTACTTTAAAGTCAATACGATGTGAAATTCTACAGTTTTTATCACTTTTCACTTCTGCGGTGGACTCTACCGTTCTTACTAATAATGTTTTTTGTATCCATGATTTTGGATATGCGTTTATCAAGTCTTTTAGTGTTTATAGCTCACTCATGAGTACTTATTGAAAATTTCACTACAAATAATGTTTTTATTTCACTTTTATATAGATTTTTGTTAATTTTCATCTATATTTCCCACTACTATGCTGCTTATGTTGACCATGGGTCAAGTCCTTACTTATATCTACATGTTATAGTTCATGGTGACGTAACTTAATAGATATTAAACCATTTTTAAAGTCCTGTACATATTATGTTATACAAAATATTCGGGTATGATACATTTAAATATTATTTTTGGTCATTTGACCTTTTACGTTTCGTTTACAATAATTTAATACTTTTGGTTGTGTTTCATTAGAACTTAGGTTTGTTATCCAGTTTAAAATATCATGCTGTTATTGCTCAAAGATTTCAGTAATGTTTTACATCTAACGCATAGGTTTTTATAATTTAATTTGGCCATTTTGTAGTGGATTTTTCAGTTTTCTCTGTGAAATCAAATTTTTAACAATCTGTACAATTCCCTGGGATGTGACTAACTTGTTGTCACAACAATATATATATATATAGAACTGGTTTGTTTGTTTCCAACATATGTGATATAAGCCTTACGTATAGATTTACAAATAAGATTATTAAAATTAAATAACAAGTCTGTATAGATATAGCTAACATTTTTATATTGGTTATTTTTTGTTTCTAAAAAGTTTAAAATAAACTCATCGTCGAAAAGTTTCGCAGGCACCCTTTTAAACAATATCATTCCCTATCATTTAGGAATGTTAGTGCCTTTAAGTAAGAAAACGAAAAACTTGCTGCATATTTAATTTTAAAATAAGATTACCAATGTTCAAACAATACAGCGAATAAGAATTTTTTGATAACTGTTATTTAGTGCTAATTCATTCAGTGAAAATTTCTAGTTTACATTTTTCTATTATTATTATTCTGAGTCTTTTATATCATTAGTAATCATAAATTGACAAAGCACGCCTGCGAAATAAGCAATATATCTCGTAACTTTTAATTTTCTTTGTACATATATTAATTTGTGATGAAGCTACAAATTTGATGACCACTATTTTTCGATCGTTAATGAGACTCGCGAAAAACGGTTTAAAATGTAAAATGGGTCAGGGGTACCAGAAACTACTTTACTTGCACTCCGGTTTTAGTTGGTACATCTTCTTCTCCTTTAAGATGCCTCTAGTAGAATTTTTGTGAAAACCGAAAATGTGTGAGTGTAAATGTTAAAACCCATACCCATATCATTTTTAACATTTTTTTAACACGAAAACTTATACAATCTCTATGGAGTCACCTTAAGTTATTTGTCTAATAAACCAAACTTGATTAACCAATTAGCCGGGTACATGAATATGTTTTAAGATGATTGGTAAAATTTTTGTTAATACCGAAAATGTCTGAATGTTAAAGTTGATGTCTATATTCATACCACTTTAAATAATTTTAAAGCAGAAATAACTGCCAGTTTAATCGATGGTGAAAAGAATCACAAATTAATACATGTACAGAAATTTAAAGTTTTTTAAATACGGAACACTTGTACAGTCTCCACTAATATCACTTTAAGTTCTTTGCGACACTATCTATTTTCAAATTTTCTTTTTTTGAAAGCTGTTCTTTTTCCTCAAGCTTACTTAGTCGTTGTCGTTCTGCAAGTCGGAAGGCTTTCTTGGCTTTTTTAGATTTCCCTATTACCGAAAACGCACTCCTCAAAACATTCTTTGTTTCTATATCCTGTAAAGGATTGTAGCTTGGAAAGTCATCCTTATCCCATAACTCACAACATGCATCGTTTGAACACATATTTTACTACACTTCTTAAAAAACTTATTGAGAACCGAATACTACTTTTCTTGAAAAGTTACAATGAAAAATGTCTAACTCTGAGCTTTTAATACCTGCCGCATTTCATTATCCAGTTGAGAAATTGTGTTCGTTGTGTGTTGAAAAAATAGTGTAATATTTTAAAAAATGAGCCGGGGGCCGGGGCAGCCACCAACAACTTTACTTGCACTGCGGTTTAATGGGAATCTCTTCTCTTGGAATATGATTAAGATGCCTTGTTGAACGTCGAATATTAAAGCTGATATCCATACCACTTTTAAACACAAAACTTGACGATTATAGTCATCTTAAGTTTTCGAAAATGTGTCACTTTTTAAATAATTCTAAACACCGAAACTTGTAAAATCTGTTAAATATATGCAAACTTATTTAAAATATTATTCTTATCGACGTGGAAACGTCAGAATTGAACACTGAATACTATTTGCTCACAACAGTGTGTTTTTATATTATGAAAACAAGTCTTAATCAAGTTCCAAAATCCCAGTCAGTTTGTTGCGTCATTAAATTTTTTTAATCGCTCAAAAATTCCAGCACATGTTGAAAGGCACGTATATCTAATTAACTTTAATCACCGGGGTCACCCACCAGATAAGATCATTATCTCGCGGTGATTAAAATCCGCGGATTTCCCTAATTACGTCATTATCTTCTCGCGGTGATTAAAAACCACTTTCTCTTTTCAAGGTCAACAAGGTAATTAAAAAGTCATTAACAAAACCGCCCACACTTCTACTTGCGTTCTACGTTATTCTTAAGGGCACAATCTGATGAAAGTCGACAAAGTAAAGTTAGTTTTGTGGTTTGGGGGTCTAGTCATACAGACATACTTACTTTATAAGACGTAGACCAGTCACCGTGGAAAAAAAATTGAAAAAATCTTTGAAGTAACTCGTGATGTGATAATGTTTTTGGTTACGTGTTACATTATTATACGGAAAGGTTACAAAAATAAAATATACAAGAGAATTTTCTTTGAAAAATATAATAAAATATTACTTTATTTACTAAGTCACATTCTGAATCATTCGAATGATCAGGAATATAACCAGAGAAAATGCTTTCTTCGGCGTTACTTTCACCAGTATTAGAAATATCTGCTTCCATATCGTGTTCGTCATCCGAGAGTACAAGATTCTCTATTTTAAAATTTGTGCAACTTCCCTCTTGGCAGGATCCGCACGCGGAAGTGCAAGATAGCCCGAATTTTCTACAACTGCAAGCTTTTTGCATCCGGTTATGCAGTTGCAGAAAATCATGTCCAGTATTTTTTATGCCTGTCGTCTTTCCTTTCTTATATCCATGTTCCCAATCCTCTGGGAACAACAGTAGTTTCTCCAGTTTCCATACCTTTTTGACATATAAAACACACAATACTTTCGTTGTTATCACAACTGGTAGTAGGAGAAGCACTCCTATCATAGCTGGTACTAGGAGAGGCACTCATTGCTAGATAATTATAAAAATATAAGAACTGCTAAATATCACGAAAGTTGTTAACAAACTAAAAACAAACGACACATCAACCCTATGACTCCGAAAGGTCAGTAAAACGACCATGTGTTATACTGACGTTTTTTAGAAAAGTATGTACGCTCGGCTGCGTGGCGCCACCGTAAGGCTGTCGCGTCACGCGTTTTGATTTTTTGCCTGAGTTTTATGCATCCTCCCTATTTCTTCCGTAACAATAGGTGCTTTTTCACTGCATAGATTCGATTCCACGCACTTTAATCTACATTTCGTCAAAATCTCATTGAAAAATGTTAAGAAACAAATAAGTTGTAAATGTTTTACTGTATAATTGTGCATTTTCTGAATGTGTATATGAATAATGTAGATAAATTTAAAAAGTACTGCACGCATTTAAAAAACTATAAAGTCATTCGAATAAATATGTTTTATTGTACTTATAATTCAAAAATTAAGACTGTGCTATTATTATTATTAATTAAGATATAGCGAATTGAATTCCAAAATTTGAAGGTTACTGATCGATGAGGAATATGCCCTCTACTCTGATCGCAAGGCATATTTTTCCAGCAAAAGTAATTGCCATGAAATGTTAATTGGATTAATATATCTTATATAAGAATATATTACCAAAAGAAATGATCATTCTAATGACTCCCGGCAAAGATATGAATAAATCTCTGAATCAACTGTACAAGGTTTACTAAGCCATCTTTTAACACTTCTTTCTCTATGGTAAAATTTTTCATGAATTTTTAGTACTGGAAATACTACTGGGCGCATGATATAGGACCCATCTTACGAAAAACGTATGGAGAGCGACAGATCTGTCTAGGCCGCTGCGCCGGCCTTGTAACCGTAGCGTTCACAAGTTTTTATTTTTTTTTTATTTTATCACTAATCGCTAATGGTACCTAATGCAAATGCTGAAAATGCCTATCATCCTAGCCATCCATCCTTGGACTCCAAGAGCAGTATAGTTGCATCTGGTATTTTCAATACGCTTAAGATACTCGGGAAAGATGCAAGATCTGTGAATTTTTTACTAGTTCCATATTAAAGCTGAGACTTTTCATTTTTTAGCAGCTCTGAATAGTAATACTTAACGATCGATGGGTTCGGTCGTACGAAATTCCCGGAAAATTCTCATTATCCGCGCGTTTCAGTGCGGCTGAAAACTATAAGTGGAAAACTGGATTTATCTTCTAAACGACTTGAGTAAGACAAAAATTTGTAATGATCTTTTTTATAGAGAAAGAGACGACCTACAACTTTTGTTGCAAACTCTATTTCTCTATTTTCCTTATTTTAGCCGCTAGAGCAATGAAACCGAAAATCAAAAAGTGTTTCAACATATTTATGAATTTTCCGGAAACTTGGAAGTGCAAAGACATCATTTCATTCTACAGGTTATTACATATTTAAATCCGGGAGATGATCCTTTCATTGGTTTTTGTTACCCTAAATGGCTAACTTCCCTGAATTGTTTATTATATCTTAATTAATAATATATACTTTGTGTAAAGTATAACAATAGCATGTATATGTTCATATCAAAATTACATTTTTGATGAATACGTACGTTTTATACTTATTTTTGCTCGTTTTTCTCGGTAGACAGACAAGACGAAATAGAGGCAGATCGTTGTTAATTCCAATTAAAAGGACACGACATCCAGCGGAAACGGTTTCGGGATTTGTCGGGTATGCATTAAATGAATTAGACCAAGGTTATTAAAAGACAGGTTGGCTAGTTAGATTCGGCAAGTACTATACGTCACAAACTTGGATGGGAAATCCGGATGTAGAAGTAGATTCCTTATATTTTCATTCTTATTTGGGTCATTTGTTAAATTACACTCTCTAACTACTTTGTTGATGTAAAACTCGCAGGAATAGATGTATTTTCAAGTAATATAAGAGATAATTGTTTAAAAATGAATTATTATTTGTTTGCTTATAATTATACTGAAACATTCTTTATAGGATTTTGCAAACAGCAGAAAAAGTAACTATCTATAACTAAAAGAAAAACTTTGTGTAGAAATATTAACGAAATCTTTGCATTCTTTCGATAACCTGAATTCTGGTTATGTTAGCAAATTAAAATGCTAAAATGAATTTGTCTAATTTCTTATTTGACAATTCTCATTCTAACACTAGCATCCACACAGTCCCCTACGGCCATGCAGATTAAACTAGTATCCATATAATCCCTACGATTATGAAGATTCAGGAAACAGAATGATAGATTTCATGAAAATGTTATCCATTGGAATGAAAAAATTTTTAAGACAAGGTAGATAAATAAATTCATTTTAGGTCTTTGTTCTCATTTTTAACTGAATATTCATAATCGTAGGGGGTTATGTGGATACTAGTTTAATCTGCATGGCCGTAGGGGACTGTGTGGATGCTAGTGTTACAATGAGAATTGTCAAATAAGAAATTAGACAAGTTCATTTTAGGATTTTAATTTGCTAGCATAACCAGAATTCAGGTTATCGAAAGAATGCAAAGATTTCGTTAATATTTCTACACAAAGTTTTTCTTTTAGTTATAGATAGTTATTTTTTCTGCTGTTTGCAAAATCCAATAAAGAATGTTTCAATAAGTGATAATTGTATTATTTTGGAGAATCCTCGGACGTTATTTAGAAATGTGGACATGTGGAAGAAGGTCCCAAAAAAGTAGAAGAATGATACACGTATTATGCGTGCAGTTGTCGATTATTTGAAGCTCAGGAATTAAAATTAATTTTACGTTTATTAAGGAGGTTGAGGCGTTAGACGAAAATAATGAAAAAAATCTGAAATAAAGTTTTTTTAATAGATTTTTATATGACACAATTTTCTGTAAAAAATCCAAAGTCATTAGGAAACTCGTAAAGTTAATTTTTTTTTTAAACTTTTACATGTAGTCATGGAAAATATGTTAACCCAGCATGCAAACGGTACATTTTAATTTATAACAAACAACGGAATAATGTCAGCAGTTCCGAAAACTAACTATGTAAAGCATTGATGTCTTACGCATGTTTTAATATTGTTTCCAATTTAATTAGACTTTTAATAAATAAAAAAAATTATTAGACGTTTGTAAACTGTCCAATTTCTCTTTTCGTTAATGATTTTTAACTGATTTTTCAATCATTTAATGATTTAATTTTAATTTTTACTGCTCCTCATTTTCTTTAAAATTGTTTACTGAAACAAAGATTTACATATTTTTTGGTTTTTTAATAAGTTTGGGCAAAACATCCAAAAGTTAGTTCATTAAGTAAAATAATTAAATCTACTTAAATAATTAATTAATAATAAAAACTGATTTATTTAAGACTTTATGACAATAATTATTGGTATTATCGACTTACAACCTTTTGTAATAATTTATTATGGAAATGTTCCGATTTAGAAATCAACTTACTTTTAGTTGGGACTGTACTCAACCTCCTTAAAAGTTACGAATAAGTTAAGTTTTTACTATTTTACTTATTGTCACATATTTTTAACTATGATTAATATATTTGTTACAAGTGCATTTATCACAGTTTAAATACAGATGTTTATTTTCTTTCAATATTATGCACGTATTTTTTTAATCGCAGTACAATAAATTAGCGCAATAGAGGTCAGAAATTTGTAATAAAATTATTTGCTGACGTTCAGAATGAAAATAAAATGGCATACAAAGAAAATTATTCTGGTATTTTGTTACTTTAACGTCGTTAGTCTGATAATTCGAAAAATAAAGATAACAAAGATTAAAATTATTTCAGTGATCAATATTGAAATAACACTCACCTTGGGCTTTGGCATATCTATTTGATAAACGATAGTAACACATATCTTTGTTTAATCCAGACAATCATGTAGGTACTTGTATATGTACTTATTACTTAATAATCTGGTTCTCCGGTTCAGTTAGTACAATCGTTAATAATTCCTTGATTGCTTTTAAAATCTTGTTCCATCAATTGCGACTAGCCATCAAAAACGGACAGGATTCGATTCGTTCGTGGGCACTGTTGCCGCCATTTTGATTAAAGAGGGCGAAAACGCATCAGTGGGGAATAATTGCTGTCCCATCAAATATCAAAATGACCTTATGACAAACTGTAAAAGAGATTTCCCAGGGAGTAAAAAATTTTGGAAATGTTCTACCTATATTTCAGTACCAATTTGAGTTACGAAAGTCGAAAGTTTGCTAACAATGACTTATTAATACTTATAGCCTGGCAGGCAGCGACGCTTTTCGTGAAATTATTTCTATAAAGCTAGATTTTTTTCCAAAGAGAGTTTAGATAGTATCTATAATGAAGGTGCAATTCTACCAAACTCTTAGTGGTGCATAAATGAGTAAAAAATTAAACAAAAATAAATCGATGGACGAAAATTTCGTTTTTCGAAATGTCACGATTTGTCAAAAGATGACGATTCGCCTTCACTCCTGCTGACCCAAATTTTCGATTTTCACCTCGCGATTCACGTTGTACGGTCATTGGCGACCTTCTTCTAGCCATCGAGATATAGAACGGGTCTCCGATCGCCGTATTTATTCAGTTCTTATGTTTGTAAAATTGATTTACGGACATGCTAATCGGTGATTATTCTTTAAGCGGTTTCCTGAGTTCGAATCCCGCCCGGGAATACTTTTTTTTTTCGTTCTCAATTTTTTTGCTGATATTTTTGATTCTATAATTACTGTTCGCTCCATTCTATTGCATTTCTCGGAGAAGTTTTACATTTTCCGCCGCGGAATACGTATACCAAGCCAATTTTATAAGTGAAAAAATTTATCAAAAAAGAAAATTCTAATATCAAAAACTGCTTAGCAGCTATAAATATTACAAAAACACGTAATGCAGTAAAATTGGTCGCACTGAATACATCTGAAGCAATAAAATTGCGTTATGTTTTGTGCAAATTTTCGTCCATTTTCGGAGGAAGATGGAATCTTTTCTAGGTGGTGCCCTTCGCGAGCACGTGGGTTGGACGTTTCAATATTTGAATCTTGGAAAGATCCAAGAAATGGCCGACCAGCTCCTCTTTGAAAGAAGAGATAGAGAGTTTCTGATTTTCTGGTGCATTATGTAGGCGTTGGTAAGTGCTGACCCAAACAGAAGCTCAATTGCTATTTTACCATACCATATTATCTGCCGAAAAATTGAAAACGAAAAAAAAAAGTATTCCCGGGCGGGATTCGAACTCGGGAAACCACTTAAAAATAGTCGCCGATTTGCACGACCGCAAGTCAATTTTTCAAACGTAAACGTTCTATGTCTCGAAGGCGAGAAGAAGGTCGGCAATGACCGTACAACATGAATCTCGAGGTGAAAATCGAAAATTGGGGCCGGCAGGAGATAAGGCGAATCGTAATGTTTTGACAATTCGTGACAATTCGAAAAACGAAATTTTCGTTCATCTATTTTTTTGTTTAATTTTGTACTCATTTATGCACCACTAAGAGTTTGGTAGAATTGCACCTTCATTATAGATACTATCTAAACTCTCTTTGGAAAAAATCTAGCTTTATAGATATTAACGCGAAAAATCTGTCGCTGCCTCCCGGGCTATTATACCTATACATATTTTTTATATTGATAAATTTCACATTTACCTTTTTACCATTCATAAATAAAAATCCAGCACAGCTGTTAGCAGAAGTGGAAGCAGAGTGTTTACATTAATATACTCTTCTTTTTGGCCCAATATTTTGGATGCTTCTTGAAGTTTATATATCCAACAGAATTTTCTATATGTCCCTCTGCCACATTCGGTCCCTCCATCCACCATGCCTCTTAAAAGTGGTGATGTCGGCTCCTGCGTCATCCAGTATCGTAGCAGATATTTCGTAAATTCGCACGTACGTAATTCAAAGAAATGAAAGCACTTGGATTGTATTAATTATGCATGGGCTACCATATGTCTTAAATTTAAAATATTATGCTTAAGGTGGCCATTCCCTAGAAAGAGACCTACAATAGGGAAATATTTATTATTTTTGGCCATAACTTTTTTTTCTTAGTACGTATATTTATAAAAATTATAAGAGTACCTAAGTAGAACCATAACAAGACTGTTACTATGAATTTTCACTCAATAATTTCAGCGGTTTGCAAAATAGCTAGATTTAAATTTAAGAATTATGTCAATCTCCCTATTTCGTAGTTTTAAATCTAGCTATTTTGCAAACCACTGAAATTATTGAGTGAAAATTCATAGTAATAGTCTTGTTATAGTTCTACTTAGGTACTCTTATACTTTTTTTTTAAATATATGTACTAAGATATAAAAGTTATGAGCAAAAATAATAGATATATCCCTATCGGATGTCTCTTTCTAGTTAATGGCCACCTTAAATCTAGCAACATTATATCCACGTACTACAGCAGCGCAGTCGCAAATAAGGTGGGTGGTAGTATATTTATTATATAATATGGCTATAACCTACAAACAAGCAGCACCAAATTTATCTAGAATAAAATATCGATCTAAATACGTATGTATTAATAAATCAATTAAATAGGATTACCTATTTTGGTACTTTCTTTTGTAGCCGTTAAAAGTAATTAAATAGCGGACGAAATAAAAATGATGCAATAACCAAAGAGATGCCAAGTTGAATTCCCCATAGTTTGACAGCAACTAACCGAAATTCCCCCATCTCAAAAAACGCGACGTTTGACGGGAATTTTAAAATAAAAGAGCTTTATTGGAACTTGACATATTTTTGTTATTCATTCCAGTATTTCCACTTATTCTCATTGCGATATTTTCGTGCTGAATTATAGTAGCACACTAATATAGAGGATAGTAACTACACTGTACTGTCAAAAAGTACAAATTAATGTGATTTCGCAAGATGAAAAAAATTGTTGAAACGAATGTAAGATTTCTGAAATCAGAAAAATAAAATTGACAAAATTTAAATGGACCATGAAAAATGAAAATATTTTGTTATCAAAAGAAATTTTCTTAGTAAAACTTTTTAAGGATTTTAATTTCATTTCTACAGTTTTTTTAAATTCCCTTTTTTAAACATGTAAACCATATAAACCCGGGACGTTCAGACCTAACGGGAACGTAAGTGTACGTCCCGGGGACGTTTGTTGTTATCAGGGTATTTACAAAAAAAACTGCGAAGAGTATCCTATAGAATGTGCAACAATTATATAAAACGTGCAGTAAATCGGCGAAGAGTATAATGGTTAGCTTGTTTATATAATAACAGTTAAGTATATTTTTTCTGAGTCGAATTGATGTTAAGTTATACAGGGTGTAATTAGTTTCATGTCATTAAAAAAACTGGTGGTAGGGAACGACAAGACAAACAAAAAAACCTTATATAACATGGGGTCTAAAGCTCATAGTTTTGGAGAAAAAAAAATAAACAAAAATTTCCAAAATAATTAATAACATAGTTTGAGAACTGCTGGCATACTCTGACATTCTTGCAAATAAGTATGGTGTGCCTAAGAGATCATCGAAGAGCATCCCGACAAAGCAGTTAAAAGCGGCCGACAGAGAACACCGCCATGTTTTTTTATTCTTCACAGCCAAAGTATCTTATTACGCCTGATATACTCTCCCTTGTAATATTCTCAAGTAATAATTTCAGTTTGTGTCTTTACTTAGTAAATAACGTAACACACGACGCGACCTACACGTTCCTTGTTTTTTTCTGTTATTTTTGTTCTTTTTGAATTTTGTGCCATTTATATTAAGATTTATTTTATTGACTTATATTCAAGTCGTTAGTACTTGGTTACGTAAGACACTACTTCTCGTTTGTGGTACTTTTTGGATTTTGGACCGTGTTTCTTTTTGTTTTCTTTATTGAGAATGTTAATTCACAGTTTAGTGTGGTGTTTTGAAACGCAGGTTTTGGACATTATGGGAGATTACACTTATCCAGAACTCGCGGATATGCACTTGGTGTATGGACAAAGTGGTGGAAATGCAGCTGGTGCGGAAGAGCTTTAGAACAATTGCGACAACGTATTTTAATGTTCTTAGAAACCATAAAAAATGATCCTATTTTACCAAATGTGTTGAACGTAGTGCGTATATCCTTGGTTCGACGTGCCGAAACGTGTATACGTGGAGACGGACGTCATTTCGAACAATTTTTGTGAAAAATTCAAAAGAATTGTTCAATTATTCGGTGTTACCTATTGGGCATTAAAGGTATGATTATTATTATTATTAGTATTCGCTGTCTTGTTTTGATCTGGTTATTATTGTTTACATTGATTTTCAGAGAGACCAAAGGTTCTATTTTTAGTTTTCGATACCTGATTGGGAAAAATTATGCGCTCAGTTCTTTAAAAAAAGAGATTTTTTTCCTAACTTAAAATACACAACCGTTTTCTGTTATCGTATCTCGGACGTCTAACTGTTCGTTTTCCAATTTCATAAAATAATTACTAATTTTTTAAGCTTTTAACATAATTTTACAAATGTTAATAAACCACTTTTAAATTTTATAAATTCTTATAAACTGCAATAAAAGCTACAATAGCTTTGTTCCAAATTAACGACACATGTCAACAAATCCTATTCAAACCCCTGCGGCCATGCTATGCTTGCGTTGTGCCGAAAGAAAAGGAATTATTTACATTTTCATAATTAGTGGTATAAAAAGTTCGGTACAAGTAATCCCATCAAAGTGCCGCACGTCTACCAGCGGGGAAACAAGTCGGGTATTACAGTTTTTTATTATTTCTAATATTCGGAACTATAACAACCATTGACCCTGAAAAACAGTGGTTCTCAAATGTTTCCTACCTTAACATTAAGAATGTAAACCTAGGTCAGTTTTTTAAAGTGCTCCTAGAGAAAAAAATCGTATAGGTTTTTTGTTTGTCTAGTCGGTCCCTATTACCAGTTTTTTAATGACATGAAACTAATTACACCCTGTATATTAATTATGAAAATGAGTTTTGCTACTGAAAACAATTTAAAAAATTGTTCTGAAGATATTTTAAATGCTCGAAAAGCATCTTCGAGCTTATTTCCTTTAAAATCTCAGGAAATATATGAGAGGGTATATGAAATATTTTGATTTTGATTTTGAAGTCAAACTGTTTCTATTAACACTGACATTATTATACAGGGTGATTCACGTAGGCCATTCATTAGAAGTTTTTCAACTTGCAGTTGGATTAGAAACTTGAAATTTAGTATGCAGCCATAATCGATCATGCCCGTTCTATCTAAAATATTTTCAGTCCTCCAACTATACAGGGTGTGCCAAAAATTGGTACCAACTTTCTTATTTTAAATGGAAACCTATATTTTTCTTTACATGGTCTTCTAATTCTGAGTTTAGAGAACCTAAGTTATGTTAACTTATCTATTACAATTTTTGACATATATCCAATTTTTTGAAAAAAATTGCCGCTGTAGTAGTTTACGAACAAATTTGTATCTCGCAAACCTTTCAAAATTATAAAACCAAATTTGTGAAGCAGTTAGCTGGAAGACCAGGCTAACTTTTGATGTCCCATCGGTGGTCCCATTTTGTACCATATGGGCGCAGTCGATTTTCAAATGTCGCAATCAAAAATTGTCAAAAACTCAATTTTTTCAAATGGCACCTACTATTTTTTTTCACGCCATTCGAAAGAAAATTGAATTTTAGGGTGAGTTACTTAAGCATTCCCTATACCTAACTTCACCCCATATCGAGTTATTCAATAAAAATCAAGAAATACCTTATCTTGCCGGGAGATTCCTTACTTCATCAAGTATGCCATGGAAACAAAAGACAGTTGTAATAATTTTTAAAGAAAAATATGGATTCTTATTTAATTACACACAACACCAACAAATTATTATTAACGAACAAGAACAATGTTGACGAAATTCTGTCAATGAAAACAGTGCACATATTGACCATTTGTATTAAACGTATTTCAGAAGAAATCATCATCCCAAGAAATAATTCAGTCATGGTGGACATTTGTAAATGTATTTGCGCAAGCCTGCCATATGTGGCACCTGCTATTTAGTATTGAACTTTTGCTGTTGGATGAGCAATATGTATATTTTTTTTACCAAAACTTATCAAGTTTTTTTTGTAATAATAGCAATAACTATATTCCGATTATTATTCTCAATGTCATTTCGTAATTATTAATTTTTTAGAACCGCCACGCACAAATAACGAGAGAAGTTCTGTGTAAATACCTTTACCGATTTTTTTAGTAAAATTTCCTCCCCACTTCTTTTTATCTTTGTGGTTTTCCGTAAATAATCAAAGTGTTGTTTACAAAAAATCACATTTATGCACCTTTGTTACATTAAAAAAAATGTACAGGGGTTAAATTGGTAAATTCGAGTTGTCGTTTCTACCAATTTTCCGCAATAATTCAGTGAGTTCAGACGATTTCCAAAACAAAAACCTAAATGCATTCGACTATTACTGTTTTTGTCCGTTCCTCCATATCCATTGTAAAGGTGCTATGTCTTCAATTTATTCAGTGTGCCATGTAAAAATTGCGCTCACCATTTCCTAGTCGGTAAAGGAAGGAATTTAGATTAAATAAATATATATTTTTTGTTTGTTAACAATAAAAACATAATAGTTCAAAGGTATACATTTAGTACAAATATTTATATTTTACTATATGTGTAAACAAAACATAAATATTTAAGTTAAAGTAGCTGGCTAATAAAAATATTGGTTTTTTCATACCCTCACTTAATTCCTAACATAATATTTATCAATATGTGATTTAATTACGTAAAGGTACACTTCAGTAGATAAATAGGTTTAATATTTTTAAATACTTCAGATATAGATTTCTCGATATTGCATTCATTATTAATTAAATAATATTGAAGAACACAACTGTAATAAATAGCAATTCCGATCTATTTATGGCACCAGCGCAATTACTGTTGAAATCGGGTCAATTGCTAGGTTATTTTAAATGACATATTACAAATTATAATGAATCTTCATATGAAAAGAGTTAAAAAAAGTGTAAACAAAATTACGTAAATCGGGAGGGATATGAGCAGGAATTTATGATTATCAAGGTGATTTAGTAGAAACGAGGTGATATTTTATCGCAATTTGAAGTATGGACTTCGATTATCTATTTTGGATAAAAATGCTAAAGTATCATGCCCAAATGAATGCTAGTCTTACTCTCTTTTATAATGCGTTTAAAGTAGCTCCCTCGGTAGCTGCAAATCTGTTTATATCGGGTATCAACGAGATCATTTTCCGATCGCCATTTATTTATTTCTGAAAGGATGGAGGTGAAACTTGCTATGTGTCACATACTACCAAAACAACACTTTTTGATCTAACAATTAAGTGTCTGCGACTTCCGGTTGCGCCGGAAGTGACCTCAACTTTTGATTTTTAAGTGAACCACTGTATATTCTTACATTTTTGGACTCTAGAGATCATTATACATATTTTGAAAATTTTTTAGCCAAGTAATTTTTATTTTTAATCTAGTATGTTGTGACTCATCAGAAAATGTTCTAATATTCATAAATAAAGACTATTCCTATAGGAAAAATTGCGCTAAAGACGATGGTGATATTAAAAAATTATAAACCACAGGCTTCATTGTTAAAAACAATGGTTTTTAGAAAAAATCCTCATTTTCCTATGTTTTTTTACTTTTTAACGAAAACGGTGCATCGGACAAAAAGAAGTCAGGATATAACAAAGGAAGGTTTTATCAATGCGCGTCGTTTGTTTATCTTTGACCGTTCAATTGTTATAAACAAATTAAGGATTCTAAATTTTTTTTTATGTTCAACAAAAGGTCATACGTATATTTTATTGTGGTTGAAATGTTGCATGTTAATCATAGAATTCACATTTCTCTTTGTGTATCGATATCTCGTGTATTATGCAATTTTAAAGGTTCCCTTTTAACGTTTTTCTTGAATAACTTGAAAGCCACGCCCTCTAGCGAAAAAGTGTCTATATGCAATATTAAACTACTTGAGATTTCCTACATAACTTCGTATTCATTTTTTTTGGGATCAATACTTCTTCCAACGTTTTTTTCCATCATCAATTCTATAGCAGTGGTTAAAAAAAATTCAATTTTTACTTCCCTCGCATACCGAAGGGAAGTATTGTATTCGAGAAAAAATCACCCTCCGAGATTTTTTTCGGATTTTGACGAAAATATAGGTTTTTCAATTCCGTCAGTCTGTTTGTCTGTCTGTCTGTCTGTTGGTGCATTAACTAAAAAACTGCTTGACGTAGAGCAGTCAAATTTGGTAGCTAGTTGACGCTACTGTCAGCGAAGAAATGGTTAAACTTTCACTGAAAAATATACATGGTGGACCGTCTAAAGGGAATAAATAATGAAAAAACATTTCTTTTGCCCAAAAAAATTTCCACGTTTCATGACACGCTAAACTTATTTAAAAAAAAATATTTTTTTCAAATTTAAAATTTCCACGTTTCATGGCATTCTAAACTTTATCTAAATGATATTTGTGGCATTACCTAAATGTTTTCTTCTTCAATTTTTTGGGACTTCCTGCCTGTAACTGATCCTTTGACGTAAAAGTCACAGGCGTAGACCTTATTTACCAGCAACATACTGGTTAATTGTGATATTTTGTAAATTCTCCGAGCACCGGTTAAAAAGAAAAATACATGTGGCAGGAAGTTCCAAAGCATTGAAGAAGAAAAAATTCTAAACTTATTTAAAAAAAAAAAATTGAAATTTTTTTTACCAACATTTTGAAAAATTTTTTGCCACTAAAATACCTAGATGGAAATTTTTTTTCTTTGTTCAAATTTAAAATTTCCACGTTTCATAGCGTTCGGAACCTATTAAAAATTAATAATAAATTTAGAATTTTTTTTTACCATTTTTTAAAAAATTTTACCACTAAAATAAATGGAACATTTTTTTTTCTTTGTTCAAATTTAAAATTTCCACGTTTCCATGGCATCTTAAACCTATTCAAACAAATTTAAAACATTTTTTGAAAAATTTAAATTTTTTTTGAAAAAATGGCATTCTAAACCTATTTCAGAAAAAAAAATATTTTAAATTTTTTTCACCAACATTTTTGAAAAATTTTTTACCACCAAAATAGGTGAAAAAATGTTTTTCTTTGCTCAAATTTAAAATTTTCACGTTTTATGGCATTCTAAACCTATTTGAAAAAAAAAAATTACCACTACTATAGAATAGAAGGAAACTTTCCTTTTTGCTCAAATTTAAAATGTCCACGTTTCATGACATTCTAAACCTATTTCAGAAGAAGAAAATTTTGAAAATATTTGTACCAACATTTTTGAAAAATTTCAAAAAAAATGAAATTTTTTAACCACCACTATAGTTCAGATGGCAATAATATTTGGCATATGCACCTATTATACTTTTATTGAAAAATGTACAGGGTGGTCATCCCCAGAAATAGTTCAGTCATGGTGGACATTTGTAAAGGTATTTGCGCAAGCCCTCCCATGGCACCTGTTACTTAATATTGAACTTTTGCTGTTGGATGAGCACTCTGTATATTTTTTTCACCAAAACTTATCAGGTTTTCTTTGTAATATTAGTGATAACTATATTCCGATTATTATTTTCAATGTTTCATATCGTAATTATTAATTTTTTAGAGTGACCGCCATGCACAAATAAAGAGGGAAGTGTTATGTAAATACCTTTCCCGATTTTTAAAAAAATAGGTTTATAATGTCACGAAACGTGAAAATTTTAAATTTGAGTGGATTTTTTTTTCATTATTTAGACGGACCACCCGGTATATTTTCCAGTGTAAGTCTAACAATTTCTTCAGTGGCAGTAGCGTCAGCTATCTACCAAATTTGACTGTTCTCCGTCAAGTAGTTTTTTTAGTTAATGCATCAACAGACAGACAGACAGATAGACAAACACACAGACAGACTGGCGAAATTGAAAATCCTGTATTTTCGTAATCTACATGATCTACATACTTCCCTTCGGTATGCGACTTTTCCACCCTCTGTATCTCGTAAAGTATTGATCCTAGAAAAAAAAAATAGGAACTTATTTGTTTGAAATTTCATTTATTGTAATATTGTATATAAATACTTTTTCGCTAGAGGTCGTGGTTTTAGAGTTAACCAAGAAAAACATGAAAAGGGGACCTTTAAACCACCCCCTAGCCCCCGCAGACCATCCGCTCGTTAGGACTTTTAGTATGTTGTTCTTGGCACTCCCCCCAACAACAATACAGAAATTGGCAACTACACGAATTGTTTCCCCTATTTTTCCTTCGTTGGTTGGACTAATACGAATCTAACGATATATCACAACACAATAGTCATCAACATTTTCCTAAAACCATTGATTTTAAAAATTTTCAGAAAGAACTTTTTCTACAGCGTACACTCATATAAACTCTACCCACGACAGAGTTGAACTTAATATTGTCAATGTATCATGGAATGTCGAATTCGTCAGTGCTCTACAAATATATATAAAATATGATTCCTATCTTGACATAAGCAGAACAGGGTAAATTATGGCATGGCAGTAATGCCTATAGCGAGCAAGTCCCAATTTGTATCATTTCTTCGCAAATTAGGAGTTCACCGCGTTCGCATTTCGTTGGGCGTTACTGTATAAAGTGAACTTCATATTTCTAAGTCAAATAAAAAATTCCCGATAAAGGAGTGAACACGGCGTGAGACACCCAAAAAAAAGCCATAAAACTCGGCCATAAAAGTGCCCTTGCCCTTTTACAGCATTATGTATGCGTGTAAAAAATTAAGTAAACAGTAGTGACCGTTAGATCGTAACCCCGTTTCCCTTAATTTCTTATTTTAATCCATGCCCCGCTCTATCCTAGTGGTAATAGGCGGCAAAGCTTTGAAATTTGACTTAGAAATATGAAGTTTACTTTACTAAGTTGCAGTAAGCAATGTAAGCATATAACATTTTAGGGTATTAAACCATTATTATACGCCGATTTTATGTGCTACACTTAATATTATCGAGGTTATTAATAAATTAGTCAAACTGCTATCTTGTAGGTAATTGCCAGTCGTTTCTTTATAGTTGTTGATAGTAAAAAGTAAAAATTTAAACATTAAATTATTAAATGATGTCCTTTACCAACAAATAACGAGGTTAATGTTTCGTACTGAAATTACATGTACGCAGTGTTGTACGAAAATTTCCATGGAAGTCTTTGTCCTCAAAGTGTTTGGTAGGTTAAATATGAATTTCGAAAAAGATTTTAAAAAATAAAATGCGTTACTTAAATTTCTGTTAAATTTTGTTTATTTCTTGATACTGGTATTAGTGTATGTGTAAAATTGACTGATATTTTAACTTCTTGAATAAATTAAATACTAAAAATTAATATTTTTTCCCCAAAGGAGACCCCTCATTGGAAAAATAATTTCGGTGGAAATTTCTTCAAACTTTGGGAATATGTAGTTCAAGGGCTTCCGAACAAAAAATGTTATATGATAAAATTGAATAATCTAATACCAGATGTCATTATAATTATGCGTATACCAAATTTCAAGTAAATATCTCAATTTTATTCTATCAACCCCTTTAATAATTTAGTGGGGGGTGCTGGGGGGATGGAATATATCATAAAAAATTTGAGGCCTTGACTTCTAGTACATATACATCAAATTTCAAGTTTCTGTACTCTTACCAATTTGTCTTACTCATTTCCTCCCATTTACCCCCCAACCCTTCACCGGATATGTTCAAAAAACAATCCAGTTCCAGATCTCGTTACAATATATACATGTACAAGATTTCAAGTCAATATCTGAAACAGTTCCGGAGAAAACGTGCGAAAAAAAAAGTTACAGACCGACAGATAAACAGACAGAATTTTTGTTTCGCTCAGACTTAAAATTTCGACGTTTCATGACATTTTAAACCTATTTCAAAAAAAAAAAAATTTTTTTTTTTTATGATTACTATACTTCCAATCCACTACGTGGATGGTGAAGTAAAAACCGAATAAACATGAGGTCAGGTTTTTGAGACTAACTGCAAAATTTTAGAATAAAAAATTATGAAAAAATTTCCTCGTGCAAAAAATGCCGTACCTTATCGATATCTAAAATATTATTTACATAGTAGGTATGTTTTCTAAGATATAATTGATTTAAAACTGGTATGGTCAAAATTTCCTTAAAAAGTAGGAAGTTTTTCAATATAACTTAGGAGAATTTCAAAACTGTCCAATGTAGATTATTCAAATTTTAGTGAATGATTTACAATAGACACATAATGAACACATAATTTTTTCAATTTTTTCCGCTCCTTTTTCTGAGATATTCCCGGTTAAAGTAAAAAATAATCAATTTTTATAACAGTAAAATAATACAAATAAACCTTTCATTAAAAATGTCTTCATTCTTTTCTGCATATTTCAAGTGATACAAGTATGCATATCCTTTTAAAATGCTTCGATGCAAAAATTTACACTGCGCTTTCAAAGAATTTCTGTAGCATTTGAATCTAGAAAAAATAAATATTTGTATGAAAATCATTAAGAAATGTTAAAAAATTCAGTGTAAATGTAAATTTAATCAATTTTCGATAACACGCAACATTTAGAAAAAACATTTTTTATACTTTTCTTCAATCGCGGACAATGTCCGTATTCTTAAACACTACATTTTCAAGTGTCATCCTATGATCGAATTTTTGACTCCTTATTCCTGACTAATGAAATTTTAAAATGTGTATAGACTGGTTCATATCTGAAACATATGAACATTCAAAATATAATGCATTCATTCAATATCTATACCGTTTCATTTATTTCCAGAATACCTTGATACGCAACCGATTCTACAACAAAACGATTTCTGGAGACTACATTGACAACAAATATGAAAAATCAAAATTCCATCGGCCTATGCCCTCCATCTACTTCATTGGAGTATTTGGACTGATGCTGATAGTTTTCTCATTAGTTATAATTATAGAAAAACAGTTACCTGCAGGCTTTAAGCTAGAAGATGAAGCCAAATATCCTGATAGATTTATAGCAGAAAGAGCTTATAACATTTTAAAAAACTTAACGAAAATAGGGCCTAGAACGGCGGGTAGTTATCAAAATGAGGTTTTAGCGGTAAACGTCCTGAAAGAAGAAATCGAGAACATTATGAAGGATGCAAACAGAAATCACGTAATTGAAGTAGATATCCAGAAGGCATCTGGAGCTTTTAGTTTAGAGTTTTTGGATCACATGACGAATGTGTATCAAGATGTTCAGAATGTTGTAGTGAAAGTAGGTTCTAAAATTAATTCTTCCCACAGTTTGCTTATAAATTGCCATTTTGACTCTGTAGTAGACAGCCCAGGTAAGAAAATACTTCTGTTTACTTTACTTATCTTTAGATAAATAAGTAGAAAAATTGTTTGATATCAACTGAGTAACCGACAAATAACATTGTATTAACTCTTTGTGCTCGCAATGTTTTATTTTTGTTTAAATAGTACCTACCTATTTCATTTTGTATATAAAGTATAATTATGTTTACTTAACGAAAAATAAACTCAAATGATAAGATTAATTCAAGAATCTTACTGGGTTATACACCATGTCCCACTCAAATTACTTGAACACTGATATAATTTTTTTAATTATTATCTATGGCCGTTTCGGTATTAAGTTACTGTAATCGCCAGATAGGAAGAAACTACGCGGAAGACGACTGCTACCCGTACCTCTCCTAGACATATACCGGGTGTCCAGCTAGTGTTCCCTCGGAAGATTGTGCAAAAACGGCTAACTTTATAAGAAAACTTTCTTGACAAAACTTTCAATGTTTCGTCTCTACTACAACACAAAATTATTTTTAATTATACAAGGTGTCCCAAAAACGAGTTACACAAGAAAGTATTGTTGCGTATATTCCACCTTTTGGGAAACACCCTGTATGAATCCGTGGGTTCTAAATAATTTCAACAAGAGATAAACACCACTAACACTTTATTCAATAATTTACTGACTATACAATACTTCAAACATTCAAAATAACCTTTACACTCTTATTTAACCTCACTTTTTACCGAACGTGTCACTTCTAAAATAAACTTCTTCCGCGCTGGTAATCGCGCCTTATATACTCTGAAATTACCTCTAGATTGAACCAGAATCTTCTTCCACCACACTCTAGAAAAGTCCTTGGCTCTTTCTAGAGTCTTTCCAGTCACTATCAGTAGGCATAGGCGTATCATCTCCAGTTCCAAGGGGATGTAATTCATAACACTGCCCCCTCCTTAAGCCTGATCGTCCCGATCAGGCAACTCAGAATCATCGATGTATTTCGCCAGTCTGTCCACATGCACGATCTTCATCTTGGACTTTTTGCTTCGTTGAATCCGATAGACGACGTCATTAATTCGGGTAATAACAGTATACGGTCCATCCCAAGGTGGTTGAAGTTTCGGTGACCTTCCTGTCTTCCGCTGTGGTTGTACAGCCAAACCAGGTCTCCCGCCTTGAACCCTTCTGAACTACCCTTCCGGTCGTATCGAGCCTTCATTCGGTTACTGGCTGGTGATGGTTCCGCTATATCGTTAGTCAACCTCTTGAAAGGAGCTCCGGCGTTGAACTGCTTCTTTTCACCCTTACTTCCAGTCTGTGGTCCCTTACTGGCTGCACAAATCTTGCATTTGCGACACCAAGCCTCCACATCCTGACGACTTCTTATCCAATAAAATCGTTCTCGTATTTTCTTCAGGGTCTTGTTAACACCGAAGTGTCCATCGGATGTTCCATTGTGCACTTCCTGAAGCACCTTGTCTACTCGACACCTGGGAATCACTAGGCGCATAACCACCTGCTTTCCATCCGGGCTTTCCCATGCTCTCCGCAACAGCCCATTCCCGACTTTCAGTGAGTCCCACTGCGCCCATAGTGCCTTCAGTCCCACTCTTTTGTCCGAAACATCCTTCCATTTTGGACGAGTTCCCCTTTCTTTGGCTCTCAATATAGGCCCAATTTCCACATCATTCAATTGCTCTTGTCTGAGCGCCTCATCTGCCCTGTCATCCGGCACCTCCACCTTGACAGTGTTGACTGCTCCCGTGACCTGCAGTTTCTCCTGGTGGTAGTACTTGCAATCTTGTCTACTTTTTCTTTCACTTCGCTCACTTCTTCTTTAACTCCACTTAATTCCTCCTCGACCTTGTCCATTTTTACTTCGATCTTATTTTTGAGTTCTTCAGCGATTGTCAACAAGGCATTCTGTTGTGTCTCTATAGCTTTTCTTAAGTCGTCATTTTCCTTTTGACGGCGTTTCTCCTCTTCTTGTTTTTCCTCTTGACGTCGTTTCTCTTCTTCTTGTTTTTCCTCTTGACGTCGTTTCTCTTCTTCTTGATGTCGTTTCTCTTGCTCTTGTTTTTCCTCTTGACGTCTTCTCTCTTGATCCTCAAAAATTTTTCTTAATTCTTCTTGACGTTTTTGTTCTTGGTCTATCATCATATTTTGCATTTGTGCCATAAAGTCCTGCATTTGTTTTTCGGATGCCATGCTTCTGGTCGTTACCGGCATACAATTACGTTGAAATCAAATAAATTTAATAATTACGTCACTATCGGTCCAAAAAAACCTCAAAATTGCACAAAAAAAAGTCTTATCTAGAGTCTATCACCGAACCACTAATGTCCAACAAAATGTTCCAAAAATGTCTCATAAATGCACTTAACACTAATTTTCTGTTCGAAAATAGTCCTCGAACAATGTCCAGTAAATTAGTCCTTCCTGTGTTAGCACTAACTTCGAGAATACTGTCCCAGTCTTCTCAACACTCCCGAAAAATCCTCTTGTCAAAATTCCGCGTCTGACACAGTGTTGCGTATATTCCACACCCTGTATGAATCCGTGGGTTCTAAATAATTTCAACAAGAGATAAACACCACTAACACTTTATTCAATAATTTACTGACTATGCAATACTTCCAACATTCAAAATAACCTTTACACTCTTATTTAACCTCACTTTTTACCGAACGTGTCACTTCTAAAATAAACTTCTTCTTCCGCGCTGGTAATCGCGCCTTATATACTCTGAAATTACCTCTAGATTGAACCAGAATCTTCTTCCACCACACTTTAGAAAAGTCCTTGGCTCTTTCTAGAGTCTTTCCAGTCACTATCAGTAGGCATAGGCGTATCATCTCCAGTTCCAAGGGGGTGTAATTCATAACAGTATGATTTTTTAAATGAAACATCCTGTATTTTCGGCGCCAGTTAGGCCTCCAAGGGTCCTGTATTACACCCTAAAATATTTGCCAATCGGATAAAGCGTTGCCAAGTTATGATTTTTTTCCATTTTTGGCAATTTACAACCACTTTTTTGACTGCCATGTCTTCGCGATTTATTAATTGTTTTTTCTAAAATTGTAAGATGCTATTTGATAATGATGTATTTACTGAAAAACATTTTTGAATTAAATTTGACATTTATGACATTTCTGTAATAGTCTAGTCAACAAGTGCCATTTTGGTGAATACCTCGTACCTTATGATTTAGGGCTTATTCGATTTGGAATGATATCTAGAAACTTTTTAGGAAATTTGAAGTTGAGCCGGTAAAAATTACAAAAGCTATAATCAATTTAGTAAAAAAAGAGGGGGTTTGGTTTTTTACAAACATCTCGGAATTTATTAAATATGTCCGAAATCAAAAAAAAGATCCTTAAGGAGCAGGAAATTTCGTAAAAAAAAGACCTTCCTACCGGAACTCTACCACCAATATTTATAATTTTAATTTAGAGGTGAAAATAGGCCTTAAAACGGGTGATGTGACTTCCGCGCACGCCGACACTTTAACAATAAAAATTATTTAAACCCATTAAATATATATTCATATTTAAGATATAAAACATTGCACATACCTTTTGGATACCTGTATAAAGGAAAATCTATTGGAAAAAAAATTTTCCCGTAATATTTTAATTAGATTTGTTGATTAACTTATTTTTACAATTTTTAATTTAACATAAAAACCCTGATAATTGTTAAAGTAAAAACAAAAATTTTTTTACTTCTTGGAGCTATTCTTAAGAGGCTTTAGAAAAGATCTCCGTTGGAAAAATTCAAAAATTTTGATTTTCCACTTTGTTATTAACAATTGAAGGCATTACAAAATGGAAAACGTAAATAGAGCAATGAAATTTCAAATACTCCGATTAGTTCGTTTTCTTATTATTGAAAGATACATAAAAATGAATTTTATAATTTTTTACTTCTGTTGTTTAAATAGTTGTTATAAACAAATGCATTATTTATAAGATAATCCAATTTTTTTTGGATTCTAATCATCAATAAATATAATAATTTTTAAGAAAAAAATCGTTTCTTAAAAAAATGTTTTATTGCTTCAATGCGCATTTGTTAATTAACAATTTTTTTTTGTTGATAAATATTAATATCAAGGAACCATTTTTTTTAAATCGTCGTTTCTATTGCTCTTCTATATTCTGAAAGAATTTAAAAAAATGGTTTATATTTTATTTGTTTATTTAATAAACAATTTGTTATAAACAAATTAATTTTCGCGTTATAATTCTTTTTAATGCTACAAAAAATAGTAAAAACAAACATGTGTCTTATGTTATGTGAAAAATTGTTTCTCTATTTTTTATATAATTTTAAGCATTGTTGTGTTTTTATGTTTGTCACTTTCTTTCAATTTTTCATCATTGTTATTAGAATAACTTATAAACTATTGGAGATAGGATAGAACTGAAGAGTCACCAACAAAAACGCTCAAAAAAATTATCAAAAAAATCGGTGAAGGTAATTAGACACAACTTCCCTCTTTATTTGTGCATGGCGGTCACTCTAAAAAATTAATAAACTCGAAATGACATTGAAAATAATAGTCGGAATATAGTTATCATTATTTTTACAAAGAAAACCTGATAAGTTTTGGTCAAAAAAATATACAGAGTGCTCATGCAACAGCAAAAGTTCAATACTAAATAACATGTGCCAAATATGGAAGGCTTGTGCAAATACCTTTATAAATGTCCACCATGACTGAATTATTTTTTGGGATGACCACCCTGTACATTTTCCAATAAAAGTGTAATAGGTGCATATGCCAAATATTATTGCCATCTGTCACATTTTCAATACCACATTCACGTAGTGAAGTGGAAGTATAGTGGTGGTTAAAAATTTCTTTTTTTTTATTTTTCAAAAATGTTGGTAAAAAACTTTCAAAATTTTTTACTTCTGAAATAGGTTAGGATGCCATGAAAGGTGGAAATTTTAAATTTGAGCAATTCTTATATTCTACAGTGGTAATTTTTTTTTTTTTTGAAATGGGTTTAGAATGCCTTGAAACGTGAAAATTTTTAATTTGAGCAAAGAAAACAAAATTTTCCATCTAAGTATTTTAGTGGTAAAATTTTTTTCAAAAATGTTGAAAAAAATTTTCAAAATTTATTTTCTGAAATAGGTTTAGAATATCATGAAACGTGAAAATTTTAAATTCTAGGAAAAAAATTTCCGTCTATTCTAGTGGTAATTTTTTTTTCCAAAATGGTAAAAAAATGTTGCAATCTTTTTTTTTCGAAATAGATTTGGAATGCCATGAAACGTGGAAATTTTAAATTTGAGCAAAAAAAACATGTTTTCATCTATTCTATAGCAAGTAGTGATAAATATTTAATTTGAAACGTGAAAATTTTAAATTTGAACAAAGAAAAACAAATTCCATCTATAATATTAGTGGTAAAAATTTTTCAAAAATGGTAAAAAAAAATCTAAATTCTTTTTTTTTAATAGGTTTAGAACGGTATGAAACGTGGAAATTTTAAATTTGAACAAAGAAAAAAAAAATTATAATGGTAGAAAATTTTCAATTTTTTTTTTTCTGAAATAGGTTTAGCAGGTCATGAAACGTGGAAGACGATCCACCCTGAATATTTTCCAGTGAAAGTTTAACCATTTCTTCACTGACGGTAGCGTCAACTACCTACCAAATTTTACTGCTCTCAGTCAAGTAGTTTTTTTTAGTTAATGCACCAACAGACAGACAGATAGACTGACGGAATTGAAAAACCTTTATTTTCGTAATCTACGTGATCTGAAACGTCAAAATCCGACAAAATCTCGAGGGTGATTTTTTCTCGAATACAATACTACCCTTCGGTATGCGAGGGAAGTAAAATAAATAATAATAAGTAAACAAAAATTGTAATGTTTAAAAAAGTGATAAATCAATAAAATTTTTAAAATTATACATTATCTTAAAATTACTTTTAGTTTATAAGATACTTAGACTAAAAAATTTGTTATTTTTATAAATGTTTTTATTCATAATTTAGTGAATAATTGACTTAGAGCTGCGGTAAAAGCCTCAATTTGTTTATTGTTTAACGGAGGATAAAAAAGACTTAAAGTGTCTTTGTCCTATCTCCAATAGTTTATAAGTTATTCTAATAACAATGATGAAAAATTGAAAGAAAGTGACAAATACAAAAACACAAAAATGCTTAAAATTATATAAAAAATAGAGAAAACATTTTTCACATAACACATGGTTGTTTTCATTATTTTTTGTAGCATTAAAAAAAATTATAACACGAAAATTAATTTGCTTATAACAAATTGTTTACTAAATAAACAAATAAAATATATTTCTATGCCAGCATAACCAGAATTCAGGTTATCGAAAGAATGCAAAGATTTCATTAATATTTTTACACATAGTTTTTCTTTTAGTTCTCATAGCTAGTTATTTTTTCTGCTGTTTGCAAAATCCTATAAAGAATATGTATCAATAATAATAAAACCGCTGCCTAAGGAATCACTACTTCCACATCCAGATTATTCGTCCAAGTCACTTTAAAGGAAACATCTTGACTATATTTGCACTCTAGTATGTGGAAATTATTGGTCATAGAATTTTAATAATATTTGGGGTAGATGTCATAGAAAAGTTTGAGGAGTTGGTTTCTACCATATACGTTAAAAATGAAGTTTCTAGTTTACCGTACTTATTATCCACTATTTACAACCTACCACCTCCAACTCCTTCAATGGAGTCATCTCAATCAGATGTCACTACAATACATACGTGTACAAACTTTCAAGTGAATATCTCAATTTGATGTTATCAATCCCATTAATAATGACGCGGAGGTGGTAGAGTTTGAAAAATATTAGAAAGAAATCTGAGGCCTTGGTTTCTATTATATACACCGAATTCCAAATTTCTGTAGTCTTACCAGCTTGCTTTACTTATTTTCCCCTATTTGCCCCTATTTAACCCCCAACCCTTCTACGGCAACATCTCAAATTATGATCTAGTTTCAGACGTCGTTATAATACATACGTGTACCAAATTTCAAATGAATATCTCAATTTTATTTTATCAACCCTTTTCATATTGGAGTAGGGGTGGTTGGGTTGAAAAATATTATAAGAAAATCTGACGCTGTGGCTTCTAGTACATACACCGAATTTCAAGTTTCTGTAGTCTTACCAACGTTTTATTATAAAAAATCTGAGGCCTTAACTTCTAGTACATACACCGAATTTCAAGTTTCTGTACTCTTACAAGCTTGCTTTACTCATTTCCCCCTATTTACCCCTATTTAACCCCCAACCCTTCACCGGATTTCCTCAAAAAACAATCCAGTTCCAGATCTCGTTATAGTATATACGTGTACAAAATTTCAGGTCAATATCTTAAACCGTTCCGGAGAAAGCGTGCAGACAAAAAAAGTTACAGACAGACCGACAGACAGACCGACAGACAGAAAATTTTTTTTCGCTCAAATTTAAAATCTCGACGTTTCATGACATTCTAAACCTATTTCACGAATAAAAATTTTTGAAAATTTTTTTGCGATTACTATACTTCCAATCCACTACGTGGATGTGGAAGTAATATAAATAATAATAATAATAATAATAATAATATTTTTATTCAATTATTAACTTTGTATAATGAACTATATACCTGGCCCCACAGTTTACATAGCGTTATCCTGTCTACGGATGCGCGCTTGCCACTCTCCGTGCTGTATCTCGAAAATGGTTCATGAAACGAAAAAATGTTTGAAATGAAAATTGTAGATAATTTTATGATCTATAAGAATTATAATAACCTTAAATGACATATTTCACATAGGAAACAAGATAATTGCGAAAAATCAATATTCGTGACCTTTGATCTTAAAGATCTTGAACACGAGATTATATGAGCCTCTTCTACCAGTCTTCAGGATACCAAAACAAAGATTTATACAAATTTACAGCTTATTTCCTTCCATTCCGGGTTTGCCCCTTATTTTGCCTTATTTTGCTGAAGTAAAAGGTATTTACGAACAATACCGTTTGGTACATGTTATTACGTCGATTTTCAGGTTGAGGCCAGTGCTTTATCCTACAACCTTTTTAAATTCTATTACATAGCCTAAGTACTAGTTGAAAACAAAAATAATTTGGGTAGGTTTGGAAAATGTACTATACAGTTCTTTGACTGTTATTCCTCTTAATTCCCTACGTTCTGAATTTAGTGAATTTATTTTACTAATAACATTGATTGACACGGTTACTTTTGTCTCAATTGTGATATTTATCTTTTTTTAATAGTTTAATTATATTTACATTTTCCTATAATTTTACTGAGGTGTAGTTTACACGAACATCTATTGAACGTTAATTCAACGCGTGTTTCACCATCTAAGTTGGTATCATCTGGAGATGACCATGGTCATCATAGGGCCTTTAAAGTTAGATATGACCATTTTCCATCCATTTGAAAGCGAATTGCAAGTTTTGGGTAGTCTAAAATATGAAACAGATAATCGAAAAATTCGAGACATTCGGAGTAAGGAGTAATGCATTAGATTAAATTTAAATAATTCAATCTGCATCAAACTGTATTTTATTTCGATGTACAAAAACTTGCTAACAATCAGTTTATTTAATCTCCTGATGGTGCCAACTTACTTGTCGAAACACCCACCGATTGAAATGGATAATATTTTGGTGTTATTTATTTAATATATTTCAGGGGCTAGTGATGATGGAGCAAGTTGTGCCGTTATGCTAGAAATATTACGAGTCATAACAAAGTCTGACAGAATTTTACGGCACAATGTTATATTTTTATTTAATGGAGGTGAAGAAAATTTTATGCCAGGATCTCATGGCTTCATAACTCAACATAAATGGGCTAAAGAGGTAAAATACTAATTAGGACTTATCTATGATATATATGTTGTTTTTTTTTTAAATGTTGTTTATAAATAAGTTCTGATCGTGACATTTTCTCTTATTCAAATCATCTTGACAGGCTTTTGTGATTCAGACAATGTCTTTGTTGGCCTCCCATTGTTGTATAGAACGTCCGTCAGACGCACGTTATCTGCTGCGGCTGCCTGTTGGGTTCGCAACCTCGCCAAGGTTCTCTTCTGTCAGCTCTTTGGGGAAATCAGCCCAACGTTTTCGAGGTAGTAACTTCATCTTTTACCATCTAGCTTTCTGTGGACTATCAATCAATCAGAGGTGATGACAATGTACATAGTTTAAATACGTTGTTAGAGTATTTTTAAATTCGGTGTGGAAAATTGCCAAAATCCATATACAGGTTTAGGCAAATGCTAAAATAAAAAAAACGAGCCAGTTCCTGATATTTTTTTCATTCGCGGTACTGAAGTGTGAAGACTTCTATCAGTGAAACATTCCTACTAAATTCGGTTTTATTTGGTGGAGCTAATAAAAAAATATGGACCATTTTGCGATCGTCACTACTGTACTCCCTCATTAGTGTATGGCCAGTCACTCGTGAAACACCCTGTATAAAGTTAAATGCTTACTAACATGATCAATTCAAGTATTTCTGTTATTTTTTTACATTGTAGTTTATATGGTCGTTAAATGTTAATTTGCCATTTATGATAATCACCAGATATTTCATAGTTATTACCATTTCAATGCGTTTGCCATTATATTTTACACGTATACCATGAATGTACTGATTTAAACATTTATTGGAACCTAATATTATATCTTATTTGCTCTTAATGGCATTTACCAATAATTCATTTGTTGTAAACCATTCGCTAATAATCTCTGGGTGACCTATAATTTTTTTAAATACTTGCTTTGCGTCAAATCTAGATAAATATGTTATAGGATTGTCAGCAAAGAGACATATTTTGTACTTCTCTGGCTCGATTAGGAGTATATTATTAAAAAATAGCATGAAGAGTATAGATCCTAGCATGCTACTTTGTGGAATTCCGCTATTATTAAAAAAAGAGCACTAAATGTAACATTTTCTCTTTGACGGGCCAGCGGCCAGCCATAATGCAGTAAGTAGTTAAAGTATGTGGCAGATTTATTAAAATTATCAACAATAAGCACAAAACTAATTTTTTCACATGTGTGTTTTTTTGCCAAGTTACATTTTCTCTAATCTGCTGGTTATGGTGTCAACCGTGTAATTGAGGATGAATCTAGTACTGCATGTCTAAGGGACACAACGAAAGTTTATAATTAAGTGGCGCCAGCCGCGTCTTTGTTATGGTCTATGGCTATATCCATTTTCAAGCGGGTTTCGGTTAATTCTTAGCACTCCCCAAGGTGAAAACGAACAAGATTATACTTACAGCAATGGCTACAGTCTGCTTTCTGTCATATCTTGTTGTCTAGTGGCGCACTTCTGATCAGATCTTATAAGTTAGCACTTGAGAAACACTGCTTAGACTATAATGACCATGGATAGACTCTGTGAGTAATCTGAATACTGTACAAACTTGGCGGGATTCGCGCCACAGAATCCTACATGGCTCGTCAATCTTAGATCTAGTGGATCAAAAAAGAGCCGAATTCAAAATATATTTTCATTTATTGAGGGTAAACTGCAATAAGTACAAAAAAATAGAAATATTCATGTCTAAGCTAATTGTATACAAAACAACTTGTTCAGAGAACACCACTTTTAGCAAGACGTTACGTTCTGAGGAATCGTAACTCATACAACGGCGAGAGTATTGTAACAATCGACTGCACAAAAAGATTCACTCCCAGTCAGATATACTAGTAAAATGTATGGACTTTTTGAAATCTATGCACTGAAAATTTTGGATTGCTTTGGTTTGCTTGTAATCTTTATAGACGATTATATCGTTCGTCAGGACGAGTTTTCTTCGAGATATGAATATTGTCTATTTGTTATTTGTGGCATTATCTTAATTTTTTCCTTCTTCAGTTCTTTGGGACTGAGAATATGTTTCATTACAAGTATAATAAGCAAACAAAAAGTAATTCACTTTTAAACTTGTAAAAATGTACTAATGGCACTGAACCCAAAGATACCTTATTAGCGTCGAGTCGCATTCGAGCGCCCCTATGGCGATGCCCGCCTAGGCCTTTTATGACGTATTTTCGGTCCGTAGAGATCAGTTCCTGTGCTATGAATTTTGACATTATTTTTAATGTACCTTATAGTGGATTGGTATTGGAGTATTCTCCTCCACTTGCAGAACTAAGAAATCTGTCTAAGGTTTTTAATAAAAGAATTGCCACATGAACTTTTTGAAATAGCTGGTTACTACATCCTGAGTGGGATTTCCGCCCTTCGTCATTATATACACTTTAGGGTACTTTCGATTTTACTTTCGAGAAGTGTCTGAACGACAGAGTGGTTTTCCGTCGTTCGCGATCTGAAAATTTTGAAGTCAATTTTAGGGTACCTTTGAAAAATATACCAGAATGACGGTGCCCAAAGGCGAAAGTAACAAAAGTCCAGCTTTTGGTACTTTCGAAAAATTATGTTCAAACAATGGTGCTCAATGATGGATTTAAGTCGTTCGCGATCTGAAAAATATTTTCAAGTGCATTTTCACTGAAATTATTTTTATGGTTCTATCGACGAAAGACATTTTTTAGTCTTTCACGAAGTGTCAATTTTTTTATATAAATTTCGGTGAACTTTAATTTTTCTTAAAGATTTGTATCTTTTGGATTGGAACATTTTACTGGGTTCATAAACATAATCATAATATTTATTTTTCCCTGAAATTGTACTCATACACGTTCTATTTTTTAGGTTAGAGCATTCATAAATTTGGAAGCATGTGGGGCTGGGGGGCGGGAGGTATTGTTTCAGGCTGGTCCAAATCACCCATGGATTCTGGAAACATATTCAGAAGAAGTGCCTTATCCTTATGCATCGTCTTTGGCTCAAGAAATTTTTCAAAGTGGAGTGATACCCGGAGATACAGACTATCGGATATTTAGAGATTTTGGAAATGTCTCAGGTAAATTAGCAATTAAATTTCTACAGAAACTTCTCATAGACATTTAGTGCTCGCTTTTTGGCAGATATAAAGATGGTTATGTAATGTACAATTCCTAGTAAATTATCGTTAATTTGCTAGAAAATTATCGAAAAATTTATTTGATATTCAAACCTTTGTTTTCAGGAATTTGTCTTTTAGGAAGATAAATTTAACTTTTACATCCTTGTCCACTGCACACTTTATTTTAAGATGTAAAAGTGCCAGTAACAAAAGATTAGATAAATTTTCAACAATGCAAATTACTATCTGAAGCTTGAAATACAGGAAATAGCTGATCACAGTAACAAAACATTATAATCTTTATTTTAAGTCCTAAGATAGGGAACTGGTAAAAGGTTACCTCCTTGTAACTTTAGTATGGAAGCACATCTAAGAGCACATAGCTCTTTTCGTTATAAGCAAGAATTAGAAATCCTCAGCTTATAACATTTCACTCAAGGAAAGTTTAAAAATAGAGGGCGATAATAGTTTTTCCTTTAATCAGTTACACCAAAATTTGAAAAATACTGGAACAATCATACTGCTGGTTTATAATAATAATAATAATATTTATTTCCATTAGACTGTTAATACAGTATTGGCATTGTCAAAGTTTAATTACCTAATAAAGATATTGAAGGAGGACAGTTACACAACATAGTCAATAAATAACATTTATAAAATACAATAATTATAGTGATACGACGACAAACTTAGACATATCTAAAATTAAAATACTCGCTAAGAGAGTAAGGACTTGGTTTTTACTTCCCTCGCATACCGAAGGGAAGTATTGTATTCGAGAAAAAATCACCCTCCGAGATTTTTTCGGATTCTGACGTTTCAGAACACGTAGATTCCGAAAATATAGGTTTTTCAATTCCGTCAGTCTGTCTGTCTGTCGGTCTGTCTGTCTGTCTGTCTGTCTGTCTGTTGGTGTATTTACTAAAAAACTACTTGACGGAGAGCAGTCAAATTTGGTAGGTACTTAACTCTACTGTCAGCGAAGAACTGGTAGAATTTTCACTGAAAAATATACAGGGTGGACCGTCTAAACGGAATAAATAGTGAAAAAAATTTTTTTTTGCTCAAATTTAAAATTTCCACGTTTCATGACGCGCTAAACCTGTTTCAGGAAAAAAAAATTTTTGAAAATTTTTTTCAAACATTTTTGAAAAAATTTTTACCAAGATGAAAAAAATTTTTTTTTGCTCAAATTTAAAATTTCCACGTTTCATGACGCGCTAAACCTATTTCAGGAAAAAAAATTTTTTGAAAATTTTTTTCAAACATTTTTGAAAAAATTTTTACCAAGTTGAAAAAAATTTTTTTTTGCTCAAATTTAAAATTTCCACGTTTCATGACGCGCTAACCTATTTCAGAAAAAAAAAATTTTGAAAATTTTTTATAAACATTTTTGAAAAATTTTTTACCAAGATGAAAAAAATTTGTTTTTGCTCAAATTTAAAATTTCTACGTTTCATGACACGCTTAACCTATTTCAGGAAAAAAAATTTTGTAAATTTTGTAAATTTTTTTCACCAATATTTTTGAAAAAATTTTTACTACTAAAATGAATTTTTTTTTCTTTCATCAAATTTAAAATTTTCACGTTTCATGGCATTCTAAGCCTGATTAAAAAAAAAAGTTTTTTGAAATTTTATCACTAAGATAGAATTTTTCTTTCTTTGTTCAGATTTTAACTATCCACGTTTCCATGACATTCTAAAACTATTCAAACAAATTTAAAAATGTTTTTGAAGAATTTTTTTAAAAATTTGAAAACATTTTTAATCCATTTATGTATCACTACTATAGAACAGACGAAAAAATTTCTTTTGCTCAAATTTAAAATTTTCACGTTTCATGATATTCCAAACCAATTTCGAAAAAAAAAAATTTGCAACATTTTGTTACCAGTTTGGAAAAAAATTTAACATCAGAATGCTCAAATTTAAATGACATTCTAAACCTATGTATTTCAGAAAAAAAATTTTGAAAATTTTTTTCACCAACATTGTTCAAAAAGTTTTTACCACTAAAATAGATCGAATTTTTTTTTTATTTGCTCAAATTTAAAATTTTCACGTTTCATAGCATTCTAAACCTATTTTAAAAATACATCATTTTTAATTTTTAAACTTTTTTTAGCACTACTATAGAACAGAAGGAAACTTTCCTTTTTGCTCTAATTTAAAATTTCTACCTTTGACATTTTAAACCTATTTCGGAAGAAAAAAATTTGAAAATTATTTTACCATCTTTTGAAAAATTTTAAAAAAATGAAATTTTTTAACCACCACTATACTTCCACTCCATTACGTGAATGTTGGATTGAAAATGTGACAGATGGCAATAACATCTGGCATATGCACCTATTATACTTTTATTGAAAAATGTACAGGGTGGTCATCCCAAGAAATAATTCAGTCATGGTGGACATTTGTAAAGGTATTTGCGCAAGTCTGCCATATGTGGCACCTGCTATTTAGTATTGAACTTTTGCTGTTGGATGAGCAATCTGTATATTTTTTTGACCAAAACTTATCAAGTTTTCTTTGTAATAATAGCAATAACTCTACTCCGATTATTATTCTCAATGTCATTTCGTAATTATTATTTTTTTAGAGAGACTGCCATGAACGAGGGAAGTTCTGTGTAAATACCTTTACCGATTTTTTTTAGTAAGTCTTTAACTTTACTTTTAAATTGTTCAAAGCTGCTTGTGTCTTTAATTCTCTGGGGAGATGATTATATAGTCTAATTGACGTTATATAAGGACCCTTGCTAACCTGCACCAGCCTACTTGGCGGAACATACAATTCGTTGGCTGCTCGTGTGTGGTACATATTTATCTCACTGCATTTTGGAAACAATCCAATATTTTTCCTAACGTAGCACACACACTGCAAAATATAAAGTGCGTAAACTGTGAGAACTCCATTCTGCTCGAAATATGGCCTACACGAAGTTAAGGTGGTGAGATGGAATATACTTCTTATTATTCGTTTCTGAAGTAAAAACACTTTTCCTATCCCAGAACAGTTACCCCAGCAGAGAATTCCGTAGGAGAGTAAGGAGTTTATATTACCATAGTAAAATGTTTTAATTGTTTCTGTATCAACTAAGCCCCTTAACTGTAAGACAGCATAATTATTACTAGCAAGTTTACTGGTTAGGCTTTTTATATGTTGTTCCCAATAACAAATATTATCCATTTCAATTCCCAAAAATGTAACATGATCATTTTGTTTTATGGGTTGGTGTTCAGCCCTAACCAGTAAACTTATATCAGTAGTTAGAGTAGTATTATTATGAGAAGATGCTCGGGGCGGAGCTAACGTGCGCGAATATTTTTACCAGTGACACATCATCTGGGGTAGAAGGATATATAATAATTGTAATCAAATTTTCGAGGTCGAAGAGCTGTGTAATGTAGAATATTAAAGCTTGTCACACTCTGGTGTTTACGATGAAGACATTCTTCACTGAAAATAAGGTTATATCACTTAATTCAATCAGAAACGGCGAACACAACAAGTATATCGCAGCACAGATCCTGTGACAGCAGGTTGACGGTGCCACTGGCTTCGACGTCACATATGACGCAATTCGCTCTCATTGGCCTAGAACAATGGAAGCACACAAACTAGTTTCTGCGCATTATTTTTTGCGAGCATCTTCTCATAATAATACTACTCTACTCCAATAGGGGAAAATAATAAAAGATTCGTTTTTTGCATGTTGAGTACTAGACCATTTCTTTGACACCATTGGGTCATCTGCTTAACACAACTTGTGGCTTTATTGCTGAGACTTTCAATGTTATTGGCAGAGATTATAGATGACGTGTCATCAGCAAAGAGTGTTAAGAACATACTATCAACGTTTCCGACTAGATCATTAATAAATATCAAAAATAGTAACGGACCTAGTACACTCCCTTGCGGGACCCCTGTACTAACAGTTAAGCCACTTGATATATTTTTTGCCATCCTGGACAATTTTTACGGATTGGGTTCTTTCTCCCAGATAAGACCTTAACCACGACCATGCTAAATCTCGTATACCATACGATTCGAGTTTTTTTAACTGCTCTGGGAAATGTCCAGTTTCAAAGGATATATTAATCACGTGAGTGAGTGGGTTATAAGTTCCATGAATTTTCTCAAATTTTGAAATGAAGAAAGTCTTTGACCTTCATTTTCGTTTCGATTGTTAATTAAGTTGGCGCACCTGCATAGGGTAGTACGAGAAATAATCATTTTTAAACTTGCAGGTGTCTTCGTAAACTATAAGATAACGAAAGCATACTACTTTTGTAAAATTTCTTGATGTTCTACAAAAAAGTCCAAAACAAATCAAATTTATTCGCCATTTAAATATATATGTACGATCAACTCGGATGCTGCTCGTGTCCTGAACCAGCTGAACAACCGTGGAACCGAGGCGCCATATAAATTGAAAGGCTGGAGGGTAGAGATTTCGAGAGATTTAAACATAATTAACTGAGGCCCTACTCCTATCTGCACAGCAGACCTATTGGGGTGAGGGGAATTTCCAAGGGGATTAATAATACTTAAAACTAAAATAATCTGGTTTAATTCTGTCATATCTATAAACTGGTTTTGCTAGTAAGTGGTGACAGGTCCAAAAATAGTATCAATTTGTTTCTAATTGTTTAAATAAATTGGGAGTCCTTAGAAGTACTCACAGATACTATTGACAGTGTATTAAATTGAGATGGACATATTGACTTTAGAGTAAAAAAAACTTTCTTCTGTTTCTTATTAGTACAGGCAATGAAGGCAAAATGTTGTAAATACCTCGCAAAAATTAATAAAAGAATCATCTCCGGGATTTAAGTTAATAACCTGTAGAATGGAATAATGCATTCTTTGCACTTCCAAGTTCCGGGAAAATTCAAAAAAATTTAGAAAAACTTTTTGATTTTCGGTTTTTTTGCTCTAGCGGCTAAAATAATGAAAATACAGAAAACAGTTTTCAGCTCGTCTCTTTCTCTACAAAATAGGTCTTTACAAATTTTTGTCTTACTTAAGCCGTTTAGGAGATAAATCCAGTTTTCCTCTTATAGTTTTGAGCCGCTCCGAAATGCGCGGAAAATGAGAATTCTCTGGGAGTTTTGTACGACCGGACATATCGATCGATAATTATTACTATTCAGAGACACTAAAAAAATGAAAACAACGTAAAATGTAGAGAAAAGTGTCAGCTTTAATGTAGAACTAATCACAAAATTCATACAAATTTTTATCATACAGAAAAAAGTGTGATAGTAAACTTTATACAGTTGATTTATTCCCATTTTTGAGCATCCTGCCTATTTCTCCTGTAAAAATGGGTGCTTTTTCACTGCGTGGATTTGATTCCACGCATTTTAATCTATATTTCGTGAAAATTTCATTGAAGAGTGTTAAGAAACAAATAAGTTGTATATGTTTTACTGTATAATTGTGCATTTTATGAACGTGTATGAATAATGTAGACAAATTCAAAAAGTACTGCGCGCATTTAAAAAACTCTAAAGTCATTCGAAAGAATATATTTTGTTGTAGTTATAATCCAAAAATTAAGACTGTGCTATTATTATTACTTAAGATATCGCGAATTGAACTCCAAAATTTGGAGGTGATTGATCGATGGGAAATATACCCTCTACTTTGATCGCAAAGCATATTTTTCCAACAAAAGTAATTGCAACAAAATGTTAATTGGATTAATATATCATTATATAAGAATATATAAGCAAAATGAATTATCATTCTAACACTCCCGGCGAAGATATGAATAAATCTGTGGATCAACTGTACAAAGTTTACTAAGCCATCTTCTAACACTTTCTCTCTTTGATAAATTTTTTTATGAATTTTGTGATTAGATCCACATTAAAGCTGAGACTTTTCTCTACATTTTATGTTATTTTCATTTTTTTTTAATGGCTCTGAATAGTAAGAATTATCGATCAATGAGCCCGGTCGTACGAAACTCCTGGAGAATTCTCATTTTTCGCGCATTTCGAAGTGGCTTAAAACTATAAGTAGAAAACTCGATTTATCCTCTAAACGGCTTAAGTAAGACACAAATTTGCAAAGACCTTTTCTTTAGAGAAAAAGACGAGCTACAACTTTTGTTGGGAAGTTCTTTCTCTATTTTCATGATTTTGGCCGCTAGAGCAAAAAAAAACAAAAATCCAAATTTCTTTGAATTTTCCCGGAACTTGGAAGTGCAAAGAATGCATCATCTCATTCTCCAGGTTATTATCTACCTAAATCCCAGAGATGATCCTTTAATTAATTTTTGTTACCCTAAATTGTTAATTTGCCTGTACTATATGGGTTGTATAGATTATCCAAAATTTAAAATAGAATAAGAAAACTGTCATGGCATATTGTTTCTACCATACAATTATGATCATAATTATGGTACCAGAACTTAGCACACCGTTACATAAGTTATTAAAGTATGGAGAAAGCCCAAAATATATCAAAATAAAATTGATTTTCTTAAAAAGCATCGAAGATATAAAAGCATTTAATAATGAAACAAAAAAATACCTAACGACTGAATGTTTTTATTCAATTGATGAATATTTGAAAAATTAGTAGGTTGTTTCTATAGTTTAGTTATGCTATATTACTTACCCTTTACACATATTTACATTTATGACATGTCTCTTTTCTATATGTCTTTTACCAAGTTTAAAGCAATTATGAGAGCACCTAATTCAGTTGTAAACTGCCCAATTTTCTTTTGTGACGAATCCTATACCAATGTGGTCTTTTGGATAATAAATGATGATTATTATTATTATTATTAAGTTGAATGGAAAGGCACCAAAAATAAATGTGTTCAAGTACCGGGACATTGATGCAAATGACTACATGGAAGACTGTCTAATTGTACTACTGGTCTATTGAAAATTTCAATCGCAATCTTCTTCGCATATCTGAATCACTTAATCTCAATAGTTGACAGTTGTGTCATCAAACATGGCAAATATAAATTTCATCTGCCAACCCAGGAGACACTTATTTCTAATATAAAATGATATGCAATGATTTAGTGCTGAAAAAAAAAAAATATTAAAATGGAAAAATGGATTTAGTGCTGGGTTAGGAGACCGAACTCCACAACCGCTAAACCATACCATTTTAACTTAAATAAAAACAATATGGGTTTTCAGGATTGGATTTTGCTTGGTCAGCCAATGGGTATGTGTACCATACAAAGTTCGACACTATAGAGCAAATTCCACTTGGTTCGTTACAAAGAACTGGGGACAACATACTAGCTCTTGCCAAAGGCATGGCGCAGGGACATCAACTGTCAAACGTGGAGCAGTACAGGGCAGGAAATCTGGTATTCTTCGATTTCTTGGGAGCGTTTGTGATTCGCTGGCCTATGTTAGTTGCTGATATTATTAACTTATTATCTGTGATATTTTCATTGTATTCTATTTATGGTAATGTTAAGGATGCTGAAGTCAATGACAGTAAGTATATTAACGACTCTCAGTTCTATGTATTTCTCTGACAAAGAGGAATACAAAGATTAATATTAATAATTAGATTTTAATTCTTTATCGAATAGATATGTATTTTAGAATTTTTTAATTTCTGTCATAAACAGAATGTAGTAGATATAGATTTCCTTTTTATATTTCACAGTTTACTCAGTTTCTTTCAAATCAATTTGAAATTATTGTCAGTTATGCCACAAAATTGATTATTTTTGCCTAAAAAAATTACTTTATAATCATAGCATACTGTGGTGGAATGATTAAGAAATATGGAAATTAGAAAAACCGGTTGGCTTTCTTTAATAGAAAAATTTCAATAAAAAGAATTTTCGAAATTGCAAAATTAGCCTATAGACTATTGGCAGAATGTCTACTAGCACCATGGCGCGGAAATTTTCCTCAAATGTGTGCAGTGACTTTTGTGTTGTGTTCTATGCGTCGATTTGTTTTTGTTAGGATATATTGAACAAAGTAGTAAATACAAAAGGTGTGAAATGGTCCAATGTTTTACAGAGACTGGGACAAAGGAGGGGCGATGCACGCGAACAGAGAGAGTACACGCATGCGCGCAGTTGTAGAGTGCGTGAACGAATAACCGCGTCGAGAACTTCAAAACTTATTAATCACTAACAGTTATTTTGCGTTTTCTTGAATAAAAAACACATTGTTTCTTTTTGCAATTCTTATTAACATGAGTACATACAATTTCTTACAAGTAAATATAATTTTCACAAGCATTATGTTTTGTGGCGTTGTTTTGGAAGGTTTTAGTCGATGTTCGAATATTGCCCAAGTGTTCAAGTGTGGGCCACCCTACGAGCGACGTGGTTAGCGTCACTGGTGTAACCTGGCTAGCACAGTAAAGATACGGAGAGCAAAAGAGCGTCGAGTTCAAGGCTTGGGCGCCATTGATTACTTAGGGTAATCAAAGAAAATTAAAGATAAAGATAAACAAAAGACACAAGTTACATATATACAATAATACTATATTACAAAAATTTTATATTACAAAAAAATGAACGAGCTATCACAGCATCAGCGATACTGTATAGCAAAATATCACACAGAAATATATACAAAATACTATATTACAATAACCGAAGTTCAAGATAAGCTTGAGACTTTTACGAGAGCCAAATTAAGTATTTTACAAAAGAGATGACTCGTAAATTGTCTCAATTATTAAACAAAAGTATATATTACAAAACGATAAAATACTATATTAAAAGTTACACTATATTACAAATTTGCTCAACCGCAAAATAAACTTGAGGTGTTTACGAGAACCAAAATATACTACAAGAGATACGTCTCGTAACTTTTACCTCAATGATAAAATCATATATTACAACAAAATTAAATAAACTTGAGATCTTTTACGAGAGACAAAATAACTATATTACAAAAGATAAGTCTCAAAATTTATAAACATTAGACACTCTCGTTACAACAAAAATTGAACCACGACTTACTATATCAACAACAAAAGTGCATTATATTACTACAATAAGATATTAATCATAAGGAAGCATGACAAAAGCAACTACGAAACAATACTACGGCGAAGTATTTGCGACAACGAATTCAAGATATAAGCAACTACGAGTTAATATACAACAATGGATTTAATTATAACAACAGATTTAAAACGTAATCTAACAAAAAATATAATAGATTTAGCTTGAATCTAATATTTTAAATTTAGACACTTTTAACTCTTATAACTCAACGATCATGTGAAAATAATCCCTTTTATTGGTAACACTGAAAAGTACTTATCTTTCATTTTGTTATCCTGATCCAGGAAATTCCTAGATACGGTCCTGCTCTCCGATGATGGTGGATTATGCTTTCACATGTGGCTGCCTTAATCCCAATTTGAAGTTATAAAATCGTAGAAACATTCGTATATTTGTCGCCAAGACAAAATGAAGAAAATCTCTTCGCCCAGAATGTTTTCGTATATTCCAATTCAAAATGTAGTATAGAAAGGTTGACTTCAAATGAATATTACTGGCTTAGTAGAAAACGTAGTAAGTCTTAAAACTTGAATGTAAATAATCTTGCTCAAAGCAAATAATGTAGCGTGGAAATATTTCGACGTTAACAGCATTAGACGTAACTAAATTTGATTAAGAAGTAATTCTTTATAAGAAAACAATTATCAAAAAAATTTATAAAAAAAAACGTTTATGCGAAAATTATAAGAAAACTATGAGAAAATTATAAGAAAAACCTAAAACAATATTTCAAATGTTAGACGATATTTGCCGGTATAATAATTAAAACCTTACCTCATGTGATCATCATGAGGTTTTTCAAATTCTATTATCCCCTTTACAGGTCAAACGAAATTATAAATACGTCTTATTAGTTCAATGGTTCAACGAGAAAGAGTTTTACCCGGCGTTATTTAGTTGAAATATCATTCCTCGAGCGCTATCTAGTATTCGCTAGCATTAACTCTCACAGATGACGTACGTTCATCATAGTACAGGGAGTAAGGGCACTCTATTAATAGATAGATAGATACATTTATTTGTGTTAGACAAAGAAACATTGTATACACACGTCAAATAGTACATGATAAAAAAACAAAAATAAAATATGATTATAATACATAGGTCACTTAAATATATGACAGATGTTGGAATCTGTAAAACAGACAATGAAATATATAATCAAAAAGATAAAACACCTTAGATAATAAGTAAAAGCCACATTAAAATTATTAAAAAGGAGGTCTAAAATGGTCAATAAATTCTTGGATTTCATAAAACACATTTTCTTTTAAGAAAGTCTTAATTTTTTGTTGAAATTTTTGGACTGTTAAGTTTTTCCATTCGGTAGGTAGTAAGTTGTATAATTTTATGGAAATGTATCTGAATGAATTTATATTTTTTGTGAGACGGAAGTATGGGGCAATTATAAGATTAAGTCTTGTTTCTCCTCTGTTTCGATTCTCATAGGCTGTGTGATTTTGAGCATAATTTAAGCACATATAAATGTATTGATTTGTTAGGGTAAGTATCCCTAACTTTTTGAATAGAGGTCGACAACTTTCATTATATTTGGCAGTAGTAATAACTCTTACCGCTCGCTTTTGAATGCGGAATATTTTTGAAGCATGAGCTGAGCCACCCCAGAGAAGAATGCCATATGACAAGACGCTATGAAATATGGAATGATATGCTAGCAGAATCGTGTTTTGGTTTATCACGTTAGTAAGATTATATAAGAGATAGACACTGCTTGAAAGTTTTTTTTGTAGATATTCCGAATGTGCTTCCCACGTCAGTTTGCTATCTAGAAAAACGCCAAGACATTTTATAGGATTTGTGTCAGGATTTATGTGCGTGTTAAGATTAAAAATTAAGGTTTGTGTTTTATCTGTGTTTAGACCTAATTTGATATTATTGAAGTAAACCTTGGCCTGTGATTGCATTTCATTAGATATGTTCCTCAGAGAGTCTACCTTATTGCTTGTTGACATTAGCGTTGTGTCGTCAGCGTATCCGATCGATTCAAATTCAAGAGACTTTGAAATGTCATTTATATAAATAATGAATAGTATTGGTCCTAAAATTGAACCTTTAGGAATACTAAAGTTTGTGGGAATAATATTTCCGATTACTTATAATTTTTCTAATAATTATTAACAGTGTAACAAAGGATGCTATCGAGTATTCCGCGTGTTACAGTTTATTTATTGTATTGAAACCGTTAAAATTATTATTTATAGGTTATTGTTTGCAGCTCCTTTACTAACACGTTAACAATTTTTAATACAGTGACACGGATTTGACCAATTATTGCTGAAAAAAGAGGCTAATCATTCAAATTCTGCAATTGTTAAATGTTAGTTGAGTAGAAATAATCGCCAAGTAATTTTGAAATGAAGAATATCTGTCGAAAAGTTGCAAATAGATTGAAAAAGTATTTCCGTAATTATCGCCGAAAAAAGGGGCAAATGATGAAATTTCAAAATTTTTTAAAGTTACTCAAGTAAAAATTAGACAAAGGTAATTCTAGAGTCAAAAGTATCTGCCAAAAAGTTAAAAGAAAATGTAAAATAAAGTACTTCGGTAACAGGACTCGAAGCCGGAAAACCTCTTGGGTGGTCGTCGCGTAACGTGATTGACTATGGCAGATCCCAATTTTAAATTTGAATATAATGAAAAATAAAAGGTGAAATCTCAAAAACATCAAATTTTGAAATGTTAATATCTAAATAAATACGTCGAGTGGAAGATCGTATGATGTCTCTATAGAAAAAGGAAGATTGGCATTTTGTCAACATCATAAATCCGGCACGAGCGAATCAAAAACGCCTTTTTTTAAATTCTGGGACAGGCACTGCAAGTAAGTTATTGACTAGGCCACCGCGAGTGCTAGTAATGAGCTCCGCCTTTCTGCCGATAGTCTATAATATAAGTTTTTGGGCAAAAATGTTCATTTTAACTATTTAGTTTAATCGAGTACTTAAAATATCAATTAATTATTTTTATAAATAGGTACATTAATATTGCTATAGTCTGTTTATAAACCAGCAGGAGCGTTTTAAATCATACATCTGTGATTGGATATGCCCTCGCCATTTTTACACAAGGCAATAGTAGTAAATTTTGACATATTGTAAGTTTTAATTTCATGTCATAAATTATTGGGTTATAATTTTTATTTTATTGTTTGCACATTATATATCAGTTTTTAATCCCGTTTGTATAAATCTGAAGGTAAAAGTGGCTAATTACTTGGTGCTTTTATATTGCATAAAATGGTATGGATGCTGTATAAAATACCTAGAGGTCAAATAGAGGTCGATGCATTATATAGTATAATAAAATACACAAAAACACTGTAGTCGTGTATTGTTGGTTGCCGAAAACGCCAAAAAGGTTTTCTAGTTACTTTTATGGTGAATGGAACTTTCATGTTTACTCCTCCTGGTTTAAAAACAGACTATAGTATTCACATAACAGAATTTAACTTAATTAGTTTAATTGTAATTTTTTCCTATTCGTGTAATAAACGTATCTTTAATTTTAATAGAGAGATATTGCAACTTCGGTTTACAGATCCTTTAATAAAAGTTTCCTTTAATTTTACATGTACGCATGCGCATTGAAAATATCGTTAAGCATTTTCTTTTAATAAAATACAGGCATCCCGCATTTAACTTAAATACGGGCAAGGCTTTCCTTTATTAAAAGCACCTTAATTTTGACACATTTAGGAACTTTTTGTCAAAACTTGCATCAGACGAAAATTCCCTAAGGAAATTGCTACTTTTGTTGGCGATAATGGCACAAGAAAAAGTTAAAAAACGTGTGAGATTCAAATATGAGGAAGACGTAATTTCGCAATCGTATTATATCCTATCTTTGAAAATGAAAATTAACTTCTATTTCATCGTCAGTCATATTATTTAAATCGAAGTTCACGCGGCCTACAGCGTTAATTTGTTCACTACCGATATAAATATCAATTATGTTATGTAGAAGTAACATTTCAATTTCTTCATCATTAACACCAGCTAGGAGAGCTACTTCTAATTATATTGTTCTTCCATATTCATTATAAACTAGAACAAATGATAATACCGGCAATGCCCAACTTTAATTTTTTAGGTTAGAGATAATTGTCAAAATAAAGTATCAACATAAGGTATGAGGAGGACACCGTTACAATAACTCATTTTAAAAATGGATGATAAATAGGAATACAGGACACTTTATTTAAAGTTTCTTTTAATAAAGTCAGCCCCTTTTCGTTTTGCAATAACTCTCTATTATTTAAACCATTTTTTTATGTAAATCTAGTTCAATATACACTTGATATTTAACTGACCCTCCAGCAATATAACAGGATTATATTTTTGTAGGCATAAAGAACAGACAATATTTTAGGAAACTTATAGGGTGCATGTTGATTGTGTTGGCTTCTTGGTTGATATCAGTCATATCAACTCTACTAATAGCAGCCTTCTTAAATGGTCTGGGGCGTACTATGAGCTGGTATGCACGTCCGTTATGGGTGTTTTTCTTGTATGTGATACCTACTTTGTTGGTGTCTATGGCCTCAATATTAATACATGCCAAATATTATAATAAGGTATTTTTATTTGTATCTGAGTTATGCTGTCAAACTTACAATTGTGTTTTTTTTTTTAGGATCTTGAATTAACGCCATGGACACTGTTTCAATTATACTATGATGCATATCAAACAATCTGGACGGTTGTATTGTTAATAGGTGTCGTAATTAGAGTACGATCTAGTTTTATCGCCCTCATATGGGTATTTTTCGCTTTGTTAGGAAATATATTAAAGTCTAAGCTCTTTGGAAAATGGAGAGGTAATTCCCTTTTATCGAAATTAAAATGATTTTATTTCCATTTGTTTGAATATCTATTCAAATTCAGAATATGTAAATTTGGAAACAAACATATTTTGAAAATTCAACAAAGCCTAAAGTATACACAGAAGTACATTTGGGTACTCTATTAATATTAACAAACAAAACTTCGTAAATAGTCAGGGGGCATACTTGATGAAATATATACTCCATGAAAAATTTCATGAACTCATGGCACCAATTTTAACACATTTCTAATGTTTTCCATAACCATGCCTTCCAGGCGCATTGCTTGATTTTGTAGCAGACGGCCTATATGACGTCCTACATCCAAGGTGGCGACCACCCCAGACATCATCGGAAGTTAACGATTGATGAAACTCTTGATAGGGCCATCCTATCAATATTTTGTACTCAATTTTTTTGTTCTAAATGAAATTTTAAACAAAAAAGATTATAACAGTTTTTGTCGTATAACCTAGCGGTTATCAGTTATAGCCAGTTAAAAAGTAAATTAGCTAATTTCTAATTTTTGGTTTTAAAGAATATTTAGATTTTTAGGTTGAAAAATAGCACTAGTTATGAAATTAATATTTATTTCAATATTTTTATTGAATTAATTGTAATGTTGTATTGCACGTACAATGTTTTCAGCTTATTATTCTTCATCTGAAAGGTCATCAATACCAAAACATTGGCCATGATTTTCGCATAAGTCTTCATCGCCTCCACACATACAAAGTTCAATGCATAAAATGTTTTGGGATTTACATTTATAGAATACAGGCCTTTATTTTGACCATAGTTTTTTCAAGTGTCCTTAAATGGGTGCTTGGGCGTTAATGGGTTAATGAAAAAATAATCAATCAAATAGTCACAGATGCATAAAACAGAAATACTAAAAATTATTTTAATCATATTCGGGAACTGCTTAAAAATTAATTCCTCAGTATTGTCAAAAATAGCTGCATGAAATGTTCATTCCTATTACAGTCTAACATAATTAATTGAGGACATTTTTTTACCTATCCATGTTAATTTATATGATATAGAAACTTTTAGAAAAATGTGTTTTAACAAGCTATTCTTTTTAATTGTTTGTTTCTAAATTTTACAAATTGTACAATTTGTCTTTTATTATCATTTTTAACTTGTGTAAACATACTATCACATAATTGATGTGAAGAAATTTATGTTACATTTTGGCATTAACAAATTTCAATTCACTTGTGACAACAAATCATAAAACTAATTTGTATATTTCCAGATTCCAAATGGCTGCTCCTTCACATATCCATGATGGGATTACCGTTCGTGCAATGCTTCTATTTAATAATAGGAGCTTTATATTTATTCATACCCATAATGGGTAGGGCTGGTGCCGGCAGCCATGCCGAGTTACTTATAGCCATAATGGTTAGTTCACTTTTCGCGATGTTATTTAGTTTTGTTGTTCCTTTAATACTGTTGGTGCGCAAAGTGGAGAGGATATTCAGTCTTTTGACAGGACTGTTTCTGCTGTCATTAGCCATACTGATTCTGACTCCTTTGGGATTTCCTTATTCTGGCGAGTCGAATTCCTTGGCACCTCAACGATTCATGATAGCGGTAAGAGATATTAAATTTATTTACCGTAAATGTTCTTTTAGCCTAGAGTTTAAAGTACAACTTTCATTAAACCAAACAAATAGATAATATGGTAGCTCCCCAACTATATACATAGAAATTATTAATTATTCCAAAACAGCTGATTGTCAAGCAGAATTTATCAATCATATATCTGCTACACATAAGTCGGACATCTGCGTGTGCTAGTTCTATTAGGGTGGATAAACTTTAGCTGAGAGTCACAAATGACTGACTAGTCTTTACCTACATTTATAATAACACAGACCTGCAAAAAAGACACTTGTCTTTTTTTTAAACCAAATAGGTGATTCCGAAGGTGTTTGACGTACTGATCATGATGCCGTTGGCTGTTTTGCGCCATCACGTCACAATTTTAAGAAATTTTAACCTAAAAGTGCTAAAAGGGCTGTTTCTGCATATATTCATGCCCCAATAACTGGACAATGACACGAGATTGGGTAAAACGGCCCAGACCATCTTATTCAGCTCTCCAAAATATTCAAAAACCAATAGTAGTAAAGCAATAAAAAAAAACCAATTATTATTTCTGAGTTTAGCAAGAAATACTAGACTTTTTGTGGTGAGTATATATACAAGTAAATCGGACCTAAATAGCTAATTCCATAGAATTTTGACGCGCTGAACACAAAGCCGTTACCCATTTTACTCTATGAGGTTAGGATTTTAAGAAAACATAACCCCAAAATGGACAAAATTATATTTTTATAGAAGATATAATTCTATCCAGTTTGAAGTTATGTTTTCTCACAATTCTGACCTTATATAGCAAAACGGGTGATGGCATTGTATTCAGCGCGTCAAAGTCCTATAGAATTACCTATTTAGGTATGATTTACTTGCATATACAGGGTGTTTCACTTAAAAGTCCCCAGGCCATTATCTCTAAAACTAATAAAGATATTTTATTTTTGTAAATGGCAGATGATTGATACCAAAAAAAGGTTTAAATAACGGTGATTAGAATTTTTCCTCAACAGCACACAGAGATGGCGCTGCGATGCAAAACTATTTTTTGATGGCTGGAACCTTGAAACATAAGTCATGTGATTAAACAATAATTTGTGAATAATTTTGATGGTATAGAGAATTTACAAAAAACAAGCCGTTTTGGAGTTACATGAGTTTCTTTCATTAATGCCTGTACACGTGAATTTTGATAAATCTCTATAATTTATTTATTATTTATTATAGAATATTGGTTACCAAACACTTTTTTTCAAGATAAGGAAAGTGATATAATACACTATCATAAAATTATATTTACCACTTCCGGCCAAACCGGAACTAACATGATGAACCAATATCCATATGTTCCTACATATTACATTTTTTTTTTCTAATAACGCTTCTAATAAAACGGCTCCCAAAACTTAAAGTAAGTAAGACAACAAAGAAAATACACACTAATTTAGAAAGGGCTAAATTTATATTAACAATTCAGTAAAGAAAGTAAACAAAAGTTTTATAAACAAACATTTAAAAACTATCGAAATATTATTAAAAATGAAATTAAACTAATTTCTTTCTTATTAGTAGGTACTTATTATATTAAATGTTCAAAATTTCTCCCTTCTTCATGAATACACATATTGTACCGTTTCAGTAACTCTTCATTGCAAACTTTTTGTAACGTATGTCTATTTATAGCAGCAACACTTGCATATATTTTATTATACAAATCGGCCATATCCTCAATGGGTTCAATGTACACTACACTTTTTAAATACCCCCAAAGGTAAAAATCTAATGGAGTCAAGTCAGGTGATCGTGCTGGCCATCTGACTACTTCATTAGTACCAATCCATCTCTGAGGGTACATTTCATTAAGACAATCTTTGACTAGTACTGAGTTATAGGGTGGTGCACCATCTTGGTGAAACCAAATATTCTCCTGGTTTTGAGGGATAGTCCCTAATAATCCTGGCAATACATTTCTCAAAAATATCTCATATTTTCTTCCATTTAAAGTCCCATGGAATAGATATGGTCCAATAATATATGAATTTAATATTCCACACCACACGTTAACTCCAAAAGTTACCTGATTTCGGGTCATTCTCATCCATCTAGGATTATTTTGTGACCAGTATCGGCAGTTATGCTTACTCACAACTCCGTTGTTGTGAAAACGGCTTTCATCGCTCCAGAGCACATTTTTTTAAAAATTTGGGCATTCTTCAGAAAGAACTGAAAATTCAGCTAGAAAATGTAATCTTCGTTCATAATCACCAGGCCTTAAATGATGGATCAATTTTAATTTGTATGGATGGTATTTATTTGATTTTAATATTCTATGGCACGAAGATATCGACAGATTAGTTTCCGATACCAATTTCCGGAGAGAACATTGAGGATTGTTGACAACACTATTTAACACCAAGGCTGTATTTTCATAGTTTCTAACTGGCCTATTTCTGTTACGAATAGTTTTCTTAAAACTACCCCAGTTTCTTGAATTTTTAAACAGCATGATAAATGTTTATTTATCGGGTGTAGGTCTATTTGGAAATCGTAAACAAAACAATTGTTTTGCTTGTCGGGAATTTCTTTTGCATTCACCGTATATTAAAATCATATTTAACTTATCTTCATTGGTGTATCTAACCATTTTTTAAATTTATTTTTTTTTATTGCCTTATTTGGATTAATTTGCTTTGAATTGTTTCTAAGTCACTGAACTCTACATAATAAATGGAAGACCAATACAGATATATGCGCGTGAACAAAATACGGCCTACATGCGATTGAAGGTCGGCGGCATATGCGTCGCCGCAGTGGATATCTAATATTAAAAGTATGTTGGTGCTTGAGTCAGAATGCTTCTTGAAGACATTATGCGCCGACGCCATTATTCTTTGATTTGTCACCCATAGCGGGAGGTCTTGGATTAGTGCAGAATTTCAGAGCCGTCGTCAAGCAATTCTCTCGTTTTTATCGATTGTTTTATTTAGCAGGTATTTATAGTTCGTGATAAGTTAATCAAACAGTATGGTCCGGAATTGTATTGTAGATACTGTTTTGCATGAATCGGGGCAAAGGTTTGTTATATTTTAAGTAAGTACCTTGTTCTTGCCTATTCTATAAAATATACTACTATCTAAATATCGGCGACAACTCCGAGTTTTGGGAGCTTTTCTTTTAACGTTGGTAATTTTGCCTGAAAATTTTTCGATAGGCTATACTTTCCGAGATATCTACTTAACTCTACATGATAAATATATAGAATTCAGTGGAAATTTAGGATACAAAATTTTCTAACCTCACCTATTTTCCATAATTTCCGTTGCAAATTTTAAAGTTCATTGCTATTTGTGAATCTACCTAAATAATTTTAAACAATCCAACATTATTTGCATTACTGATATTGACTTGATCTATTCTAATTTCAATTTCAAAACAAAATAAAAGATGTTATGTTTAATATTAATATATGCAATTATATAACTATACTGTGTCCTTGTTGCTTTGTGTTTATACTTATAAGTGACCTCAACTCCCAGTAATTCTTATTGCATTATTAGTATTATTTTCATTACCCAATCTTATTTTTTGTACTTATGTGCATTTTGTATTTATATTATCATCATATATATTAATAATTATTTTGTATATTAATATTATTTATGTTACAATTAATTATTACTTATTATTTCATAATAATAATTAGAAAAAGCATTTATCATCATAATAGCTTTTTTGTAATCTTTTATTACATGCGGGTAGGGTTGAAAATCAACTAAGCATGTTGAACCCTCATATCTTTTGTGTAACTTTGTAACACAATACATTTTTATTCTATTCTATTCTAAATTATATTTCGATTTCTGAGGTAGAAAATATGACTTCATTTTTTGGTGGACTCTATATTCAACTCTCATCAATATGATCGTGCATTATCAAGAACGTTTACTAGAAAGAATTAAATAATTATGTTTTGGGAATGACAACTTTTTTCGTTCTTTAATAAAAATTAAGACAAAGGTTAACTATATAAGAAATGTCAATCTATACATGCGTATTTTTGATGATTTCTGAAAAAAAAACATATTAAAAACACTTGCAATAGATATAGAGCCGGCCCTGGCGCGTTACACAATGCGATTGCGCCGAGACCTCCCGTCGCCATACTTGCGCGAGATTCAATTTTACATACAAATAGGTATAGACATTGGCATTCCATTTATATGATACAGTTCAGTGTTCTAAGTACACTATTTCTGTTTGAAACTATGATTGAAATGCACCAACTACAAACTTTGTTTAATAACTGTCAAACTTAAAATTAAATCAAAGCCTACTAATATCTCTTAAGTAGATTTTTCATTACCATTCTAAATTAGTGTGTATTTTCTTTGTTGTCGTACTTACTTTTAGTTTTGGGAGCCGTTTTATTAGAAGCGTTATTAGAAAAAAAAAAAAAAGTAATATGTAGGAACATATGGATATTGGTTCATCATGTTAGTTCCGGTTTGGCCGGAAGTGGTAAACATAATTTTATGATAGTGTATTATATCACTTTCCTTATCTTGAAAAAAAGTGTTTGGTAACCAGTATTCTATAATAAATAATAAATAAATTATAGGGATTTATCAAAATTCACGCGTACTGGCATTAATGAAAGAAACTCATGTAACTCCAAAACGACTTGTTTTTTGTAAATTCTCTATACCATCAAAATTATTCACAAATTATTGTTTAATCACATGACTTATGTTTCAAGGTTCCAGCCATCAAAAAATAGTTTTACATCGCAGCGCCATCTCTGTGTGCTGTTGAGGAAAAATTCTAATCACCGTTATTTAAACCTTTCTTTGGTATCAATCATCTGCCATTTACAAAAATAAAATATCTTTATTAATTTTAGAGATAATGGCCTGGGGACTTTTAACTGAAACACCCTGTATACTCACTACAGAAATTCTAGTATTTTTTGTTAAACTCTGGAATAAAATAATGTTTGTACCATCTATAGTTATGTTTTTTTTTTTTATTGTAACTATTGGATTTTAAAGATCTTGGACAGCTGAATAAGATGGTCTGGTCCGGTTTTCTAAATGGCCTGTTTAGCCCTTTTAGGTTAGGTTTTCTTAAAATTGTGACGTGATGGTGTAAAACGGCCAATGGCATCATGTTCAGCACGTCAAAAACCTTCGGAATCACTTATTTGGGTTAAGAAAAAAAAACCTTGCGGGTCAGTGTAATTAACGAAAACCCTTTCCTTTTTTAGTTTTAACTTTGTTTCTATAGCATACCAGACGAACCTTTCATGACAGCAGCGGTGCTATAGCAAAGGAATCAACAGGTTATTGGTTTGCCGATATGGACATTAATAGTCCACACACTGTCGATCGCCACGTTCCTGAAATGACTAAAGCCGAACTAGTCACCCAAGACTGCACAGATCACTTGTATTGTGGTTTACCATACCTTGTGCCAGTATTGACAATGATATGGAAGACCCACTGGTTGCCAGGACCAGCTCCCAAACTTCTGGTACCGGTGAAAATGCAGGTACTGTCTAGGGAGAATATAAATGGCGGAGAAAGGATCACTATGCAAGTAGACGGTAAGCACACATTGTTTTTTCATGTTAATGGCGGTCGTAAGCTATTCATAATTGTTTATTGCATTTATTTATTTATTTATTACAAATTTGTTTGATGTTTTTAGGCCCAACACATATAGGAGTTATGATATCTCCGGTTGCTGGGGTTCAATTGGAAAATTGGAGTTTAAAAACAGACAAACTCCTAGGTGGACCTCTCTGGAATGGAAGAGAAACTTATTTTATTTACTATGCTTATGGGTTGGATCCTGTCCCGTTGGTGTTTTCTATGGATTTCAAGGTATTCTTGGGGGGTGTAGCTTTAAGGGGTGTAGCTGGAGAGGAGTGGCTTATTTTGCAAGTTATTGCAGAACGCCCTGTATATAGTCGGTTCAAAAAGGGCGTGCGGTTGTGGGGGTTTCGCTAATTCCATAATGTGGTTTTTATTTATTTATTTATTTTCTACAATGTGTGGTCTTTGACCGATAAGTGTTTCACGCATAATATCTTATTTACTTAAGTTTAGCACAATTTCACCTTTAATAAGTAATTAAAAATCGTATCCATAACATCCAAAACTATCTAGAGCAATGCTACTGTAAAACAACTTGTACTGGTGAAACACCAGTTACATTTTATGGCCGTTGTTGGTTTCCTGTACACCAAGCATAAAATAATTGAAAAACAAAGAGTAAGTTCTTTCTTCTTTACTAGGTAGCAAAACCATTTAATGTTTAATATATTTCTGTGGTAGAACATTACAAACAATAATATAGATTCAATGAATTAAATGTCCTATTTCCTTTGAAAAAGTTGCTGCCCATTTTTTGCTTTACATTTCTCTTTTTATGAATCTACTTCACTCAGTTGTTTATGAAAAAAAAAACAGGTGTATCTACAAAATGAACTGAAAATCACAGCAATAGGATTTTTTTCTTTTTCATCAATGAGCCTTATAATAATATGAATTTTTCAGGAAAGACTCGAGCTCGAATCTCCGGAAAATTACAATACTTTCTTCATTCCTAATGTCGCTCAAAAGCAAAAAAGAAATTCCTACGAATAAGCATATTTACATGTTTATACAGGGTGTAATCAGTTTCATGTCATTAAAAAAAAACTGGTAATGGGGACCGACTAGACAAACAAAAAACCTTTATGACTTTTCCCTCTAGGGGCACTTTGGAAAAAACTGGCCGAGGTCAACTTCTTTAATATTTTTTTAATATTAATGTAGAAAATAATTGAGAACCACTGCTTTTCTTGGTCAATGAACTTGTAGTTCCCAATTATACAACTTTTAAATGGTCATAAAAAAGTGCAAAGGCCTTGGATCATCGACTGCCTTTGATGGACCGCCTCAACCGAACTGAGACAATTATAAAGAGGTAAATAATTCGTTATCTTTTCCTGCACAACTGCAAGCAAATAATGGCCGTAGAAGTTTAAACAGAGCATTTCTTTACATGTGTGTCTTTTAATTTGGAACAAAATATTGGATTAATGTTTATAATTTAGAATATTTAAATGTGATTTATTAACTTTTGTAACATAAATGAGTGTCCTGGGTTAAAAGCTTACCACCTAAGTAAATTATTCGAATTCTGCATCTGCATCAATACACAGTTCTCTACGTTGAATTAAGGACATACGTACTCCGTTCAACACTAAACAATAAACTATCAACTAAAGTTGTCAATAAAGAAAAATAAAAGAAAAACTTGGTCCAAAATCCAAAACGGAATACAAAAAGAACAAACAAGTAAGTTGTGTCTCTACGTAATCAAGAATTTAACGACTTGAACGGTAAAGTCAATAAAATAAATCTTCACTATAAATACACAGCGACTCGAAATTCAAAAACAACAAAAACAACGAACGGCGGGTTGGATGTGTGTACATAACGAAACATCCACAGAAACTAAAATATTGCACAAGGGAGAGTCAGAGTATAGTTTTCTTCAGATCAGATCTACTAAACACTCAGAAAACGACGTCTTTCGTCTTATTTACCGCACCGCTAAAGACCGCCACATTTTATATCTATCTACACAAATATTGAGTATCATAGGCAAAGACACGCGCGACGATCTACACCTACCTCAATATTCCAGCAGTTCTCAAAAGATTTTATTGAAAATTTGCGACATTTTTTTCTCCAAAACTATGAGCTTTAGACCCCATGTTATATAAGGTTTTTTTGTTTGTCTTGTCGTCCCCTACCACCACTTTTTTTTAATGACATGAAACTAATTACACCTTGTATAAATACACTTGTTCAATGCATATGAGAATCTGAACATGTTCAACATCAAAGCACTATCTATATTAATTTTTAGATTCCTCCAAACCACTCCGGACCAGTGATGGATTTTGCGGTCACCTCGCATTACCTCTTTGGCCCTGGTAAAGCTTCAGAAGATTTAAAAAACTTAGTTAGCCAATTCCCTTCTTGGACAGCCGTAACATTCTGGACAGCGTCATATGAATCGTGGATTATCTAGTAAGATTCCCTTGTATCCACCTACACTACTGATAATTTTCGTTACTTGCCACAAACGTGTAAGGAAAACAAAGCCCTGCAAAAATGCACAAGAAAGTTCAGTTAGTGTACTTTTACTGGGGCATTTCCCAAATGTGATATCATTATATAGCCAAAAATTAAAACTGGTGTTTAATTATTTGTATTATATACATTAAAGGCATTGGTTTAAGAAAGATGGGCAAGGGGAAACTTTATAGGAAATGCCACTCAACAGGGTTTTTCAATTGTGCAACGGAATTTAAATTTTTTTTTATTTTGCTTAGTGCTTTATTTATGCAGAAATTGATTTTTTAAAATAGTATTGTGTCACAAGTATTTTCACCACTCTGATAGCAGTGCAGATATAAGGCATGTGCATCATATAACTAACATAACCTCAAATTTAACATATTTGAAAGATTGGTGAAGCCGTCATTGCAGATTTCGTACAACAATTATATAATAAATTATTAGTTGATGTTATAATCCAACCAGTTATGAACTTTTTCTCAAAATGGATCCAGATTGAAAAATGGGGCTTCGGTACCTATTTTTTAGAAGGCTATCAGCTAATTGGGTTAATTTGTTTTGGAGAATGGTTCAATTTTTGCTTTTTAGGACAAGAGCACATTAGAAATTTTATGAAGGAAGTTTAGAGAGGACCACATTTTAATGATAGTTCTGATGGTTGATGTTTCTGCTACTATTAGATTAGTAGTCGATTTCTGGAGATTAGGATATAACACTTGTTCATTGTTCCAACTTGTGGCTACGTATATTTTTATAAATTATCATTATGTTAATTCCATTATGCTTATAAGTTGGTGACTTTCTCTCTAGTTTTTTAATCCTCTATTTAAGAATGTCTTTGTGGTGCTTGACGTTGAAAATGTTGTTGATGTGCATTCAACTGTTAGTTTACGGTGTATCATACTATTTGAAATAGAAACAGTTGGAATTGTCCTTAAGACAATAAGCTAACATTAAATTAAAAAAAATATTGAAATACACACTTACAAGTTTTGCTAAATAAAGAGTTAAACAAAATGATACAATTTAGAAGTCAAAGGATACATACATAAAAAGGATGGTATAGGTAGATTTTATAAAAAATAAAATAATTACAGAAATGCAGAGTGCTTACATAAAAGGAAGAGCAACGATAAGAGCAGTGTATATAGCGATATGTGAGATTTTGGAAGCGATAAGCCATAAGGAAAAAGTTATTTCCTTATTTATGGACCTGTCAAAAGCTTTTGACAGTGTTGAACCACATAACACTCTTAGAAAAGCTAGAAATAATGGGGTTTAGAGGAAAGATGTAGCATATTCTCAAATCATATCTAACGAACAGAAGGCAGTGTGTAATGGTAATGGATGCAGGAATGGAAATTAAACCTGATTGGGAAATACCTAGAAAAGGAGTCGCACAAGGTTCCATTTTGAGCCCAATTTTATTTTATTACATACAAATGATTTACCCAATATTGTTAGTCATGTAACAAATCCCTTTGCAGATGACAACTCGCTCATTATCAGGGCTAAATCTGAGGAAGAATTAAAAACAGAAATAGTACAATTAAGACAATGGATAATTGGTACAGAGGGAATAACCTGAAGAACAATATTGTAAAAATGCACATAATGAAATTTACCTTAAGGGCAGAAGATCCTCTTACAATAACTTACCCACTCAACCAAATTCTCACAACCACTCAACACACGAAGTTCCTGGGAATCCAAATTGACTCACAATTAAACTGGAAAGAACATGTACACTATCTAGCTAGCAAAATAAGTTCATTTACATTTGCATTACGAGTCATTCCGTAAACCAGGATGCAGCATTAGCGGCGTATTATTCCTATGTAAACTCCAGAATAAAATATGGAATAATATTTTGGGGAAACTTGGTTGACTCATCTTGAATTTACAAGCTCCAAAAATCATGTGTCAGAAGTATTTTCCACCTAAAAAGAAGAGAGACCTGTAGTCAAATATTTAAAGAGAAAAATATACTTACCGTACCGTGTTTGTATATATATGAATATGCTTGCTTCGTTAAAAAACATTATCAAGAATTATATAGCAGATATGAAACCAGCCATATGTTTAATACTAGAGGTTGTGCAAGATCGGTGTTACGACAACCCCAAACGAATTTCACCCAAGTACAACGTAATGTAGTAACGCAGCTGGTAAAAGTTTACAACAAAATACCACAAAATTATCAGAACCTATCAAGAAGAGATTTGAAAGTAAAGCCGAAAACCCATTTATGTGAAAAGTCATTTTACAGTGTTTCAGAATATTTTACACACAATTTTGACCAGTCATTGCAAAGAATTGTTTTTATTTAAAGGTATTATTTTATTTTTACATAGTTTAAATGTACTGTTTCTGGTTATACACCATTTTGTATGTACCTAATTGTAATGTTTAGATCAATTTACTTACCAAGATTTTCGTGTTCTTGTGACTTGTTCTGCACCGTTTGACGGTATTATTGAAGACTGTTATTATTATTATTATTATTATTATTATTATTATTATATTATTATTAAGTAGTTGCAGTCAGTTTTTAATGATCTATGTTGCTATCAGATGTGTAAAAATAAATGTGACATCACTTGTATTTAAAAAAATAATTAGCTATGGTAATGGTTCGTTTTAACAAAAAATCGTAAAATATATTAATATTTTAGAAAAAATTAAATTCTTTATTGAAGTCGCTTTTGAATATTTAAATTAATACAAGCTTTCAAAGGAATTTTATCATCTCTAGATGACCAGTATAATAGGGAACAATCACCAAAATTGATTGTTCGGCACCAACAATTGCGATTACTAAGGGTTGGTTTGTCGCATGATTTTCAGGTATTCTTGCATGTAGGTTATTTTTAATCCTTGACGTGTCTACTGACTTATAAAACGAATGTGTGGTAGAAACTTCAAGCATTCAAAATGACCAGCACGGAGGAAAACCTGGAAAATAATATATAAATCGCCATCAATTCCACGAAAGTCTTAGAATGAAATTTATCAATGGTTCTTTTACGCAATGTGATAGGTAACGGAAATACTGTGGTGTAGATTGTTTTAAATTTTTGCATTTTTTTAAATGCGATTGTGTATATTTTATATTCCTTAGCAATTATTTAAACCCAACTTTGTGTTCCTATGATGTATAATTTATTATTGTATATTTAAATTAGCAATATATGCTATGTCATACTTTTGAATTGTTATATTAAGGATGTCAAAATTTTTTTTAATATCTGTATAATCTAAAAATTGGCAATTTTCCTACTTCCTCATCTACTACTGCCGCAGATCTAATCTCGCACAAAAAATATCTCCTCTTCCAAGGTGGTGTCTTTAATAATAACAAATATTCAAGCTTCAGGACATTTTTCAGAAAATTTATGATGCATCGAAAAATTACATTAGTTGTAAAAATGTGCCAAATGCTCTACCACAAGGTGGTGTGGAAACGAGCACATAATGGTAGTAACCACCGATAGTTATTCCCGCCTATAACTCCAAGAATATTAATACTACGTAAAAATGTGTCTGAACCATTTTGATAGAGAATTTACTTATCTTTAACCTTGATAACCATCTCTTTTTTCTTAGGACCGTCAGAACCGAGATATCGGCAAAAAAATGATTTTTGAGCGATATTGGGGGTGTTCTTGGGATCCGGTGAGGGGGAAAAATTATAGTATGTCTAAAAGAGGCCTATAATGAACAGGTTCCAACAGTAAAATCTTTTACCCAATTTAAAACGATGTTGATCTACCTGACGTCTGGTTTATTTGTATTTCTCAGATTTTAGAAATGATTCAAATGTGTGACATTAGCTTAAATATTCATAATTTATTTCTTAAGTAGATAGATGTATTATGAAGAAATGACAAATACTAGAGTTGTGTGGCAGCCCTACTGTGATTATAGAAATTTGACACGATTTGTCTTTGGTAAAGCGTGAAGCTGATAATATTTGTGAACTTGCAACGAAATCCACTTATTTTAAATTATTTTTGTTTGTTTATTGTTATTAAAAACTTTATTATAATTCTTTCAAATATGTGAGACCCTAGATATTAATATTTTTTTTACAAGTCATTTAATATTTGGAAATCTTAGATGATCGTATCTCAGTGTTTAGCTTGGCACTGGAGCAAATGCTTTTAAAATAGATGTGTACATTTTTTGAATAGAGTGATGCAGATTATTTGTTCAATTTACTTTAAGAATAAAGCTGAGAATGTGGAAGCCCCATTATATTTACACTTACAGCGTCGATTTCGATGAGGTAAATAAAACGTTTTTTGAAATTTGTAATATGCAACAAGCATTCCCTAGATGTGATTCCCATAATAAATAAAATATTTTGAATTATCTGGCATGCTAGTGTCCAATATCAAGACAATTTTATCATTTTTTAGTGGCAGCCGGTTTATTTCTTCTTCAACGGTATTGCCAAAGAAGAAAAAAATCGGTAAAGGTATTTACACAGAACTTCCCTCGTTATTTGTGCATGGCGGTCACTCTAAAAACACTCTTAATTATTACGAAATTACATTGAGAATAATAATCGGAATACAGTTATTGCTATTATTACAAAGAAAACTTGATAAGTTTTAGTCAAAAAAATATACAGATTGTTCATCCAACAGCAAAAGTTCAATACTAAATAGCAGGTGCCACATATGGCAGGCTTGCGCAAATACCTTTACAAATGTCCACCATGACTGAATTATTTCTTGGGATGACCATCGTGTATATTTTTCAATCAAAGTATAATAGGTGCATATGCCAGATATTTTTGCCGTCTGTTATATTTTCAATCCAACGTTCACGTAATGGAGTGGAAGTATAGTGGTGGTTAAAAAATTTAAATTTTTTTTTAATTTTTCAAAAATGTTGGTAAAAAATTTTCAAATTGTTTTCTTCTAATATAGGTTTAAAATGTCAAACGTAGAAACTTTAAATTAGAGCAAAAAGGAAAGTTTCCTTCTATTCTATAGTAGTGGTAAAAAAAGTTTAAAATTTAAAAATTATGTGTTGTTTTTTAAATAGGTTTAGAATGCTATGAAACGTGAAAATGTTAAATTTGAGCAAAAAAAATGTTTCCGTCTATTCTAGTGTTAAATTTTTTTCCAAATTTATAAATGTTGCAAAAATTTTTTTTCCGATATTGGTTTGGAATGTCATGAAACGTGGAAATTTTAAATTTGAGCAAAAAAAATTTTTCGTCTATTCTATAGTAGTGATAAATAGATTTAAAATGTTTTCAATTTTTTTTTTTTATTTTTTTCAAAAACATTTTTAAATTTTTTTGAATAGTTTTAGAATGCCATGAAAACGTGGATAGTTTAAATCTGAACAAAGAAAAAAAAATCTATCTTCTTGGTAAAATTTTTTAAAAACAGTAAGTAAAAAAAAAATCTAATTTTTCTTTTAAATAGATTTAGAACGCTATGAAACGTGGAAATTTTAAATTTGACGAAATAAAAACCATTTCCATCTGTTTTAGTGGTAAAAAAAAATTTCAAAAAATTTTTGTCTGAAACAGGTTTAGAATGCCATGAAACGTGGAAATTTTAAATTTGAAGAAAGAAAAAATTTTTTTTCATCTATTTTAGTAGTAAAAAATTTTTCAAAAGTGGTAAAAAAAATTTTGAACATTTTTTTTTTAATTAGGCTTAGAATGCCATGAACCGTGGAAAATTCAAATTTGAAGAAAAAATATTTTTTCCATTATTTTAGTAGCAAAAAATTTTTCGTGTCGGTGAAAAAAATTTTAATTTTTTTTTTCCCGAAATAGGATTAGCGCGTCATGAAACGTGGAAATTTTAAATTTGAGCGAAAAAAAATTTTTTTCACTATTTATTCCGTTTAGACGGTCCACTCTGTATATTTTCCAGTGAAATTTCTACCATTTCTGCGCTGACAGTAGCATCAACTACCCACCAAATTTGACTGCTCTCCGTCAAGTAACTTTTTAGTAAATGCACCAACAGACAGACAGACAGAGGGACCGACAGACAGACAGACAGACTGACGGAATTGAAAAACCTATATTTTCGTAATCTCCGTGATCTGAAACGTCAGAATCCGAAAAAATCTCGGAGGGTGATTTTTCTCGAATACAATACTTCCCTTCGGTATGCGAGGGAAGTAAAAATTTTCAAAAATGGTAAAAATAATTTTTTTTTTGTATAATAGTTTTAGAATGCCATGAAACGTAGAAATTTTAAATTTGAGCAAAAAAAAATTTTTTTATCTTAATTTTTCAAAAATTCAAAAATTTGTTTTCCCGAAATAGGATTAGCGCGTGGAAATTTTAAATTTGAGCGAAAAAAAAAATTTTTCACTATTTATTCCGTTTAGACGGTCCACCCTGTATATTTTCCAGTGAAATTTCTACCATTTCTGCGCTGACAGTAGCGTCAACTACCTGCCAAATTTCACTGCTCTCCGTCGTGTAGTTTTTTAGTAAATGCACCAACAGACAGACAGACAGACTGACGGAATTGAAAAACTTATATTTTCGTAATCTACGTGTTCTGAAACGTCAGAATCCGTAAAAATCTCGGAGGGTGATTTTTTCTCGAATACAATACTTCTCTTCGGTATGCGAGGGAAGTAAAAGCCATTTTTGGCCAAGGCTGACCTTGACAAAATGATTGCAATTTGGTGTAGAGCAATTTCTTTACAATTTACGAAGAGGGAAAATATGACCAGTAACCTAATTTCAGTTTAATTTTGACCACTAATACCCGAGTGCAATATATTTCGACAAAAATATACTCTTAATTAAGCTAACCTATATTGGGTAACCTATTACGATGGATAAATTCCTACATGGAGGGGCAGTAACTAGCAGTAGCCCTTAATAGTGCCGAGTCGAAAATGTAAATTTTGGACTTCCTCAAGGCTCTATACTGAGACCACTCTTTTCACCATATACGTTAATGATTTTGCCAGTAAATATAAGACACGATCTCACCATAATGTATGCCGACGATACAACATCCGCAAATTTTCACTAGCCTAAACAACAGACATTTATATCATACAAGATAAGATGATAAACTATTGATCCCTACCCATAAAACAATAATTTTAAAGATTCGCCTTATTATAATTATTGTGTTATATTATTTAATAGTTTACCACATAACATAAGAGACATATTTAAAAAGGAAATAAGAACAAATCTGCTAAGAAATGGCTTTCATACAATTATTGATTTTCTGAACAAACAAGATGATCATTAAGGCATGTTTCCATTAAATAGTTTGTTAAAAAAAAACGATTTCCAATTATTCTAAATCTCTTTACTATTTCTTATATTTCCAATGCCCTTATAGGGCAATTGACATATATTGTGTATTTATTTATTATTTTGTGTAGTAATGCATTTCCCTGACATATATGTGTGTATATATGTATATTTACATATGTAAGTTTCGGTGTGTGAGTATTCATTTTTATTTATACGTGTGTTGACTTGCTAACTATACCATTTATATTTATATAACTCAGCAAAGATTAGATTTTCCCATGGAAGATCGAGTCTTCCTTGTCATACCTCTGTCTCATAGAAGAGAAATAATTTTTACAATATCCTATTAATAGTTGTTAAATGCTAGTGGTTGAAAATTAATGAAACATAGCAATGGATTGGACAAAGCCAATCAGACACATCATAAACACACTTCGAAATCGATGTTGAACTTTTGTTTGGGTTCCATACTTGATGCTGAGATTATAATTTCTTGAAACCTCACTAATGACATTTGAACTAACCAATAAATTTTAAGCCTTGTGCCAAATTCATCTATGTAGGTATATAGTTTAATTTTATTTTCCTCATTTTTAGCTTTGTACATACCACAAGGTCTATCTGAACTGTCTAGCTTTATTTAATTGCATTTTCTCTATCAGATTTATTACAGCTGCCATTTACATTTACTTCATCACACAGTATCAGTCTCTAGAGTCCGATCTCTCTTTCAGATAAAAAGGACTGCTTGAGGACTCATATATTTACTATTTCTGCCTAATATAGCTGAGAGCATGTCTCTAGAAACCATGCTATTTGTTAATTATGGAGAGTTTAGGATCCAAGATCTGATAGTTTTTAATTAAATATGTAGCAATAAAGGCAGAGCTTCTTATAGCTGCAGTTTCTAAAACTGTTTTACCATTTGACATAATGAATAACTTTTTTAGAACTAGAATTTTCTCTGCTACAAAATACCATAACCAGTGTATTCACATGATGATCTATAATTAGTCTCATATGAAAATCAGCTTTATTGCTTTATATATAAACAGGGTCTTTAGTTACATCGGCTGTTATAGTTTATAAAATACTTAAATTTCTATTAGTCCAGTTACCAAAGATTTTAACTTCAGAAGAAACAAGGAGGGTTGAAATTTGACGTGTGACATTTTCAAATTATTGCCTTTTGAAAAATAAAAATGTTTACATCTGTATAAGTGGGTGGCACTTCATCGAAACAGTTGAATTTGAATTTTGAAAATTTCGTTTTTTGAAATGTTTTGGGAAATATTTATCGGTAAAAAGAAAAGTTAAATTTTTTTTTAAAGAAGGATATTGTAATAACTGAAGTTATATTCCCTTAATTACATGATAAATTAGACATTACCACTGTATAGTACGGAGTGTTTCACTTTGCAGACTCCGTCGACATCATAGTACATTAATCAAAATCGAGACAGCACTTATCCTTCTCCTTTCTAGGTGGCTATATCTCTTTCCCTGTACATCACAAACAAGATATTTCACAAGTGAACCTTACTGAATTTTAAATTGAACTTCTCTATGTATCAAGTAATAAAACACAATATTTCTCAAAACACTTGAACACTATATTTACAGAAGTAATGAAACAAATGAAACTTGATACACAAACATTTAACGATTAAATAAATTAACAAACAATAATTATGCAATACAAGAAAATGAAGTGCTCCGCAGCAATTTCCAATCTTGAAGTGAATCACGGGCTGAATACTTTTAGGTTAATTACATCACTTGAATTTACGTTATAACCGACAAAATACCGAACAAATTTACATAAACTCAGACTGAAAAGGGTTCGCAACTCAAGTATTTTTTTATTCCCCTGTAGATGTTGACTGAAGAGACGCTAAACCAGAAGTGTATGTCTTATGACTTCTTAAATGTGGGTGGTACACCCTGAAACCTCTACCAATTAAAATGTTCGCAACAGGTTAAACTGTAATTTGAAAGTTGCCTAACGAACCATGGTATTTATGAAGAATGTCTTTATGTGCATTACATGATGCTGCAAGTAATCCTTAATTTTTTATTATATCATAATTTGCCCTATCCAACATTTATACCAGTAAGGCAGATGGAAAACCTCCTTTGTCAATTACTTTGCTTTTATATGGTGAAAACCTACCTTGGTGGCCTATCTAGTTTTACTACTAAAATTATTACAAATATTTTCTGGACTGTTGTGTGAATCAATTACCTTGGCCCTACGACACGACGCGCCATTGTAAGTAAAGTAAAACAAATCGTTCAGACATAAAATAATTTAAATAGTTATTTATTCCTTCCATGGGCCTTTTTTAGAGTGTCGACCCTCAATAAACTACTTAAGTTAAAAGGACATAGGACTAGTATATCGACCCTTGAAATATTATCGAGGCCTGAAATAACGAAATAACGGTTGTTTTGATTGGATAATGTGAAAACCATCTTTTGCTTGCTAATTGTTTTAAAAAAGAGCACTTAGAAATTTGCAAATTTTGACAGTTTCGAAATTATCTATAAAATTTTTAACAAAAAGAGCCTAAGAAATCGCGAAATTTAAGAATTTAGCTTTTTTTTGGACCAACTTATATTTCTTCAGATAGTTAAAAAAACAAAATTTCCAAAATTTAACCTCAATTTTTTTCAACGAAGCATCTCCTATAATAAGTAATATACTTTGAAAATTACTGTTGGCAGAATTTCAGTCGTTCTTGTTTTTTCTGAGGTCTGTGCCTATTTTCGTGTTTGGTAACTGATCTATATCTTCATTATCATTTAATGTATGAGCCTCTGGCATAAAGTACATTTTCGTTCCTTATTTGATTCTTTAATCGAAAAACTATTTTTTGCCATTGGTACATACATTATTATGTAATGTTAATAAAAGTAAAAAGACTATTTTATATTTGCTTTACTATTGATTATTTTTGTTATTGTAAAATTATAATATTATTTTTCTATGTTCTAAACTAATATACTGAGTATTATTTTTTATATAATGTGCTGCTTAATATGATAATAAAAGTTATTTCATTATTAAATTAGGTTACCCTTAGTATTTGTTTAAAATTAATGTAGATTTTTACAAGGTAATTATATGCTTGTGATATATTATTACATCTAGAGAATTTATTTAGGGAAATTATTTTATTTATCTCATATCCTATGCCATGTGCTTTACATACATTTTTTGTAATATAATACCATGATTTTAAATAATAATAAAAGTTGTTGAATTCTTTATCTTGTAATTAGTAGAAGATAATACTTACAAATATGAAGAGATGTAATATTTTGCTGGAAACAAAGTACAAACAATAACTGTGCTGAGTAACAAGAAAAATTGGGAGGGCATTGTTCCTATATTCAATAACCTTCTATCAAAGAAAGAATAAATTGTAAGTGCTAGAGAATCATTTACACTCATATTGTATAAGGCTCCAGGAAAGGAAAAATCTTTCATGTTCACAAAATACTGCTAAAACTTAATGTAAGTGAATCGGAAAAGAAATTACAGTACATGAATCTTGTAGAGAAGATTCCACTTTACAATTTTTATCGGATTCATTTTTGATGTGTGATTTTGGTGATAATTGCTGCGAAAAATCACATTAGACCGATTTTTCAGCGCACTCTAAGTTGCCTCCCACTTCAGGGTGGGGATTAGCCAAATGATCCAGGATACCTTTTACAAAGAATATAATAAAGAATATTTTCATCCCTACTCTTCTTTCATCAAATGATGGTTTAAAACAAAAATGAGAAAAACTGGATCTAAATCCCCTCTAAGGATGTTTTTATGTGATAAAGTGGAGGTTCCATTCTTGGATCAGGTGGGAATTCGCCTAATTTGTTCTGACTATAAAGTTTTTTTTTTTTTTTTTTTTTTTTTATAATGGCATTAGGTCATTGACCATGCAGCCAGTTACCTAAGTTTTAAAATTAAGAATGTGACTATAAAGTTAAATATGCCAATAACAGTAACTTTTAGAGCTACCAACAGTAGAGACTGCTATAAGTTGATGCTTATAAACTTTTTGTTAATCAAATCTTTCCCATTTATTTGTGAACATGCTGCACCTTACATCCACCACACAAGCTACAGATTTCCAGCAAAATCTCACATTGTCGCTACCATTACTAACAATGTTTATACTATTTTTTTTATTATAAATCTTTTAAAATGTATCCAAATAGTTAGGTTTCATTTAAAAAATTTTCCTCCTGAGCTTATAAACTCTATATATACAGGGCCATGCCTGCCCAAATGTGCGCCCTGGTACAAGTTAGGATTTGCCACCCTTTCTGAAGAAAATGCTTATTTTTAAACGACCCTTCTATACAGAATCTGAAAGTGGTTTTGATATTGCATTAAAGATAAAAACAAATTGAAATTCCGCAGACAGAGCTGCCCATGCACATGTGGCGGGGAAAGCAGGTGGCACCTGTGTTATACGATGATAAATAATAGCCTAGTTGCTTTGCTCTTATTGCCATACCTAAACGAACATTTTCCGAATATGTATAGGTCGCTGTCTGTTTATATTTACGCCAATCTCTTGTTTACAAGATATTGGCGTAAATTTAAATCTTATAAGAGCAAGAGGCATTCACTCTCGTACTTTTACTAACAGACTAACATTGACATTTGATGGCGCAAAAATTGTGTGATATTTTTATTCATGAATCGTATCGAGGTCTTATGAACCTTTGTTAAGACTGTGGAATGAATTATTTATGTTTATGGATCGTATCAAGATCGTATTGACTATTGATATAACTTCTGTTACTATTATCAATTTTTGGACGCCCTATTTTCATTTTAGGGTCATATGGAAGTCATATTCAAAATCAAGATAACCTATTTTATGACTCACTTTAATTTCAGGTCCTATCTCATGTCAAGGTCCCATTAACGTCTTATCGTGTTTTTTAATGATTTTAGTATAACTATTGTATTGTAGATGATGTCAACCTATGTACGACCTCTAAAACACCATTCACTTTTAGCATCTAATTAGTCGTCTTTTGCATAGGACCATATAATCTTCATGCAAAATGGAATTTTGGTAATCATGAGTATAACCTTATAATGACCTTCATATAATCTACAGCCGTTAAAATTATTGTTAGCCATTTTACGACCATTGTCTTCTTCTTCTTCTTCTTTAGCCCGTTCTCGTCCACTCCTGGACATAGGCCTCTTCCATATTTTTCCAACAGTATCTATCTTGAGCACTTAATATCCAATTTCTGCCGGCTTGCCTTTGGATATCGTCTCCATCTTGTGTGTGGGCGCCCAACACTTCGCCTAGTTTCCCTGGGTCGCCACTGCATTATAGCCTTCGTCCACTTTATATTATCCCTGGCGACATGCCCTGCCCATTGTACAACTACTAAACCGGCTAATAACTATGACTCAAAATGTTACTTGGGATGTCACGATTCAACAAACCGCGACCTAAAAAACTATAAACGGGCCTATTTGGGGGTAGGCCACTGTTCACACTATTTTTGTATATTTGGCTCTCCTGAAGTAAGATGAGATTCTAACATTAATAAATCATATGTATAGCAGTTAATATTATCCACACGATTCATGTTACTTTATATTACATTTATATCAGCTATTCGCAAAAGCACACTGTGAAATATGTTAAATTACGTCACACATTTTCAGAAAATACAATAAAGAAAATTTGCTAAATGAGCCCAATATTATTGGGTCTGGTATCTCATCGTAGAATACGCCCTTTTCTTATAAGAGTTACTTTTCCCTTTATCCTCCATGTTCTAGTATTTTTTATAAAAAAAAATGTTTTTTTTTACATTTTATTTATTATCCAACTTTGACATTGCTTGTCATTTTGATTAGATATTTTTATTGAAGGTGATTCTGCATTTAAATAACCGGCTTCGCACATTAAACATATCCTCGAAATAAATTTTTTGAGTGAGTGACGTCAGCTTTTACAGCGCATCGGTTCATGTTTAAAGCAGTATATTTCTGAAACTGCTTGTCAAATTGATCTCGAATTTTCAGTGTTGTAATTATTAAACAAAAAAATCTTGAAGAAATCTTATGATTTCTTAAATACATTTACAATCCATGTAGGGTTCTCAAATAGAGATTAGGGTAATCATCAAACCTCGAAATCTTGTATAATTTTGATCGAAGAGAATTATTTCATTGTGCAAAGTCCTTATAAAGGATACTGTTGTGCAAGGCATAACTTGCTTGTGCTATACTTGCTGTTATCATAAATTTTGGTTAAAGAATCATACATCTGTGTACCAATACGGCTATACAAATATAAAAAAATTACTTCTACCAAGCTCGCTCTTATTACTGTTTTGTTCTTGGTCTATTGTCAATTATAAACGGACATGTAAAAACGCAACATATCTAGACTTTTAGTAGGCCTATTGTCTCTGTTTGTAAAAATTATGTTGTACTATATTTATTTGTATTTAATTTCTACATAATGATTTATTAAATAGTATAATGTGATAATATCAACACCAAATTTTTTATATTTATGTATGCATTTTTGGTGATAGTTTGCACACCAATTGTTAGAAATATAATATTACTGTTACAGAAATAAATATCTCTGAATTCAAATCTTGTTTTAATGTATCATATGAAAGCTTTACTCACCATACCCACTAACTATGATGACGAAGCTTACAAGATGGAATACAAGAGAAACACAGGTGGTCTTTATAATTATTATGAATAATATACAGAGTGTCCGAGATTTAAAGGAATATATAGTGAAGTGGAACATACAAAGCCTTATTTTTTTTCCTTCTTCAATTCTTTGGGACTTCCTGCCACATATATGTTTTCTTTTTAAGCGGTGCTCGGGGAATCTACAAAATATCACAATTAACCAGTATGTTACTGGTAAATAACCTCTACGCCTGTGACTTTTACGTCAAAGGATCAGTTAAAGGTTTTTTTTTTTTTTTTTAAATAAACAACACAAGTATAAAGACTTATTGAAATTAAATATTTCGCCGACGTTTCGGAAATCTATTCTGTTTCCTTTTTCAAGACTTTTTTGAAAAATCTTTTTTGCTGTATATGATAAATACACAGCTCTAAGAATGTTTGTTATATTCAATATCCATAGATACTTACTATTTACATAGAACTGTTGATATAGTTAACATTGTTTTTAGTTTTTATACGATGTTAAGTTTGTGAAGTTCTTCTTTTAACATTGGCAACCAAGTTGCCTTATTATTAACATACATTTTTTCTACGAGAGAAAATGGAATGTATTATTTTGATGAAATTTAAATTAAAAAAAGATTAAAAGTGGTGGTGGGTGTGAAAATAAAACAAGTTTTACTATACCTACAGTATATAAGTAAAATTAATAAAATAATGACATAACGTTAACTATAGTTTATTGTGAATCTAAAATTTAATGGATAAATACTTTCAAAAATGTATTAGAGAATATCACTGTAAACATGCCTTTAAATATGACATTATTTTATACACACGCACTGGCTTAGTGTACTAACATTTCTCAAAAATCGATGTACAGGGCGCTGCTAACGTCACTGAGGGCATCATAAAATAAAAAGTTAATCCAGTCCTATATAATTTTTCCCTAATAAATTATTCTTTTGAATGGACTAGAATAGTATAATATTTGTACCATATGTTATTTTAAAATCTACGGCCATTCTAAAAATATGGTGGAATAAAATATTGATCAAGAATCATAAAACCCCCCCACATCTCAAAGGATTTGGAACCAGGCCACAGAATAATAAAATATTATTATTCTGTGACCAGGCTAAGAATCTTCTATTCTATATCCCTATAAAGGCGGCTACAGATGTATCTGCATTCTTGAACGTTATGCATGCGGAAGTTTATTGTACAAGCAAAGATTAGGGAATGTAATCTTTGGTACAAGTATGCTGGAACGTGTGTATTATAACACTTGCACAATTTTTATAATACACACGTTGCAGGTGCGTTGCAGTACTGCTTGTACAATAAACTTATTGCGCATGCATACCGTTCAAGTATGCGGTTACGTCTGTAGCCGCCTTAAATCTTTGATGCTATGTAAATGGGAAGACTATTATGGTAAAAATCTCACTGTGATAATCTATCTATGTCTTCATTCCGCAAAGCACATCCATGTATGACTTATAAACGTACCACCTAGCGATAAGAAATCTTCGTTTTAAAATTATCTGCCCTAGGCTACAGAGTTTAGCCGCTCCCTTTACTCCATAAACGATCATCCAGAATTACATACGGATTCTATTTAATTCTTGATCTCTTAATTCAAAGTTGTGCTTTCCATTAGCAGATGGCGCGTCCGCATATCCCTAGGTTGTCCGAGAAATCTAATATTTGACAGTCAGTTGCTGCAGAGAACCCTAGTAATCTATGAAGAGTACATACACCGTATGTTCTCTGGTTGCTGTTACTATACTGCTATTACTAAGGAAGAACTGTGATACCCGTTTAGCAAATATCGTTTTTTTTATTTCTAGATTTTTTTGGTCATTTTAAATAAAAAAGGTCTCTTGTCATTTTTTCGTAAAGTTGACCGTTTCCGACTTATAAACAATTTAATGTTTGAAAAATCCAAAAACAGCCATTTGCAAAGTTGAAATACAATATTAAAAAATGAATTGTTTGCGTGCACCAAAATTCTTATACAGTCTTTGAACATCCATTAATAAAATCCTGCAGAGTAAGTGCAGATTTCTCTATTTTAAAGCTTAAATTTTTAATTGTTAAATAGACGTTTCAGCCGAGGGCGCGCTCTTTCAGTTGTTTATAAATCGGAAACGATCAACTTTACGAAAAAATGACGGGAAGCCTTTTTTAAATGACCAAGAAAACCTTTAAAAAAATTAATTCGGGCAAAAAAGCCATTTTTGTAATTTGATTAAACTATTTTTTTTTTTCAAAAATCGCTTTCTTTGACCCGAATGAATTTCTCTTAGATTTTCTTGGTAATTTTAAACAAAAAACGTCTCCTGTTATTTTTTTCTAAAGTTGATCGTTTCCGACTTAGGTAGGTATAAACAATTGAAAGAGTGCGCGCCCAGCTAAAGATTTAACAATTAAAAATTTAAGCTTTAGAATAAAAAAATCTGACTTACTCTTCAGGATTTTGTTAATGGATGATCAGAGATTGTATAAGAATTTTGGTGAACTCAAGAAATTCATTTTTTAATATTGTATTTCAACGTTGAAAATGGCTGTTCTTGCGTTTTTCAAGCATTAAATTGTGTATAAGTCGGAAACGGTCAACTTTACGAAAACATGACAAGAGACCTTTTTTATTTCAAATGACCAAAAAAACCTAAGAAAATTCTTTCGGTCCAAAAAAAGCGATTTTTGCAATTTGTTTAAAAAAAAATTAGTTTAAACAAATTGGGACCAGATTCTCTTCCGGTAAACTCTTCATCCTTATTGATCCCGAACGTGAATATGCAAAAATATCGTATGGGACATTTTCTTCATTGGAAGGCGAGGTTTTCGCCTTGTCTAGCTTGACATGTCTAAAATGTGTGATATGATATATGAATAACACACCACGTGTTACACAGGCCTGTAGCTAGGGGTGGGTCAGGACGGGCTACGCCCGCCCTGGAATAATTTTTGCCCGTCCTGCGGTGACTGCAGAAAATAATTAAAACACAGTACGCCCAAACCACAGTTGGCGAATGGAAATAATTGTTCAGAGGACGTAGATCAAGCTCCCACTACAAAAATGGTACTCCGTCGAATATACCTAAAGATGAAAATGTGAAAATGTTTGCAAAACATGTAAAAATTATGTTACGCCTGGCAGACAAGTAAAAATTTGTTAATTGTTATATTTTATGAATTTGAATTTAGATTAAAAAAAAAAGATTTTACTTTTTAAAACACCTGCTTGAAATTTACACAATTTGTGGTAAATAATTTTTGAAAAAATTAGCCTGACTGACAATTTTTGTTAATAAAGTTGTCAGATTTAATTTGTTATACATAATTTTTTTCATGAAAGTGCACTTTATAACACCTTAATTTTTGTTTTAAAATAAAGTTCTCTCTTCTATCTATTACAACTTGTCTGCCTGGCAATTTTTGTTAATTCATTCCTATAATATTTTGTTTTATTAATTAATGATTTTAATAAAAGTACATTTCATAACACCTCTTTTTTTTACATATAGTTTGAGATCTTTTTTATGCATAAAAATTAGTCTGTCAGCTCGCAAAAAAGCCTAAATACCCCAGCCGTCAGGGTTTTTTTTAAGGCGTCGCTAAATGTTATATGGCTGAATTTTTCAGGATAAGTATTTTTTTATGTAGAATACAATAAAAAACAGTTTACAGCTAGCTGTAAGGTGCCGGCGACCCCTAAAAAAATCGAAAATATTGGCCGAAATTATTTTTGGCCAACAACACGAAAAATAAAAAAATATGTATCAAAAAACTAATAACACTAGGCGATAGAGGGGAAAATTTCACATCAGAAACGTATATGAACTTTTTTTGTACGATCAAAAATGTAGGCTCCAGATTTTTCTGTTTAATGCACGAGAATGGAACATGGCGACACATAAGTACGGTTCGCGAAGCGTGCGCGATCTCGGACGCGTTACACCAAATTTGTTGTAACTAATTAATGAAATTGAGCCAACAAGTCTTAAATGAAACGACAAACATGTAGCTGTTGGATTATCATATTCTCAAATATAAAATGATTGTGTGTAGTAATAGTACATAATATATGAAGTCGGAACATAAAGAGATTTCCGATGAAATCGGTAAAAACTCTACCATTTCTACAATTCTTAAGATAAAAACCTGGAAATTCTCATACATATTTCCTAACGAGTTAAGAATGTGAGCTGATCCCACTGAACGTAATTGGTTAAAATTTGTCCTACCTTATTTTCTTTAGATAACAGCTACTGCATAGGCATTGGAGTACCCATTTATAACTTGGTTTTAATTTTTGTATTTATATTTTCTATAACTGTTTTGTCATTTACATTATTCTGTAATATGATTATTCTGTTGGGCAATAAATCCAGTATTATTATTATTATCCTTATTATAAAATCTCAGCTTTTTGCTGGCGTCTTGTACATTCCAGGAAAGAATTTCGTCTTATTCTGGACTGTTTAAAAATGTTCTTTCTTATTATTATTATTATTTTTATTATTATAATTTTTTTTTATATTAAAAACTGTTTCTGTTAAGAAATTTAGATATCTGTTTTTTTACGGGAGTTATTTATAATTGTAGATAACAATAAAATATTTAGGCTCACGGGCCCCCTCTGAAAATTTGTTTGCCCGCCCTTGAAATAGTTTCTAGCTACAGGCCTGGTGTTACATATAAGTAAGATACCTAATTGTGTGTCCTGGAAGAAGCCTGCTTACTTTTAATGAAAAATATGCTTATCATCAGTCCAATTTTACTCGAATCGATAGATTTTTTAGCAAGCCATATCTTAAATCACCATTATTTAAAAAATAATCGATAAAGCACAATCAAATGAATTGAATGAACACAAACTGGCTCAATTTGACTCCAATTTATCTATAACCGAAATCGCCATAATTTAACAAATTAATGCTAAACCACCATAGAAAGCAATGGAATACAAACTGACCCGAGTTAACTTCAATCCTCACCATAATTTAAAACATTAATTATTCCGATTTCGGACGTAGCTGGATAAAAATAGATTGATGGGGGTCAAATCGGGCCAGATTGTAGGTACCATTACTTTCTATGGTCTATCATCGATAATAGAGTAAGTATAAAAATATGGATTTTATGTATAGGACAAAATGTGAGATGAGAAAGTTTTACAAAAAAAGGCTCCAAGTATTTTTGCGTAGGTGCTATGATTTTCGAGCGAATAATTAAAAAGCATTGTGATTTCATCACGATGTAATAAATTGCAAAACTTCACGCTCTCAGAAAGAAAACATAATTTCAGAAAAAGAATTCTCGTAGGATGCGTTCGTTTCTCCATTTATTTAAGAAATATCTAATAAGTAAACATCTTTTACATTTAACGGCATAAAATGCGATGGCAATAAAAATGTTTTAATTTCGTAATTTTCCAACTTTTGAGTAATTATTAATTAAGAAATGCTCTGAAATATTAAAAAATTAACGTAGAAAAAAATAAAAATTGTTTATTAAAGGTTGAAGTGTAACTTTTTTATGTCAGTTTTACATTTTATCAAAAATCTTTCCTTTCATCAGAAAATATTTCAGTAAAGGTTTGCTTTTTTATTCATATAGTTCTACAATTCTTAAGATAAAAACCTGAAAATTCTACAACTTATACTGCTTTACAGCATCTTAAAAGGGTTTATTGCCAAGTTCAAATATGGCTAGGAAATGAAATGCAGCCAGAATATTGGGGAGGAAATATTTGAAAAATTCTTTGATTCCAATCAAGACTGAGAAACCACCAGATCCAAAATATTTGTTGCAAATCATTTTCTGCAGTTGTAAGGGTGAATGTAAGTTTTGCAGTTGCGTAAAAGCCGGACCGCACTGCTCAGCATCTTGCACAGGATGCAGCGGGTACGGTTACTTTATTATTTATTAGCCTCTTAAAAGATCAAGTTTAATTTTTTTCAGTTTTCAATCTTCAGATACGTAATCAGCGACCCCGAAAGCCCCCGAGCACTGAATTTGGTCTGAATACCTTGATTTTTACAACTATTATAATTTTATGTCCGCCGTATATCCGCCATGTCGAATTTTCAAGTTTCGTCAACAAATTCGTAATCATCAGCAGGGTCAGTATGAGAATGCCATCAGGCACTCGTGGGCGCCTCCAGCATGAACAGTGTCATTCTATGCTGGGTCAAAGGGCATGCACAGTGCAGAGGCAACAGGGAAGCTGACAGTCTGGCTAAGAAGGCAGCCAGTCTAAGTATACTTGGACCTGGCCCTTCCAACATACTGCCGACCTCAGCAATAATGCTAATGATTAAAGAAGACACCCACAGAAAATTTAAAAAACTGTGGGATGAAACTCATAGTTGTCAGTTGGCCAGGGATCTGCTTAGATACCCTGACAAGGATACAACGATGATCTACCTGGGAATGTCCAGGAAGAACCTGCGCTTCGCGACAGGAATTCTTACTGGTCATTGCCAGCTGAGGAAGCACCTTTACAACATGAAGTTAAGTGACACACCCCTATGCAGAGGTTGTGAACAAGAAGACGAGACTGTCCAACACGTACTCTGTGAGTGCCCGGCAGTCTCCTCTAGCAGAGAATCCATTTTGGGAGAACGTTGGCCTACACTGGCCGACTTGAGGGATATTCCCCAAGGCAGCATCACCACCTTCTTCACAAGATTAGGATGGTTGGAGGCCTAGGTGGAATCCTGTATCCCTCGGGAGGACGTACAAGGGGCCCAATGGGGCCTAGGTGCTGCGGTCACCTAAATGTGACTGCCCTCCCACAAACTCCAACTCCAAGCAACTCGTAATCATCGATCCCAAGGATCCCCGAGTGCAGAATTTGGTCTGAATATCTTGATTTTTACAACTTCTATCATTTTAAGCCACCCCTATTAAGTCCGCCATATTCAATCCGCCATTTTGAAAAAAAAAATATATTGACATTGGATTCACATTCAGCGACCCCGAAAACCCTTACATACTTAAATTTAGTCGCATTTTTAAGTTTATATAAAAAAAAAGAAGAAAATGTATGAAAATTGAATATTTTACGAAGCTTGTTTTCAATTTCCCTAATTATCAGGGTAAAAGCAGGCCCTCTAATAATATAGACATTTGTATTTTTAACATAAAAAATATAATAAAAAAGGTTTCATTCGATTCCAATCTGTTAGAAAGTTTTCTGAACTCAAGGCACTTTTTTGCTTCATTGACTGCACTATTAACATTTTGTTAACAAATATAGAGGAGATCTTAAACTTCAGTTTTTTAAGGAGGTGTTATGAGATGCCAATGATTGATCCAGATGCATTGATCCTGTGTATTTAAAATTAAGTCAGCCAGACAAGTTGTCTGTTAGATAGGTGATATCTTAAATTTCATTTTGAATGAAAAATCAAGGAGGTATTATGAAGCGTACTTTCATCATAAAAAATAATTTATAAAAAATTATAGTACAGGCAAATTAATCATTTAAGGTAACAAAGAATAATAAAAGTATCATCTCCTGGATTTAAATAGGCAATAACCTGTAGAATGAAATGATGCATTATTTGCACTTCCAAGTTCCAGGAAAATTCAAAAAAATGTTGAAAAACTCTTTGATTTTCGTTTTTTTTGCTCTAGCGGCTATTATTTTAGCCGGAGAAAAGAGTGTTTAATAAAAGTTGCAGCTCGTCTCTTTCTCTACAAAAAAGGCCTTAACACATTTTTGTCTTACTCAAGCTGTTTAGAAGATAAATCCAGTTTTCCACTTATAGTTTTGAGCCGCTCTGAAATACGCGGAAAATGAGAATTCTTCGGGAGTTTTGTCAGACCAGACTCATCGATCGATAATTATTACTATTCAGAGCCGCTAAAGAAAATGAAAATCACATGAAACGTAGAGAAAAGTCTCAGCTTTAATGTGGAACTGTTATTGAACCAAGTAAGACGATCCATTTGAAAAAAATATCCAATTTACTAAAAAAGTAAATTCATACAAAAGTCCCATGAAAAAATAATATTTAAAATAGAAAAAAGACGGTCAATCGCCTTTGGGCTCCGTCGTTCGAATTTTCAAAAGTACTAAAAAAAAATTTCAAGTTCAACTTTTCGAAAGTAACTCGAATTTGGTTTTTCGAAAGTACAACGAATAAAATCACATATGACGGAAAACTGCTCCGCACAACGAATTTTTCGGAAGTACAACGAATTTAATTTTTAAAAATCTCAAAAAATAATTTTTATAAAAATACAATAACAAGACGTAAATAAAGCAGAAAACCGTTCCTCGAGATGAATTTTTCGAAAGTACCACGAATTTGGTTTTTCGAAAGTACTACGAATTTGGTGGTTCACAAGTCGAAATCATCAGTCAGGATGTAGCGAGTAGCTATTTTAAACGTCAAAATTTAGGAAAAAATCAATGGGACGGTTTTTCCAATAAAAACCAAAATGCTCAATTAATATTCCTCAAAGGGTTGGAGCATAATCCTCATACAAAACCCCAAAAACGCACAGAAAAATAGTCAAAGTATTCAAAGTCCGCCTCAGGCGGACAACGTCATACGAATCGCTCGAAGGCGAGTCGACGGAAAAAAAGTATATTTGTGTTCGATGCCGTTAGTACGTTTATAAAAGCAGGAAAACCATCGAACTTACATATATACCTTCTTTATATTAAGCATCCTGACAATCATTTCGATAATTTTAGTGCAAAATTCAAAGTGAATAATTTTCAAAAAGTTTCGCATATATTTTACAAGTATTACTAATTGGGAGTCTGAATCTTTTTGTACAGTCGATTGTCATAGTTCTCGAATTATCGAACGATCAGTCCAGTCGAACGAAACTCATTCTCTGCGCATTTCGAAGCGGCTCAAAACTGTAAGTGGAAAACGCGATTTATTTTCTAAACGGCTTGAGTAAGAGAAACATTTGAGAAGACCTTTTTTGTAGAGAAATAGACGAGCTACAACTTTTGTTGAAAACTTTTTTCTCTATATTCAATATTTTAGCCGCCAGAGAAAAAAAAAAACGAAAATCAAAAAAAATGTTTAAATTTTTTAAAAAATTTTCCCTTAACTTGGAAGTGCAGAGAATGTCCATCATTTCATTCTACAGGTTATTACCTACTTAAATTCCGGAGATGATCCTTTTATTAATTTTTGCGAGGTTTTCACAAAAGTTTTCCTTCATTGCCTGTACTATTAAGTGTGACAAATTAATTAACAAAAATTGTCAGACAAATAAAAAAAATGTTAATTATTTACTACAAATTGCGTAAATTTCATGCAGGTGTTTTGAAGACTAGAATATTTTTTTTTAGCTAAATTCAAAAATTCATATAAAAATGACAATTGACAAATTTTTACTAGTCTGGCGGGCGTAACATGAATTTTACATGTTTTGCAACCATTTTCACCTTTTACCTTTCTTGTCATGGGAGCTGGGTCTAAGAGCACACATTCAGCGGATTATTCAATAAATGTAGATAATTAAGAAAGTCGCTAACTGCCTGTCTTTTATTTTGTAACTTTGAGGCATATTTAAGTTGTATAATTATAGTTGATGGTCTCTACATTGCGTTTAAGCGGTTTGTATGACATTTTTGTAATCTATTCATATATACAGTTGAAATGTAAATAAGGAATAATGAATTAATAGACATATAATGAACTTATGGTTAAAAGGAGTGATTACCAATGACTAATTAATTTTACAGCCTATTGTTAGCGGTTAAATACATGCTACAATATTATTACAGCCATGTAATAGGTTTGTCACAATCAAAACAGAGGAAGATGGAACTGGGAAACATTTTTTGCATTTGGCCGTTTTGCTTTCCGAAGTAATATGGGAATAATGTTATAGTTGCCTTCATTCGTTTAGTGCAGGTAAAAATATCTGTACAAAGCGGACCATAAATTTGGCTCGTTAAGATAATTGATGTCTCACAGAGCCGAACTTAAAATTTTTGTGCACACTGATAGAAATTTAAATCTGTTGAGCAATGATGAATTTTGAGTCTAAATTAGAATTATCAATTATTCTCTTATTGCTCAGTTTCGGCAATAATAATTTAATCTATTGAATTATTATTGTTGCCAAGCAAAGACTACGAGGAGATACGAGCAATTCCTTGCCAAAAAATGTGGGTTCAGAGTTATTGTTATTGCTATTTATATCAATAATCCTAACTTGATCTAATTGACCCAGATTAAATAAATAAATTCAATTCTAGAAAACAAATAATCAATTATTAAGTAATTAATTCAATTTTAGAAAACAAATAAATAATTTCGATTCTAGAGAACTTCGAGCAACTTCGAAATGTTAATACGTTGCAAATATTCATTCATTACGCCACAGTACAATTCTGTAGCTTTCCATAATACTTGCTGTTTTATCAATGACTTTCAAGTTTAATCCTATCTTTAATCGCCATTGCCTAAGTGTTTGTTTACTAAATGATACTACACCTGTTGTTCTCAGTTCCATATCCACTGATTGTACTGTTGGTATCTCATTTTCCTTATACTTACTGTAAATTAAATCTCTTAACACTTCACCACAGACGAATCTAATGCTCGTGATTTTCCTTTGTCCGATTTAGTTTTTCGATTATATGGTCCTTCCTAAATGAATTTATAAATAGTTTCTTCTGGAATTTCTGTCAAGTAGGCGGTTTTTTCCACAGCTCCGGTTTCTGCTTCACTTTTTTTAATATTTTTATAAACATTTGAAACTACTTTTTGGGTATGTTCACATAAATGTTGTCTAGAGACTTTCTCTGTAATTTGTGAGCTGTTAATAATCCCCATATTTTCCTGTAATTCTCTGCCAGTGCTAGGTAAAGAACCTTCCCAAGGCCTAAACATTTTCACGATTTTTTTTACCACGGCCACTTATAAACACAAAACATCCGAATAATTCACTACCCGCCAAAATATTTATAAAAACACAATTGCATAAAATACGCTAAAACACAAAGGAAAACATCATGTACCTGTTAAAGTATATTACCCTTTTAAGCTCTCACAATCTAAATATAATGTAAATACAGATTACCAACTATATTTATTTTATAAAGCACATACAAATATATTAACTGATGCGGTTTATTTGAAATTCCATGACACTGACAATATTAAAAGTTCGACTCTGTCGTCCCCGCTAGGTCGTAAAATATTTTCCGTAGGGGCGAGTTGGTAAATGTGAACAAAATAAATAAATCAAATAATTGGAACAGGTGTGTTTTCGTCAATTTGCTACTTTAATCATACCAGAACATACTTTATATGTGAATAATGATGTTCTATGTATTAAGTAGTATAATATATTTAATACTTAATATGTTATAGAGGAGTTAGCTCGAAAATCGACATGCCCTGATCTCCCCTCAATGCTGTAGTCAAGTATAAGGGGCACAGCTTTAAGGTTTTTTATGTGCATTAAATGAATGAAGGCAACTATACTTTTGTTGTAGTGACATATTTCTGTCTTGTGTTACCTAACTTCACATTTATAATAATTATAACACACGAATTTTAATAGTTTAAATGGGTTGATCCTCCTTCCCTTAAAAGTACCAATTATGATAGATTATCATTATTTTCTTTATGAGTTATTATATTAAACAAACTAATGAACAAATTTATTAAATAATTAACTACTACCTTTTGTTATCGAATAGTATTAGTATTACTTAATGTTTATAATGGAGTAAACGTCCTAATACAAACATTGTAAATAAGCACAGCTTGCACAATAAGGAATTAAGCTAACAAGGTAAGTTTTAATAGAATACATAATGGAAGTTTCTATCTAATATCTCGCGAAAATTATTTTCAATATATGTATACAGGGTGTATTGGATATTGCAATTGTGTTCAAACAAATTACCTTTAAATACGTGCAAGCAACTTTTAGTTTTGAAGTTTTATTATATTAGAAGTATTAACTGACAATTAACTACTAGACAAATAATAATTATTTTTACATTTATGTATTTTATTTCAATGTTCAACTGAATAGATGGCGCTAAGAGCAGAGTAGTTTTCCAACATACCCTCACTCAACGATGCTTAATTTTATTCTTTGCAGAATAGTTTTACTCGCATATCTTGAAACAATGGTCTCGGTAATGGCTTTGTCATAGTATCAGCGACCATATTTTCTTTTGGGCAATATGTCAACTCTACTGTCTCGTCTTATATCTTTCGATTTCCTCCGCTGAATTTTGTTTCCTTTTGAAGGTCCATTTACATCCAATGCCTTTTCTTCCAGAGGGTAGCATACAATATTGAAACATATTCTTTATAGGATTTTGCAAACAGCAGAAAAAATAACTATTTATAACTAAAAGTAAAACTATGTGTAAAAACATTAATGAAATCTTTGCATTTTTCGATAACCTGAATCCTGGTTATGCTAGCAAATTAAAATCCGAAAATGAATTTGTCTAATTTCTTATTTGACAATTCTCATTCTAACACTAGCATCCACATAGTTCCCTACGGCCATGCAGATTAAACTAGTATCTACATAACCCCCTACGATCATGAAGATTCAGTTAAAAATGTGAATAAAAGCCTAAAATGAATTTATTTATCTACCTTGTCTTAAAAAATTTTCATTCTAAAGGATTACATTTTCATGAAATCTATCATTCTGTTCCTTGGAAATGTTTAGCCTTTGAAACGTTTTTCGCCCTTATTCTGGAGCTCATCAGAAAGACATAAAGCCACTTATAAAGATGTTTCATGCTAAACCAAGAGAATTTCTGTGAATAAGTGTGAAATAATTATATTTGACATTGACTGATAAAACAACAGATCTTCACCTACCTATTTGCTAACTAGTATTGGAGCCTATATACTCTACGCATGTTTGAAAATGAATTATTATTTGTTTGCTTATAATTGTATTGAAACATATTCTTTATAGGATTTTGCAAACAGCAGAAAAAACATGCAATGTTCCCATGTTTTTGCTTCATCCAGAGCTTTTATCTCTTGATCCATTGCATTTTTCCATAGGGTTTGTTCTTATTGTAGAAGGCTGTTGTAAACTTTCAGGTTCTAAAATCGGGGACTCTGTAATCATATAACCTAATCTTTTAGCAGGTATCCCCTTGTTTTTACGTGATGATGTCCTTATACTTGAATTGTTTTCATAGAACGGTGTTTCTATAACAGATTCATTTTCCACAAATTCAACTTCAGAAGCAGAGCAATCTCTAGTCAAAGGAGTGCATCTGAGAGCTTGCTTGCTTGTTATGCACATCATAATTATTTTCCGGATCAATAAATATAACTGTTTGGCTCACAACTATTCTGTTTGTTTCTAGGACTAAAATACGATAAGATTCTGTTGTATGGCAATATCCCACAAGAACTCCATCAGAAGCCTTATCACTTATCCCGTTTAGTGCGTTTTTCTTCGGGTACACGAAATAAGACTTTGCTTCCAAAGGGTCTTAGATGTGTGATATTAAGGTTTGTACCATGCCATAACTCATGAGGTGTACAATTACGAGACTTCGTAGACAAACGGTTTTGGATACCACTGCATCCGAGGTTGCCGATACCACTGCATCCCTCCAGTACTTGTATGGCATACCAGCATCAAGTAGTATACACCTCGCCATTTCAACAATACTGCAATTTTTACGCTCTGATGCTCCGTTCTCCCCTGGTGTATAAGGTACTGATGTCTGATGAACAATTCTGTGTTTCTTCATGAAAGCCCAAGATATTCACCTCCATTATTTATTATTTTTTTTTATTTTTATTTTAATGCCTTATTTATATTAACGTCCTGGCGGAGTTCAGCTAATTGCTGCTCTACCACTCAACCAGGACACGTACACATAGACATCGACACAACAACCATTCCCTGCGATATTGCCATCTACCGCAGCTGAGACTCGAACTCAGGAGAGATAACAGCGACTAGACATGTTGTGCTACCCAACAGCGGTCTAGGTCACTACTACCGTCTCGGTAACATATGAAAAAACGCCACCAACATCCATGCCCTGGCCAGGATTCAAACCCGGGACTCCGTGGTCGCAAGCCAAACACCTTCAGCATTGCGCCACCGAGCTGGTCGATGCGAATTGCTTTCACTGATTTTGAAAATTTATTTTGTACCATGGCAACATATGTACGAAACTTTTATGTAACTTTATCTTTGGAATGTAGTAAATACACAATCGTGTATCGAGAAAAATCATCTATAAAAGTCAGGAAATATCTTTTAACTCCAATCGTTTCCGTTTTCATGGGGCCACTATGAATTAGCTGCAAGACTTCGGTACTTTGTTGTGAAACTTGCTTTGGAATTCAACTTCTTGTCAATTTACCCTTTATGCATACCTCACGGTGAAAATATGTCCTCCGTAACTGAAATTCCAATTGCAAGATTTTGTTTCTACAATTTCTTCATGGCTTCTAGATGACCAAAACGGCGATGCTATTCAGTAAGAGAAACGTTTTTTTTTCGAGCTACCTGAGCGTGATGATTGAGATTTAATTCGTAAAGATTTGATGATGTTGTAGCAACAGCGATGGCTTGCTTCTTTTTTGAAATTTCGCATCTGTCACTTTCAAAATTAATCTTGAATCTTTCTTTTGCAAGGCATTTAACTGACAGCAGATTAGCATCCAGTTCTGGTACAAATAAAACATTTTTGCATAGAACCTTACGAACTCCTGATTGTGTTGTACAATTTAAAGATTCTGTACCAACTCCAATAATGTTTACAAATCTCCCATCAGCAAGATAAATGTAATCAGTTTTTCGTCGAAGGGTTTCAAAACACTTCTCATCATTTGACATGTGAGCTGTTGCTCCCGAATCTATGAACCAACATTTCGTTTTAATTTCGGTTCCCTCGTCAAAACAGAAGTTGTTATCATCATTGTCGCTCTCATCCTTCGTGACATATGCTTTGTGTTTAGCCAACGGTAGAGTCAGTTTTCGCTTTCAATTTCCAACGATTTCGTTTAAGATGACCGCGTTTTCGGCAATAATGGTAAACCATATCATCACCTTGAAATCGCTTACTGGCACCTTGACTTTGAGCATTCCTGTGCTCCAGTCCCTGAGTACAACTCCCGACGTCTATCGACCTCATCTGTTAATTTGCCTCTGACAAATATGAGTGACAGTTCACCTGCCGGTCTGGACTCTAAAGCAGTTATCAACGAGGAATAAGATTCTGGCAAACTGCATAATAACAAGGCACCAATGCCTCGAAATTGGGTAAGGAGTTCTAACAAACTGTTTGTGTGTGCTTGCATATTTCCATCTTTTGATAGGCGTAACTTATACATTTCTCTAAGCAGGAACAACTTACTGCATAAATTAAATCTATCGTGAACCTTTTGTGGTGCCTTCGACATGTCCCTTGAAGTTTCTTCTGACCTTATGTGGATTAGTTGGTCGTCTTCTACTGTCAAACTAATTGTAGCCTTTGCTTTACGATCTAACTTGCGCCAATTTGTAGGCTCCGCTTCGGGCTTCTCTTCACAAACAATATCCCAAAGATCGCTTTTAAATCATTTCAATCTTGAACTTCCAAATTTGATAATTCTCATTGCAAACTGCTGTCTAGGCACAAAATCAATCGAGAAATAAACGTGACGCCTGGGCCCATAACCTATTGAATATTGCAATTATGTTCAAACAAATTACCTTTAAATACGTGCAAGCAACTTTTAGAAATATTAACTGACAAGTAACTACTAGACAAATATTAATTATTTTTACATTTATATGTTTTATTTCTATGTGCAACAGAGTCTTTTCCAACAGGCTGGACCATTAATAATAGGCCATAATTCAAGAGTACATTCTTTGGACCAAAATGTCAGGATATAATTAAACATGCTTTAGTAAATTGTTGCTGTGGAAAAACTGTATTTTTTTTTCTTTTTTTGGAATATCACAATTACCTCTTGGCCGATGTCCTCCAAATCTGGTATGGTAACATTTTTTAAGCTAAGAAATAATAGTTTATGTATTACATCACGCTAGCCCGTGGACAGCGCCTCATGAGCTATATCTAATGATGCATATTTCTTCTCTCTTTTATACAAAACGTTGTGGCACTTTTTACTAGAAAATCTCATGCAGGAGTCGCTTCTACGTAAAAAAATACACTTGGTAGAACTTGATAATTCCAATCCCTTTCGAGAAAACTGCCGAAAATATTTCAAGAATTCTTTGAAAACAAACTTAATTTAATTTGAAAAGAACAAATTGTATTTGTTGAGTAAGTAAAAACTAAAGAGTGACAACTATGCAAACTCACGTTCTTATGAACTCTTTGTTGCAAGTTCGATGTGGCCTCCTAGACCAGTAGGCAGAGATTTTTAGGTGCATTTTTGACCCGGGAGCAATGTTTTCTTTGATTGTTATGTATTCTTTGCCATTAAACACAATTATCACTATGCGTACTTCGTAAACCGTGTGCCTTTTTTTCACGTTTTGCCCCTCTCCTACGCATTTTTCGCCATATGTACCTGGTACCTTATTAGTTTCCCAGGCAGCAATGTCACGTATTATTGACGTCATTTTTTGGTCACTAGTTGGTCAGATTAACGTAATTTTTTACGTCATGTTTACGTAAAAATGACGGCCTAATGTCACAGCCCATTGACGTCAATTTTTTACGTCAAATTAACGTCAGCTAATGACGTCGTACTAACATATGAAATGATACAAATATGACCTATTTTGAAATATTTATTATACTATTAATTGGAAATACTTAAATACTTACATTATTGAATCAATTATTTGAATGAACATATTTCAATAATTTTCAAAAAATAGAACTATTATATATTGTCATCATCAAAATAAATGTTCTATTTATATGTAGAAAAAAAATTCCAAATTCCATGTAATAAATTATAATTTAAGCAGCTGTCCCAAAATAAGTGAATTTCTGCTGCTCATAGGCGATGAATAAGGTGGTGTTGCTGTCCTGCTCAAAAAAGATATTTTGGGTGAATTTACACACCTGCCTGGAACAAAAAATTAAGTTAGACAATGACTATCATTAAAAACAATATTATTTACCAGAAAATATTGTAATGGATTTTTTCTTTATTGAGAGAAGAGTCCGCCTACTACATTCACAATGCTGCTACTGCTGTCATCCAATTTTTTACTTCTTTTTTTCCTCGTTGGTCTCTGGGAGGTTCCCTCATCTAATTCTGATTGGAGATCAGAAATTACTTCCGCATTTTTTATTTTTCTTTTAGTGCTTTTTCATACACATCTACATAAGAAACACAAATAAATTAAATCAAATCTGGGAAATAAATAATTTTATATTAATAAAAAATAATAAATAATACTCCTACCACTTCGATTTGAAAAAAATATTTACTAATATAAATAAACATTTGGCAACAGTCTTTAATAACTATTTATTTTTTACTAACCAACTGCAAAAAACGTTCTCTTGTATAAATCCCAAGTGTTTTCATGTGGAGTCTCCCCACTTTTCAAAGCCTTATAATATCTCTCCTTGTTTTTGAATGGGGGCCAAAATACCTCAGATTTTCGGGGTGTTATCCAATCCTGTGATACTAACGCGATACCACCACCATCGTTTTCTTGGAATTCAATTCCTACGAAAACCATATACCTGTGAAGTTTAAATGATATATATAACAGACCATTCTATTATGGTCTATTTGGTTTCAAGTTATTTTATCACCATCTATATAAACAGCTCTTAACAACGGATATGAAGATATTTGTCCTACCTACCTATACCTAGCATAAATATTATTAAATTCTAACTTTTGTTTATACGTTGTATAATCGAAGAATAACTCTGGGTATTTCAGACATTGTAAGGAAAATACCATAGATTTAAAAAATTCAATTAAATAACTAGCAATGAATTTCTACAGGTTTCTTAAGGAGTAATGGGTACCGCTATCCAATTAAGTGCCGTTTATTGTAGAGTAGGTAATAATAATTGTCAATTATTAGGGTACGTCATGAAGAAAGTAAGATGGGTAGGTATGTGTATTTCATTATTTTTATTGTATAAATAGCTTCATTGAAATACACAGTTTTAACTTAATGAAAAATATAAGTGAAAATGTGAGGTTACAATATTCCAACTTTTGTCAAGAATATGATAGTAAAAAATAATAATTTTAATTGAACGAATCTCAAGATTTATTAATAACACCACCTTTTTTTAACCATCACAACACCACACAGAAATTATATTTAACTAAATTAGATCTTATATAAACACCTCTGTTAAACACGTAAATGACGCCGACAAGACAATGGCGACTGGCGACAAGTGGATGCAACATGCGGAGCGTTCACAGCGCGGACGCAGACCATTGGGGCGTGTAAACTCTTTTAAGTGGGAGAGGCCGGGAAATTCAAAAGACAAAATCATAGAATGATTCAAAATAATTATTTGTTTGATATTGAAAATTAAAACTGAATATCATAAAAAGATAGAATATTGAATCTTGACTAATGAGATGCACAATTTCTAAAAAAATTCGTTAAGTTGAAAAAGTATATATTTAATAATAAAATATAAAAATGTAAGTGAAGGAGGTGGGTTTAATGTATAAATAAACACTGCGTGTTTGTACACTATGCCACAAAGTAAAAATTTGTCTTTTGGTACACGCGAAGATTTTATGACAAAAATGACGTTTATAAGACGTCTTTAATACTTGATAAGTATCACGTATGTAATTGGTCATAATTATGACGTCAATAAAGACGTGATTTATAGGGCACATGACGTTAACGACCAATTATGACCAAAAATAGACGTGAATATAACGTGACGTTGCTACCTGGGATTTTACTTCCACATCCACGTAGTGGATTGGAAGTATAGTAATCGTAAAAAAAATTTCAAATTTTTTTTTTCTTGAAATCGATTTAGAATGTCATGAAACGTCGAGATTTTTAATTTGAGCGAAAAAAAATTTCTGTCTGTAGGTCTGTCTGTAACTTTTTTTTGTCCGCACGCTTTCTCCGGAACGGTTTAACATATTGACTTGAAATTTTGTACACGTATATATTGTAATGAGATCTGGAACTGGATTGTTTTTTGAAGACATCCGGTGAAGGGTTGTGGGGTAAATAGGGGTAAATATGGGGAAATATGTAAAACAAGCTGGTAAGAGTACAGAAACTTGAAATTTGATGTATGTACTACAAGCCAAGGCCTCAGATTTTTTATAATGTTTTTCAACCCCCCCACCATCCCTTCTTCATTATTAAAGGGGTTGCTAAAATAAAATTGAGATATTCATTTGAAATTTGGTACACGTATGTATTATAACGACATCTGGACTGGATTATATTTTGAAATGATTCCGTTGAAGGGTTGGGGGTTAAATAGGGGTAAATATGGGAAAATAAGTAAAGCAAGCTGGTAAGTGTACAGAAACTTGAAATTTGATGTATATACCACAAGCCAAGACGTCAGATTTTTTTATAATATTTTTCAACCCCCACCACCCCTTCTTCATTATTAAAGGGGTTGCTAAAATAAAATTGAGATATTCATTTGAAATTTGGTACACGTATGTACTATAACGACATCTGGAACTTGATTATATTTTGAAGTGATTGCGTTGAAGGGGTGGGGGGTTAAATAGGGATAAATAGGGGAAAATAAATAAAGCAAGCTGGTAAGAGTACAGAAACTTGAAATTCGGTGTATGTACATACTAGAAGCCAAGGTCTCAGATTAGTTATATTATTTTTCAACCCCTACTCCATTATTAAAGGGGTTGATAAAATAAAATTGAAATATTCACTTGAAATTTGGTACACGTATGTATTATAACTACATCTGGAACTAGATTATATTTTGAGAAGCTACCGTTGAAGGGTTCGGTGTTAATTACGGTAAAATAGGGGAAAATAAGTAAGGCAAGCTGGTATGAGTACAGAAACTTGAAATTCAATATATGTACTAGAAGTTAAAGACCCAAATTTTTTTAAAATATTTTTCCACCTCCCCTACCACCCCTATTCCATTATTAAAGGGGTTGATAAAATAAAAATGAGACATTGATTTGAAATTTTGTACACGTATGTATTATAACGACATCTGGAACTAGATTATATTTTGATATGATTTCTTTGAACGGTTGGGGGTTAAATAGGTGTAAATAGAGGAAAATAAGTAAAGCAAGCTGATAAGAGAACAAAAACTTGAAATTCGGTGTATGTACTAGAAGCCAAGGTCTCAGATTATTTCTATTATTTTTTCAACCCCCATCACCCCTACTCCGTGGTAGATAGGGAAACTAAGTAAAGCAAGCTGGTAAGTGTATAGAAATTTGTGAGTTGGTGTAGATACTCAAGACGATGGCCTCAGATTTTTCCACAATATTTTCCATCCCCCCCACTCCCTTATTAAGAGAGTTAATAAAATTAAATTTAGATTTTCACTTGAAATTTGTTACACGTATAACGATATCTTAAACTGGATTATATTTTGACATAACTGCGTTGAACGAGTTGGGGTAATTGGTGGTAAATAGGGAAAAATAAGTAAAGGTACAGAAACTTAAAATTCGGCGTATGTCCAAGAAGCCAAGGCCTCATATTTTTTAGTAATAATTTTCAACCCCCACCACCCTTAATCCAATATTAAAGAGGTTGATAAAATAAAATCGAAATATTCACTTGAAATTTGGGACACGTATGTGTTATAACAACATCTGGAACTAGATTATATTTTAAGATGGTTCCATTGAAGGGTTGAGGATCGAATACGAGTAATTAGGATAAAATAAATAAATCATGGTGGTAAGAGTACATAAATATGGGATTTGGTATATATACTAGAAACCAAGGCCCCAGATTTCTTTCTAATATTTTTCAAACACCACTATCTCCGCTCCATTATTAATGGGTTTGATAACATAAAATTTAGATGTTCACTTGAAAGTTAGTACACGGATGTATTGTAATGACATCTGACTGAGATGATTCCATTGAAGGGGTGGGTCGTAGTAGGTTGTGAATAGGGGAAAATAAGTAGGATAAACTAAAAAATTCATTTTTAACGTAATTGTTAGAAACCAACGCCTCAAACTTTTCTATGACCAATAATTTTCACACACTAGAGTGTAAATCTAGTCAGGATATTTTCTTTAAAGTGACTTTGATGAAAATCTGGATGTGGAAGTAGTGATTCCTTAGGCAGCGGTTTTTTTTACCTCATTGAATAATTGTCTAAAATATGGTATGAAGTCACCAAGTATTTTTTTTTTGTTTGCAAATAGTGCTCAGATTAGAAAAGGGGCATTTTTTCGACATTAAATAACTCGGAAACGGAAACACCTAGAAGCCTGAAACTTTCAGAAATTGTTACTTACAATAATATAAATAAGTATTCCAGATATCAGCAAGATCGACTTTTAACTTCTTAAGTAACAAACGATCGATTTTTTTTTCAAGCCTTAATTGCAAATCTCGCCATTTCTTTTGTAAATAATTTAAACTCTCCAAACCAAGCTAGAAAATTTAAAAATCATTTCAAATTTAGTATGGCGTTGAAATTTTCAGAAAATATTGATTTTGACCGATTTCTTTAGAGTGAGTTTTTTTTTACGTGACATAACACAATATAGCATTTTCATTTTTCAATGTAGATTATCCGCTTTTTTAATAACTTGAAAGCACTTTTTAAGACAAAGATTTCCCAAAAAAGCGGATAATCTGCATTGAAAAATAAAAAAGCTGTACTGTTTTATACGTCGCATAGAAAAAGGTCACTTTCAACGGCATATTAAATTTGAGTAGTCTCTTGAATTGAGACATGTTCTTTATAGGATTTTGCAAACAGCAAAAAAATAACTATCTATAAGAACTAAAAGAAGAAAAGCTATGTGTAAAAATATTAATGAAACCTTTGCATTCTTTTGATAACCCGATAATATCATTTTTCATACTTATTCATAGAAATTGTCTTGGTTTTGCATGGAACATCTTTATGTGTGCGTTTTTGATGAGCCCAGAATAAGGACGAAAAACGTTTCAAAGGCTAAGCATTTCCAATAAAAGGATGATAGATTTCATGAAAATGTAATCCATTAGAATGAAAAATTTTTAAGACGATGTAGGTAAATAAATTTATTTTAGGCCTTTGTTCTCATTTTTAACTGAGTATTCATTACCGTAGGGGGTTGTGTAGATTCTAGCTTAATCAGCATGGCCGTAGGGGGCTGTGTGGATGCTAGTTGTTGAATGAGAATTTTCAAATAAGAAATTATATAAATTTATTTTAGGATTTTAATTTGCTAGCATAACCAGAATTCAAGTTATCGAAAGAATGCAAAGATTTCATTAATATTTTTACACATAGCTTTTCTTTTAGTTCTCATATAAAGAATATGTTTCATTACAATTAAGCAAACAAATAATACTTCGCTTTTAAACATCTTTTGAATTTTCTAGCGTGGTTTGGATAGTTTAAATTATTTACAAAAGAAATGCGATTTGCAATTAAGGCTCGAGAAAAAAATCGATCATTTATTACTTAAAAAGTTAAATACCGATCTTGCTGAAATTTGGAACACTTCTTTGTATCATTGTAAACAACAATTTCTGAAAGGTTTCTAGGTGTTTCAGGTTTCTAGGTGTTTCCGTTCCCGACTAATAAGTCGGAAACGGAGATTAAATACAATGTCGAGAAAAATGCACTTTGTCAACTTTGAACACTATTTGCAAATAAAAAAAAACACTTATCGACTTCAAACCAGTCTCATTCTTTAGGTAATTCAATGAGAAACAAAAAGCTAATAAGGTACATAAATACGGAGGAGAAGATGTATAAGAAAGTCGTTTTTCTTAAATTGTTAATTTAAAAAATAAACACCTGGGTTTACGAAATACCCATAGGGATAATCGTGTTACATAAGAATCAATTAAATCATTGCTCCCGGCTCAAAAATGCACTTTATTATACCTCTTTGTCCCTGCCTACTGGTAAAGGTTTTTTTTTTTTAGAGGAATAGAACTTTAAAATGAAACAAAACACATGAAAATCTTGCTAACGTCCCTGGTATTGAATTTATTGGATATATAATTTTATGCCGTAGTGCTTACATGACTTCGGGCATATTTGCGCCGCGGCTGGCTCGAATGTAGCGCAATTTGGAAGTCCAATTTTCGATCACTGTTTCGAGTAGCTGGGGCCGTATGTCGGCAATAACTCGTCTAATGTTGGCTTCCAAATGGGCCAACGTCTCTAGTTTATCGGCGTAGACTAGCGACTTCACATATCCCTAGTGCACAAGACACAATCAATTTATTGCAAGAAACATTCGAAAACGGCATTATTTCGCATCGTGAATCTGTGAATTGTCCTCCACGTTCGTGTGATATCACACCTATAGATTATTTTCTGTGGGCATATGTGAAGTCGCTAGTTTACGCCGATAAACCAGAGACGTTGGATCATTTGAAAGCCAATATTAGACGAGTTATGGACGACATACGGCCCCGCCCCACCTACTCGAAAAATTCATCGAAAATTGGATTTCCAGATTGCGCTACATTCGAGCCAGCCGCTGCGCCCATATCCCCAAAGTCATAATTTCCAATAAATTCAATACCATGGGCGTTGGCAAGATTTGCATGTATTTTATTTAATTTTACAGTTCTATTCCTCTAAAAAAAACACCCATTATATCCACCTACTTCTATGGATATTCATTTATCATTCATTATCTTTTTTCACAGCAACAATTTACTAAATCATATTTGATTATATCCTCATATTATCGTCCATAGAATATACCCTTAATTTATGGCCTATTATTAATGGTTCACCCCGTATAGACGGAAATATCCCTTATTGAACATTTTAAGGAAAAATAAATGCGAACAAATCGCGTAAAATAAATCAGTTTTTTTTAAGTGGAGTGCATTTAGACGAGAAAAAAATAAGTTATTAGGAAATCCATAGATTTTTTTAAACTTCAAAGGTCCTGCTTAGTTATGAAATATCACTTGGAAAAAGTTACAATTCGAAAAATTGAGACTATATAATATTCATATAGTGGTTCTCGAGGTCTTTGCATTCAATACTTTCAACAACTACAGTAATATTAATAAATAAAAATGCAAGACGGCTGATCCAAAATGGAATTTAATACTGAAGTCATATGATATTCGATACATTAAGGGGGAAAATGAGCTAAATTTGATAAATAATTATAAACATTCAGTTAATGAAGTTCAAATGAAATTCTACATTTATGCCCATTTTATAACTATTAATTATAGATTTGTGGAAAACACGTCATGAACACAACAAAAATTATAGTTGTGGATCTGACTTCAGTTACACCAAGTATATAATTAATATCAACATTATATGCGGTTAGTTCTCGGTATTAAAACCAAAAGATAGTCGCCCCACCCTTCCCCGGAGCTTATTAACAGTCAGAAGTCGTCATCGACACTTACATATTGTTTCGTGGCAATCAATGCTTCGCACATCTTCATTCCTGTGACGGAAGTCGGCTGCGACGTGACATCCATGTGTAGGCTTTTATGGGCAGGTATTTTATTCGACAAAATGCGCCTGCTTGTGCATACAAATGGCTTTTTCTAACTTCCCCGGTGACCACTACAGGTAACCAAACTCGGTAATATGATTAATTGAAGATTATAAACAGGAAAAATATGAGTAAAGTAAGCGAATGAAATGAAACAAGCGTCGTTTTGTTGAGGTAATGAACAAAATATATCAAAAAATGATTCATAGATTTAAGAAAAAACTTACACCATAAAATTGTTCAGAATATATTTTTAATTTTTTAAAAATTAATAGTCCAGTCAATGAAGAGGGCGCAAACGACTTGGGCGGGAACAGAATTTTTGACTTCAGGGCTTTGTTCGGGGTAATTAGGAGGTAAACATACTAAAAGTTCCAGAACTTACGGGTGAGCGAGGTGCAGGGGGACACGTAGACGGCCACTTTTGTTGGGTTTTTCACTTATGTCTCGGAAATAGTGCATCACAGCGAAAAGTTAATTCTATTCACAACGAAAACTGATAAAATTTCCTACACGATTGTTCTTCTGTTCCTTTAAAATGAAGCAACTCAAGGTCACCTCGAAGGTTCGACAGGTTGAAATCTTTTGGAATCGATCTGTTATTTTATTGTCAACAAAAAACCTTATTAAACTTTTTGATTCCGATGGCAGGTAATTTGCTATTAACAAAAAAGTTGCAAAAAAAGAATAAATCGTTTTCCAAACATATTCTTTAAGTTAATTGGGCCAAAATAAACACTTTTTGTCTTTTTACAGGCAATTAAAAGTCAAATAGTGTCCATCTTTAATAATAGATTTCTCAGCTTTTACCAAAGCTTTTTAAAGACACGTACGTCTTTTGCCAATACAGTCGACATCATCGGAAGAATAGTTATAGATGTTAATTTTGGTCGGACAGCAAAAAATGCATGGAACTTTCAAACTATTCATTAGTCTGCCCGACTGTCGCGTTTTCTTTAACCACGAAAACTTAGACGGAAAAGTGTCCAATCGTGTTACAATTTGGACAGTGAGTTAGTGTCGGCTGAAAGAAATCATTTTATTATTTTTTTATTGATAATTTATTTGTCAATGCAGTTAGGAAATGATTTTTTGAGGCAACGGATGTGAAAATCCACTGGTCAAAGTAACTAGACAGTTTAGTTTGCATTTTTAGTAATAAATTTTTAATATGTATGCTCTATATTATTGCCATATCCTTCTATAAACTAAATCACTATAGGTCAATATCTACAAGCAATACTAAGCTCAATCTTTCTGTTTAAAATTGAATGAAATTAGGTTTTCATACTTTTTTAATTATTTAGGGGTTTCAATTTATTTATTTTTTTAATATTTTTTGTCAAATATAGATATTTTGTGTTGTTTTGTTTTCAGTAAAATTTCAAAGTACCTATGTTGCTGTTAAACTTAACTATATTAAAAATTTTAATTGGTCTCTCATTTTTTTAGGTAACATTTATTTATAGCAAGGTAAATAGCCTGATTGGTATGATGTTGTTCAGGATGTTAGTCACAGTTAATCTAAATATTTAAATTTGAAATATTTTGTTGTGTTTGAAGACAATGTATTTGTTATTGAGTATAGAATATCGTAAAAGATGATGTCGATATTTCTGTATGAGGGTTCTTACCTATTTAATTTACATAGATTTGTAAGTCATTATGAATTTACATTGATTGTTAATTGTTGTAATTCAGCTGTTTTAGTTAATTTCGAGAGTAGATTTTTTTATTTCGCACGCTATTCTTAAGAATGCATGGTATAGTAGACTTTGGATGTAGAAATACCAATGTGATAATTTCGTTATTAAAAAACACAATGAGAAAATTTAATCACTGTTAAGAGAAAAAATGCTTTAAAATTTAAAAAATACTTTGTCAAGAACTGATGACTGACATTTTCAGAGAATTTGTAATTTACATGAACAAAAAAGTTTTCAAAACTTCGCTGAAAAAAGCTCTGTGACAACTAAACCATGCTTATCCTGCTATTAGTCACTTTTGACACTAAACTACAATATGATATTTTGAATATTTAAGGCAATACTGTTGTGTCTAGAATCTGCCTTTAAGAAATTGGCCTCCTATAATATAGGGATAGTTAGAAAGAGCAATGTAAGGCGTACACATTTTTCACATTTAAATTAATATCTTATGTACCTAACTCGATTTTAATATAGATGAAGAGTAAAATTACACTTTATTAAGTCCTTAATTTATCCATTGGTATGCTACATATTGCAACTTTTTATGTATTACTATAATCAGATGAAATTGCAGAAAATTGTACATGCATATTGCATAATTGTATACTCGTAAAGTTCATTCTGGAAATAATTATTACTAAGAGCTTTGTATGTAATCAATTTATTATTTAAACTATTCGAGATACAGACAGCATAATATAAATGTCAAAAAATGCTAAATTTTACCATTAAGTCACAAAATAATTTAAAATTGAAATGTAAGCTTAACATTATTTTTAAACTAATTGAACCGCCTTAAAGAACCAGAAGCATAACGATAAATTGGACGTATTTACGTAAAAAGGAATCATGCGACAAAACGTAAGTTTTAGAAAACAGAGGATCAAAGTTTATGAGATCTAATCAAATACCTGAGCTCTTTAAGGAAGGGAACTTTTTCTAATATGACCGTAAAGAACCAGTGAGTGTTGCCGACTGAACAAAAATTGAGAATTTTTCACATTTTTGTTTTTATTTCGAAATTTGGTGCTTGCTTCCTTTTTGCATTTTATTATATGGCTTTTATATGTTTGTAGTATACGAAGCAGTACAGGCAAATTAACAATTTAGGGTAACAAAAATTAACAAAAGGATCATCTCTGGGACTTAAGTAGGTAACAACCTGGAGAATGAGATGATGCATTCTTTGCACTTCCAAGTTCCGGGAAAACTCAAAAAAATTTTGAAAAACTTTTTGGTTTTCAGTTTTTTTACTCTAGCGGCCAAAATAATGAAAATAGAGAAAGAAGTTCCCAACAAGAGTTGTAGCTCGTCTCTTTCTCTACAAAAACGGTCTTTACAAATTTTTGTCTTACTTAAGCCGTTTAGAAGATAAATCGACTTTTCCACTTACAGTTTTAAGCCGCTTCGAAATGCGCGAAAAATGAGAATTCTCCAGGAGTTTCGTACGACCGGGCTGATCGATCGATAATTCTTACTATTCAGAGCCCCTAAAAAAATGAAATTAACATAAAATGTAGAGAAAAGTCTCAGCTTTAATGTGGAACTAATCATAAAATTCATAAAAAATGTTATCAAAGAGAGAAAGTGTCAGAAGATGGCTTAGTGAACTTTGTAGAGTTGATCCACAGATTTATTCATATCTTTGCCGGGAGTCGTTAGAATGATAATTCATTTTGCTTATATTTTCTTATATAACGACATATTATTCCAATTAATATTTTATTGCAATTACTTTTGTTGGAAAAACATGCCTTGCGATCAAAGTAGAGGGTATATTTCTCATCGATCAATCACCTCCAAATTTTGGAGTTCAACTCGCTATATCTTAAGTAATAATAATAGCACAGTCTTAATTATTGGATTATAAGTACAATAAAACATATTCTTTCGAATGACTTTAGAGTTTTTTAAATGCGCGCGGTACTTTTTGAATTTGTCTACATTATTCATACACGTTCAGAAAATGCACAATTATACAGTAAAACATATACAACTTATTTGTTTCTTAACATTCTTCAATGAAATTTTCACAAAATATAGATTAAAGTGCGTGGAATCGAATCCATGCAGTGAAAAAGCACCCATTACGGAAGAAATAGACAGGATGCATAAAATTCAAAGATGTGAATAAATTAACTGTATAAAGTTTACTAAGCCATCTTCTAACACTTTTTTCTCTATGATAAATATTTGTATGAATTTTGTGATTAGTTCCACATTAAAGCTAAGACTTTTCTCTACATTTTACGTTATTTTCATTTGTTTAGCGGCTCTGAATAGTAATAATTATCGATCGATATGTCCGGTCGCACAAAACTCTCAGAGAACTCTTATTTTCCGCGCATTTTGGAGCGGCTCAAAACTATAAGTGTAAAATTGGATTTATCTCCTAAACGGCTTAAATAAGACCAAAATTTGTGAAGACCTATTTTGTAGAGATAGAGACGAGGTACACATTTTGTTGAAATCTTTTTTCTGTATTTTTATCATTTTAGCCGTTGAAGAAAAAAAAACGAAAATCAAAAAGTTTTTCCAAATTTCTTTGAATTTTCCCGGAACTTGGAAGTGCAAAGAATGCATCATTCCATTCTACAGGTTATTAACTACTTAAATCCCAGAGATGATTCTTTTATTAATTTTTGCGAGGTTTTTACAACATTTTGCCTTCATTGCCTGTACTAAAGGTAAGTATGAGTAACACAAAATTAAATAATTTTAAGCCCAAAATTGTATTATTTCAAAAAACATATTGTATTATGAAACATATTCTTTACAGGATGTTGCAAACAGCGGAAAAAACTATCTATGGGGACTAAAAGAAAAACTATATCTTTTAGTTCTCATAGATAGTTTTTTCCGCTGTTTGCAACATCCTATAAAGAACATGTTCCATTACAATTATAAGCACACAAGTAAAATAATTCACTTTTAAATATATTATGTTGTCAAGATTATTAACATCTAACATCAAATTATCTGGTTCAAAGTTCGGAGTACTTCCAAGTCCACCTATATATCATCCTCAACGCTTTCAACTGCAAAAAGCGTTGAGTAAAATTCATGGCAATGTTTTGAAATAAGGCAAATTGACTTTATCTGCAATACCTCTTCCACGAGGCCATAATGGATTTAGATCCTTTTTGTAAAATCCATTGACAGGACGACGTCGCTTTTTTTGTAATGTCAAGCTCAACTAGTTTTTCATCATTAAATTACGAAAAAAATGTTTTATCTAGAATCTCTGCGAACATTATGTTAAACATTAACTATTTATTCCCTTTGTAAAACAAAGTGTGTAGAGGAATAACGGAAAATGATTTGTAATATATTATTTACAAGTTGCATCGGAAACAGTTGAATGCATTAGGAATTTTCGATTGGAATATTGTAAATATGTACATATGTAATAACACCCCTTCTTTGTATTTTAATGTTATTGTAGATAATATTTACGAAATATACAATTACACAGCCCCACAAAAGAAAAGTCCAAACCCAGAAACTAGACCTACCAGTCTATGTATTTTGACCTACTGAATTCAATGCTGCCATCAGAATTTCATATAATAATAATAATAATAATAATAATAATAATAATAATAATAATAATAATAATAATAATAATAATAAAGTGCCTTTATTGAAAATATACATATGGCGGAGTCCAGCCCAGAGGCTGCTCAAATACTCAACCATTAAAATTAACAAAATAAATAATTACAAAAGAAAAAGGATAATAAATGAGAATGAAATTATACTAAACACAATTTGATAACGAGAGAGAATGTGCCTACATTAGGTAGGCTTAAAAATATTTTATTTCTGATTCTTTGTTCACTGGTTTTGAAGAAATCGTTTGTAATGAAATTTAAACGAGTTAATTGAAACTTGCCTAATATTAACAGGAATGGAGTTATATAACGCTGATGCGGAGTACGTAAAGGATTTTTGGAAAAAAGCTGTTGAATGATGAGGAATTGTTAAATTCTCAGTGTATCTTAGATTTCGATCGTGAATGGACGACCTGGGAATCAAAAGTTCTTTTAGATATGGGGGATTTGCTGATTGTACCAATTTATGAGTAAAATTTGCAAGATGTAATTTGCGTCTTGTGGCCATATTTAACCATCCAAGGGTTTTTAACTTATGCGATACATGATCTTGTTTTTTTAAATCAAATATAAATCTAATACAAGTATTTTGCACCTTTTGAATCCTATAAGCATTCGTTTGGTCGAGACAGGGACCATATATAATATCGCCATAGTTAAAAAAAGATAAGACTAGAGATTCGCATAAAAAAGTTCTTAATTTTACATTCAAACTATGACGACAAGAGTATAATTTTTTTAATGCGCAGTAGGACTTTTTCATAAGGTTATTAACATGTTGTTGAAATTTGAAATTATGGTTAAGAAATAGGCCCAAATTTTTAGTTGCGTGCTTCCTATATACTATCTCTAGTGGTGTGTTCTCTCTTTCCTGTTGGTTAGTAGGATGGAAGATTATATGCTCGCCTTCTTCTTGGTGTACTATTATTGTTCTGTTTTTCATATTTGCTGTTGCAGCAATTGTTTCCTGACCACCACCAGTGAAGTAAAAATAATACAAAAAATAGACAGACAAACAGAAATAATAAATTATAGATTATGAATTAATTAAATAATTAATCAATATAGCTTATCTTTGTTGTGGATTGCTGGCATCTTGACTTAAAAAGTGTTTGGTAGAGAATGAAAATACAAATGGTTAAAATGAAGATGTGAACGTTAATACCATCGCTTACCATAAAACGTGTGTTCTTAGGCTCAGTAACATATTGACAGTAATGACATTATTAATGATCCAACAGAAATTCCGAAATTGTTAAATGTATGTTATATCAGAAGTAAAGAGAATATTAGGAATAAAATTGTTGCGTTTGGTTCAGATTTTCCCTTTAAGAACAGTATAGTTGATGAAATTGGTTTTTATTAAGTGCTGATGAATTGAAAACTTTAATTTTTACTCTACCCGACAAAAACAGCCCTGATGATGCGATGTATAATAATAATTAAGAATTGTTTCGAAAATTTATTAAACTTGTCGCTTTCAGTAGGTAAAGTACCGATGGATTGAGGTTACTAGCGTTAAGTATAGTTGTTCCAAAGATTCCAAAGTCAATAAAGGCTAGTGATCTCCGGCCAATTAACTTGATAAACTCATTCCAGAAAACTGGATCGAGTTCCTGGAATTTGGCGGAAGATTTTCGACTGTTTTCTAGATAAATCTAGAGGAAATTTTGAAGTATATAAGGCGAGGTTCCCGGTGCAAGAGGAAGAAGTTAAAAAAAGTGACAACTGAGAGGTTAGAAATCCGAGATAAATAAGTATCAAGTAGTAAACAAAGTGTAAAGGTTATTTTAGAAATATTGTGTAGTTTTTCTACAAACTTCCAGGAAAGTCACTATTAGTCATGGGCGTATCAGGCTCCAGTTCAAGGGGGTGTAATAAATAACGATACAGATATTCATAATTACAATTCTAGAAATAATCTAAACTTTCATTTGCAAATATAAAACAAAAATCAGCTCAAAATAATTTATTCCATGAGGGGTTAAGTGAGTGTAACGATCTGCCAGTAGGTATTAGAAACAGTCTCACATTAAATGTCCATTTCAGAGGCATAAAAAAAGACAGAAAAAACTGGAACGTTAGCAAGTTTGACCTTTGTACACCTCATGATATACCTATCACACTAACTAGCAAGTTTCTGATCACGTCACAGTGGAAAAAAAACCTTTTTTGGACAAAAATCTGCCTACAAGTCAACTTTAATCAATTTTGATCTACTTTGGCTTAAAATGTAGGTTATTGGCTACACTTTCAGAGTATACTGCCTAAATTGCAAACCCCGATTTTCTAACCTCAAAAAATGTATCAAATATGAGAGTATTCATTTTCTTCTATTTCTACAAGTCAAATCTTAATCAATTTTGATCTTCCTTGGCTTAAAATGTAAGTTATTGGCTACACTTTCAGAGTATACTGCCTAAATTGCAAACCCCGATTTCTTAAAATCAAAATCAAAAATTCAACAAAACATAATTACCCTACTCAAAATTTTGTGTTTTATAAGTTACTTTCAGTTATTACCACATTTTATTATAATTTTTTTTTCGAGCCAATGAATTAAAATTTTACCCACAAATAAAAGAGGTTTGTAAATTATTAAAATAAAGAAATGTATACTACAAATAACAAAACTCAAATCTTTTATTGACAATAATTATCGTGGAGATGCTTAGCCTTTGAAACGTGTTTCGTCCTTATTGTGGACTCATCAGAAAAGCCCAAAGCCACTCATAACGATGTTCCATGCAAAACTAAAACATTATCCATGAATGGTATAAAATAATTATAATTGACATTGACTGATAAAAAACAACAGATCTTCACCTATCTATTAGCTAACTAGTATTGGAGCCTATATACTCTATGCATGTTTAAAAGTGAATGAGATTTTATGAAAATGTAATTCATTATAATGAAAAAATTTTTAAAGACAAGGTACGTAAATAAATTAATTTCAGGCCTTTGTTCTCATTTTTAACTGAATTTACATATCGTAGGGGATCATCTAGATACTAGTTTAGCCTGCTTAGCCGTAGGGGACTAGGTTGGATGTTAGTGTTAAAATGAGAATGGCAATTCAGAATTTTTACTTGTTAGCATAACCAGAAGTCAGGTTATCGAAAGAATGCAAAGATTTCATTAATATTTTTATATATAATTTTTCCTTTCGTTCTCATAGATAGCTTTTCTTTCCACTGTTTGCAAAATCCTATAAAGAAAATGTTTCATTACTATAAGCAAACAAATATTACATAATTCACTTTTAAATTAGGCAGTATACGCTGAAAGGGTAGCTAATAACCTGCATTTTAAGCCAAGGTAGATTTATATTGGTTAAAACATGACTTGTAGAAATAGAAAGAAGTGATTACTCTCATATTTGATACATTCTTTGAGGTAAAAAAATTGGGGTTTGCAATTTAGGCAGTATACTCTGAAAGTGTAGCCAATAACCTACATTTTAAGCCAAGATTGATTAAAATTTGACTTGTAGGCAGACTTTTGTCCAAAAAAGGCTTTTATTTTCCACTGTGCGTCGCCTGTATTCTTCGTCGAATTTCATACTCGCTGTTTCCGGTATTATCCATAAAGGTTCCTAAGGAAACTATTTTTTTTATACTAAAACTAGAGTTAAATGAGTTTTAGCGACTCGCTAAAATTACGCTGAAGTTGTCTTATACACCTGTAATTTTCCTAACCTTTTCAAGGCAGTTTATATTTATTTGGACTAATATTTAGATACACTAAAGCGGAAATAGATACAATCGACCTTCAAAAACCGATCATATTCGTACTGAAACTGCAAACATTTTAGTACACAAATTATATGTAAGTATTCATATATAACTTAATAAAAACACAACAAATTTAATTTTTTATTGATCAACAATGGCTAAAAATTTCACCTTCTTTTTTATGAGCTCCAGATGGAAATATAAAACTTAAAATAAAATACAGGAGCTAAGTAAACAGTAACTTTATGGTGTCACCACTATAATAAATATTATGGTTTCAAGTTTAAATTGCGGTTTGAAGTAAACACAATATTTTACTGCTGCTAATGTAGTATTAGGTACATTATTAATGAAATTTGATTAATTTTGTCAAGCTGTGAACTAGATTACTTAAACTTAATATAAGAATATCTTTTGTTTCAGTCCTAGAAACAGGCATGATTGACTATTTTAAGTTTCGTTAATTACTTCATTTTTGTTAAGAATTCAATATGTACAGGGTGTTCCTTAATGACTAATGGCTAATATTTCAGAGTGTGATTCCTTAGGTTATTTTATGAAGAAAATTCATATGAAGATGTGTCCGCAATGGCTTAAATTTTTTGATACAGAGTGTTGATTTTTTCTTTTTAAATCGTTATTTTTTAATGTCTCAGAAAGTACAGTTGTATTCATTAGAAGAGCGTCCAAGTATTGGAATGAGAGGCGAACTTTATCATTTTGTGTAAAACCGGTTCATGTAAATGATTGTTATTGGAGGTTATCACATGACATAGGTTGTCAAAATTGCAAATCATTGACTTTGATAGAAGATAAATAAAAATGCCTCATCATTTATCTGAAATTGAAAAGGCTCAAATAGTGTCCAGAATCGAAGATGGATGGACAATTCGTGCTGTAGCATAGTTGTATAACAGAAACAAAAAAACTGTATTAAAAATTAAACAGCGCTGGGAGCAAAAAGATTACTTAAAGAGAAAAGTTGGTTCCGGTCGTTCCAAAATTTCCAACCCTGAACAAGATGCTTCTTTTTTGGGATACTTAAGAGAGAATCCATTTGCAACGGCTGTGATTGATACTAAATTTCCTGGCTCTCAATTTCGACCAAATTCGTGGTACTTTCGAAAAACCAAATTCGTGGTACTTTCGAAAAATTCATCTCGAGGAGCGGTTTTCTGCTTTATTTACGTCTTGTTATTGTATTCTTTAAAAAATAATTTTTTGAGATTTTCAAAAAATTAAATTCGTTGTAACTACTTCCGAAAAATTTGAAAAACCAATTTCGTGGTACTTTCGAAAAGTTCGTCGGGCGGGAGCGGTTTTGGTCATTTCTAGTAAAATAATTTTTTACGTAGATTTCGATTTAATATTAGGCCAAAGGTGTTTGGAAGTCTTTTTAATGGTTTGAATATTATTTTTTCACGGGATTTTTGTCTTATTTTACTTTTATATAAATTGGATATTTTTTCAAATGGATCGTTTTACTTGGTTCAATAACAATACATACGTGTACCAAACAAGTAAATATTTTAAACCGTTCCTAAGAAAACGTGTGCATAAAAAGGGTTACAGATAAACCGACTGACCGGGAACAGACAGAATTTTTTTTCCTCAAATTTAAAATCTTAACGTTTTATGACATTCCAAGCCTATTTAAAAAAAAATGAATTTTTTTATCTCGTGGATGTGGAAAAGGTATTCGATTTAACTCTTTAATCTGAGAAATAATGGTTAAGGGGGCAATTGATGAGGAAAACTACGAACTATGATCAAGTACTTCTTTAATGCAGGTAAATTTCATAATACATTATTATTTAGATACACAAAAATCTTGGTTAAGACTGTAACAGGTCTACTATCTGCTTCCTGTAATAAAATATAATATAGCTATGAAAGCTAACAATATAAGGCTATGCTTATATTGTACACATGATGAATATTGTAGCACTGTTTAAGCAATTTATATTATCTAATTTATATACAGGTGGAAATTTCGTAATATTATACGGGCTAATATCAACAGGATAATAAAAATTGCCGATTTGGTATTAAATCGTTTTATATTGCAACGCGTAGAATTATATTTTTCGTAAATAATGGTATAATTTTTACATTAGGGTTGTCCAAATAAAAGTTAAATTAAAAATTTAGAAAACCCCCTATGCAAAAAATAGGCCTTTAAAAAGTAACAAATAATTTCTGTTCACTGGCTATTTCTTTTTCTGCAAATTTATTGTTGAACCGTGGATTAATAGTGCGTCAGGGATCGCTGCACTGTCTCCTAAAAAATTGAAAAAGCGGGAAAAATAAATATTCAAATCATCCTTCGATGAATTTTTATCCTGGAGGCGGCATTTAAAAGGTTACTAAATGTAGAATACGAATCGCTCCCCAAGAAAGATGCTAATTGTTAAAATTTTAACCATTTTACCCATTTTCTGACAAAAATTTGCGTTTTTTTCATTTTTCATGAGATTTTACCTTACTTTGACTGATAACACTGTAAATCTAATAGTGTTTAAATACTGCAAAGATAAATAAACCTATAGCTAACTATTTTGACCCCTAAATCGTGGATTTAACCTTATTTTAACCTTCAAACTGCTAAAAATGACCAACGTAAGCATTTTCTTTTAGCTTATCGTCATCTTGAATGATTACCTCTCTCATTTAGGCTAACAATGTTGAGAATTATTGATTATATATGAAAAAGAAAAATAAAGCCACAATTTAACCATTTTAACACAGTTCGAAAAAACCAATAGAAGCCATTTTAATGCACTTTTTGAAATTTTATATAGTTTTCTGTATTGTGTCATTTTAACCAACACAGGTAAGAACCTAAAATACGCTGGAAAAGGAATCACCCCTTCCACATCCAGACTTCCATCCAAGTCCATCCAAGTCTCTATAAAGGAATACATCTTGACTATATTTGCACTCTAGTATGCGAAAATAATTGGTCATAAAAAAAAATGAGACGTGGCTCTGGACTTTTATTGCTTTACTGTCAGATATTACATTACATACATGTACCAAATTTCAAATGAATATCTCAATTTTATTTTATCGACTCCTTAAATAATGGAGTGGAGGTGGTTGGGGGTTGAGAAATATTATTAAGAAGTCTGAAATCTCTTCTAGTATACCGGGTGTAGCAGGATCATGGTATACCCCCTTCTCCTTTAGTTTTGAAGATAATTTATTGAAATTTAGGAAATACTGCATACATAATAAGCAGTACTTTTTGACATTCAAGTGATTTTGTTTCGATTTTTGAATGGAACATCCTATACAGACTGTCTATTTCACGAGGGCCACACCTAATATCTCGCTTAATATCTATTGTAGAAGAATAAAGTTTTAGAAACAGTTATCCCATTTTTTGTGAGCTATATTTCAGTAAAAAGAAATTTGAATTCCATAGCCTACTTTATGAGATATATTACAAAAACCTGAAAAATAGGAAAACCACAAACGGTTATAGCTTCCTTATTTGAGGAGATACGAAAAAAGTTAAAGGAATGAAAGTTGACGGCAAAAAAAAATAACGTGTAACAAAAAAATCGAAAAATGCAGTTGGCTTTGACATACGCTATTGTGCAAAAATGAAAAATACATATCTCAAAGTAGGCCATGACGCCATTAATTCCGTTATTTTTTTCTCATTCCAACGATATAAAACATGTCACAGAAATTTTAACCCATAGTGTCAATATTTAATATTTTACGAATATCACAATTCATATAATTGAATCGTAACAATCAGCTGTGCCATAATTAGTGAAAAACAATGTATACAGTTATTAATAAATTTGACAGATTGTCACTGTTGTATGTTGTATGTTGCGTTGTCGAGTTCTAAGACAAATTTTATATCAGTAATTATGGTGTACACCAATAATAACAAATTCGATATGGTTAGCATTTATTGTCAGTGCAATTTTGACGCTGAGATGGCAGTCACGGTTTACGGAGATAGATTTTCAGATGCTCCGCAGCCAAATCGAACTATGTTTAGGAAGTTAGTTCAAAATCTAAAAACGCACGGTTCATTTTCAAAAAAAGTAGTAAGGCGAGCGCATGTTGCGGATAATGTAAGAAAAGTGAATAGAGTAATGAATTATGTTAACCAAAATGAGGAAATCTCTTTGAGACAAATTCAGAAAAACTGTCGCATGAAAAAAGACAGTGCAAGAAAAATATTGAAAAAAAACGGATTTCGATGCTACAAAATGAGGAAAGTTCAACATTTAAATGAGGGAGATAAGCCAAGGAGAGTAAGATTTTGTAGATGGTTATTAAATAAGAAAAGGAATGACGCGCTGATATGTAGCAAAATTCTTTGGTCGGACGAATCAAATTTTTTTAATAATGGATTTTTCAATAGAAATATGCATTATAAGTGGACACGAGAAAATACACATTGGTGCAGAGAGACTGCTTTCCAAGAAAGATTTTCTACGAATGTTTGGTTAGGTCTTTTAGGGACTAAAGTAATTGGACCTTATTTTTATGATGGCAAATTAACCGCTCGTAGATACCTTAATTTCCTGCAAAACGAATTTCAAGATTTTCTTTATGAATTAACAGTGGCAGAAAGATTGAATTATTCATATTTTCAACAAGATGGGCTCCACCTAACACTGCTGTAATTTGTACAAATTATTTAAATCAAGTTATGCCAGATAGCTGGATAGGCACCTATGGACCCATTCTATGGCCAGCTCGATCACCAGATATTACTCCCTTGGATTTTTTCGTCTGGGGTTACATTAAAGACAAGGTATTTCAAACTGCCCCTGAAAATATTGAGGACATCAAAACCAGAATTCGAAACGCATGTGAGGCAATTACTCCTGAAATGCTCCAAAATGTAATGCGTGACGTGTCTCGTAGAGCACGTTTATGTGTCAGAATGCATGGTGCACAATTTGAGCATTTGTAGTTAGAAAAATAAATACACACAATTTCTTTTCAATATAGTAGTAGGTAGTACTGTTATGCATAGTTTTTCGTTTTTTTCTTTGGATGTTCGTTTTGTACTTGTATTTTTATTTATGAGATATTTATTGGTTTGTATTAAATTGTAATAAATAATTACGGAATTATAATTATTATAAAGCGAATTTTTACTATTATGGCACAGCTGATTGTTACGATTCAATTATATGAATTGTGGTATTCGTAAAATATTAAATATTGACACTATCGGTTAAAATTTCTGTGACATGTTTTATATCGTTGGAATGAGAAAAAAATAATGGAATTAATCCCGTCATGGCCTACTTTGAGATATGTATTTTTCATTTTTGCACAATAGCGTATGTCAAAGCCTACTGCATTTTTCGATTTTTTTGTTACACGTTATTATTCTTATTATCTTTGCCGTCAACTTTCATTCCTTTAACTTTTTTCGTATCTCCTCAAATAAGGAAGCTATAACCGTTTGTGGTTTTCCTATTTTTCAGGTTTTTGTAATATATCTCATAAAGTAGGCTATGGATTTCAAATTTCTTTTTACTGAAATATAGCTCACAAAAAATGGGATAACTGTTTCTAAAACTTTATTCTTCTACAATAGATATTAAGCGAGATATTTGGTGTGGCCCTCGTAAAATAGACAGTCTGTATATTATTGCATTTTTCAAATCTGCATAATTTTGTGAATCCAACGATGCCAAATAAGTGACATATCAAACATCATTTTTTTTATAATATAATTTTTAGTTTTCCATTTAAGTGTGCCATGACGGTTCGGATTTATTTTAAATGACCCGTGTAATGCTACCAAAATCGAAATCCCGTTAAAAACACTAAATTACGCATTTTTTTTTAAATACTTCAATCGCAGCGTCCATTCCGCATTGTGAAAAAAATCTGAATAAATTCAAAAGATATTCTATGGATTATGGGCTACATAATTATAATCGTATTTTGACGCAATCTCACAAAAGGTTTTCTTAGGGCCGGTTTTTCGGTGCCGGGTAAACCAGAATTTTTGGTTTAAACCACGTCACCTTCGTGGATTAAAATTTGTTGATCAAGGATAGCGGTTAAACTTCAACGTGTACTGAAAAAATGGTATTCGTGAAATTTTCAGTAAAACTAAACAACATTTAATCGCACTGTTTGAGGAAATAAAAAAATATATGTATTTTAAACTATTTTGTTAAAATGACTGGTAGTCGAGGAAATATAGCATTCCACTGTCGGATCAAAATGCGGTTTTATGCATTCGATTCCTTGATGCATTTATTCAATTTTTTACCTATTTTCATCTTATACAAATGAGAAATTGCACTTGTGCGTTGTTTCGCGTGCAGTTTTTGAGGTAATTAAAAAAAATCATTATTCGGTACCATGGTGGAAATTAGCCCAATTTTGCTATTCGAAAATTTTTGGGAGTCGCTCATCACAAATCTGAAGTCCAATTTGGGAAATTCAATATGGCGAACCGGAAATCGGGTCATTTTCCAAATGAGAATGGATCCTTGGCTTTGAAAATTTGTACTCGGGGATTTTTGAGGTGGCTGATTACGAATTCGAGGTCTAATTTGGTAAATTCAAAATGGCGGACCGGAAGTAGAGTAATTTCTCAGGAAAATCTCGTATTTTTTTCGTTCCTGGGCTGAAAATGGGAACTCGGGGGTTTTCGTGGTCGCTAATAACGAACCCGATGTCCCATTGGAGATAATTCAAAATGGCGGACCGGAAGTAGAGCCAGATCCTCAGGAAAATCTCGTATTCTTCTCTTTTTTGGGTTGAAGGTATGAAAAATACGAGTTTTTCCTTCAAAATATACTACTTCCGGTCCGCCATTTTGAATTTTCCCTTATTGGATGTCGAGAACGAGAACGAGAACCTCCGGCGACCTCAAGAACCGCCGAGTACTCATTTTCAGCCCATAAACGATAAAAATACCAGTCTTTCCTGATAAATTGACTCTACTTCCGGTTCGCCATTTTGAATTTACCAAATTAGACCGCGGATGCGTAATCAGTGACCTTAAAACCCCCAGATACAGATTCTCAAGGCCAAGATATCCATTCTCATTTTTTATGGAAGATGACCCGATTTCCGGTCCGCGATTTTGAATTTCCCAAATTAGACTTCAGATTCGTGGTCAGCGACCCCAAGAACCCTCGAGTAACAAAATTGGGTTAATTTCCATCATGGATTACAGAATAATGATTTTTTTTAATTACCTCAATAAGTGCACGCGAAAAAATGCATTTTTTCAATGCACAGGTGCAATTTTCCATTTGTATAAGATTAAAATAATGCATAAAAACGCATTTGATCCATCTTACTGCATAGTTTGGTCTATTTTTGTGCTTTTCCTCGACTATAGGAGGGCCTCTAAAACTAGCAAAACAAACAAAAACTAAGAAAAAATCAGAAAAAAATATTTTTAACGAATATTCAAGCCAATGAAGCACGTGAAAGTAAAAATTCGGCTTTTTTTGACAACCCTAATGTACATGAACTGTAGATTTCAGGGATTAAGGCATCAAAATTGAGCCATACGATTCTGAAAAATGTTTCTAAAAAAGGTCTGGAAGTTTTTTTCATTGTTTTTTCATGACATGAAAACTGTTAAATCCTAAAACGCCTCTAATGTCCCAAAATGTCCTAAAATGTTTCAAAGTTCACTAGACTCTTCAGTCAAAACAAATGATCATCTGATTGATGGATATACACTTAAATAAGTAAATAAATAGATGAATAAAATGGGCAATTATTCATCTCATGTATACAGGGAACTCTTTCTTATTATTTCTGTATACCTATATGTGATCGGGAAGCAAGTAGCATATTATAATTAATTTATAGTAGCAATGGAAAGTAAGTTATTGAATGTGTTGTAAGTTTTAACACAGATATCGAATATTCTTTTCTTTAAACATATTTGTATGTGGATCGACCATCTTTTGTAAGCAAGATAATTTTGTTAGAGTAAATATTTAAACTTTCAATTTGGTAGGTATGTAAATTATCCCTAGAAGGAGATGAGTATTATGGAGGTCTCAGCTAAGCTAATGCCTGAATTGCTCAATTATAGAAACAATAAAAAGACAATGTACCTGCAATAAAGAATACAGAGCGTAAATCAATGTAATATTTTTCATTTATTTATTTATTTCAATACAACTGTTTAAGATAAGAGAATGCAATTGCAGGACAAGAGCAAGCTAACCATTACACTCTTCGCCGATTTACGGCATTTTTTCTTACAATTCTTGCACATTCTATGGGATACTCTTCGCAGTTAAAGGAACGAGTGACGGCCTTATCTAACTGCGTCGCATTTGTGGCAGATTTACTGCTGATAAGTTGATAAACATTTATTAGTACTATTAATAAGGAATTTATTCACATGTCGTCTTAAAATGTGCGATAAATACAAACAAAATTACAGCTAAAAGAAAATAAGAAAATACGATTTTGTTCTAATTAAATGTTAAAAATTAACTTGTTGGCTTTAAAAACAATCAAATATTTAGCTTGTCAAACATTTGTTGGTTTAACGGTGTTTTTATTGTGTCCTTGAAAATTGTTTAAAATTCTTGGTAATTGTGTTCAAAATGCCGCAAATTTAAGAAATAGATGAAAAATTGGACGTGTTAATTATTTATGTGAAAAGTAAAAAAAAATGTATTTGCAGCTATGGACCTTTATGGACGACGATATCCTGATAGACAATGTCCAGCGAAAAATTGTTTTAAACGTGTTGAAAACCAATTCCGAAGAGCCCAACGATGATCCCGAAGAAAACTTCATTATTGGCGAAGGAACTTCTTTTTTTTTTAAATTACATTGTTGGCCCTAGAAACTGAGTTTATTAGCCAGGTTTCTTTATTGTATCATTTAAACACAATATTCCCCATTTCACTTAATGCTAATTACAACATGAACAATTATTATTAATAAATACATAGTTTTTTGTTTTTTTTATATTTTTTTTGTTTTGTTTTTTTTTTTAATACCAATATGCGAATATTTTTTAAATGTATTTTTTGTTTCTTTTTTTGTTTTTTTTTTAATTATTTTTTTTCCATATGTATCGATTAATAAGTTTTTTTTGTTCTTTTTTTGTCATAGTTTTTTTTCCTGTTTTGAATATACATTTTATACTTATGTTGTTTCTTAGGTTTTCACGGGTATTATATGAAGTGTTGACGTGCTTCCGGGTGTGTTCCCGTGTAGTTGGTAGGCTCCTGTTGGAACCGTGGTTGTCTGAACGACGTTTCGGCGGAATCTCATCTGCCATCTTCAGGTTCTAGCTGAAAGCTGCCTGCTGCTGCTGCTGCTGCTACTGCTGCTGCTACTGCTGCTGCTACTGCTGCTGCTGCTACTGCTGCTCCTCGTTGCTCGAACTGAGTTCAGTTCGAGCTACTGCTGCTGCTACTGCTGCTGCTACTGCTGCTACTGCTGCTCCTCGTTGCTCGAACTGAGTTCAGTTCGAGCAACGAGGAGCAGCAGTAGCAGCAGCAGCAGCAGTAGCAGCAGCAGTAGCAGCAGCAGTAGCAGCAGCAGCAGGCAGCTTTCAGCTAGAACCTGAAGATGGCATATGAGATTCCGCCGAAACGTCGTTCAGACAACCACGGTTCCAACAGGAGCCTACCAACTACACGGGAACACACCCGGAAGCACGTCAACACTTCATTTTATACTTAATATCTATTTACAATTTTGGCGAAGGAACGGACATTAATGTTTTAGCTCGAATAGAAGTTGATAAGATTGTTTCATTAAGGCAACAGGGATTTGAATTGAACACCACTCACCATCAGTAAGCTGGATTTTGCACAAATACCACTATAAATCTTTTAAATACCAATTACACCAGCATTTGTAGGAAAGTGATTACAAACGTAGGATGGAATATTGCAAATGGATTTTGTATAATACATGCAGACAAAGAATGATTTTTTGGGACTGATTTTATTTTCAGACGAGTCAAGGTTTACAAATTTGGGATTGGTCCAATAATATTTGAAGGGCCTCTGACTGATGCCAGATACTCGAGATTCCTGGAAATGAGGTTGAGGACATTTTACATGAGCTACCTTTAGATTTAGGACAGGGAATGTATTTCCAACAAGATGGCGCTCCTCCCCATAATTCAAGCATAGTAATTGATTACCTCCAACGAAGATTCGGAGAAAACGTAATTTCGATGAATGGTCCTGTGAGGTGGCCTGGAAGGTTACCTGATTTAACGCCCCTTGATTTCTTTGTTTGGGGTCATTTAAAAATTATTGTCTATGCAACCGCCGTTACAACCGTGAAGACCTAGAGCTACGAGTAAGACGAGCAATTAATGGCATAACGGCCCAGCAATTGGCGAACGTTCTTCGAGAAACAGCTATGCGAGTTCAGAAGTATTTTGACGATAATGGACAGCATTTTGAACAGCTGTTGTAATGTTTTGTGTTAATTTTTTGTATTCCAAAACCACCTTATGTGTAATAAAGTAATTAGAATAAAATTGTAGTTTCTTATTTTTCTTTTAGCTGTAATTTTGTTTGTATTTATCGCACATAATACAACATATGAATAAATTCTTTATTAATAGTACTAATAAACGGTACCAGGGTACCGATATGGTTCCATTTGAAAAAATTGAGTTTTGCCCCAAAAACAATTTTGGTGAATTTTATTTGCTCATAAATCACGTAATTTAGTGTTTTTAAGGGGATTTCGATTTTTGTAGCATTACACGGGTCATTTGGAATAAATCGGAACCGTCATGGCACACTTAAATGGAAAACTAAAAATTATATTATAAAAAAAATTGATGTTTGAAATGTACTTATTTAGCATCGTTGGATTCAGAAAATCATGCAGAATTCAAAAATGAAATAATATATAGGATGCTCCATTTAAAAATGGAAAATTAGTGTCACTTCCGGCGAAACGGGAAGTGAAAAAAAATCAATTGTATGTCAAAAAGTGCCGCTTATTATGTATGTGGTATATCCTAAATTTCAATCAATTATCTTCAAAACTAGAGGAGAAAAGGGTAGTATACCATGATCCTGTTACACCCGGTATAATATAAATACATGAATTTAATAAATTTAAATAATTGATAACTTGTTTATTTATCGATTTTCTTGAAAAGAATGGGGTTCTTCATCTAGATAACACTAACTTACTGCCAAGTTTCGAACTTTTCGTTCCTAAGTTATTGTGCTTGCAAGAAACGTGACGGACGGACAGAATAACTAGAAGTGGTAAATGCATAGATAGATAACATAATTAAATCGGTAAAACACTAGCTCGTACGGGCCACAAAATGAGGGAAAAAGGTACTTAGTTTACAATTTTTCATGAAGATTTATATTTTCCAAGTTATAATACCAATTTGAAGACTACAATATTATAGCTTTACAGAAATTGATATCTTGTGACTGTTTTTCGTAAATAACTTAAAAGTCTTACATTTATGGAAATAGTGGTATGGTACAAAAAATAAGATTATTAAATTACAAATATTTTATTTTTTGTTTGTATCTGTACAATGAATAGCTCTAAAAATACGATATTTTAAAAATGGCGCTCGAATGTTTATCAGTCGAGATATAATGTTTAAATCTCAAATATGTCAGAAACAATCAGTATGATGTTAAAAATACATATAACAGATATTAAAGGGCTTGAAGTAATCTTTGACTGGATTTTTTCTACGTGTACATCTTGAAAGATAACAATGTTATGTGCAAAACAATGGGTGCATTGTAATATTTTTTTAAGACAAAAATTTGGATTTCCCTGCAGTCATTGATCATATAATGGAAATTCAAAAAATCATTGTCCAGCTGCAATTTTACACATTCGGAATACGCACTTATAAAAATTCTACCCTACTACATATTTTTAAATAGCTCTATTAAAAAATATACCAATGTGTGGCTATGGAACAAAAAACTACAGCAATTTTACTTTGCGCAAATTTTTCGCTAACCCAATTTTCACACAACAGCAATAAAACAAACCAAATATCATAAAAAAAATGCAAACAAAATCGACGCAACAAGGTTTGTTTGTTATAAAACAAAATAAAAAAATGGTTTCAAGCCAGGCAAAAATCGTACGTAGTCGAAGTTGGGCATAGTAAACGTGGGTGGGGACTGGGGACTGTTTAAACAATATGTGTACAATATGTGAAGGCGCGCAGCACAGGTATACCAGGTAAGCACGTGCTTAGAAGAGGAAGTGAATCAGTGTTGTGGTAAATAGAATAAGGGCCAGCTTTTCTTCGCTAGGAAAGAGCAGTCATAATCGCGACATCACTTCCAACAGTTAGTCGAACAAAATTTTCAAGTGACATCATAATTTCATTCGCGCTTGTCCTTTTTTCTTCTCAAGACGTCACTTCATTGACGCGTCGTTAAGTCGACGAGAATGTAAACGTTTTAGTAATATTGGAATAGCGGTTCTAATGAGTAGGAAAACAGTGTAAATGGTGTTTGTTTTTGTACTTTTTGGAAGGCTGAGAAGGCAAGATGTCGGCATAGCTGAAAGTATTTGATTAACGGCTATGTCTCATCAAGCCAGCTTATGTCTTCCACATGCATCGCCTTAGAAGAGAAAAACGCAACAGGTGCAAGTAGGTAAAGTTTAGAACTATTTAAACATAATTCATTTTCTTTACTTCTTTATACAGAATTTGTCTAAAAAATATGTATATCTATTTTCGCACTACATCGAGATCTCAATTAGATAATATATATGATTTTTTTGATGAGGTTTAAAAGTTAAAAGGTGGAAAATATTTCAGGAATAATCACAGGTGTGTCACGAAAACTAATTTCAAAAAAGTGTAATTATTGACTTTGAATTATTAACATGCTTTACTTATGACTCTTTAAAACAAATTTGGATTTTTTAAGTAACTGGCGATTGGCGAATATCAGCACAATAAAACAAGATCAATACAGGTACCTATATCAAATCCAGCATGTGACACATACCTGTATGGGAAAAGCACAATTTGTGTAAGAGAATAACTATTTTGTAATTAGAAGCACTAACTTTTTAGATTTAATTAATAACACTGCAGTATTTCAAACTGACTTTTAAATAAATATTATATACAGTTCATTGCAGACATAAGAAATAAATAAAGTTGTTTAAACCTAAAGGGAAAGCACAATGTGCATAGGAAAACAAGCTAACCATTATACCACATTTTAAATAATTGTTGCACATTTTATAGGATACTCTTCGCAGTTTTTCTTGTAAATAATATAAGTTTTAGACATTTTTAGTTTGATTACAAAAGATTAAAAAAAACATTCTATTAAAAAAAAGTAAAAACTTTTTTATTTATTGACGATTTTGTTCAAAAACAATAGGGTTCTTTCTCCAGCTGACACTAATTTACTGTTCAAATTTCAAGACAATCGGACTTTTCGTTCTTAAGTTATCGTGCTTATAAGAAACGTGACGAACGGACAGACAGACGGACGGACATTTTGAAAGTTGATCAGAATTCGATCACCAACACAGTGATATGAGAATTTTTTTTCTACGAGCAATATTACCGGTTTTAGAAATGTGCTAATCGAATGCAATATACTTTTCGTTTTGTAATTGCGAAAAGTATAATAACTATACTTTAATTTGAAACTGAAAATATAAAATATTCTTTCCTCTGAAAATATGCTTTTAGGAAAATTCAGAAGTATTAATTTTTTAAATGAAATTCTGTATGGTGAAATTAGGTAAGATTTCCAACTTTTTGAGACTTATCCGCCATATTTGTCACTTCCGGTTTCACCGCGAATAATCTTAAAAATAAATACAGTGCTACAGTGGGTTAATAAATTGTTTATTCTAATCTCTAATTTAACAATTGTTCAAAATGACCTGCATTTTGATATCTGCACCTCCGAATCCTTTTAATAAAATTGTCTTGAACATTTTGCAACTCTGCTATGTTGTCAAATGCTCTCCTCGCACGATTTTCTAAATCCACTCTCGTACACACAGTTGCCGAGTACACAATATTTTTTAGATGAGCCCATAAAAATAAATCTATACAAGTTAGATCCGGAGATCTTGCGGGCCATCTGATAGGACCGTTTGTCCCAATCCATTGCTCCCCGAATCTACTATTAAGGTAAGCAGTAACATTTCTGGAGTTATGGGGAAGCGCTCCGTCCTGCTGAAAGTAGAGTTGCCCCTGTTGAGCTTGAAAATTATCTATACCATCTTCGAGTTCGTTTGGAAGAAACTCCAAATACCTTTCTCCGGTAAGTGGGCCGTCAAAAAAAGTAGCTCCTATAATCCCGTTAATCTTTATCCCCGCCTAGAGATTAAAACCAAAACGCTCCTAAAAATTTTGCTTTCTAACTAAATGTAGATTTTCTGTGGCCCAATATCGACAATTATTTCTATTGAACATCCAGTTATTTGTGAAACGAGATTCATCTAACGATATGTTCTTGTGGAACTCTCTATCTTGCCCACACTTTTCCAGAACCCAATTGCAAAAAATCGTTCTTCTAGCATCGTCATCTTCATAGAGATGTTGATGTAATTGGTAATTAAAACTTTTAAATGCTAAAAATGCCTTTTTAAAACGTTCCATACTGATTGATGGCTAATTGCAGCATGATGGGCTATTTCCCTTGTAGATGATGTAGGATGTACCTCTACATGAGCTACTACTTCTTTTTCAGTATTTTCATTTATAATAAATCTCTCATCATTATTGTTAGGTGCTCTTCGCAGTTGCCATTCCTCCTTTTCAAACTGGCGATGGTTAGGATGAATCATCCTGATTCCTATCTGCATAACGCCTCGCGTATAACGCCGCGGCTTGAAAAGAATTTTTCTTACATTCTCCGTATATTAAAAGCAACTTTCTCACTTGGACTGTAACGAGATTTCATTTTCAAAATCACTTTGAATGCTAAACAAGTAAACAATCAAAATTATCAAAATCAATTTAGACACAAAACATTTAAAATACGAATGATTTAGAAAATTGCCATATGAGTATACCAATTGTTTATTAGGGATTTACGGTGACAGCAAGAACATAGTTTAATTCTTTTTTTTTGTTCTTGTATTTTTGCGATGATAATGGCTTAACTAACAAACAGAAAACATGCCGGTGAAAGGACTTTTCTTACTAAGATATAAAAAGTAAGTAATGAAGAGTCCATGTCCATATAATATTTAAAAACTACATCGTGCGAGTTCTATTGTGTACTCGACAGCTGTGTATACGAGAGCGGATTTAGAAAATCGTGTGAGGATGGCTTTTGACAACATATCTCCTGCAGAGTTGTAAAATGTTCAAGACAATTTTATTAAAAAAATTCGGAAGTACAGAGATCAAAATGAAGGTCATTTTAAACAATTGTTAAATTAGAGATTGGAATAAACAATTTATTACCCTGCTGTAGTACTGTATTTATTTTTAGGATAATTTGCGGTGAAACTGGAAGTGACAGATATGTCAGATAGGTTTCCGCAGAAGACAGAATGGGCCGCTGGCTCATGTTGCATATCATACAATATTACCACAAATTTACAAGGTTGATCAAAATTTAATTGAAGTTAGATATAGATAATAAATTTCTTAAGAAAAATTGTCATTCCTGCAATTACACATTACGGAACTTTTGTTACCGTTTAACCCTTATTAAAGAGAGCTATCTGAATATCCCGGTAGCCCATATCATAATTTTTTAAGAAAATTCGTTATTTCGAAAAATGCGATTTTAATGAGTTTACAGCACCCTGTATGATGTATTATTTGACATATTGACGTTTTTGTATTTTTTATATGAATTACATTGGAACGAAAATAATTTGAACATATTCGCGGTCATCTAGATTGACAACTAAAATTCGAATTTTCGTGCAACACTGTATAAATTGTTCAAAATAGTATAAATGTATCCAAAATGTGATCTTTAATGCAAAAATGTAAAAACATACAGGGCGATCCATTTAGAAAAGACTGTTGGGGCCATTTACGGTGAAACCGGACCTGACAAATATGCCGGATAGGTCTCAAAAAGTTGCAAATCTTACCCAATTTCAGCATACAAAATTTCATCCCGATGTCTTTAAAAACAAGGAAAGTACAGGGGTGGCCCACTATTCGTTTACACCCGGTATATTCAATATAGTTGGAATTTAACGGTTTTTTAAATAGATTGTATATACAGTTCATTACAAAGATACAAGAAATATAAAATTTCAGTCGAACGCGACTCGTTCGCTCAGGAAAATTACCAGAGTTTACCCTACATAAATGATTGAAAAAATATACAGTGTATCTCAAAATAACCTCATTTCCTTCAGGTGCTGATTTTACGTGCAAAAGTAGTAAAAAATCTTCCTATAATTATGTGTGCAGAAATGCTTCCTACGGGAAGTACGACTCTCTGAAGATGGCGCCCAAATTGATTTTTTAACTGATTGCTTCGGAAATACTTGAACACAACTTTTTAGTAGTATTATAGTTTATTTTTGTACGATACTAATAGTCCCTTCAAATTAGAAGAAAAATCACCGATTTTGGGAAATTTTTCCTACAGCTAAGCCACCCGTATAGAAAGTTGTCTTTGGGTTGTGTTAACATATTTTTCACCAAGCGCATGAAAAAAAATCGGTAAAGTTATTTACACAGAACTTCCCTCGTTATTTGTGCATGACAGTCACTCAAAAAAATTATTAATTACGAAATGACATTGGGAATAATAATCGGAATATAATTATTGGTATTATTACAAATAAAACCTGATAACTTTTGGTCAAAAAAATATACAGAGTGTTCATCCAACAGCAAAAGTTCAATATACTAAATAACAGGTGCCAAATATGGAAAGCTTGCGCAAATACCTTTATAAATGTCCACCATGACTCAATTATTTCTTGGGATGCCATTATTCAATAAAAGTATATAATAGGATATGCCAAATATTATTGCCATCTCTCACATTTTCAATCCCACATTCACGTAATGGAGTGGAAGTATAGTGGTGATTAAAATATAGAACAAATTTTCAAAAATGTTTTCTGTCTATTCTAGTGTTAAATTTTTTTCCAAATTGGTGAAAATATGTTGCAAATTTTTTTTTCCGAAATAGGTTTAGAATGTTATGAGACGTGGAAATTTTAAATTTGAGCAAAAACATATTTCGTCTATTCTATAATGGTGATAAATAGATTACTAAAACATGTTTTCATTTTTTTTTATTTTTCTAAAACATTCTTAAATTTGTTTTAATAAATTTGGAATGCCATGGTAACGTGGAAATTTTAAATCGAAAAAAAAAATTCCATCTATTCGTGGTAAAATTTTTTCAAGCATTTTTAAATTTTTTTTATTTTTCTTTAAATCGATTTAGAACGCTATGAAACGTGAAAATTTTAAATTTTGAAAAAAAAAAATTCATCTATTTTGGTGGTAAAATTTTTTTCAAAATTGTTAGTAAAAAATTTTCAAATTTTTTTTTCTTTTAAATAGGTTTAGAATGCCATGAAACGTGGAAATTTTAAATTTGAACAAAGAAAAATTTTTTTTGTGCTAAAAATTTTTTCAAAAATGAAAAAAATTTTTTTTTCTGAAATAGGTTTAGCGCGTCATGAAACGTGGAAATTTTAAATTTGAGCAAAAAAAAATTTTTTTCACTATTTATTCCGTTTAGACGGTCCACCCTGTATATTTTTCAGTGAAAATTCTACCAGTTCTTCGCTGACAGTAGGATTAACTACCTACCAAATTTGACTGCTCTCCGTCAAGTAGTTTTTTTAGTTAATGCACCAACAGCCAGCCAGACAGACAGACAGACAGACAGACAGACTGACGGAATTGAAAAACCTATATTTTCGGAATCTACGTGTTCTGAAACGTCAGAATCCGAAAAAATCTCGGAGGGTGATTTTTTCTCGAATACAATACTTCCCTTCGGTATGCGAGGGAAGTAAAAAGGGTTGTTTTTTAGATATAGATACATATATATGTTTTTTTGGCCATTTTGGCGGTTTTTGCGTTTTGCTGCAAAACTATGCATTTTTCAGAAAATACAACCTGATTTGATATTGTAGATCTAGCGATTCTCTACAATGTTTGCTCTTGTCATTTTTTTGAAATTCCACTTAGTTACGCCGCTAGAGCGGAAAAAAATATAGCGCATATATTTTTGATATACAGGCAAAACTATACATATTTTTAGAGTACTCATCAATTATATAAAAATTTGGAGAGCAAAAAAAAATCATTTTCTTTGAAACTCATCGTTCATTTCTTACACAGCTGCACATAGAACGGTGCATCTAATAGTATGAACTACGCGCATTCAGCTGTAGTGGTCGTGATGGGCCTTTTTGTATATGTCATCCTTAATGTCATCTATATTAGCTTAGCCGGTAAAAAATATTGAGTAGAGGGAGGTGGAGGGGAAAAATATTACAGCTGTTCACGATGCCTATATTTTTTTTTACCCGCTCAAGAGTAATGAAAAAATGTTTTTCGCCCTCTAGCGGCAAAACCACGCGACTATGAAAAAAAAAATAGAGAACAAAATTTGTCGAAATTTTTTTTATCTACAACTAAAAGTTGTTTTAAATTGTGGATTCAGAACTGTCAATTGTGGGGTACCACAAGGCACTGTCCTGGGTCCAGTTCTGTGTATAATACATTTAACCAATTTATTTGCAATTAAAAGTAAATGAGACATTATTAGTTTTGTTGATGATACTGCTATATACTATGAGGTAGAAACATGGAACGAACTAAAGGACAAAGTTGAAGAAGATCTCCCGAAAACGCTACAATGGTTTAAATTTTAATTGTTAACTTTAAATGTATATACCTTTTGGGATGTACAGAAACTCAATATGATATGAACGTACTTAGAATAAGAATTGAAACTAATGAAGTAGTTTCTTCCGGGTTTTGCCGCGGTCGTCAAACTTAACTTGACGTTTCGCTGATCATGCTGTCAGCTTCTTCAGAAGGGTTCCAAAGTCTTTGAAACCCTTCTGAAGAAGCTGACAGCATGATTAGCCAAACGTCAAGTCAAGTTCGACGACCGCAGCAAAACCCGGAAGAAACTACTTCATTGGACAACGGCCGTGAAAACCTGCATTGCACTACAGAATTGAAACTGAATTATTTGAAATAGGGAAAACCAATAGTATAGAATATTTAAGTATTTACATTGATTGGCATCTGAGGAGGGTTGTACATACAGACATATTAAATTATAATTACCTGATAATGCTCTATGAAGCCTTAGTCGAATTACAGTTGACGTATTAGAGCTGGCTACGAAATTAAAAATGATAATGTACAGTGACAATTTTTACGTTAAAACTCTCCTTACTAGCTGAAAAGTACGTAGCTCTGCAGCCAGAAGCCCATCCCGGGAAGGGAAGCGTGAGCGGGGGGTCAAACGCGTTAATGTTACAATAAAATTTTTGAGTGCAGCTCTGAAATCTTGCGTAGTTATAGTTTTTAACTGTAGAAATAAATAAATAAATGCGACGTAATTTTAAGATAAGTAGTACCAATACCAGCCAGTTCACAGCAAATTTAAAAAAGTACATCCATACAGGATTCGAACCGAGAAATCAGTTGCGAATGTCGTCGCTCAACGCGATGTGCTACGGTTGGGGTGGACTTTCAATTAGTCTAGTCGGAAAAAGCAAAACATGAAATTTATACATGTTCATAGCTAAATAAATACATCAGCAGGAAGGCTTCCTAATGTGGATATCGAAAGATCGAAATTGGCATTTTCACGGCATAGTTAATTACATGGGCGAAATTGAGAATTCGAGCAGACAGAAGTGAACGAAAAACAGCATTTTTTTCGTGAATTTATTAACCGGAAAACCAGGAAGAATAGGGAGATTTTAAATATGAACAAAATCGCCAGAGCTGCACCTTAACCAACATCAAATTTTAATAATTTGAACAATTTTCTTACAACTTTACCGACTTCCGGCAACGCTTAATCCCCGACCTAGACTTCTGGCAATACTCAATTTCTACAATTAAAAACCATATCTACACAAAATTTCAGAGCTGCGCTTAAAGATTTTATTTTGATTAAAAATTAATGCGTTTGACCGCCCGCCCACGCTTCCCTCCCCGGGATGGACTTCTGGCTGCAGAGCTATGTACTTTTCAGCTAGTAAGGAGGGTTTTTACATAAATATTTTCACTGTGCCTTATCATTTTTAATTTCTGTAGCCAGCTCTTAGGCTATATGGGATCTTCTGATGGGGAGGAATTTTAAATGTATATTTACAGCGATTAAAAATTATGCAAATGCGAATCCTAAAAATAAGATTTTTGATAAATCTATCTTTTATAGTACACGAAGTCGGAACATGAAGAAATTTCCGATGAAATCGGTAAAAGCTCTACCATTTCTACAATTTTTAAGATGAAAACCGGGAACTTTCACAGATTACTGTTGGGCAATAAAATTGTTGTTGTTTATTATTACTCTTGAGGTAATGTATAAATGTATCCGATGCGTGAAAAAAATCTCAAAAATGTATTTTTCAAGATGTATACTTCCAAAATTTCAAGATTTTAAGGTGATAAAATTTGATATGTATAACTAACTTTAACCAGCTATTACTCTGGCTTAAATCGCGTTATCAGATTTCTGTAGGTGGGATTTTTAAAGCTTGATATGTGTACTCTAAGATGCTTTAAGGGGATTTACCTTAAAAATTAAATTAACCCTCTTTATATTACGAAAAAAAAAATGTTTCTTCCAAAATTCGTGAAATTAGGGGTAATTTATTTAGCAATTTTATTCAGCATTTATTTATACTAGGACCTCAAAATAAGTAAATTTGAAATAAAACAAATTTTTGGAATATACAGGGTGTCTCACCGGAAACCGAATTTATCGATCGATAATTCTTATTTGGGAAATATTATATGGACAGATGAAGCAAAATTTACTAAAAATGAACTTTTTAATAGACACAATTATTCGCATTATTGTAGTGACTCAAATCCTCATATGTTCAGAGAGCGAAACTTTCAGGAAAGTTGGCAGTTCAATGTTTACTGTGCCATAAGAAACGATAGAGTGGTGGCATTACAATTTTATCAGGAAAATTTAAACGGTAAATTAAATTTTCTCTTCTGCTAATATGTATAGGTAAATTTTTGTTTTCTATTAGGTCAAAGATATCTGAATATCTTATAAAATTTGAATAATAACTACTTATTTAGAAAATTTACCTCTCGCCGAACATACAAACATTTTTTATCAGCACGACGGTGCCCCCCCACATAACGCATATTTAATTAATAATTATTTTTTACAAGAAACTTTTTATGATCAATGGATTGCCAATAATGGACCTTTCTTATGGCCTCCTCGCTCGCCCGACTTATCAGTTCTGGATTATTTTATTTGGGGAACTATTAAAAATTAAGTTTATGAGAGCCCATTAACAACCATTGAAGATTGTATGCAGAGTGCATTTCAAAACATATCACAGGATTCAATTAGAAGAGGTACCCACGAGGAACTAATCCGAAAGTGCGAAAAATGTGTCGAGGTTCGAGGGCGGAATTTTGAGCAATTATTAAATTAAAATGGAATCATGTTTTAAATTGATCTTATCTCTGCTATTTTAGTTCATGCCATATCTTTAATTCGATTAATACGCATGTTACAGTGTTAGTGTTATTTTCCGTTTTTCTGGATATCGAGTAGCAAATGTGCTGCAAGTTCTTGATATTACCTTATCACATTCTCCATAAATAATAAACAAATTTAAAAAGTGGGTGTAATTTAAACGTGCTGGCATTTTTTGACATCAGATAATGACTGATTGTTTCTAATCATGGCTATTTTGATGAAATGATTACAACAATTCATGAATTTCTAATAAAATCGCAAATATTTCAAAAAGTTGAAAACTTTAACCCCTCTATGCAATATTAGAAAAAAGGGAATTCAATTTTACACAACTTGACGTAAAAAAATACAGGGTGTTCCATTAGACCTAAACAAGTTTTCGCGGTTTGAAGTTGGCAAAATGTAACGCGAAAAACGGAACACTTGGTATGATGTTATTGAATTTATTTCAGTTGTAGAACGTAGTTCTCCTTGTGTTCTTTCTCCGTAGCAAAGAGCAAATGAGGATGTCCTACACAGAAAAAGTTATAACAGTTCTTGCAAACCGTTGCACCTGTAAAATTTTCTATAAAATGTCAAATATCTTCAAAACCTGAGTTTAGATATGGGTATACTACGTGCCTGAACTCAGAATTTTATTGTCATCTCGAAAAGTCGAAAATATATAGCGTGTTCCATTTAAAATAAGCAAGTTGGTATCGACTTCCGGTGTAACCGGAAGTACCCCATGCTTCTAATTATTTTAGTTGGATTGGCCACACCGACATTAGTAACTATCTACATTTTCAAAAATTTATGATGCGTACTTTTCTCTATATTGATCGATTCAGTTCCTGGTGAGACACCCTGTATACAAACCTCTACTTTTCACGAAATATTGATAAAGTCAAGTTTTTTTTGGTAAATCGACTTGATGTTGATGTCTCTAAAATTTGTATCTAGTTTAAAATATCGAGAACATATTCAAAATATTCACGTGGTAAAGGGGTACGAGTCAAATTATAGTGCCTGAATAGCAGAAAGAGATAGAAAGCAAAAGCGACATGATGTATTGTGTTTAACAAAAATCTTTTATTTTGCGTGAACGATTTTTACTTTTTATACCGAGATACATTATTTTGTTGAGTCCTCAGCAATACCATATTGAATATGTTAATCCGAACGCAATTTGTTTGAAATTTATCGAGTTACGTCCTTTTTAATGAAATTTTTATCGAAAAGTCGGCCATATTGGATCAGCCACTTTGAATAACTTTCTGTTGACATCATAATCTGTTTCAGTGACTTCGAGAACCCCTGATTTGTCAATTTGAATTAAATTGCCTTAAAATTTCTCAACTTATAATATTTTTGTTAAAAAGAAACGTTTTTTTTTGTTTAAATAATTAATAAACAATTTCCTCACAATTACATGTTTATAATTTTTTATTTTAAGCTATGTAAAAGTGATATCAACAGGTTTTAGGAAAATCGAAGCTTCCTGTAATAAGGTGTTTTCACAAATTTTAAATTCACTTTCACTGTGAGTATAATGCTTTATTATAGTTAAAAACACTTGAATTTTGAGATACAGTCGAATAATACCTTAAAATAAGCCATTTTAATTTTGTACTGAAATTTTTTCGCTAAAAACACTACATCAGTTCACTACGCACTCATGACGCCATCAGTTATATTGTCAGTGACATTTTGTGTTATAAACAAGTTATTTTGCACATAAATTTCCTAAAGTAGCTTTTACAAATCCCGTATTAGGTAGGCGTTACTTATTTAATCACATGTAAAACGTAAATAAAGTGAATAAAATGTTGTGTTTAACAATTTTTAAACGCGATTTAAGAAACTAATATAACCGATGACGTCACCGCGTGTTTTGCGTACTCGTTCAATTACTAAAACTTTACGTTATTTATTTGTTGAAATTTTAATTTGATGGACGATAGAATGCTGTTTAGATATCAATAAGTGCTTTAGTATAACAAGTACTTCATTTTAATAATATCAAAAAAGCAAATTTGCACATAGTGAAAACACCTAATTATTCCGAAATAATGCATACTTTCAGCCTCTCTTGACTCCACTCTATGTTAAAAACAATTCTTGCATTTTTCTCACAGAATTGCATTTTTGATGAAAGGTGATACATCCTCAAATCAAAAGAATATAAAATAAAATTAAATGAAGGAAAATAATTTCTCTAATGATGCAGCCATTGCACCACACCGCTATTTACCAATTAAAATTTATGAGTGACACAATATTACCCTGCACTATGTAAACCCGTGTAGGATTTTCATTTGTACCGTTAGCATTAAACAAAAGTGTACGTATCTAGAGTGTCTTTAAGCAGGTATAACTGACTAGGGCATTTCCTGTACAAACAACTTGCATTAGTTTACCATGTCAATTAATTTTTTTAAACACCATAAAAGAATTTTTATAAAAATTGAAATGGTAACAGAAGTTGAACATTAATCTATATTAAAAAGACAGATAGTCGCGTCATTATGGCATTTTACTTCTAAAATTGAAGGTACAGGGTCAATTGACTTCATTTTTGTTGAAACAAATTCAGAAGGGCATTTAGAAAAAACGGTACCTTTTATTTTTTGGCGGAAATGTTTGGTTTCATTTTTTGTCCAATAATTGGTCAATTTAATTAAGGTGGCCATTCCCTAGAAAGAGACATCCGGTAGGGAAATGTTTATTATTTTTCGCCATAACTTTTTTCTTAGTACGTATATTTAAAAAAATTTTGAGGGTACCTAACAAGAACCATAACAAGACTATTATTATGAATTTTCATTCAATAATTTCAGCGGATTGCAAAATAGCTAGATTTAAATTTAAAAATTATGTTAATCTTCCTATTTCGCAGTTTTAAATCGAGCTAGGTATTTTGCAAACCACTGAAATTATCGGATGTCTCTTTCTAGGGAATGGCCACCTTAAATCAATTGAAAAATTTGTTATGATACACAATATGCCATGGAATTAGACGAAAATGGTTACTCGGGAGTTTTTGGGGTCGCTGATCACGAATCTGAAGTCCAATTTGGGAAATTCAAAATGGCGGACCGAAAATCGGACCATTTGTCCACGGAAGTTAGCCTTTTCTGCGTCATACGGCTGTTGTGCACTCCGTGCAGTGATGGGTGGCTAGCAATTTTGTTGCTGCTGGGTGACTGAGGCTAGGTTGGAAGTGGTCAAGGCCAGCAGTTGTGCCAACTGCTCATACGTAGGTAGTCCCAGGCTTGGCTGGAGTTGGTCTGTCATGGCGGCAGAGGGGACTGGGATCGTCCCGGTCGTTTGCCCTTGAAGCACTAATTGTTGTCTATGTTGCGTTGCACTAGGCGTCGTCGTCCTGTAGGCACCGGCCGGCGAGGTAGGCGAGACGAGATACTGTGCATTCGGTGATAGACTTCGATTTGGGCAGGTTGCTGCTGATGGCACCATGCAGCGAGGGGTGGCCGGCTGGCGGCGAGGCGTCAGCGAGGCGTCGCTGAAGAGTTGTGGCCAGTCGGGGGTGGTAGCAATATTATACTGGCCGCTGGGTAGCTCTGAGCCAGAGGTGGAAGCTTTTCCATGTACGGGAGTGAATCTGGTGAAGCGGCGGCCTTCCGACGACAGGGAATCGTCACCAACCCTGGGTGCTGTTGGGCCTACCATACAGCAAGGGGGCATCACCATGGAATCATCACTATCCAACCTCTGTTCCATTGCCGTGTCTTCGTGCCAAGTTGCTGCGTTACGCACCATGCAGTAGGGGGGCACCGTCGTGGAGACGTCCTTCGTGGCCCCAGTGCCTAGTGCCATATTTGTAGCGGATCCTGCCTCGCTGTGCCTAAGTGCTGTGCTCGGTGACGCACAGTAATGGGGCGCCGTCGCGGCGGCGCCATTCGTAGCACTAGTGCCTAAGGAAAAATCGGTGCTTATGCTTACCTCGCCGTGCCGGGTTGCTGCGCTGGACACCATGCAGTGGGGGGACGCCATCGTGGAGACGTCGTTCGTGACCCCAGTACCCCCTGTCAGGGCGTCGTGGTGGCGGAGCACTTCGTGACCTGATGCTGTCAGGGGCACCGTGCAGTGAGGGGGGGCCGTGACCGGAGCGTCGTCCGTGACCCCAGTGCCTACTGCCTTGCCACTACGTGTGTGCATCTTCACTGTCACTTGTATCTTCTGGGTGGCTAGCCCAGAGAGGCGCCTTGGACGGGCGAGGGTAATAAAACACACTTGTCACTTAACAACACAAAAGGGAGCAGCCTCATCAGCTTTGGCGTTCACACTTGTGCTGAACTGATCGATGCTACAAGACTTCTGGCTGACTCGTTGAGGGCTGATGAACTACTGATTTGCTGGATTTTTTCCTGTTCTTTTATAGAAGTTTGGGAAAAATCCAGGCTTTTGATTGGTCAAAATTTTTAGTATATATATAAAATTTTGGACCGAGGTTATATATATTGGGCAGCGGCGCGCCAGACAAGTCATAACTTGTCCGACGCCGACGCCGACGCCGATGACACATTCTCCAGAAAAATTGAGAATGCATATCTTGGCATTGAAAATCTGCACCCGGGGATTTCGAGGTCGCTGATTACGAATCCGAGGTCTACGTTGGCAAATTCAAAATGGCGGACCGGAAATAGAGTCAATTTCTCAGGAAAAACTCGTATTTTTTTCGTTTTTGGGCGGAAAATGAGTACTCGGGGATTTTTGAGGTCCTGGATCATTAATTAGAGGTCCAATTTGGGCCTTGGGCTGAAAGTGGGAACTCGGGAGTTTTTGTTATCGCTGATAACGAATTTGATGTTCAATTAGGGAGAGTTCAAAATGGCGGACCGGAAGTAGTATATTTTTCAGGATATACTCGTATTTTTCATACTCTCAGCCCAAAAAAGTAAAAAACACGACGTTTTCCTGTGAAATTGGCCCTATTTCCGGTCCGCCATTTTGAATTTTGACTGACGTGATCAGTGACTCCAAAAACCCCGGAGTAACCATTTCGTCTAATTCTATGGCCTATTGTGTATGATAACACATTTTTCAATTAATTTAATTAAATTGGCCATTAATATTGACCAATTATTTGACAAAAAAAAATAAGCATATTCGCCAAAAAATAAAAGGTACTGTTTTTTCTAAATGCCTTTCTGAACCCTTTGCAACAAAAATGAAGTCAATTGACCCTGTACTTTCAATTTTAGAGGTTTGAGATGTTTCATGCTAAAATGACGCGACTAAGAGCAGATTTCGTATGTTTTCAATATACATTTTTTGAGGCACTTTTACAGTAAAGATAAAAATACAACTCTTGCCTAGTTTATCTTACGGGAATATTAATGTAAATGGTGTCAATGTGTTAATTTACACAGAAGAAACTAGAGATTAATTACACCGGCACATGAAAAAGTTATAAAATAAAGTTGCGAGTGAGGATGGCCAGAGTATCAAATTCTTGTGTTTTTGACGGTGCACGGTGCTGAAAACGAATCTTAGCTTTTAAAAGTTAGCTCTTGGTCTCTTCTAATTGGTAATAGATTTCTAGGTGTTGTTAATGGCTCCTTACAGAAAGAAAGTAATATTTGGAAAGTGTCTGTAGTTACACCTATTCCCAAAATCTTGAATAGAGAAATGTATGTAAGTGAGTCCTCCTCCTTTAAACTTCTTACTCACCTTTCTTTCATATATATGAGTAGCGCAAGTGAGTCTGTATATGGTTGTGTCTGTGTCTATTACTTCCCTCGCATACCGAAGGGAAGTATTGTATTCGAGAAAAAATCACCCTCCAAGATTTTTTTCTGATTTTGACGTTAGAGATCACGTAGATTACGAAAATATAGGTTTTTCAATTCCGTCTGTCTGTCTGTCAGTGCATTAACTAAAAAACTACTTGACGGAGAGCAGTCAAATTTGGTAGGTACTTGACGCTACTCTCAGCAAAGAAATGGTTAACCTTTCACTGGAAAATATACAGGGTGGACCGTCTAAAGGGAATAAATAATGAAAAAATTTTCTTTTGCCCAAATTTAAAATTTCCACGTTTCATGACACGCTAAACCTATTTCAGAAAAAACACTGAAAATTTTTTTCACCATTTTCTTAAAAAATTTTACCACTAAAACAAATGAAAAAAAATTTTTTTCTTTGTTGAAATTTAAAATTTTTACGTTTCATGGCATTTTAAATCTATTTCAAAAAAACGTTTTTTGAAATTTTTTTTCAACATTTCTGAAAAAATTTTTACCACTAAAATAGATGGAAAATATTTTTTTCTTTGTTCAAATTTAAAATTTCCACGTTCCATAGCGTTCTAAACCTATTTAAAAAAAAAATTAGAAATTTTTTTTTTACCATTTTTGAAAAAATTTTACCACTAAAATAGATAGAAGCATTTTTTTTCTTTGCTCAGATCTAAAATTTCCACGTTTCAGTGGCATTCTAAACTTATTCAAACAATTTTTTTTGAAAAGATCACTACTATAGAATAGATGAAATTTTTTTTTGCTCAAATTTAAATTTTCCACGTTTCATGACATTCCAAACCTACTTCGAAAAAAAAAATATTTGCAACATTTTTTTACCATTTTGAAAAAAAAATTAAAATAGGATGGAAAAAATTTTTGTTCTGCTCAAATTTAAAATTTTCACGTTTCATGACATTCTAAACCTACTTCAGAAACAAAAATTTTGAAATTTTTTTTACCAACATTTTTGAAACATTTTTTACCACTAAAATAGATGGAAACATTTTTTCTTTGTTCAAATTTAAAATTTTCACGTTTCATGGCATTCTAAACGATTAAAAAAAAATTAAATTTGTAATCTTTTTTTACCACTAATGTAGAATAGAAGGAAACTTTCCTTTTTGCTCAAATCTAAAATTTCCACGTTTCATTACATTCTAAATCTATTTCAGAAGAAAAATGTTTTAAAAATTTTTTGACCAACATTTTTGAAAAATTTAAAAAATATGAAATTTTTTAACCACCACTAAACTTCCACTCCACTACGTGAATGTGGAATTGAAAATGTGACAGATGGCAATAATATTTGGCATATGCACATATTATAATTTTATTAAAACATGTGCAGGGTGGTCATCCCAAGAAATAATTCAGTCATGGTGGACATTTGTATATATTTTTGACCAAAACTTATCAGGTTTTCTTTGTAATAATAGTGAACTATATTCCGATTATTATTTTCAATGTCATTTCGTAATTATTAATTTTTTAGAGTGACCGCCATGGACAAATAAAAAGGGAAGTTCTGTGTAAATACCTTCATCGATTTTTTTTTACTTTACCTTACAAATTTGTTAGGGTTGTTTTAAGCATTTTACTATTTTTATTAAAGTTATAATGCATAATTCGGTCCCTGTAATGGATAGTTTGGTTTTTCCATATTTAAGTATACGTGTGTAATTCTTTATATAAGTACGCAAATTCGGTTATTTTTGTCTTATCGTAGATAGTTATATGTTTGTGGCCAAAACACTTTGCCTGTAAGGCTAATAGTCTGAGAAAAAAAATATATGAAGAATTTAGATCTATTAAAACCTCTGCCACCATATGACAAAATTTTCGAACAATTGATTACCCCCTACATAGTCAACAACATATTAACAGAGAATCAATCTGGGTTTCAGAGAGTCGTTCTTGTGAATCGGCACTTCAGTTCATCATATCAGATTGGGTTAAGACAATAGGTAAAACTAAAATAATAGTTGCAGTCCTTCTAGATTTTAAAGGTGCATTTGAAAAGGTGAATCGAAAGTTAGTAAGAATGGGTAATGGAGGAATTGTTATACGGATGGTATCCTATTTAACTGGAAGAAGACAACAAACAAAATATGGGAATAGTGTATATAGTGTAATAGACAATGACCTTTGTTGTATACTACAAGGATCAGTATCGGGGCCCTTATTATTTATGCTGTTTATAAAGGATATAGTGAAATCGATAATATACATTTACTTGTAGATGACACATTTTTGGGCTTGTTCCATGATATTCTTTTTATATGGTTTTTATACTTTTTCATATAGTACTCGATATTCTCATTATACACTTAAAATTTCGTATTATTAACTTTCTCCGTTCTCGAGATATAAGGAGTTGAATTTAGTAATAATTGAAAAAAACCGAGCGCTCATTTGTGACGTCACTATACGCAAGTGACGTAAGAAAAATGGCTTTCTGGGACCTTTCAAATTTAACCTGAAAAGTCGAAAAACATGGAATTTTTAAACGCTGGTAACTAAATAAATACGTCGAGTGGAAGTTCGTTCTATGTGTCTACGGAAAGGAGATGGTCGGCGATGAATTATAATCGTAAATTGCAGGGTCGAAATCGAAAATTCGTTCTGGCAGGAGCGAGAGAAAATTGTAATTTTTTGACATTTCATCAAATTGTACTCCCCTACTGTCAAGTAGTAAGCAAAACAAACAATACTTCGAAAACACTTATAATTATAACCAATAAGGAGCATCAAGTCTAATATCGATTCCCACTAACAGTTTGCAAGTAATCCCTGCCAGAACTCCTACCCTTAAGTTTCTGTACTCTTACCAGCTTGCTTTACCCATTTTCTCCTATTTACCCCTACTTACCCCCGAACTCGTCACTGGAATCATCGCAAAATATAATCTAATAACAGATGTGGTTATGTTATAGTACATACATGTACCAAATTTCAATTGAGTATCTCAATTTTATTATATCAACCACTTTAATAATGTAGTGGGAGTGGTGAAGGGAGTTGGAAAATATTATAAACAATCTGAGCCCTTGACTTCTGGTATGTACACCAAATCCCAAGTTTCTGTAAAATCTCGACGTTTCATGACATTCTAAACCTATTTCAACATAAAAAAAATGTAAATTTGTGTTCACTATTTATAAAATTGTACTAACAGCTAATATCTCTGCAGAGATATTAGCTGTTAGTACATTGTTTGTACTAAATTATTTCCTGTTCTTAATTGGTTGATCTTGTCCGCATGAATTATCGTCTTTTGTAACTTTTTTGTCTGTTCTCCTTTGTATAATTTCGCTCAATCATAGGCAAAACCAATACAATACAACTTTTTCAGGAGTAAATAAATTAAAAAAACAAAATGTATTTTTATAAAATTTGACTATTTCCTCTTTTTTCGAAAATAATACATATTTTCCGAGATATAGCGGTCCGAATTTTCAAAAGAAGAGAGGGAGGGGGAAAATTTTGGATGTTAAAGTAAAATAAAACAGTATATTCTGAACTATTACTGCAAGTCACGGGGCAAGTTTGTAATTTTATCGAAATATGACTCCCTTGCAGGTTTAAGCATTTGTGCGTAATACAACCGTTCTGTCATAGCGCCGCCATCGATTGTTATCCTAATCTGAGAACACTAATACACGAGCAACCTAAAACAGTAACTTATAACATACATTTTTATATAAATGATGTAAATTAAATTATAACTAAATATTTAGGTAGGTAATATCTCTAATAAAATGCATGTGCGCTAAGATACAATTATTATCAGCCTGTGAATGATTCAGTAATTATATAGATATATTTAATATCTGTTCAGTCACGCTCAAGTGCGGAAATGCTTCAATGATATTTATCTATAACATAATTTTTAAATTATTCATGGGACTTCTTAGAATACTTAACATAATTTTTATATATTTTTTGACAATATCTGGCTTCACACGAATTGTCATATTTGCTGTTAAATATTTTCTTCCGTGTCAAATATGACTATATTACAGTTTAAATTAATTAGTTTATACTGACCGTTCTTTCCGAGGTTCAATGAGTATGTGCTTGAGATAGATGGACCCCTAGTCATTCAGTAATCCAAGTCATTCTTAATTCTCTCTGAAAAAAAAAAACAATAAGGAATAACAAAAAAGGTAACAAAACAAAAATACAAGAATAACCAAAAAATATGTATATTTCTTGTCAGATAAGCTACAACTAGTTACAAAGAAAAAATGTAATAGTTATGAAGTTCTAGTGTGGAACAGGACGGGCCGGAGGTGGGGGCATACAAAGCCCCGGGATCTGTCGGTAAGAGACTCAATCAGAAGATGACCGGTGTCTGCCCATTTACAGGTTCACTATTTCATATTCAGTTATGTTTCCTAGTCGACAGAACGCGATGATCGTGTTCTAAGGCCCGGAGGACTCGAATGATACACAAACGGATCTAAGACTCAGGAGGGAACTGGTGCTGACATACACGGATGCAAATCAAGGGCCCGTATATCGGTGCCACCTGGAAAGTATCCTAGTATATTCCAAGCAGAAGTATATGCCATATTGGTGTGTGCAAGCGAGAATCTCAGAAGAAGTCTCGTCAACAAACATATTTACATGTGCAGTGACAGCTAGGCAGCATTGAGGGCTCTTGCATCAAACAAAGTGATCTCAAGGCTGGTTTAAACTGTCGGAATATTTAGACAGAACTGTGTGAAGACAACTCTCTCAAACGCATATGGGTGTCCGGGCACAGAGGTGTGGAGGGCAACGAAAAAGCAGACCGATTTGCGGGAGAAGGAACAACGACTCCATTCCGTGGCCCTGAGCCAGCCTTCGGTCTGTCAAGAAGTCTGACTCAATCAGAGTCACGAAACTGGGCCATGGCAAGGTTCAACAACTATTGGACTTAGGCCCCTGGAATGAGGCAGTCGAGGCTCCTTGTAAAGGGGTCCTTGGCTAACTCAAACATGAAGTGGTTGCTTGGGCTCGATAGGGAAAAAATGACACGGATAGTAGGCTTGATAACAGGACACTGTCCTCTGAACAAACATGTTCATAAAATGGCGTTGAAAAACAACCCTATTTGTAGGATATGTGGAGAATGAAATCACCACTCATATTCGTTACGCACCTATAGGTGCGTCAAGATATAGGTAATTTCTACAGCCTCAGGAACTACGGAATCAACCCTGGAACAGACTGCTGTCCTTTGTGGAGAGCACCGGTCTATTCTAGGAGATCCTACACGTCGCGAATGCAAAATGGGCCGCCAGGCCTGAGTGCTGCAGATCCTATCGGTATGCTCGCATCTGTAATAATACTAGGTTCCCGAGATAAACACGATTTTTGTAATTATTTAGCTCCCAGCAAAGTACAAAAGTCGGTATTTACTTTACTAATATTTACTATATAATCGCTCTAGCCACTCATTCAATGGAAAGACAAATTTATACTGATTTAAGGCATGATTAACAATTATTTAGATCTAACCCGAATCTGTTCGAAAGATTTACCAAAAAGTTTTGTACAATGTAGTAGTGAGAATGAGAGTTTTTATTATTATTGAATATAGAGGGGTGGGGTAGTTGCAGTTAAAAGGCTAAGTTTTTGGATTCGATATTCTTTTTGCTGTTTAATCACAAAAGAATTTTGAAAATACTCTGGTCCTTCAACACGAAGTTCCGCTTCTAATATTAGTGGGAAACTATGGCCGAAAGATAGATTACATTGAGTGTGGAATAATGGTTGCTTCAAAAACAGATTATTTTGTTTAAGTTCAGTAAGAATTTAATATGTGTTAAATATAAAACAGACCTTATATAGATAATAAAAATAAATTCAAATATTTTATTTAGATTAGATAAGTGTTTATACACAAACAGAGTAATACTTAAAAAATAAATAATACTTAAAAACTACATCATAGGAACAAATTCACGATATATGCGAATAACATGTCAGACGCGAAATTCGTTAGAAGTCTTAACATTTTGCGGGGTTTACTGCAATTGCAAAAAAAAATTGAGATAACACCAGATATTTTGGTTTTGAAATCCCAGGAGCACGGAAAAGTGGTTTTAAAAAAATGTCTGCATGTGTATTAGCGTGACCCAACTAAAAATAAAATCTCGAATTTTATTTTGCGCATATGACGATTAGTTTCTATTTTGGGTCCACATGATGTCCTGAAAATTCATAACAAAATATCAAGATTTATCATTTCTTCTGAAACAAATTCTTGAACCATCGTGCCTGTCCGAAATTTCTCGGTATGTTTTCTCATTACAATGTCGTTTAGTTTAAGCTTGAAAAAAAAAATGGTTTCTCAAAGTTTACCTCACTTAAGCTTAAACTATTGGCTGTTTTCTGATTATTGGATTGTCATATTTTCAAATATAAAAATGAATGTATGTAGTAGGCATAGTACATATATGAAGTCGTAACATAAAGAGATTTCCGATGAAATCGGTAAAGGCTCTGACCATTTCTACAATTTTTACGATAAAAATCTGAAACTTTCAAATATTACTCTTGAAATAATGCATAAAAAGATTCAAGGAGTAAAAAAAAATCAAAAATTTATTTTTAAAGTTGTACACTTCCAAAATTTCAGAATCTTGAGAAAGTGATAAAATTTAATATGTACAACTAACTTTAACCACCTACTACTCTGGTTTAAATCGCGTTATTAGATTTCTGTAGGTGCCATTTTTAAAGCTTGAAATGTTTACTTTAAGATGTTTTAAGGGGATTAAAAATTAAATTAACCTTCCTTATTTTACGAAAATAAAAGGAAAATTTTTCTTTGCTCCAGTGGGGGGGTTGAAAAATATTATAAAAAAATCTGAGGCCTTGGCTTCTGGTACATACACTGAATTTCAAGTTTCTGTACTCTTACCAGCTTGCTTTACCTATTTTACCCTATTTATCTCTACTTGTCCCCCACTCCTTCAATGGAATCATGACAAAATATAATCTAGTTTCAGATGTCGTTATAATACATAGGTGGATCAAATTTCAAGTGAAAAGTGTTACAAAAATATTGGCTTCTAGTACATATGCCGAATTAATTTCAAGTTTCTGAGCTCTTACCAGCTTGCTTTACTTATTTTCCCCTATTTAACCCCCAACCCTGCAACGGAACAATCCCAATATACAATCTAGTTCCTGATGACATTATAATATATACATATACCAAATTTCAAGTGAATATTTGAATTTTATTTCATCAACCCCTTTAATAATGGAGTGGGGGGGGGGTAGTGGGGGGATGGACATATTATAAAGAATTTTGAGGCCTTGGCTTCTAGTTCGTACACCAAATTCCAAGTTTCTGTACTCTTACCAGCTTGCTTTACTTATTTCCCCCTATTTACCCTCCAACCCTTCACCGGATATATTCAAAAAAACAATCCAGTTCCAGATCTCGTTATAATTCATACGTGTACAAAATTTCAGTCAATGTCTTAGACCGTTCCGGAGAAAACATGCGGACAAAAAGTTACAGACAGACAGACCGACAGACAGAAAAATTTTTCGCTCAAATTTAAAATCTCGATGTTTCATGACATTTTAAAGCTATTTCAAGAAAGAAAAAAATTGAATTTTTTTTCTAAGATTACTATAAGTACTTCCAATCCTCTACGTGGATGTGGAAGTAAAAGAAGTGTTCTACTAGCGTAGTTGATCAGGTCAGTGTCAGAGCTTGGAATTTCAAATATTTTAACAAATAACAGAATGTGCTAAAGATTAGTCTAGTTTTGAAAGTATCTACATATCCTAAGAATCCGTAAAAAAATTCCAAGCTATAGAATTAGTCCGAAGTTTGGGTACTTTTTCACAAGTGACGACTAAATAGCAATTTTTGTAATTTTACTAAAATTCAGTTTTCTTACTGATCATTCAAATTTTATATTCACTTAAAAATATGTCACGGTTACATACCAGTTTCAAAATATGTAGAAAATGAATGCTTTTCAGCCCTGAAAAGACTGATTTTTAGGAATTTACCTACATAAATTTGAAAGACTTTAGTAACACTAATTCTGAATGTTAAGTCTATTTAGATAATTTTTATACAAATAAAATTATCATGTTAAGTTACAGACACTTAATGATAATTGAATTATATAATCGTCATGGCTATACCGTCTCGTACCTCGTTACAAAAGTACAACACAATATTAGGTAATAGTACTTTAGTTACAAGTTCGGAAAGAGAGTCTTTTCGGGACGGGTGGGTAAATTTCAGGCCGACGCCGAAGACGATGCCATACTTATACGTTTTTCATACTTACTAGAGCAATAAATACCTACCTACCTTGGCAGATTTATTTGCATATATTGATTCTCTAATAAAAATTGCAATTGCAACTGCAAATAAATAATTTCACATTAAAACTAGTGACATGAAGTCCTGTTTTATAGGAAATAACATCGCTTTCAAAATTTCCATATATACTTTTACAGATAGGGAAATGGCTTCAACCTTGTTTAATACATTAAAACCAATATTGAACAAATTTATAATATTTATAACTTGTTAATTGCTTAAATTTGTTTTAACGTACATTTTATGGCCCTAAAGTTATACGTGGTGATCGATCAAACAACAAGTCTCGACTTCAGTTCCTTTGTGTATAACAATAAGGCTATTTTATTAATTAATTTTTGTTTGACATGTTTCCAAATAAGAAATAGTTAATAGAAGATTCATACAATGCGTTTAAATTAATAGTAATTTCCTTTTAGAGGTGTTAATTTAAATTATTATATATTACCGAGACGAAGTATAGCACTTGACCTGCTTGTAACATGTTGTTTATTTATGTTTAAAATTATATAAGAAAATATGTTTAGAGCATGTAACAAGACCATTAAGTTTTCGGACTGCTTAAATGTTCAAATTTCGCCACCGTTTTTGTCTTGGGAGTAAGTAACCTAAATATATTTTTAAATCAAATATCGGTATATCGTTTTAGTAACAAGTATAGATTAATATCATTTCACGAAAAGGAAAAGGTAAAAAAAAATCAAAAAATGTATATACTTAATTACTTAACTTTAGACTGCTCTGGAAACATGTTGCAAACGATAAATATTAAGTCAAGGATAAGGTCACCCGAAGAAGTAAATAAATGAGAAATTCAGTATGTTTCTTCCATGATTGAATTAATGCTGTGTGAAGGATGTACCACAGAAAATGCAACACTCAGTAATTTCTTAATCATCCAGTTTAAAATAAGCCTTGATCTCCCTACTCCAGAATTATTCCAATGAGCTTTCCTAAAATTAGACAAAAATTGATGATGTTCCCATATGATACAAAATATGACACGAAATTAAAAAATGCTGACGACGTTATACTCCGTAATGGGGTTATTTCACAATTTACGTGTATGTTAAATGTACAATCAGGAACACTTAAAAACACATTTTTTTTTGCGGCACCGTATATTTAAATTTGGTTTGTAATTTGAAAATATTAGTTCCCGCCAACAGAAACGACATGCATGTTTTCGCTTGCGCAGTATAGCGTAGATCAAATATCTGTGTGGCAGCACTGAGTTTCAAACTTCACTAAGAAAAACTGACAGCTAAAGTAGCAGTGTAGCAGAAAACTAACCTCACATTTTTCACGTTCTTAAACTCGACACTGAAATAGTCCATATGTTTCGCAAAGAACTCCTGAATCATAACGTAGTTCACTTCAGGTAAATTTTCAGTGCTAGCTTTAACGAAATTAGGCTCCATAATGTGATAGATAATTAGTAAAGAATGATGAACTAACACATACTACCAAAGTAAACTGTCATACGTGTGACTCTTCTTCTACCTCTCTTATATTGCCAATAAGGAATCTTAACAAAAACAAATATTCCTAGATTTAGTTGTAACCGTGACGTCAGAAGTTAATCAAATTTGAAATAATTATTGACGATACTTCTTATTGATTTTCTTTAACATGAAATAACCCTATTATGCTCTCAGAAGAATAAAGTGCCGCATTAGAAAATGTATCATAAAGCTCCATTCAGTAAAATAATTATGTTTGGAAATTAATAACGAAGACACATTCTTAACCAACACTATATACCGGGTGATTTTCTAACCTGAAATTATCAAATGTCTCGAATAATAAGCACTCTACGAAAAAAATGTCCATAATCAAAATTTAATCGTTCCGTGGAGGAAATACTTCAGTGCCAAAATTTGTCTCCCTCCCCCCCCCTCCTTGTAGGTCAGGCTTGTATTGTCATATTAAATAGGAACCTCTATTTCTTATTGCAGATTCGGATTCTACGGCTAAAAATACGTAGCATTTCTCTGAAACATTTTTTTAATTCATGATAGATGGCGCTGTAATCGACGAAATTCATTCTTTTTAAATTTCTTCTACTGAGAACTTATGCATACGATTTTGCAATACGTTTGCAATAAAAAATAGCACGTTTTCATTGTAAATATTTAAAATTATTCTTAAAACAAACTTTGTTTCTGAAATTTTCAATTACTGAAAAATGAGTCGTCAAGAAACTACTGTTACCACCCTACAAGCCTCTTAGGTAACAGTAAGCAACTGTCAGTTATCAGTTAAGTAGTCGCCGGCCAAACTATCAGTGGAGACGGGCGGGGTTACAAAAAAGTTGATTTAATAATTGGGCGCCAAGTAAATTAAACTCCCCTGCAAATACCCTTGAAAAATCTTAACAATCCCCCAATTTATTAAACAGAGATTGAGCACACAAAAAAAATGACAAATTTACTTTAAAAGACTAATTGGAAGTTTATTACTAAATATTAGATAAATTTTCAGGGCTAGCTTTAACGAAATTAGGCTCCATAAAGTGATAGATAATTAGTAAAAAATGATGAACTAATACAAACTACCAAAGCAAACTGCCATACGTGTGACTCTTCTTCTACCTCTCCTATATTACCACTGAGGAATCTTAACCAAAACAAATATTCCTAGATTTAGTTGTAAACCGTGACGTCAGAAGTTAATCAAATTTGATATTATTGACGATACTTCTTATTGATTTTCTTTAACATGAAATAACCCTATTATGCTCTCAGAAGAATAATGTGCTACATTAGGAAATGTATCGTAAAGCTCTATTCAGTAAAATAATTATGTTTGGAAATTAATAACGGAGACACATTCTTAACCAACACCCTATACCGGCTGATTTTTTAACCTGAAATTTTCAAATATCTCGAATAATTAGCATTCTATGAAAAAAATGTTCATAATCAAAATTTAATCATTCTGTGGGGGAAATACATTAGTTCTAAAATTTGTCACCCTCCTCCTTGTAGGTCGGGCGAGGGGTATCTTAAATAGGAACACCTATTTTTTTATTGCAGATTCGGATTCTACGGCTAAAAATACGTAGCATTTCTCTGAAACATTTTTTCAATTGATAGATGGCGCTGTAATCGATGATATTCATATTTTTTTCAATTTCTTCTACTGAGAACTTATGCATACGATTTTGCAATACGTTTGCAATAAAAAATAGCACGTTTTCATTGTAAATATTCAAAATTATTCTTAAAACAAATTGTTTCTGAAATTTTCAATTACTGAAAAATGACTCGTCAAGAAACTACTATTAGCGTAACCCAGGAACTGGCGTCCTTTTTGGAATCCTTGGTCAAAGCGGCTTCTTCGCTTATGACTTATCATATAACTTATAAATTAATGTATTTTTTAACATTGGAAATGTTTATGTTCGTATATGGGAGGTCGAAATACCAGTTTTCGTTCAAGGTCAAAAGACAGCGGTGTGGCGGTCGAGTGAGACTGTCGTATATGCAACGGCTGATATATGCAAATGTAATATGGGTTGCATATATCACAGGGGGTCAAGTTACCAGTTTTCATTTAAGGTCGAAATACAGCGGTGTCGCAATCGAGAGTGGATCGAAAAAGATAACGAGTTTTTCCTGAGAAATTGACTCTACTTCCAGTCAGCAATTTTTAATTTACCAAATTAGACCTCGGATTCGTAATCAGCGACCTCGAAAACCCCCGAGTACAGATTTTCAAGGCCAAGATATCCATTCTCATTTTTTCTGGAAAATGGTCCATTTTCGCTCCGCCATTTTGAATTTCCCAAATCAGACTTCAGATTCGTGATGAACGACCCGAAGAACCCCCGAGTATCCACTTTCGTCTAGTTCTATGGCATATTGTGCATGATAACAAATTTTTCAATTAATTTTATTATATTGGCCATTAATATTGGCCAATTATATTGGACAAAACATGAAGACAAACATTTCCGCCAAAAAATAAAAGGTACTGTTTTTTCTAAATGCCTTCCTGAACTCATTTCAACAAAAATGAAGTCAATTGACCCTGTACCTTTTTTTTTCTCGAGGTAAAATGCTAAAATGACGCGACTATTTCCAATGTCTCGATGGTTGCAAAAATTGGGAAATCTGTGAATTTTTCTTTGAAAAATCACATTTCTTATCCTAAAAATACTTCTTATAAAAATGGTTTATTATGTTTACATTTAACGTTGTGTTATTTCTTCTCTTAGTGTTTTTTATGTTTTTGTTTTCTGTTAATAAACGTAGAAAAGAAAGAAACAACTTTAAGAAACAACTCATTTTACTCAGTTCGAAAATTATTTCGCAAACAAATAGACCTGTTTCCGTTAGTTTGTTGATGCCACTTCAGAATGGAGTATTTAACTGTACAAGAGAAAATTGAAATGGTTCTGATAGGACTCTTGACGATGCTGTCGATCTCTACGCTCTACGTTTTCCGGATAGAAGTCGGTCACGTGTTTCATTTTATCGTACTGTCAAACAATTTACTACTCACGAAAATGTTCAAACGAAAAAAAGAACCCGTCGATCAACAGTCGGAGAAAATAATGAAATTGATGTATTAGCTGCAGTGGCCGTTAATCCTCATGTTAATACACGAGAAATAGCTCGCGATTCCGGATTGTGCCAGAGCAGTGTTTGGAAAATTTTAAAACGTAATAAATATCATGTTTATCATGCGTTTTACACCAAGATCTTCATGGTGTTGATTTCCAAAATCGGGTAACTTTTTTTCAGTGGGCAGTGGGCACATGAACAAATACAACAAAACCTCAATTTTTTCGTTACGTATTATTCTCCGACGAGTCGTCTTTTACAAACCACTGATCGGTTGTTCGACACAACATGCGTTACTGAAGCGTTGAAAATTCGCACTGGCTTCGCCAAGTTGAATATCAGTGTCCTTGGACTGTCAACGTGTGGTGTGGAATAATTGGCAACAAACTCATCGGCCCCCAGATTATTGAAGGAAACTTGAATAGTCAAATGTTCCGAGACATTTTGGAAAATGAACTGCCAACATTACGTGAAGATTTAAGCTTAGAATTGCAACAGAACATGTGGCTCAACATGATGGTTGTCCAATACACTATTCGGTGGTAGTATGTAAAGTACTTGATCGTGATTTTACTCGGTAGAGCTTGGTCGCTAAATTGGTCAGCTAGATCACCAGATCTTACTTCGCTGGATTTTTTTCATAGGCTATCTTAAAGACAGAGTTTACAAGCAAGTACCAACAACACATGGGAATATGATTGAACGAAACAGAAATGCTTGTGCCGAAATTCAAGCAGACATCTCAGTCGTGTAGAGTTATTTCAAATGTGGATTAATAAGTGCATTGATGTCGAGGGCCACCATTTTGCGCACTTACTTTAGAAATATGAGGCGAAGAGACTCATGTAAATCAAGCACTCCGTTAAGTGAAAGGCGAAGGGACACACATAAATCAAGCACCCTGATAGGTGAAAGGCAAAGAAAAAAGGAACAAAAAGCTACTACATCCATGTCGTTGTTCTTGTGTTACGCTAATACCTAGTAGTTTATTCATCAGCGATTACATTTCTACCGGTAAGAATTTCTCAGTTATTCGCAATTTGCAAACGTTTTTAGCGACAAATTTTGATTTTTTACAATGAGTAGGTGGTATTTTTTTATTGCAAACGTATTGCAGAATCGTATGCCTAGATTCTCAGTAGAAAAAATCGAAAAAAATTGAATTTCGTCAATTACAGCAATAACTATCATGAATCGAAAAAATATTTCAGACAAATCCTACGAACTTTTAGCCATAGAATCCCACGCTGTAATAAAAAATAGTGGTTCCTATTTAAGATTTCAAAGTTACTCCCCGTCCGACCAACAAGGAGGGGGGAGGGCGACTAATTTTATCACTGATCTATTTCCTACGCGGAATGATTAAATTTTGATTACGGACATTTTTTTCGTAGAGTGCTTATTATTCGAGATATTTGAAAATTACAGGTTAAAGAAATCACCCGGCATATGTATATCAAGGTAAACCACATTTTTTATTTTGAGATTCACACCATTCATTTTCAAAAAATGTATTTAAGCAGTAAGAAACTTGTCGGTTTTCTACCATACTAGGCTTTTAAAAATACACTTTTTATTATCTTTTACATAACAGTACCATATGATTCTCACATGATTTATTATTGAATTAAGTACAAATTTTATGATGTGATAAATATTTAAAACGTTAATGTTTGTGGAGTGGTGTCATGTTTAAATTTCAATATTTTTTCCTGTTTGATAATTTTCAATACTCTATGTATAGCGTTCTGGTGAATGTCGTTTTATTACATATTTAAAAAAAATATGCTGTTCAGCCAAGACAGGAGACTATTTTTTTTAGTTGTAACTGGAATTCATGCTCTTCGCGAATAATTACAATCACACAAATAATTATATTTCAATTTTAATAAATATTATAGTTAAGTTATCTCTGTACACATATGAGGTGTAATTAGTTTCATATCATTAAAAATATAGTGAGGAGCGATCAGACAAACAAAGAACGTTATACAGGGTATGGCAGAATTGGGTTCAAGGACGGGAGCCTACGATTGCTGAGTTCATATTGGGCCCATATAATCCAACTTACCTTAATTCAAAAAGTACATCCTTTGAAAGTGAGACAGAGAAAAATATTTTTTTTCCAATAATTTCCGTTATGTTAAAGATAAAATTTTCAAATTTTGATGAAAGCTGTATCTCTATATAAGTACTCTTTGTAAACTTGATAACAATCAAATATCTTTTGATTCTCTATTTTTTTCATAATAATTAATATTTGACGGGCTATATCTGTTTAATCACCGTGTAAAATTATGGAATACTTGAACATATATTCAGAGCTTTGAAAGTGCTGCAAGAAGGTACTCTTAAAAATGGTTGTAATATTAATTAAAATAGAAGAAATTGTCGTGTTTCCTCTATTTGTATTTAACATTTATTTAAAATTCTAGAGCAAAATTTTGTAATAACAGTAAAGTACAGTTTATTAAAAAAAATTACATTCATGACAAATGCTCCACATGATGTGCACCTGTTTCAGTACACAAATTAATAATTTTAAAATTCTCGGTAATATCAACAAAAAATCGAGAATTATCGTTTTTAACATGCTTTTATTAGCTTCACCTGTATCTATCAATCTATCGATGTAACGGAATTTTTCAACGTAATTTTCACCCACTTTTAATTGTTGTATCATCATGAAACTTGGCAATTGTGTGTAGCTCCGATAGCAATACAATATGGTATACTCAACTTTATAATATGCTCAAAATGGCCGCCGCCCCAAGATGGCGGATGATCATTTTCTATACAACCTCCTTGATATGGGTGTCACAGGAAAGGGCTTGACAAGTAGAAAAGAAATATGTCAGCAAAATTTAAAAATTCAAAATGGCGGCGTCAACATGGCGGATAGGTTTTATCAATTATCGTCGGATTCGACTGAAAATCGGTATTGTGGATTATCGAGGTTTCAAATTAGAATTATCTGGTGCAAATTTGTAAGACTAATTTCAACTGGTATAAATATTTCATAGTAATAGGCACCCCACGCTATTTTGTATTGTATTGTATTACTTTTTACTTTTTACTTCGGTTTGCTATTAAAGCGTGTTATTTTGGTTTTTTTAACTATTTTTTATTTCACTGTAGGTCATAGGTCCTTGTGAAACGGAAATCCTGTCGCGTTGTCATGACAATACAAACATTAAGTCATTAGTGACGTCAAAAAATAGCAAGTATACGTTTAATTTCGGCAATCTATCAGCCACGAGTTGGTTGTAATTTTGCATTATGGATCAATTCAGTAGTGAAGAATATGCCGATATGCCTTTGATATATGGAGAAATGAAGTATAATTCTCTACATCTGAACGGAGATACTGGCAAAAGTCCCAAAGCCGAAGTACACCATGAAAATATAAAAAATTTGTCTTCATTATAACGGAAATTATTGGAAAAACATGTTTTTTTTGTCTCACTTTAAGAGGATGTGCTTCCTCAGGGATGCATTTTTGGACCGATGTAAGTCAATTCTAGGACACCCTGTATAACATAACATAACATAACATTTCCAAAAAAAAAGCAATTTTAATAAAATTGGTTGGGAACTTCTGGTTAGTAGATACCTCTAATGTTTTCTAGGTCGGTAACTGCTGTCGAACTAAACCAAGTCCACAGTCCATTTGCGATCTAAATCTCCCTTTTTTAATGGTTGTCGAGAAAAGGAAAGAAACAACGAACAATAAAAAATAAAACAGATAAATTATACCTTATTTGAATAATGCCGCCATTCGTTATATGGAGGACTTTCTTACTTCAACTTCAAATACTGACTTGTTATTGCCCCCGGGCCCTATTATACCTGCACACCGACCGGCCTAATTGTTTTTCTTAGCGCAAATAACGCAGCACTTTGACCAACACACTTTAGCTTAATTTTTTATGCCAATTAGGGAAATATAAATTCAAAATTCGCTTATATTTCTTCATAACAACATACCTTGTTTCACAGGTTCTCTAACTTTTCTTTGGTAACAAAACAAATTATTGACCTAGGCCAGTTTGCCAAGATACTTCCATTCAAAACATTATATAGCTTTTTTGTTTGTCTAGTAGTTCCCTATTACCAGTTTTTGAAATGACGGAAATAATTACACCTTTTATTAACATATCGGCCACGCTCACAAATTGTCTTGTCAGAGAACAGTTTATTAAACAATAGAGAGAAAAATTTAGGCACTGAAATAGAAAATACCCGGAATTGGAAGGCAGCAGTTGAAAATAATTACTGTAAATTGAAACCGATTGTTTCAAAGAAACGACATACCCACAGGGTGAGCAAAGTGTCCCTTTGGGCCTTTTTTCTCATAACGCACAAAAATATTGTTACCGCGAGATGGGGCCCTTCCCAGCAACTCCACCGCAAATGGATATTTACCTGCGGAACGGTTAATAAATAAAAAACTGCCAGATTCAGAAACAGAAAATTTAGAAGAAGAAAAGTAAGGAGATGACGATAGATGGAAACTTAAAATAAGCATCTCGCAAACACCTGCACACCCCAGCCGATGATGACAGATGGAAACTTAATAGAAGCACGGAAACTTGAAAGAAGCATCTCACAAACGCCTACACTTTCCATACTTTATTCCCACCCTATGCGTCATGCGGCTCTCGCTGCTGACAACAAGCATGTCTAATGTCCAATCCGACGTATGCAGCCGGTCCGGCGGTATATAAAACACCCGAGATTTGGTTCTGGCACGCGGTTTGGCTGTCCGTTGGGCGTGTTCGACGGACGACCAAGCTGCGTGTTGGAGCGAAACTCCATGGATGCCCGGAATCGGCAGCAATGCCCACCTTACGCTGGCAAATGAAATCAAATCAAAATCAAATATCGGCCACGCTAACAAATTGTATGGATACGAGACTAAGTTTTGCCAATTGCAGCTTATATTCAAGTCCTGGCTTTTGCAACGGACACGTTAACTGGTATTTCTGAATGCTAACATTTTACAAGAATATACTCTCATTTGCCTAAGAATTGCGAAAAAGTCAATTGCATGGATGATGAATTGTTAAACAGTACGTTAGAGAATTTTGGATTTCACTACATATTTTGCGTATCTTACAAGATACAGCACAACTGTATCACATCTACAGCCAAGAAGGTGTCCGGCACTCCCTAGGAACATTTGACTAACCCCCTAGAGAAATTGCAACATTACCATTTTGCATACTTTCGTAAATTGCAAAAGTCTGTATTATGAGTTGTTTTCTAAAAACCTTATTTTAAATAATTGTATCCGTTAAATCATAAAATGTAAAAAAAATCATGTATTTTACAGTGGAAAACTATGTACGCTTGGGTTCAGAGGAGTCTTAGAGGTTTGGGGGTGGGGTAAGTGAACATCTCTTACCCACTATGTCACCGCGCAACTTAATCAAAAGGAGTTTAAATATCTATGTACAATTTGTAACCAATAATATATACTTTTACATCTATGAGGGCACTCCTAAATGAAAAAAGATTTTAGTATCGACCTGGGTCGGAGCAGAGATGATACATGATCTGTGAACATTTTGTAATTATAGCCATTGCCATTGAGGAACCATGGCTCCGTTAGAACGGGCTAACGCAAAAGCGAGAACAAGAAGGTTCCGTTTGGATCCGTTCGTCTACACTATAAAAGGGATTAATTTTTTTTTAATGCCAACTGGTTTAATTTTTTAATCATATCTTTTTGTTTTGTTTTAGGTGTACGCTTCATAATCAAGAATATCCAGATAAGCCATTAACCTTAATGTCTTAACGTCTTTAGATGCCTAGAACCTGGATTTAAATGACTATTATTTTACACGGTCCATCGTAATGGAGACACTGTGAATACCTGATATGCGAAGAAATAAATCAGTAGACTCTTGACCATTGAAGGCATTATTATGCGCGGATTGCAGGTCGAAAATGAGATGTACCGACACAGTAGAAGGCCTAGGCACAGAATACCGTTTAATATTATATGAATTCAATCTGGGTAATCGTCGCGTGTCGGAAATCGTCGTATGACTCCTGTCAAGAGATGGAAGTCAACCGGACATATGACATTCATGTTCGTATTTATGTGGACCGATGTGCATTGAAGAAATCCTTGGCGATCACTGGAAATAATAGATCGTGATGCATCAACTACTTGAAGATATTAAGATATTTTAAATAAAATTATTATAAAATTACATTATAAGTTACAGTCGGACGTTGCCGATTAGGAATACCTGTTATATCCGATAACTTTTGTTGGACTTAAAATAGGACTTACAGGCGTGGCCTACTGCAAGTTTCCAAAATGGTAATAAAATAAGCATTCGAGGTCGGCAACATTTGTTCATTTAAATTTATATGTACTATGATAACGAGCTTATTTTAAATAGCACTTTGTATATTTTTCATGATGTTTCTGTTTATTTTATTATACTCTTCGCAAATACAAAAAAAAGAGTATATTGCATTCGATGTCCATCCGACCGTTTGTCTGTCTGTCTGTCCGTCCGTCACCTTTTTTTGTTCTTAAGTTATCGTGCTTATAAGTAGGGAACGAAAAGTCGGATAGTAGTGAAATTTGGACAGTATATTAGTGTTAGCTAGAGGAAGAGCCCTTTTGTTTTGGAACAAAATCGATCAATGAATCAGAAAGTTATTAATTATTTAAATTTATGTATTTATATTATATAATATTGTAACGTTGCAAAGCCAGCTAATTAGGCAATAGCCCCTAATTTTTAACAACTTAACAGCAATAAATTCGACACAGATGCGATAAGATTATGGACCAAGCTTTGGCGGCTTTTGTTCATCTCGCAGTTAGACAAGGCCACCACTCGCTAATGCAAACTATCATTATTATGCCCTTCGCAAATATTGTTTTATTTGCGATAAAAATACAGAGAGTATTCTATAGAAATTTACATAAAAAAACTTCTCTCTCTGCTGAATCGTTTACAACTTTGAGTCCTTTGAAGATTTCCAATATTTTCTATAGCCATCGTCATCTTCCCATTCTAATGGTTCCTTATCCAAAAAGTCATGTTGATATCGAAAATCTTTCGAAGAATTTTCGTGAATTTTTATAGATGAACTGATGGATTTCCTGGTCCACTGGCTGACGTCCTTAGGGAGAATTGCTACTTTTTTTATAGATTCGTCAGAGCTCTCGTTAAGTTTTAACCTTGTACCATCAGATTTTTAGTGTCGGTTGAAAGGTTTTTATCGAAAAATGCCAACGCCGCTGCCTCTGGAGCTAAATACCACAGGTGATTGCAAAACTTATTTAATGCGACACTACTTATGTCTTTGGGTTCTGCAAAAATTGAAAATCCTGACGAGGAGCTTCTGCAGCAACAGGTGCGTGAAACCAAGCTTGAAAGTATAATCGTGCGAGAAAAATGCGTTTTCCATAACGAACTCTTCTCGAAAAAGAAACATTTTCAAACAATGAAGTGCCTTGGCCATCCACCTAGCGTGGTGGAAGGCTCCTGGAATTCGAAAAGAGATCCCTCGGGGAGGAGTTCCACCGAGAAAACAAATTATAAGTTCGAGAAATTCGCGATAATCTTCACTAAGCTGCTTGTCCTGCTGCAGACTTCGCAATGCAAACTGAAGCATTTCTGTGACATCCCCCAGTTTCCTCCGAGTACACTTGTCTTCAATTCCGGATTTAAAGTTTGATTTATTTATTTTAAAACAGGTCTGCTGAAATCTCTTGAAATTTGGGATATTTGGGCCCGAAGACATCGAAATTTTTTTCTGGAATACAGCCCTTAAGACAATTTCATATATATGATGACGACAGAGCAGATAGAGGATATCTCTTCCGATTAATTGCTCAAGAATGACACAGGCGCCTTGCAAACGTCCCGTATTTGACGCTGTGGTATCAAAAGAAAGTGCCTGTACTTTATCACTGAGATTTCATTCCTCCAGCAAATTATGTACCGCAGATGCTTGGTCTTCTCCCGTCCCAGAGGAAATTGCAGGAACACCAAGCAGTTGCTCTGTTCCTCTCCACGTTATTAGGACTGGCAGTCTGTCAACTTGTTCTTTCTTCATCGAGGCAGGTAGCATCTTTCCGTCCCAATGAACGGTAACTGCTTCAAACTCCATTTCGTTAAAACTTTTACGTAGTTTTGCAGCATGTTTTGCCCGTAATTTTGTCCGGTAGCGATAAATAGATGTTCGGTTAATTATTAAATCTTCCAAGTTGTGACCAAGAGCTTGAGCAGTTGCAGCGATAATTCGAACTGCGCCGCGGTCACTAACTTTGCATTTGTCAAGGGTCGCCACGAGTTTAGTAATGACCTGCTTTCTACTTCTTTTTTTCAGGTTGGTGGAGTCACTTGATAGGCGAGGTTCGTCTTTCTGTTTAGCGGTGATTGCCTGACTTCTTCTTCTTTTTTTCGGATTCGACACTCCACTTGATGGACCAGGTTCTTCTGCAAGATTTTCGAAAGATGCCGTGTTACTCATTTCTTTTTCATCTGTAGATTTCTCCGACTGCTCTGAACTTGAGGATGATTTTAACTATACTACTTCTTCCGCCACGCCCTGTAGTGACGTCATGAGTATATAAACTCTAGAACCCAAGTAATTATCGTTTTCTAGTAGGTTCCTAGTAGGTCTCTTCTCAGCATTTAAATTTAATGGTTTTCAACTCCTAACAAGTATGCTCGCCTACATTGTCTGTTGTTATTCTTTATCGAACCAATGCAGTAGGTAATAAAATTGAAAAAATATCATGACAATTATTGTTCTTATAGATAAAATTTATTATCAAATAACGAATTATTAAAAATTTCAACCATAAATGTGAGAATTAAGTTGCTTCTTCAGTTAGCGGAAAATTACTAAAATTCGAAATTTCAAATTCGATGTGCCATGTCTTTTCGTCTTCCGATTGATCTGAAATTTGACAGAGGATAATTTTTCACAAAATGGAAAAAATTTAGAGGGCGGCGTAAAGAAAAAACGAAGGTTTGAAAATAAGGTCCACCCTAATACACATTCACAAGTGTGTTGACAACATAGTTCAGACATTACATTTTATAATCATCTCTTTCTTTATGACCAAAATTACCATGTTGCTTTGTTGCAGCCACCGTCATTTTGACGTGACAAATAAATGTAAATATAAATAAACTATTTTCAAGTGCTGAGGAGCCAAAGTATGACTTAAAATTGCATCAAATAACGTTTATCTGCTGTTTCTATAATGCGACGACAATTTAAAAACAAAATATGTGTTGGTTGACAACCTATTCTGAGCTGTATACATATTTATTTTCCTAAAATTAACACTTTTGTTTATCGTCAAATTACAGCAATACTATTAATTTTAATGGATTAGGAAAAAGATATGTACTAGAGTCGAATTAAGTACTTATAGGTTGTTTTATTTAATAAACCGATTCAGAAATTTGTTCGCATCCCTTAAGAATCAGAAAATAAGTAACTAATTTACAGGAAACCATGCGGCACTTCATTACTTAGGATTTGAAGTAAATGGGCCCTTGGTTCATTTATATTTTGACAAATTGACATAGACCTTGTTTATTTGAAAAAAAATAAGGTATTTACTATGAGAAAAATAAAACTACTTACCAACTATTCTTAATTCCTACAAGGCTACAAGTAGTGGATTGTCTAGTAAAATGGAGTTCTACCCGGCCACAAATTGGACTGTGACCTTGAGCCTCTGCAAGGAATGTTAAGGGGCAAGGGAATAAAACAATCGTTTACAAAACTTAATATTTTTGTACAAAAATATTTGCACTAAACATGAAAATAATTTAAAGGTTATGTGAGTAAACACGAACAGCTATTATTAGACATATGTCTATGCTACACTCATATACCACGGCCTTGGACAGGCTGCTACAGAGATAGCGTTATAGGCAATGTTGTATCTTAGAACGAAATGGTGAGAAAAAGGTATGTTGGACATGTTGGCAACAGTATCGTATAACTTTTACACTTTATCTCTGCTTCTATTTATACAAATTCTTTGAGGGAGGACAATTATGTATTATGAATTTAAAATAAATTTGTTTTGATTTGATTTCATTGACTGTAATATCAGGCATGTAGCATGTTTAAGATATTCACAAAAACATTTATACAGAGACTAAGCAAAACAGTGTTTGATGAATCAATTTCATCCAATAATACACCAGGTTGACAATGCACCTAGTTAAAGTACTTTGTGTATTATATTTTAAGTAACTGATACTTTGTACTAATTGAATAATAACTACTATTAAAATTGTTACCATGGCATGAATAGAGTTGATTACATTTCTTCAAGTTTTAAAAAGTACTGTTGTGACCCTTCCGCATTTTCATAAATATGACTAATTCTGCTTTTGACTGGCTTGTTTATACAGTGTGTGCTATACAATACCGCAACACCCTGTTATTGTGGAACGCGTTGCATGATCTTTTTTTTTTTTTTTTTGGGACACAGTATTCGATGAGCTCTATAATTTTCATATTTTTACGACCCCTAAACGAGTAAAAATTTCGAAATCGACTGTTAGGCATTTTTTTATCGGAAATGTGGATAGTGTAATCAATTCGCAGTTAACTCAAATGGTCTTATGCAAAATTTTAGCTCGATACCTTATATAGGATGTTTGTTATTCAAGAATTTAAAATTTTTCATTTTCGACTAGAGCTGTATAAAAGTTTGTTATGAACTAATGAAACACAAGTTGAAAATGTAGTGTTTTTAATAACATGAACAACATCAAATAATTAACAGACAACACTACTTTAAAAATGAATAAATATCATAAGCAAGCAATTGGGGAAAATTGGAAGTCGATTAACAAACGGATGGAATAAATAAAAATCTAACAAAATATTTTTAAGTTTTGTGTTCTCAATATAACCTGCTTCACACCTTATGCATTTTTCATAACGCCGTTTCAAATTTTGACGGGTTCTCTTTAATTGTTGTTATACTATTCCCATGTACTCATTTCTTCAATCCTACCTCTTAATTCTTCAAGATTTTGTGACCTCGTGTGGTAACTTTTCTTTCAAATTTCCCCACAAAAAAATTAAATGTGTTAGATCTGGTGAACGTGGCGGCCAATGAATAAGAGGGCTATTCCGTCCAATCCATCTGTCGTATAATATTTTATTTCACACTGTCTATATTCCTTTTTAAAATGAATAAAAAGTTATAATTATTCAAATTTAAAAAACTTAGTCGGTAATCTAACAATCGCATCACCTTAACCATGTTATCGCTATTGTTTTTCATAGATAATTATAACTAGTATTTAACTTGTTACTGTCAAATAAAAGTAAACAGAAGTATAAAATAAATAATCTGTGTATTGGTTCCAGTTAAAATAGAGAATACTAACATTATTTATTCAAAATAATAAAAATCTACGAAGGAGAAGGCAAATTTTTTATTGTTTACAATTCTTCATTTACTAAAGTTTGTAGAAAATTATATTTTACAAGTAGAGGTAGGTACCTATAAATGCTTATCAATATTAATATAGCTCCAACTTAAAAAAACATTACTAACTTTAGTTAAGCAATATATTAAAAATTTTGAAAGTAGAAGCCTAATCTATAGTTATCTAACATTCTTCATTTACTAAAGTCGGTAAAAAAGTATGTTTTATAAGTGGTAGGTGCGAAAGAGCTTACTTCACAAATATGAATGACTTAATATAAGTTTAATAAAATAAAAATTACTATCAGTTATGCAAAATATTACAAATTTATAGAAGCCTAATCTAGAGTTATGTAACAGTCTTCATTTACTAAAGTTGGTAAAGAGTTATTTTATAGTAAAAACGCTATTTTTAAGAGAAAAACTCAAAAGTCGAAATTAAAAAAATAATTGCTTATTAATAACAATAATATGATAGTGTTCCTAGGTAACACATTACAGTATCAAATACTGTAATGTTGGATTTACCGGCCGCAAATCAGTCCAACATTTACCGGACAGTATGAAATAAAATAACTTGTCGCTTTTCTTCTGTTGCTCAGTACCTAGAGTACTGAGTATAAACTACACCATTAATAGAAGGCTATTTGTGACAACTACGAATCGATTAGGCTATCCACTTTTTCGATAAAAGTATGCCTAACAGTCGATCTAGGAATTTAGGGGTCATGAAAATATGAAAATAAAAATTACCTTCCGTTCCGCGTTCCACAATAACAGTGTTGCGCTATTAAATAATACACAGTACATAAAGGAAAATTAAAAATCTCAATAATTTTGACAATATAGTAGTGTGTAAATATTTGAATATTGTTATATTTTTAAATGTTATTAGCAATGTAGTAATTACAATAGCTATAATTATACATTAACAACAAAAACACTTCATTTCGTTTTCGTAATAAATCATTAAGCTAATTAGTTTATTTAACGCTTTCAATTGTTTCACATTTGAGCTATATTTTAAGTGAAAAAGCCATGTCTACTTATGTGTTCCTTTCAAATCTTGTAATAGTATAACATTAAACACCGATGTTAAAATAACATTTGAAGGCAATAACTTAATTGTGATAATTAGAAGTGTAAATATTAGGTACCTACCTAATGTCGGTCAACTACACGCTAATTGGCCACATGAGTGTTCGTTTTCATTAAAATAAAACGTTTTTCATTCAGCTGAACAAGAAGCGGTTTAGTATCCCCTGAAATCTATTGCAAAGTACTCTAGATGTGTAAGTTTTTTTCTTGATCGTACAGAAACGTACTGAAATGCAGATAGTGGGTGCGGTACACAACAAATACTTGAAAAACGTGGCATTTTGTGATACAAGTGTTTCCTTTGGCACGATTGCTCTAGATACCCAACTAAGTGATTTGACCCGCAGGACACTCGAGATTTTCTAATCGTTCACCCTCTAGGGGGCATTTTTTCAAAACTACCCTAAATTTTCCAAAAATGTATTGTTTGTGCAACGAAATTGATCTTGGAGTCGGTTCCATATGATTTCGATATGATAAGACCGAATTCAATATCAAAAAATAGTTTGAACGTCCAGTGGCGTAGCCAGAAATTAATTCTGGGGGTTAACTCTGATCTGACGACATAATTTTTAATTTTTACTTGTTAGGTCATTTTGCTAACTCATTGGGCTGCTGAACGTTAATTAATTAATTAATTGAAAGTTCTTAACGAAACAAATCCTGTTATCGAATGGAACAGAAACAAAACGTACTATATAAGTAAAATATTTTTTTAGTCTTCTTTTTACTTTTTCGAGCTCCTGACACACTTCATCGCAAGTTACAGGAAAATAATTAAGTATAAATTAATAATTAATAATCAGAGAGTCGTAGCTCTAGGGGGGGAGGGGGGCAATTATACCCTGCCTACGCCACTGAACGTCATCTTAAATGGACAGTTTTTCTCAATTTCAGGTATTTTGTGTTGTTCTTGTTCCTGCGTTACTGTGTTTTGTGCTTTCTTCCTCTGGACAGGCGGACATGGCGAAGAGAGGTAAAGGTGTACGGATGGCGGTCCCTGTTTCCCTTGAAACTGTACCCCTAAATATTAATTGGTCAAAGTGTGTCATATGTCAGTCCGGTGATACAACTAGCCTTAGATGCCCTGCAGCAAATCCTGTACTGTCACAGAGAAATTTGGGCTATAAAACACTTGCTGAAAATTTAGAAAGTCTTAAACCTACCAACCATAGGTTACCTTCTGGTTACCTTGTTTCGCACCTGGATGTTGGGAGTGGCATTTACGAAACATTCAAGAATTCAAAGGCTAAGTTCCATAAAGTATGTGCAAATCCATACATCATGCCATCTCGATTTATGAAACTACTTGAAGATGAAAATAAAACTTTTAACAGCCCCCAAGCTGCGAGTTCATCAACGGAAGTTGAATCTGCAGCCATTACTGTTTCTGACCCGCGCTTAACGAGATCCAGTGTTTCAAAAGTAAATTTGAAAGATGACTTATGTTACCTGTGCAACGGACAAGGTGGCAGCAGCAAAAAAAGTTTGAGGCACTGCGCCACATATGAACATTTAAAGCATGTCAAACACTACGCTACATTATTGAATGACACTCTTTTATTAGCAACTCTTCAAACTGGTGGCGACCTAGTAGCAATGGAGGCAAAGTACGATTTAATTTGTCTTGTCCGCTTGTATAACCGGTGTAGAAGAGCCGAGGCGACGAAGTTCGGTGAAGAGGGTATTTTTCTTTTTAGGGAAGTTTTCAGTGCCGATCACTGCTCGTCCTGGTTCTCGTGTCGGTCTAGATCATGCTCACGAACAAAATAATGGGAATGTGAAGGCTAGCGGAGGAGTTGTAGGGCTTACTAATGATCCAGCAGCCCTCCGCCGCTGGACTGTCGCTGGACCAGAAGTCTGTAGGCTACTCAATCAATTTAGGCAAAATAAAAGGAAGCACGACAAAGTAGAGGGCCATCATGAACAGTACGAGGCGTTCCAACTCAAATTCTTAAAGCAGTGTCTTGCCGTGAAGGAAAGTTTCCTAGAATTTCAGAATCCTTTCGAACTGGAGTGTTCAGATCTGCTGGTATTAGATAACCGTATTGTTGCTTCAAAAGAATGCACGGACTTCCTTGGACGCGTAAATTCTCTTGGTGCTACAGCGTATGAGGAATATGTGAGAGATAGACTTATAAATTCCACCAAATACATCCACGATCCAATTAAAGTCTCCATTGCACCTTCTCTCTGAGAAACAGACCAAAAAAGTGTCGAAAGCTGGTACAATGATCGAGACGCTCGCAAAGAACAATGAACTTTTCACACGTTTATTTGCTGTGTCAAGTAGTCGAAAGCTCGATATGGACACTTTCTTCAAATATGAAAATCAGGTAAGCAATCAAAATTTCACATGGCTGATTTAAATTCGTCTTACTAAATGGCCTGGTTTCTCCTACAGAAATGTCCACCATCATTGGCCAGAAACGGGATAATGCGTACTGGAAAGAAGGATCCTTTGATGGGAATTCTGGAAAACCTGGCCAACAAGGGGGAAAAGCCAGACCACCGCGACGCTATTGTTATAGATGGTGCAGCTCTTGTGCATTTTCTGGTTCCAAAAGATATAAATACTTTTGAGGAGTACTTTAATCTACGTGTGTTGCCCCACTTACATACCCAGGCAGAGTATCTCACCGTCAAGCGACTAGATCTACTTTGGGATCTGTATTTTCCTGACAGTACCAAGGCAACTACGCGTGAGAGACGGGGAGATGGAGTGCGTAGAAAAGACTTGCCAGCAAAGGGTAAGAAAATGTTTCAGTTAATTTACTCCGTTGTTACGTAAATAATAATATCTAATCATACCCCATTTTCAGGCAAATTGCCCCCCAACTGGAAAGACTACCTCAGAAATTTAGAAAACAAGAAGGAATTATTTGACTACCTTGCTGTGGCATTCCTTGAACTATCCGACGACCTACAGATAGTAACAAACAAAGGACCCATAATCAGGTCTAACACTCCTGATTCCTCTTTGAGGGAAGTTCCATGCGGAGGAATGGAGGAGGCTGACGGAAGAGTCATCTGGCATGTTCGAGATGCAGCTTTGCATGGCGCTAAATGTGTACTTATCCGTGCCTCGGACACGGACATCTTAGTCCTTGCCGTCTCTCACTTTTTTACTCTTCAGGAAGTGGGCTTAAATAAATTATGGATGCTCTGTGGCCAAAGCAAAAGTCGGCGATTTATCCCTGTACATGCAATTGCCACCGCATTAGGCGAAGAGAAGGCTGCTGCATTGCGGGGCTTTCACGCGTTCAGTGGTTGCGACCAGGTGTCCTTTTTGGTCTCTAAAGGTAAAAGATCACATTGGAAGACGTGGCAGGCTCTTCCTCAGACAACTGAAGCATTTAAGTTTTTGGGTGAAGTCCATGATGAGGTACCCGACCACATCCACCAACTGCTCCAGGAGTACGTAGCACACTTATTTGCTTCTCAGAAAGAGATTCAACAAATGGATGGTCCCATAAGTTTAGACAATCTCCGCCGGACACTATTTGACCAAGAGCACATGCTCCATCTTCTTCCACCCACTGAGGCTGTCCTCCGTAGGCACGAGTTACGAGCAGCATACGAGGCAGGTCAAATATGGGGACGCGTAGGCTCCAGCTTTGATTCCAACGTGCCTTCTCCTGAGAAGTGGGGCTGGAAGAAGACTGCTGAGGGGTCCTGGACACCTGACTGGACTGATCTGCCGTGGATTTGGGAAGCATGCAGGGAGCTTGATGCTAAATGTGGGTGCAAAACACAATGCAACACGATGAGATGTAGATGCCATAGGACTGGTTTTCCGTGCTACTCCGGGTGTACTGGATGCCACGGAAAATGCAGCAACAAGGAGTACGTATTTAGGAGATATTTATAGGGAAGACTTAAGGCTGTGCTTTAAATCAGCTAAATTTTATTACTTTTTCAGGTACCCACTTTCAGAGGAAGACTAAAGAAACTGTGACGATGAAAATTCATTTAAAAAAAATCGCTGGAAATATTATTTTAGTTTATTATTTATTATTATATTGTTATTAACATTTAAGAGATTTGCAATAAATTATCTATGAAACTTTTTTTGACTATATTTTAGAGATTAGCGACCTTGGTTACTCGGAAATGACACCCCATATGACCTACTTGTGATAAAAAATGTTCAACTTATTCTAAGATTAATGTTCCAAAACTGTTTCAAGAATATTTAAAAATTGCTCAAAGTGACGATCAAACTACTTTTTGACACTGGATTCGTTATTACCATGACAAAATCACACGGAAACGACTTCAAGATCAATTTTGTGGCACAGAGAATAAATGTTGAGAAAATTTTGAGCAGTTCTGCAAAAATTACCCCTAGGGGGTGAATGAATCCAAAATCTTGAGTGTCCTGCGGGCCAAATCATTTGGTTGGGTCTCACGAACAATCGTGCAGAAGAAAAAATTTGTATCACAAAATGCCACGTTTTTTCACGTACCGCACCCACTAAGAGAAATAGTACCACGTAGCTCGAATGATTAAGAATACAAACATTAGTAGTCGTACATTAAAGAGACGATAATTTACTACCTTCCTTCCCACAAGACACTGGTATAATAATTTGCATATTCTTATAGCCCAGTAAGTTCAGGGTGCGTCTGCCGAAAAAAATCTAAATGAGCTGAATTTATGTATACAGTTTCATTTCGTGTGAACGTGTGAAAATCCCCGTTGGATGTGGTCCTGTGTTGCGAGATATTTGAGGTCAAAGGTCATGAAAAATTATTTTTTGTGAATATGTCACTTTCTATTGCACTGTGGGCCGAAATAAATAAAAAATTGACAAAATTCAAATTTTATAAGTGTGTTATACAGCGTTCACGTTCCAGGGGTATAGTAAGGTACATATCAGGTAATATTTTCCGGAATTTCGACTCATTTGTTCGGGAAATCTAAGCTTCAAACATGAATAAATTGTTAAACTATGATTTTACTTTAGTTTGTTGCCAGATTTCAACGTGTGACTATGCTTCAAATATTTGTGCTTTTGGTTTGTAATTTTGACAACAAAAGCTTTAAGGCAAGTACTTTATTTAAATGTAAAATATTTCCACAAATTTTAGTTTGAAGCGGCTGATTTTATTATTTTTCATAAACGTAATTTTTTTGGCATTTTGTAAATTCTATTAGACCTAAAGAGAGTTTGCCACTAAAAGCCACGGAAATTTTCATTCTAAAATATACTCTAGGTATTCCTTTATACCGCGGTTAAATACATTTTTGTTCGAAGTTGCTCCATTAGAAAAAATTCGCATTTTTTTTATTTCAATACAGGGCATTTCAAGTTATTTTAAAATCAAAATAAGATAGTATCGTTACCGTCAGTAGCAAAGATTAGAGAATTAACAAGATAGGATAGCCGGCGGAAAACCTTTTATCTTTTAGCAATGGCGCCATTGACCTCGACATTTAAAATTGAGGTCTCGCGCAGTTGCCGCAATGTAACAATCAGAAGGAGAAGGTAATATTAGAAAGAGAGGCCAATAGTGAAAAATGGACAACACTATCTTGATAGAACAACGGAACTCAGCTGACTGTCAGTACCCAAGATCACTAAAGAAACAGGTTCCTTTGTAGTATATGTCACATGAAATATTTCTATGTTTATATGTAAGGTATCTATTTGGTTAGGATAGAATTGTGCACTGAAAGAATAATTTTAAAACTTTTTTCTATAAAATGAGGAAAAAAACAGCCACACGCAGCTGTCTTCGAGGTCTATACGTGACGTAGCACTTGTCGATTCTAATGAGCTAACCTATCTTTTAGTAAGCTTGGTCAAATTCATTTAATGCATACCCGACAAATCCCAAAACCGTTTCCGCTGGATGTCGTGTCCCTTTAAATTGGAGTTGAGAACTGTCTTCGTCTTCTCCGTCTAACTGTCCTATTTTGTTGGTTCTCTAATCTTTGTCAGTAGTATGGCAAACGCTATATTATGGAGACTAAAAGCTTTGCACCTGTAGTACATATTGAAGCAATTGCATTGCTCCCACCTTTAACTACCCTAGTTAAAGCAACCACTAAATTTAATTTTTTTATTTTAGAATGCCTACAAGAAGAGAACTGTTTGACGTTTTGTCGGAAAAATCTGGTGAAATGCGTATAAAACAGAAGGCTCATGTGGTGGACTATCTAGTCAATTACTATCGAAAGCAGGGGACGGGCAAGTAATCGTTCTCATAAGAAATGCTGCATTTGACTTTTGCAACAAAGTTTCTTCAAGACTGGACAAATGCAATGGCAATCGAGAAAGATTCCGTCAGAAGCATGGAAAGTAGCTTGACACTAATTTTGATGTTGACAAGGAAGAAGAACCGAAGAAAGTGAATATGAAACTGACACAGACTCAACTGATACCGATGAAAAACTTTTGTATTATTAAGAGTATACGCATCTTTTGCTTTAAACAGTTATATAGGTACTTCCGTTAATTATTAGTGTTGTACTGTATGTTTTGCATTATTTTCCTCGTATTTTGTGAGCCACTTAAACAGAATACACGCATAAAAACATACAAATTGTCGTTTTGTCCAAAAACCACTCCCTTAAAAGCCACCCCGAATTTTATTTTATTTTCTTCATTATTTATCTCGTACTCTATGATTTCTTTTCGTATTCTACTTTCATAGAATGCATGCGTAAAACCATATAAATGGTCACTTTGTCCAAAAACCACCCCTACAAAGACACTCTGAGTTTCCTTTTCATTATTTTTCTGGTATTTTATGAGTCATTTTAAATAAAACGCATGCAAAAAAATATATAAATTTTCACTCTGTCAAAAAACTACCCCCCTACAAAGCCACCCCTGAGTTTGATATTTTATCATTTTGAATAATTTGCATGAAAAAGTACGTATAAATAGCCACTGCCAATTAACCACCCCTTCAAACCCGCCCCAGATTTATTTAATTTTTTTCACTATTTTTCTTGTCATGTGTACGTCATTCCTGACTTACTTAGACAATAATTAGATTTTTGTCCACTTTTCTCTGATTTTGGACCACTGTGATATTGTTTGGATATTCTCTACACTTTTCGCGTATAACCCACGGTTTAAAGAATAACCCACTGCAAACTTCGAGACGATACGTACCCCTGTAGCACAAACTGATTGGGCCAATATACCGAACGTCAGATTTTTGCAATAAATGTCCAATATTGCAATCTCATATTGGTGTCATATTATATACCAGCATAGATGCCATATTGAATCCCAACACTGGTGAAATATTGGACACCAATATTGGTGTTATAAGCAGTGGCGTAGCGGACGGACCCGCGGAGCCCCAGCTTTTGGGGGCCCCCGAGTCTAGAAATGTATGACGCAAAAATATCATTGAAATTGAAAATTACATTCATCTTAAACATCAATATTCAATAGTAAATATTATATATACATATTTTAATATAATAATGGTTGATAAAAAAGTTATTTCGTATATAATTAATTTTAGTAGAGGCCTCGGATTTGTCAAATAAATGGGGTATAGAACAAGAATTTCAAAAAAAGAGAAAAAGGCGCGTTCAAAAGTTTTTTGATGAATTAGTAGAAGATGAACGACTTACAGATTCCGAAACATCTTTTAAAGTAGAGGTATTTTATGCCAACCTTGATATTGTCATTCAACAGATTGTTGGCCGATTTTCTGGGATGAGCGAAGTGGTAAAGAGATTTTCCTGCTTGAATTCCAAAACATTATCAAAGTTGAATGACGATCAGCTAGCTAGCAATCTTGCTGAAAATTATTCTGAAGATTTATCGGCAGATTTCCCCCGCGAATTTCTGTTACTAAGAAATGTTTTGAGCACACAAATATTAGAAATTGCGGATTCTTCAGTCTTTTGTTTTGCTGTATTCCCTATAAAAAAAAATCATAAAACTGTACTGTTAAGTGTTCCAAATGTTTTCATTGCCATAAAATTATTATTAACACTACCAGTTACTGTTGCTACAGCTGAAAGCTGATTTTCAAAGTTAAAGCTTATTAAGACGTTTGTACGAAATTCAATGACACAAGAAAGACTGTCAGCATTATGTGTATTAAGTATTGAGAAAGAGAGAGCAAGGAAGTTAGATACTGATCACATCATCGAAGACTGCTAAAGAGAATGTACACCGCTACGGAAAAACTTTATAATTTATGTGAAATTTTTATTTTGTGGGGGCCCCGAGCATACATTTTGCGGGGGGCCCCCGAGATTTTCAGCTACGCCACTGGTTATAAGATAGAATAGAATAACAATATAGGCACCATATTGGATATCAATATTGGCATTATATTGGATACCAGTATAGGTAGCATATTGAATACCAGTATTGGCGCCCCATTGCTACACAATATTTAAAATATATAGAGTGTGCCGAAATTCTCACATTTCCCTTTAGACACTGATGCTTACAAGTTACAACCCTCAGAGGATGGCGGCTAAGTATAGGTTATTACTGCTTTTATTGGGACGACTTTTTGCATTATTAAGGCTTATTTCTGCACACTACTAACCAAACCTAACTTTATTCATAGGCGGAGAAACGAGGGATAGTCAATCTTTGTCCCATTTCTTTATAACACTCATTACCAAGGGATTCATCAATATTTACTACTTTCCCTTGAAAACGGAAAGTCATACATCTAATTGTATAGATAATCTTATTTATGTATTATTCTGGGAATCATAATTAAATCTTAAACAATTAAAAATGTAAAACTGAAAAAAGGGTAAATATCCCTCGTTTCTATTGATTACCTGAAAGTAATAAAGGAGTTATATTTGTCCAATATTCAGAACTAATATTAGTTTCTACACATTGCGACAATATTGGTTAAATAATGTTAATGTTGAATCTGATTTGCCAATATTAGTGAAATGTTGGCTATATTTTGGGTGACAATATTGAAAATAGAGCTGATAATCATATAGGTACAATATTGGTTAAAGCTGACATATATTGGCCCAATATACAATATAGGTAACACATCGTACCAATATCCACCCAATATCTTGTGCTACAGAGGTATACTCTATAGGGTGTTCTAAAATATCTATATAAGACTTTCTAAAATCACCGGAGATGATCTCTTCCGGTGATTGATTCAGATGACAGATTCTTTACAACATTCTGAGACCAACACTTTAACACGTCATTAAACTTTTGAAAAGAAAGTTTCCCGACTTATTTATAGGTAGGCGCTGAAAACAAAATGAATGATGACAAAATGACATTTTGGACATAACTAAAATAATTTTCATTGTTGAGTTAAATGTTCAAATACCATCCATTTGTAAGCCAAGATGTGTTCGTAGGCTTATCCAGCGCAGCTCTGTGCACCATTTTCGACGTCGACTCGACTCGATGTTAATGTTTCAGTTATTCTGTCATTAGGCTCGTTCAGAGTATGAATAACTCCCTGTCGTAGACATATTGTTTAAAATGAACCCAAAAAAATAGTTCAATGGGTTTAAATCGGGCGATCGGGCAGTACAGCTTATAGGGTCATCACATCCGATCCACTTATTTGGATACGTTCTGGCATGCGACGCATAATGCAAGGGAGAGGGGGTACTTAGTTGGGTAGCGAAAGTATGCGTAACGTTTCATTTCTGTAAACTTCTTCTACACCTAATGTAAAACGTGTCGTAGCAGTTAAATACAGAGTAATGTATTTTTTTCGGCAAATTGACCCTTTACACAGCTCTAAAGTTACAGGGCTAATAGACTATTCTGTACAACACTCGTTTGGTTTAAATTTAATCATGGGCGGTTTGCATCACACCTTTTAGAAATAAACATATTTACCGACAATCTTCGCACCTGTGACAATTGGGGATATAAGTCGGATACAGGGTGAGCCAAGAGAAAAGTGCCAAATTTCGTACTAAAAATTATTGTGCCGTGAGTTACAATCTAATTAATTTAATGTATGGTTGATAAATAAATAGTTATTTGTTACAGTGATAATGATAAATTTAAAAAAATTATTCTGTTTTGCTTGTGTTAAGATAGGAATAATATTTTATATATTGGTGGAGCATTGATGAATTTTATTAGTCTAAATTAAAATTATACCAAATATTCTTTGTTGCTCAGTTTCGCCAATAATAATTTAATATACCTATCGAATTATTATTGTTGCCCAACAAGGACCACTAGGAGGTACGAGCAATTCCTTGCCAAAAAATGTGGGTTCAGAGTTAAGGTTATCGATATTATTAAAATAGGTCAAAGAAATAAAGTAAATTTTTAAATTCATTAAATAAAGAAAGTATTGAATTTACGTCAATAACCCGTAATCTAATTAACCCAGATTAAATAAATAAATGAAATTCTAGAAAACAAACAAATAATTGAAATAAATAAATTCAATTCTGGACAGCAAATAAATAACTATAAAATAAATAAATTCAGTTCAAAAAAAGAAACAAATAAATAATTATCAAATAAAATATGTATACATATAATATAATAAATAAAAATCATGTTATATTGCATTTGCGCGTATGTAAAACACTAATGAAACGATAAATTCACAATGTACACTAAATCAAATCACATATAACATTTTATTTAAAACTCTAATCACTACACTCAACACTTCACAACCACTTTCTAAATCGGTAACATCGTCGGTATCTGAATCTACAGATATTATTAAACGGTCTTGATTAGGGCTGATGCTTTTTTCTAACTTAATAAATTCATCTTCAATTTTAATAACATGCTGAATACACTTTTTCCAATTACTTGGTGTTATTTCTCCCACTTTAGCTTTAATAAAGTCGACTACTTTGGCATCAAATTTGGGGAAGGTGTTATTTTTGCGAATACTTCTTTTCAGTTGAGTCATGTTTTGGTGATAGTCAACGTTTGATTCTTCCATTTTTTTTTCACTTAATTTGAGACCATTATGCATCCATCCATTTTTTCATCCACAATGTACAATTACTAATCTGGTTCCTTTATTTGCAGGCATATCAACACATATACATTTCTTTGAACCATCTATCCAGCCTTTTTTCACTGTATCATGGGTATCATACCAAATTTCATCTAAATAATAAATAGGTCGTTGTTCATTTCGAATTTTTTTTATATTTTCCAAATAATCATTACGCCACTGCACAATTCTGAAGCTTTCCATAATACCTGCCCTTTTATTAATAATCTTGAACCTAAATCCTATCTTTATTATCCAGCGCCGAAGTGTTGCTTGACTAACCGACACTGCACCACACCTGCACCATTTGTTTTCAGTTCCATATGTATTGATTCCACCGTTGGTACCTCATTTTCCATATACTTGCTATAAATTAAATCTCTTAACAATTTCACTATAGACGAATCTAATGCTCGTGCTGCTCCTTTATCCGATCTAACTTTTCGATTAGGTACCACATCCTTAATTATTCTATAGATAGACCGTTCTGAAATTTCTGTTATGTAGGCCGTTTTTTCCACGGCTCCTTTTTCACCTTCACTTTCTTTTATATTTTTATAAATGTTTAAAATTACTTTTTTAGTATGTTCGCATAAATATTGTCTAGAACCTTTCTCTGTAATTTGCGAGCCATTACCATTTCCCATATTTTCGTTAAATTCTCTGCTGGTGCTAGGTTGAGGATCTTCCAAAGGCCTGAACATTATCACAATATTGTTTTACCACAGCCACTAAAAAACGGAAAACACTCAAATATTTCACCATCCGCCGGAATATTTTTACACAACTACATAAAATACGCTTAAACAAAGAGCAATTTCACTTATCTGTTAAAGTATTATACATTCTAGGCACTCACAATCAAAATCAAATGTAAACACTGAACCACACACTGTATTATTGTATGAAGCACATAACCTATATATTCTAAATATAACACAACTCGTTCGAAATATCGCGGAAGACTGTGGTCCGTCTCTGCTTAATACCTGTGCCGTTCTTCTTGCCCTTTTACAGCATTATGTATGTGTGTAAAAAATTAAGTAAACAGTAGTGACCGTTAGATCGTAAAATATTTTAGGAGTGAGTGGCGTACTTATTAGAAATTATAACTGATACTGGCGAGTTTCCCTTAATTTCTTATTTTAAACCATGCCCTGCTCTATCCTAGTGGTAATGGGCGGTAAGGCTTTGAAATTTTTTATCTGACTTAGAAATATGAAGTTTACTTTACCTGATAACCTTTGGTCAATATACAGAGCGGTCATGCGGCAGCAAAAATTCCATATTAAATAAAATGTGCTAAATATGGAAGGCTTGAGTAAATACACAGCCTCCTCTACTTGCAGGCCATGAAGTAGAAAAGTGGCAACGCTACCGGTAGTCCTATCGTGTCTAGTTGACAAATGGCGCAGCTGTGGTATTGAAGAGTTATGGTGGTATAATTTAGTCGTTTATCCTTCTGTTTTTACACCGACAGCTCAAGAAGGGCTTTTGTTTATACGACTGACAATATCACGCAATCAAAGTTGTGTGCCATGCTGCAAATCAAACTACGACAGTTCGTTAAAAAATGACAAAGTGACAGTTTAGACATTTTCCTTCCCCAAAAATGAGGAAAGAAAGAAACTTTGGATTCGGAAAATTCCTCTACAGAACTAATATCAACTAGTTCTTCTGTGTGTATCGAACACTTTCATGAAGCTCATATTATTAGAACTCAAAAATATAAAAATCCAACTACTGGTGTAGGACTACAATTATTTTTAGGCACCTGTATTGTATTATATATCTTTATAATACAATAATCTTAAAGAATACAAGTTATGGCACTTGTTCTTAATATCATCATTTATTTACTGTCATATTCAGCACCTCTCAACATTTAATATAATTAATATTTTACTTTTCATTTTCTTTATTTCAGTACAATATAATCTTTTAGTTTTAAAGGAAGTTCAGATTTTCTGCTTGGTCTTTCTACTTTTTCATCTTCTTTCTTTTCAATTACATGTCTTGTTTCTCTCTTTTGAATTATCTTCTACATCATTCTCTGCTATTTCTCCCTCACTTCTCCATTTTCCAATTTTTTGTGCTGAGGTGGTAAGAGCTGTAAATGTACTATATTTTTTCTTAATATTCCCTGTTCCGTTTCTACATTGTATGATCGTGGTTCCTCTGTCCTCTTGGTTAAAATTTTTCCCTTTTTTATTTTTTGTTATTATCCATACTCTTGTCACCACATGCAATTTTTCCAAGTCCCTTACACCATTTCTTTTGTCATAGTTTGTCTTTTGTGGTTCTTTATCCCTTTTCATGTTTTCTTTAACATTATCATGGCTGGGTAATTTTGGTTTTAAATTTCTCTCATTTACAGGAAAATTTTCTTTTAGTCTTCTGCCCATCTTGAGCTGCGTTGTGAAGCTCCATATGGTAACTGCGTTTCTATAAGCTAATGATCCTAGATATGGATCTTCGCTTCTCTTTAAAATATTTTTTATTGGCTTTACTGCACTTTCAGCTTAACCGTTCGCTTGAGGATAACGTGGACTACTTGAAATCTATTTAAACTTTGGAGAATTTCTTACAATCGTGACTGTCAAACTATCTGCCACTGTCTAATCTGACATTGTTAGATATTCCATATCGAGCGAAAGTTTCTTTTAGACAGTCGATTACTGTAGCTAATTTAATATTGTTTAGTTTAAAAATTTCAGGCCAACGGCTATAATAATCTTGAATTACCAAAATATGTCACTTTATGCAATTCCATGAGATCGATTCCAATGGTGTTCCATGGCAGTTAGGGAATTTCTAATGAAAGCATTGATTCTGTTGCTGGTTTAGAATTTTTTATGCATTTTTCGGAATTCTTAATTTTCTCTTCGATGTGATGATTGATAGAAGGCCACCAGATTGTGTCTTTGGCTCGTAGCTTACTTCTTACCACTCCAAAATGTCCAGCATGAATATCACAGATGCATTTTCTTCGCCACAATTCCGCCTTTATATGTGAGGATATTATTAAATAACGAGATCTCTCTCTATAAGTACAAAACTTATAAGAATAGTAAGGAATAACTGGGGCAATTTTTTTTTTCTGGTCATCCATTGACGACATCACCCTCCATTGACTGATAATACAGTGCCCCTGATTTTCGATAATATGCCCTCTTATTTATCGCAAGAAGGGGTCGTTTCTCGGAAAGACCCCAATGACATAAAAATTAAAGAAATGTAACGTCATGAAAGAATGGTGAATGCTTTCTTGGAGAATGACTGCATTAAAGATTACGAACATTTTTTAAATAACTTTCAGAAAAATGTAATGTGCATTGTATAGTGGAATATTGAAATAATGTCCGATTCTGTCTGGACGTATAGAGTAAATATTGATAATGTGAAGACAACCGAAAGTGAGTTAAAAGTGCAGTGCAGTGTTGTAATTTCAAGGGACATTTAAATTTTTGTAGGAACTAATGAGATACCATCTAATGATTTGAACTAACCAGCTAATGAGATAACATCTAACGGTTTGACTGGGTTTTGCCACCCAACTTGAAAATAAGCAAGTGGTCCGCAGAATTTATTAAATAGGTATCAGAATTTAAATGAGAATAATTCCCCAGTGACTGATATTCATTATTTTAAAAGCAAGTGCATTTTTGGAAAAGGGTTTGACAGTTATTGAAAAGTAGCTTGGATTAATCCTTGATCAGATTAAGTTAATGCTAATGAAAAAGAGACGATATCACTCCTTAACAGTAATTTTTCAATTTATGGCTTTCACTCTTTCACCGGCTTGTAATCATTTAGTAAACATTTAGCATCTACTGCCTCAGAAGAGATACCTACAAAATATTTCTTCATCACATAATATTGCTCCTGCTAGTGACATTAAAAACCCTGAACATTACCTGCATGAATTGTATTGTATTGTATAATTTCATTGGATTGTTCATAAAGTTACTTAATTAATGAAATATCTTTTTGTTCCCTCCTAATTATTGGTATTGGGGCGCACGATGCGCTCGCCAAATAAATTATCGGACTGCTGCATGTCTACTTTACAGCGTTGCCAATTTTGGGTGCATGGCTTGTAAGTAGAGGAGGCTGTGGTAAATATCTTTACAAATTTCCACCATGGTTGAATTATTTCTTAGGATGACCACCATGTATTTTTTTCTGCATAGTTATAATAAGTGCTTTTCTTGCCAGTTGTGTTAACTATATGCCAAATATTATTTCCATCTCTCACATTTTTAGTTGCACATCCACGCAGCGGAGTAGTAGTTGTGGTTAAAAAATGGACAAACTAATTTTTTAAAAAATAGATTTAGTACGTCATGAAACGTGGAAATTTTAAATTTAACCAAAAAAATATTTTCCTTATTATCTAAGGTCCACTCTGTATATTTTCCAGTGAAGGTTTAACCATTTCTTCGCTGGCAGTAGCGTCAACTACCTACCAAATTTGCCTGTTCTCCGCCAAGTAGTTTTTTAGTTAATGCAGCAACAGACAGACAACGGACCGACAGACAGACAGAGAGACTGATTGAATTGAATAACCTATATTATCTGAAACTTGAAAATCTGAAGAAATTTCGCAGGGTGATTATCTCTCGACGAATACAGTTCTACCATTCGGTATGCGAGGGAAGTATAGAACTAAAGTTAAATTATAAAAGTTTAATCTACAATAAATTAGTAAATATGTCTTCGTGCACCTCCAGACATTTTATGGCTCATTTACGAAGAGAGCGTGTTGCTCTCTCAAGTTCATCTTGATGTTCCTTTATTGCGATTGTCCACTTTTAGTTTATACAGTTCACTTTTCACCCCCATAAAAGTCTAACGGCTTAAGGTCTGCAGACCTTTCCGGACAACTAATAGGACCACCGCACCGTGATCAATCCGTGGAGGGCCCCCATTATGCTGATAATGCATATAGCATTATTATGTTTGAAGGATAATGCCTGTAAATAGTTTTTAAAAAATAACAGGTAATAAGCGACCCTCAAAAGTAAAAGGACTAATAAAGTAATTATCAGCGGTACCACATCACACATTAACTGAGAAACGATGCTGAAAATTTGGTTCTACTGTTGCATATGAATTTTCGTCAAACATGTAGAAAAATAATGGTTTGATTTCTGAGAGAGCAATTTTTGTGTGCCTGCGTAGATTAATATGAGATCCTACACAAAAATTATTTTTAAATCGTCAATACATTTACTGCTAAAACGGCGCCGGCGTAAGCTGGCTTCAGACAGAGGGCATAAAGCAAAATTTGCAATCATCATGTATCACTGTAATTTTTTTTGAAGTAGGCCGGGTCACCTCATCAAATCATAATTAATTAACTTACTAGCCCACTGAGCTTTTTTTATCACAATACCTATAGAAATAGAAATAAGGTAACAAACAATATATTTCTGGGAAAGATCAAACGCAAAATAATTATTTTGCCTTTTGATGTGTATATGTTATGATTTTATTGTTTCGTGCCGTTATGGCATTATTTTCTAAACTTTTATGGTATCAACAAAGTATATTATGATCTAGAAATGTGACGTGATACTAATGTAATTTTAGATTCTGTTTCAGAAGATGTACATTTAGGTATTTAATAATTATAATGTAATAAATAATTAAAAAAAACTTCATTTAATGCGGGAGGGTGTCAGATTAAAATTAAAGCTAGTATAATTTCATCTTTTTTTTAATGAAAATAAAACCTTACACTTTCCTATAGACCACAGTTTGTCAATGCCTAAGCAAAAACGCTAGTTAGTAATCTGACGGGTACCTATATTTATCTGGTGGTTAAACTAGCAGTCAATGTCGGTATCGTTAAAGAGTACGGTTTCTGTTAATAGGCTCATCATCAGCATAATTAAGTTTGTACCGGGGTTTGTACACAATTTCATCGTAAGTTGGCTTCTCTAATATTTCAGTAAATCTGTTTGACTGACTGATGATGACTATGGCTAGCAGACAACTTCAAATTCAAGAGTTGTTTGTTTGCAGCGCAATTTTTGAAATGGAAAATAAAAATGAGGTGCAGCTTTTAGTAATGCCGAGACACAAAATTTAGTGCATATTAAACATAATTATAACATCATTTTAGAAAATAAATAAACAGTCCGACTGAACGAGCTTGTAAGTATTGTTTTAATTCCTGCCTCCACAAATTCCATCGCTGTATTTTTTAAGGAAGATCTAATCATTCGCAATGATAAATTTAATATAGAGATAATTTTAGTAAGGTACCTTTTAAATTCAAAATTGCTTATAGTAATGAATATGACAGACATCCGCAACAATTGAATTATTATTGACATTACTCACTGATTATCTCAAGTGTATTGAATTTGTTATAATTAAAGATGTAAATTAATGTTAAATCAAATTAATTAAATTGATATAGACATTGAAGAACGATTTATTGTGGATGAAGAAACGATAATTAATGTATTAGCTTTAGTGCATATTGAGCCAACTATTTGAGTTATGAGTTACCAGTTTCCAAAGAATCAGCCAGGAAAATTTTAAAGAAACAGGGCTATCGTTCTTATAAATATCATTTGCATCAATTTTTGTACGAGAATGATTATTATCAACGAAGAATAACCTTTTATAATTGGTTACAGTTCCGCCAACTAAGAAATGAGAATCTTTTTCAAAAACATTTTGTTCTCTAATGAATCGAGATTCACAAACCTTGGATTATTTAACCGGAACAACGTTTGATATTGGGCAATTGAAAAATCCTCCTATTATGAGACAGGGATGGTTACAGAAGCGACTTGACTTCAATGTTTGGTTAGGCGTACTGGGCGACCATATCACAGGTTCAACAATATTTGACGAAAATCTAACTGAACTAAGATAATAATAATAATAATAACACGTCTTTATTATTTTCCATCTAAAAAAAATACAATCTATTATTGATTTTATAAAATAAACAATGAAAAATAAATGGCGAAGTTAAGTAGTCACAATTCATAAGAAATCATGAACGCTTTTTTTACACTTAACCATATATTCTGTTCGAAGCGTACAGACTTGGTCCCTTTTGTATCTTGGAGGTACACATGGGAGGCGAAATCTGTCCACTTCGAGCAGAATCGAAAATAATCTACAACAATTTCAACATGAATACAAAAAAGACAAGGTTGCAAGAATGAGATTTAAAGATTTTTTTTTATTATTACTAATTTTCTATACATCCTGTACATTGACGTTCGAACAAATATGATTTATATATCTTTTTGAACCTAGTAATGCTGTTCCTTTTTAACTGATTATTTAAACCATTATATGTTTTACTAATTTGGTAACTAAATGATCTCTTAAACAGTTCAGTACGGTGCCGAGGTGGAGTTAGAAGACCCTTAAATCTAATATTTAATGTGTGCACATCAGTTCGAAA